>CM037870.1:48982746-50182746 GCA_021292105.1 Anadara kagoshimensis
GATAGTATTTATCAAAAGTCTTACATTTTATTCCTGTCGATGTAAAAAAAATAACAAATTGTGGAATGAAAAAGAAATTTTCAATTTATCTTTGTTTTTTATGGTTTCCGTTGCCATAGCAACTGTAATTTTATTGAAAATATTTTAAAATACTGATTTTTTAATAACTGTTTATATGTATGGTTTAGTAGTGGTAAAGCTAACGTACATTAATTTATTTATTTATTTATTTATTATTATTATTTATTGTTTTTTGAAACCATTCAAATTTCTAAAACATTTTTTTAGCATCTCTGATTAATACCTAGCTTGAATTGAAAATAAGGTACAAGATTTGCATTTTTCCCAAAATCCTTTCTCTGCCAATTATAGGGTTAATATGTTTATAAACTTAAAATAATTCTGTTCATGCTTTGCATGCTTTTTTCATTATACATATTTTGAAAAAAATCAAATAATTTTTTAGAAAAAAGCTATTATTCTTTTTTTCGCGAAATCCAGGGGAATTTAATCAGGTGAATGTTATTTACCTGTATACGGTAGTTTAAAAAAACTTATACAACAATCAGTAGTATTTCCTCTATTCCTAGCTACATGAAATCTTGTAAACATTAGTAGGAATATATCAAATGTAGGAATAGAGGGAATGAACCGGCGCAAAACCTCCTACTGGACATTTGACGACGACTTTAGTGGACATTGGAGCAACAGATTTTAAATATTACTCGCATTTCATGATGGACATTTGAGCGACAGTTTAAATCTACGTAAAGGACGTAAGCCGAAAAACTGTCCCGTTTGTAAAATATTGGACTTGTCGGTATAGTTCTAGACCTTTAATGTATTTTATAATTTTAATTTAGTGTTTTTCAAAATCCCCGCTGCGGACAGGGGGCAACACTTCATTTTGGTTAACTGGTTAACGGAAGAAGTTAAGAAAAAATATCGTTCAAATGTCTATCATATATTTGGAATTTCGCTCAAATGGATTAAAATTCTGTCGCTCAAATGTCCATTACTTCGTCGCTCAAACTTCCGTTTATTTTCGCTCTTTTGTCCTATGCTTTCGCTCAAATGTCCAACGCCGACAAATACCACCTATTCTCATTTAGCCAACCTCTAATATCTTATTCAAAATGTTGGCTAAGTGGGGATGGACCCTCCCATCACTGATTTTCGTGTTATATGTACAGATTTTATGAATAAACCAATAAATTATAGTGCATTATAAGCCGATTCAGACTGGTGGAAATTGATGTTTGATAAAAAAATGTAAAATTTTCTACATTTGAACGCGGACGGTCAAAAGGGTATTTCTAGACTACTAGTATTTGATTTTATAAAATTTCAAGTTTTCGTTTGTTTCTTCGTCGCATATTCAATCCATGATGTACACTACAGACCTGTCGAAAGTTTAACACAACCTAACGAATTAGTGACAAAGAGACAGCTCATCTCAGCCTATATCTTCCACAACTTTTCAACAGCTGCTATCTATCTCCTACAAGCTTTTTAACCACTAGCTGTACAAAGTTCGGTAAATCGGCAGCCGTGCTTTGACTTTCTTTGTTATCTCAGGGTTAAACTTTTAAACAGGTCTGTACTGTATTGAATTTTTTTTACTGAATATTGTCAAAATCACCACAATTTATACATTTACTCTATATTTTTTATCTAGAATTAGATTTTGAACATTTGTAAATAAGCTAACTTAGTAAATTGTAATTGTGTGCCGGACGATGCCTGTCTCGGATTTAAAGTTCCAGTCATCACCGGCTACAGGTGTAATTGCAGTATTGCCTTGACACAGGACCTCGAGATTTTTAAGGCCCAAAGACCCGTGACTTTCATTACTAAATGCCGAGTCAATATTTCATAATTTTAAGTCAGACCCACCCGAGGTAGAAATAATAATAGTAAGTAGGTAAATATTTTATTAAAGTGTCACATTTCATAGTTACAAATATCCAAAAACATTTATAAATTAAAACAAAAAAAAAATTAAAAATGCAAAATAACATATTCTTAAAAAACGTACTATGAAACCCAGCCAATTATGACTTACGAGACACTAAATACTTAAAACTATAGCAAAATTTAAAAATATATATATATAGACAAAAGTCAGTTTTAATACTTTGGTTGGTAAAGTGCATCCAGTTTAGAACTAGAAGAACTAGAACAGTTTTTAAATTTAAGTTTTGATGGATACTCTGTATTTTGGCAGATTCAAGTAGGGTATTTATTATTATACTCCACACAACTCAAGTTGCAGGAGGTAAAATATTGTTGGCCCGTCCCTCTGTCCGTCATAAGTTTTCTGCATTTTTTCCCTAAACGTTTGCAGATATTAGGTCGAGTTTTTAAATGTGAGTCAAACACAATGGGTTGCAGACCAAGTTAACGTTTTGTTTCGCTCAGCATATTTTTACAATTCCGATCATTTGCAATTGTATTTGATAATTTGATTGAAGTTACAGTTTTCCGCAGTAATGTTTTATTTTTAAACATTTGCAGATATTACATGTGAGTCTACCACAATGAGTTACAGAACGGGTTTATTTTGTCCGGCTTTGTTGCTTTTAGGGAAATAACGGCCCTTGGTATTTGATAATTGGACTGCAAGAAGTTTTCCGCACTTCTTTTCTAAATGCTTGCAGCTATTTAGCTGATTTTTAGCATGCGAGTCTACCACAATGCGTTACAGGTGCTGATTGAATATTGCAATTTGATCGACTAGATGAACAATTTAAAAAAAAAAATCGGATATGATAAGCAATTTGTAGTTTTCCAAATTTTTAAGTGGTGGTTCTCATATTCTCATTTATTAGCCATTTTCAGAATGTTTTGTTTTGTTATTGTCCCCCTGCACATTTACGAAGTCATCTGACCAGTCTGTATTGAGTCACTACAAACTGTCCATTTTGATTTAAACAAACGGGTTACATGTTTTTAAGATTTTTGATAAACATACATCATATGATCTCACGTCATGTGTAACTTGCGAGAGCATTGACACGGCTATTGGATGAATGTTCCACTTATATAAAGACTTCACCAGCTATATGCAAAGTTTGACCCACGGAGTGCACTGATCATGAAATGGGGGTTCCTTAGCGTACCACACCTGCTTCGACATGAGGCATCAGTTTTAAGGTCTTATCCAAATTACCCTAATTGCTTTCATTTCAAAATACAATTTTTAAGTATTGGTCAAACCCTGTTTGGGTTCGAACCCGCGAACTTCCACAAGCGTTGAAAACATAAACAAATAAATAAAATTCAACCCATCCAAGATGGGGGTGTGACTAACCAAAAAAATTATATCTTCGAAGCGGCGACTAATAAAATCAATGTCCCGGGGAAGTGAAATTCAACTCAGGATGCCCTTGCAGTAGCCTTGTCATAGCTGAAAATGACTGCTCTCATGAACACGAACCGTGACATTCCACATATTTACGGGTAGCTTAGAACTGAAAAATCTACTTTCATTTGACTGTTATACTCAGGTTGAACATGTTTGAAAAACCCTGGGTGCAACCGGGGTTGGGGGTTTCATTCCATTAATTACCCGACAGTGAAACCGCAATGGTTGTAATTGAAAAACACTACCCGAGATATTACCCATTGTGAAAATATTATATTTTATTATTTTTTAATTTTACTACATTTGTGGTAAAATTTAGTTGTTACATCTGTGGTAAAATTTTGTTACATTTGTGACCAACATTTACTACATTTGTGACCAAACGTACTACATTTGTGGTTCGTTACTACATATGTGACACTATTTTATTATTCCCCCGCCACCAGTGGTGAGGGGGGTATAGTGATATAGTAATACCGCTGTGTGTGTGTGTGTGTGTGTGTGTGTGTGTGTGTGTGTGTGTGTGCCCCAATTGGTTTCCGTGCATTTAAAAGAGAACCGTACATCCGATTGAGCTGAAACTTGGTCAGTTGATTTGTTATGGTGGTAAGTGGTGTGAGTGGTGTGGGATTGCTCGACAGCGTAATCGTGCATCCAAGGTGGTCGCCTTTACTAAAAATAGATTTTTTCACCCAATTCATGGTTTTCGTGCATCTAAAAGAGAACCGTACATCCGATTGAGCTGAAACTTGGTCAGTTGATTTTTTTATGGCGGTGAGTGGCGTGGATTTGCTCGACAGCGTAATCGTGCATCCAAGATGGCCGCCGTTACTAAAAATAGACTTTTTCACCAAATTGATTGTTTCCGTGCATTTGAAAGAAAACCGTACATTCGATTGAGCTGAAACTTGGTCAGTTGATTTGTTATGGTGGTAGTGGTGTGGGATTGCTCAACAGCGTAATTGTGCATCCAGATGGCCGCCATTACTAAAAATAGATGTTTTCACCTGATTTATGGTTTCCGTGCATTTGAAAGAAATCCGTACAGCTAATTGAACTGAAACTTGGTCAGTTGATTTGTTATGATCGTGAGTGGTGTGGGATTGCTTGACAGGGAAATCGTGCATTCAAAAAGCCGCCGTTACTAAAAATAGTCTTTTTACCTGATTCATGGTTTTCATGCATTTACAAGAAAACCGTACATCCCACTGAGCTGAAACTTGGTCATTTGATTTGTTATGGTGGTGAATGGTGTGGGATTGCTCGACAGCAATTTTTTAGTTTACTAACTATAGTGTATCTAAAATGGCCACTGTTACTATAAATAGCAAAAACCTATAAATGGCCATTGCAGCCTTGTTTACGTATTAATTTTTATTGAAATTTTAAATATAGAAAAAAGAACTTGGGTATTAAACATATTTAACAGGTTTTTCTGAATTTTTTTTAGTTTCACTTTGTATTGAATTCACTGATGTTCACCACTGCGGGGGGATAGTGTTCTCTGAACACCTTGTTACATTTGTGACACTTACTTCATTTAGGGGCCCCACAGGCCCGTTTCAATGGCTAATTTTAAAGTCCCATTTCGGAAATTGCATAATGTTCGTCGGTGATCTCTATACATGTATTTTACTCGTCTTACATAATCCTCACAGTTTACAGTGCGTTTATACGTACGATACGTTCGTAGTTTATTTCCATTGTTGTTAGTGTTGTCGTTCCATAGATTTTCGATCCAGTTTTGTACATCCTTTAGACGTAGAGACATATTTAGTCCAATCGCGCCTTTGATGCAATCTGTTCATTGTTATATGTCGGTATGTCGATCATTTATTAGTTTCTTAAGTCGAGTTTCCCACAATCGAGGTGTATTAAGTGACGCAGATGAAGTTTGTATAATATTCTATCATTTTCAGCGCTTGAAAGTCTACACTTAACCGACATGCCTCGAACTTTTGCTTTACGTTTGTTGAATTCCAACCAGGCAACATCTCCCCTTAGCGACAGGTTTGGTACATTCTTTGAAGCTCCAAGAAACAGGCGACAAGCTCGGTTTTGAACTGCTTCTACCTCTTTACCGATTGATTCCCAAATTCCGGAAGCATAATATAATACTGGCTCATCTAAAACCCGGTACAAATGTTAATAAATGTCAAAGTCCATTCCTCCGGCATATATGTATTTGAAGTATGATGCAGAAAGTGCTCTATTGGCAGATTTACACAGTTCTTTTACGGATTTATTTAAGTTTAGATGTTCGGTAAACCAAAATCCTAGATATTTATATTGTGTCTAATTTGCCGCATCGAAAAGATACAACAGTACGTGTAAAGGACGGATTTCTGAAATGGATTACTTGTGTTTTGTCTCTATTTAGAGTCAGTTTCCATTTACAACACCAGTCATTTATAACGCCCAGCATCTTTTGAAGAGATTGTTTATCTGGAGCAACAATGACTATATTATCTGCATATAAGAGAGCTGACACCATTATATTGTTGACCATGATCCCGCAGTTTAAAGCGTTTATATCGTTGACCAGATCATTTATGTAGATTGAAAATAGTGTGGGCGATATCTTACATCCCTGTTTGACTCCCTGCACTGCATTAAAAAGTTCAGTCTGTTCATCATTCGCTAAAACTGAGCATTGGGCATTATTATACAATGCTTTAACACCATTTAAGAACTTACCACCGATTCCCATGTCTTTTAATTTATACCACAAGTGATCCCTACTGACACTATCAAACGCCTTCTTCATATCTATGAAACAGGCAAATGTAGATTGACCTTCCATTTTTTCTGTTATTTATATAATATAAAGTGAATAGATATGGTCCATACAACTTATGTTGCGTCTGAAACCATTCTGTTCATCCACAAGTACGTTAGTCTGTTCTAACCACTTCATTAGTCTATTATTTAAAACATCAGTAATATCTTGCCAGGAACCGATATTAATGCTATTCCTCGGTAATTAAGTGGGTCAGTATTGTCTTTAGTATTCGGGTTTGGTATGGGCTTTACAGTGCTCTTTGTCCATTCTGTTGGAATCTCCCCATGCTCAAAACAATATGAACATATGGTATGCAATAAATTCACACAGGTTGCATTTTTAAGTACTTCCCTCGGAATATCATCTATTCCAGACGCCTTTCGCACTTTTGCTCGCGTAATCGCTAGTTCATGATTTCCTGTACTGATATAAGTTCATTTAGGATTGTCATGTCTAAATAGTGATTGTTTGTTCTAATTACGTAGTTTACCTCTGGAAACATGTTTTGTTGCGAATCGAATTCGTTTGTGTTGTCTCCTCCATTGTAAAGTTTCTCGTAGTCCGTTTTCCATTTGTCCATGACTTGTTCCTTATCTGTGATAATTTAAATTTGACGGCCTTTTCGATTTTCTTATTTTAATTCTAGACTGGCTATTATTTTTATTACTCGTATTATTCGCTCAAATTTTCAAGAATTTGAAGTGCGAAGTGATCATTTTGGTAATTTTCAATTTTTTTAATATTTTTTGTAATGCGTGATGACATCAATTTTTATACGATTTGAATGCACAATTATTTCCTACAATTGCTAAGTACTGTGATAAATATTAATGTTGTTTGGTAAATACAGAAAAAATTGGAGCTAGCTAAAATTTCTTGTGACACATACACATGTACACCACTCCCGTGAAATTTTTAATTTTTATGAAATAATATGAATCTATTGGCTAGTACCATATTGGGTTTTTTGGATTTGGGGATATGCTTTGCTAGAAAAATGCATTTTTATCATGAATCTAAACGAAATTCTATCGTGCGCCTAATTCAACTTTGCAGTTGCTCCAACACTCAGTATTTGAACTGTCAATATTAAGAGTGGATTGTGTAGTGATCAGTTGGTACATGGCAAAAATGAAATTCAGGAATACATCTTTAGTACATAATTAACCTGCATTCCACGCATGTGCATTCTTTTAATTTTAAAATTTTCAATGCCGACATCCTACCTTCTTTATCACTGCATTCAGTACATGTACATGTATATAACCGTTTAACCGGTACCTTTTTAACCGAGTTGACCGAAGTTAGCAATAAAGTCGGCATTACCAGAATCGATTGTCAACTTGTAAGGAAAATGAAAAAAACGTTTTATTTTTATCATTTTCCGTTGTAAACTGTAATTTTCACATCATTTTGCCGAAATTCTACAAAATATATATGTCAAAAAGTATTGATCAGCTATTGATTTTTTCGTGAAAAAATACATAAAAACCCATCAAACAATTTCTTTTTGATGGCAAGAGATCATGTTTCAGTACTAAACAAGTTTTCAAGCTTTTTAAAGTATCTAATTATTATCTAAATTTTGACAATTTATTTTTAGCTCACCTGACCGAAGGTCATGTGAGCTTATGGCATAGCGCAGCGTGTGTATGTGCGTGTGCGTGTGTGCGTGCGTGTGTGTGTGCGTGCGTCGTTAACACCTATTTTCGACTTCTCCTCTGAAACTACTGGACTGTTTTTAATGAAACTTTGTCAGAAGTATATATGGGCCGGTGCAATTCAGATTTGTTCGTGGCGTTGCCATGGCTATAGTCGAGTAGGCATTTTACGAACCTAGAAATGTTCATTCCTATGAAGTTTTTTTTGCTGTTTTGTTTTCTTTATGGGTCCTTGAACAAAACAAACTTAGTTGCCCTTCGGGCAAATTTGGGCAACTTGCACAATATACATAAATCCAAAATGGCCGCCAAACGTCAAATTGAAAACATACTGCGATATAAAATATCTTCCAATAGGTTGTAATATATCCTTTTAGATGTTTTCAGGCATGAGGAACCCATTTCTGGTGTTAATTTTTACATACGAAACACTTAACTCGCACAATAAGCTATAAACACAAGATGACCGGCGGACGCCATCTTGAATTATTGATTTTGTACAAAAACATAATAAATTGTCATATATCTGTGCAGGAGTATTTAGGCAGGGGCAACCCAATTCTGGCATTAGTTTTACATTAAATACCATCATGTCTATATGACCGACCATATGTGTCAAATAACTATTCACCCTTGTGTAAAAATTTAAACACTCCCTTTCTCCAGAACAGTTACAAAATTATGTACAGGATTATTTTTAGGCAAGCATGTATGTTGGACTTATGATTTTGTGCATTACATTGACATAACATGACAAAGAAGTTCTTGGGGCACCGGGTGTCCTTTCGCTATAACATGTAATGATCTTTGATCTTTGAATTTCAATCCGAAATCTGTTATCATCTCATACTGCTCAGGAGGATCTTGACTGTGGGTACCCTTTCACGACATAAACTAAAGGCGAAACAACAAAAAAAGGTGTTTGATACAAAGTTAAAACTATAAGGCTTTGGTGTTCTTTATGAAGAGCCTGAGGAAACGGCAGTTTTCCCTGCTGGCTGGCAATACATAATAACAAAGAATGGTTCAGATCCCATAAAGTTATTTGTGATCATTGTTAACCAAGAACATCAGCTAAATGAGGAGAATAAGAGTTTTTTATTATGATGCTGTATCACAACCACTAAAACATGCATACATAACAGCTCAAGATATCTCGAACGAAGATCATGTCCCTAAGAGCATGCATGCCTGGCAGTTCAAGACATCTCAACCCAAGACCACGACACTGATAGAATGCATGCATGGCAGTTCAAGATATCTCGAACCAAGACCACATGCCTGGCAGTTCAAGACATCTCAAACCAAGACCGTGGCACTTTCAGCATGCATGCCTGGCAGTTCAAGACATCTCAAACCAAGACCGTGGCACTTTCAGCATGCATGCCTGGCAGTTCAAGATATCTCGAACCAAGACCATGACACTGAGAGCATGCATGCCTGGTAGTTCAAGACATCTCAAACCAAGACCGTGGCACTTTCAGCATGCATGCCTGGCAGTTCAAGATATCTCGAACCAAGACCATGACACTGAGAGCATGCATGCCTGGTAGTTCAAGACATCTCGACCAAGACCGTGGCACTTACAGCATGCATGCATGGCAGTTAAAGACATCTCGAATCAAGACCATAGTTAGTTTCATTGATGTTCAAAACTTCTATCCTATTACTCCATCTGTACATCACATTGTTCTCATGCTTCTACACCCAATACACTAGGAAAACAAAAATATCTGTGTCGTCAATCAGCACACAAATGATATCATGACCTGTTTGTGCAGCCTGGAGAACATACGATACAATAGTTATGCCGGATTCTAAGAATATATGAGATGGCATTTGTCGAAAAACACAATTTTCTTTGAAGTGTCTGGGTACCAATATGACCTTTTGTGGATTGATGCAATGAAATCTGATGGGTTATTGCCATGTGATCAAGAGGTGTGGTAGAAAAACTGTGAATCGTTGTGATTGTGAGATTTGGATGAACTAACTCCACAAAGCGATTTTACTAGAGCTGACTTCATGCCTGTTTCAATGACAACTATTTTCAACTAATGTCAAAAAGGAACAGAACCGATTTCAAATGGAAACAGAAGCTATGCCCAAACTGCCCTTGCTGTCCAAACAACGATAACCAAAGAAACATGTTTCCAAGATCAATAACTGGCTTTGTTTTTGCATCTCGACAGCGTCGCTTTGAAACGAATCATCTTTATAGAGCTAATGATGACACTCATAAAACTCATCAGGTAGACTGGAGATTGTACTCTTATTCCATCTTCACATCCATTGCAACTGAATCCACCACATTGACACATTTGAAGCAATTTTGCGAGTAATTACTTTATGACCTGTTTTTACTTAGAGGGAGTTTGAATAAGCAATACATTTTAGTCATATATATATATATCCAATAAACATCGATGGTTGAACTCTTTGAGTTATGGTCCGTATCACACTCAGAATATATTCATTCCAATCGACCAGAGAAGCAACAATCTACCCACTAAAAGGATCCGCTAGAGAGTCATGCCTTTAAAGGCTAATTTTTCTCCAAACTGGTTAACCAAGACAGCATCCTAATAATCACTATGGTGCCGACATACAAGATCCTCGACAGGACACGCATGTGTTTATAGCAGACACTGAGAACGTTTACCAGCATATTGTACATGTCCAACATCCAATAAAATTATTTGTTGGGTTTGTTAATCAGGATAAAAATAGTTTTGGTGGTAGACAGTGCAGATGTATTATTTTCTGCAGTCCAGTATAATTCATATGTGAAACAGCAGTTTCAGGTCTAGATGTCGAGATGTTGCTTAATGGTACCTTAAGTAAGTTGAGACACCAGAAGTAAGCCAAATCTTCACTGTTCACTACCTTTTCACTTATACCACATGGATGAACATGGAGGTAAATTCAAAACGTGTGTCTCATAGCAGTCATTTGGAGTGGAAATAGTTAATCAAAATATCAAACTATCATAAAACAAAAAATGAGTTCCACTGTTTCAACTTCAACTAAACAATTTGAGGAAGGTTGTGCATTATCAGGGACAGATTTTGCTGCAGATTCCCGAAACCATAATACTTCATTACATGACGTAATGTATCAATGTTTATGTAAAAATCGAATCAATTCACTGCTGCCAAAGATTACGTTTTTAATTTCTTATTAACAGGAATTGATCGAGCCTCATTCATGACCTTTTAATCAAAAGTATCAAGATGCATGGTTAAGTTACACAGCATTGTCCCAAATGTTAAAAACAACAACGGAAATGAGTTCCTCATCCCTAAAAACATATAAAACGGTATATTGCAAGCTATTGTAGAACGATTCTTACAAAAGATAGATTTTCAATATGGCGTCTGGCAGCCATCTTGGATATATGCAAATTATTCAATTTGTCCAATGTTGCCTCCAGGGCAACTAACCTAATTTTATTCTAGGGACCCTATAGAATATAAAACAGCAAAAAAACTTCATAGGAAAAAACATTTCTAGGTTCAAGTATTGAGTATATGGGAGTGTCAACTCGACTACTACCATAACTAGGTCAAGGTGACCTAGGGGTGCAAAAATCTTAAAAAATCTTCTTCTCCGAAAGTACTGATTGGAGAAAAAATCTGATGTGACATTTGGCTTCTTTAGGGTCTTAAGCCTATAGTTTGTTCATTTTGTGAAATTCGGATAAAAAATGGGTTACGCGTTTTTGCGTTTAATTTTGAAAAAAAATCGTAATATAGCTTCAAATTGTTATAACTTGACTATTTGACCAGATAATGACATGCGGTTTTCAGTTTTGACATCTTTTTGTTAGTATCTTCAAAATGAGGTCAAGGTCAATTGTGAAGGTCGTGAACTAATTTTTTTTAAATCTGATTATAATTATTATCTCGAAAACTATAAACTTTTTGTATAGGCATGTATATTAGAATGTTGTAGGTATTGATACAACGATCATTTTGATGTATAGAAAAAGGTCATGGGTTCAAAGGTCAAGGTCACACATGGGAAACAACACCAAAATGGTTAATTATCTCGAAAACTATAAACTTTTTGTATAGGCATGTATATTAGAATGTTGTAGATATTGATATAACAATCATTTTGACTTATAGAGAAAGGTTATGGGTTTAAAGGTCAAGGTCACATATGCGAAACAATACCGAAATGTTCAATTATCTCGAAAACTATAACTTTTTGTATAGGCATGTATATTAGAATGTTGTAGGTCATTTTGATGTATAGAAAAAGGTCATGGGTTCAAAGGTCAAGGTCACAGATGTGAAACAATACTGAAATGGTTAATTATCTTGAAAACTATAAACTTTTTGTATAGGCATGTATACTAGAATGTTGTAGGTATTAATACAACGGTTATCATGATGTAAAGAAAAAAGTCATTGGGTTTAGTATTTATGTTTTCTTTTAATCTATCAGCCATTAGCCATTAGTTATCAGGTGAGCGTATCAGGCCCATGGGCCTCTTGTTTTAAAATCAGACCGATAAGTGTAGCTTTTTTACATGTACAATGCGGTTAATATGTATACTCAAAATTGTCCGATTGCTATTTCAGCGTTGTGAAGCACACAATTAAACAGCTTTGCATAGAACACGGTTGTAAAATGCATAATTATGAACACACCAAAGACAAAAGGGCACCCACATACCATTGCCTCATGTACATGTATAGAAGTAATGTACCGATTTGTAAATTTTAAAACCCATAGTTTTCATTTTTCATTTTTATACGATAAGATTAACATCACGGTCCACTTAGAATTCACGGGGGTGATATGTGTAATCAAAATAATATTACCAGTGGCGTTACCTAAAGGAATGGGTGTGTTTTCAAAGAAAAGAACATAAAAATACAGATTTGTAGAAAAGACAAAAGAAATATTACAAATTAAATAAATACATGTAATGCATGTAGCTATTCGGATTTGAACCCCTGTCCTACAGATTAACTAAGCTTATAGTTTAACATCAATTATATGTAATACATGCATGGCAAGGTTTAATGACCATCGAAACTTGATTTGAAAACAAATAGCAAAAGCGGAAAATACCCCTCATTTTAACATATAATAGAATGAAGATGGAGTTGCACAAAGAAATGCAAATAAAATATACATTTGTCTGAGCCAAAATCTAAACTTCAAATACACTCGTAATACTATTACTTTTTGAAATTATAACTATAAGAATATTTAGAAATGTGTGTTAAACAAACCAAATCTGCCCATTTAGGATAAAATCCCATCAAACCTACGATACATTTTTAAAATGATAAAATATAAGGTATGAATTCAGCCCAATACAGGCACAGCATATGAATTCATGATCTTGGATTGGAATCCTGTAAAATTAACCGTTTGTCAAGTTTTTGACAAATTGATCAACATGCAGAAATTTCAAACTTGCCATCTTGAATTAGGACCAAATATTCACTAATTTTTTTTTCGATTGATACATATTTAACAATTATTATTACACCGAATCTCCAAAACTTTCAATATTCAAGCAGTTTTCAGCTTGTGTCGACTTTTTATTTATTTATTTATTTATTTGAGTAGAATCTAAAATTTATAAGGTATAAAGTTTTGGAGATTCGGTATAACATAACAAATATTTTAGGGGGATCGGGCCTATATGGATCCTGATATATTTGTTAATTAATCTACATATACATGTTGTTTAAAATCAGGCAAAATTCTGTATCCAGAAAACTGTTTTTTTGTCATTAAATAAAACACACGATTAACCAGTCTCCGTGTGTAGTTAATAGTATTTCAATTATAACAAGACAGTCAGTTCTGTAAGGGGTGGTGGTATTGGTGGAATAAGCCGTCGTGAATCTTCAGTAACGCAAATTAACAAAATCTTGTTTGAAGTAGGATCTGCCTCAGTGGGATTCAATCAAGAGCACAGGCGATAAAAGATGCCACAATCCGAAAGTAGGTATCAAGACAACCGGTCCCTAGACTCGGCTCTCATCCTATGTTTTTAACATACAATCATTTCTCAATATCGTTCCGTTTGCGGGGGTCGTGGATTCGAACCCCGGCAGGCTCTGACAAGGCTTGATAATAGGCAGTAACTGTTTCGCCAAGCACTCGGCCTTTTAAAATGAAAGTCACAAGGTTCTTCAGAAGAGACTAGAAAATCTGATGCCCTATGTCACGGAAGACCATCCCTGCACATTTCCCTGAGCGCACTGCAAAGAAAACATTCTGCCATTTTACATAAAGCTGGTGACTTCTCGATATAAGTATAAATACTCTTGACTGAGACGTAAAACTCCATTCAATCAAACAATTTATCAATGTCGTCATCTTATTTTTTTCGTACTGATATCTGGTAATATCTGGTAATACTAAGTTTTCACTTCCAAAGTTTTTTTTACATTCATAGAATGGATGCGCAGGAAAAAATCGCTCAACTCGAGGCAAAATGGTTTGTTACCTTGCAGTCTCTTTGACAAAAATTCTTATGTTTTTGCTTGAACAATAGACGCTTATTGACATAAATCATGGATTATATAAGAAACGTTTCAAGAGACGTAGGAATGAATGACGCAATGCCCGTTTGCAATTTTTATAAATCACTTTTTTATCACAAAACGCTGAAATTAGGCACATTGTTCAAACTTGACGTTATCATGACGTTATGGCGGCAAAAATGTAAAATGGCAACAGACACTCCTTTTTATTGACCAAAATACATATATTTTACGTTTGTAAAGTAGGGAATGCCATATATCATTAGAAAGGTAATGAAATGTTCTATCAAAATCTAACAAAATCTGAAAATGTCAAAATTTGGCCATAAGGGACGTTTCTACTTGGACGGGCCCAGATGAGAGAGAGAGAGAGAGAGAGAGAGAGAGAGAGAGAGAGAGAGAGAGAGAGAGCCCGGAGAGAGTTACTGACAAAATCTTTTGGATAACAATATATATTTTGAACAACTTCGAAAACATGGATATTTTCATCAACAGTAAGGTTTACAACATCACCATACAATAAAAACATTGTAGTTATATTTTAGGGTAGAGAGAAAATGGTTTGTTAACGTAATTGTTTATAAAGTGGGCATTGTAAGAAGAAAAGTTCAGAGGATTCAATATGACCAAATCAACAAGAAGGGTTGTCAACAATATTTTTGTTAAATAGGTGTGCATTGAGGGTGCTACATTCCATTCTTGTTCTGGCGTGGTAAATTTGTCCTAGACGTGAATCGCTTAGGAAGTAGTTTGGACCATCATTACGGTTGGCAATGTATATGTTTTGCAAATGTGTAGATTCATTGTTGCGAATGTTAGTAGTATTGAATTCCAGTCACAAACGGTACAGGGCAAGAAAGAATAAAAAATATGTTGAATTACATAGAAATGTATGTAGATTTTCACGATTTCGAGTTGGACAAGAATGTGTTTCCATATATAACTGTCAGGTACTATATGAGAAAGGTATTCTGGAGATAGTCCATGGTGCATTTTATAAAATAAAATAAGCATTTTTTTCTCCTATAATTTAAAGTTTCCCCACCCAGTTTTTTATACAATGAATCGATGCTGTAAAATTTGGTTGCCCGTGTAACAATTCTAGCTGCTTCAATATTAAGGATTCAGTTTTTTGTGGATTGAAAGTAACTAACCATTTATTTGCCCACGAATGTACCCTATCTAAGTCAATATTAAGTTTTTCTGCGGCTGCATAAGCGTCTTCAACTATGAAATAAAGTGATGTATCATCAGCAAACAGTCGTATATTACTTTGGATATCTAAAACTATATCATTTATGTAAATAAGAAAGAAAAGGGCCTGTGGGACTCCTATATGTAGTAACTACCACAAATGTAGTAACGGTCGCAAATGTAATAAAATTGTGTCACATATGTAGTAACGAACCACAAATGTAGTAAGGTTTGTCACATATGTAGTAAATGTTGGTCACAAATGTAGCAAAATTTTACACAAATGTAGCAAAATTTTACCACAAATGTAGCAACAAAATTTTACCACAAATGTAACAACTTAATTTAATTAAACACAAATGTAGTAAAATTTTAAAAATGATAAAACATATATTTTTTCAATATGGGTAATATCTTGGCTAGTGTTAATTAATGACAAGTAGGTTATATGCGTACATAACTAGACAATAACAAAATAAAAAATCCTGATAATAGCTACAGTATGAGAACCATCACTTAAAACTTTGAAAACGCCAAATTGCTTATTATGTGGGTTTTTTTATTATTTTTTATTTTTTTTGCAATCTGTAGTCGTTTTGAACACTTCCGTTTAATTTAAACCGCAGGCAAACAATTACCATCTGTCTCTAGTGGATTGGGTACGCAACTAGCCTGTGAGAAGTGAACTTAAACACTAAGCAGGGTACAAGAGTTGAGAATTGAGTAATGGTGTTTAACGTCCCAGTCAAGGATATTTCACTTACATCGAGACGTCGCCAGCTATAGGACGTTTCTGGGTTACTTAATATCCTGTCCGGTTCTGTATTTTATAATACACTTCCGGGAAAAAATTTAGGCATACCTACTTCCGGATTTTGTGAAGGACGCATAGTTGCAAATACCGGGAAAATTTGGTTGATTGTCATTTGATGGTAGAAAGCAAAGTATTGGTGTGCGATACCGGGATGCAATTCCCATGGTAGGAAAGGTCCCAGAAAATATCCTTTCATGGAAGATATTAATTATTTACTGTTTCCAACTAAGAAAGACACAAAAAAGGAGGAAATGGTTAAATGCCATTAGACACCCTTCGACTACGATCCAAAACCCTGGCACAGGATGTGTAGTCGGCATTTCAGTGAGTCCGATTATCCGGAACTATTCCCATGGAATAATTACAGTGATAATACACCGAACAGGGCCGCCACTTCAATTTTAAATTGAAACCACCAGGAGCTTATGCAAAGACATGGATGATGGGTACGTCATGCAATTGTTGTAAGATCAACTTAAATTTATCAGCAAATTTCTAATCAAACTTTTAAGTAAGACAATTACAAGTCTCCTTAATTCCAGAACTTAAGAGTGACGAAATGCCATGATAAAATGATAATTTGAAGAAAGCTTTCGAAATCGTGTAAACACGGAAGTAACCCGAAAGTACGGATGCTAAAATTTTGACTACGTGACCCGATATTATACTACACAAAATGGGATTCCGGACTATCCCGGAAAGGGCTATTGGCGAAGGTGCAGAAATTTTGCCTGTGCGTTGCGCTGATGGCATTATACAGCAGGGTTCTTTAACGTGTCAAGCCCACCGTGACACGGGACCTCGTATTTAGTTAAGTATGACATCTGAAAGAATCGTGACGCCGAGTGCTTGGCGAAAGAACAAGATACACATATATGATTACAGACGTTCTATTTTACATACAACACATTATTAAAATATAGTTTCATATACTTCATAACAATTTACGAAGTATTGTAAATGCAAGAGAGAGAGAGAGAGAGAGAGAGAGAGAGAGAGAGAGAGAGAGAAATCATAAAATTAGCAAATATTACAAAAACCTTTGTGAGGTTGCTCCCATATATTGGACCAAATCAAGTGTAGCCATCGTAAAAACGTAAATTTCAGCGAAGCAAAATGAAACGTGATCTTGATCTGCAACACATTGTGGTAGACTTACATCCCAAATCAGTTTAATACGAAAAAACTGCAGAAAATCGTTATTTCAATCAAATTATCAAAGACAACTGCAAAGGATCGGATCCGTAGCAAAACAAAACGTTAACTTGGTCTGCAACTCATTGTGGTTGACTCGCATTAAAAAACTCAGCCTAGTATCTGAAAGTGTTTAGGAAACAATGCGGAAAACTTATACATGTAATTGACTGATGGACCGACCAACAGCATTATACTACCTACATCTTAAGTTTCGTGGAGTATAATAATAAATACATGTACCCTACTAAAATCTGCCAAAATACAGAAAACCCAGAAACTTAAATTTAAAAAACTGAATTTTACATGTAATTTACAAACCGAAGTATAATGAAAATAAGAGGCCAATTGGCATTATCGCTCATCGCATAATACATAACATACACCCCTACAAGGATTATCAGATACTAGTCGTTATTTATTTAAGGCGCCCAAACAAAGTTTGGCGACTTATTGTTTTTGCACCGTTTCTTCTTCTTATTATTATTATTGTTATTATTCTTCCTCTTCTTCTTCTTCTTCCGGCCATGAACTTGTCCAACCAATTTCTCGAAGACCGTTGGTCTAATCTTAACCAAACTTCACATGAATGTTGATCCCCATCTCCTTCCCCGGAGGCCGAGGTAAAATGCCCATGGGGTTATTAGGGGAGGGGCAGGAGGGCGGGGTCTTAAAAACAACAATGATCAATTTTGCCATCTATACTTTATTTTGTACTATAAAACCATATATATTCATGATCAGTATCTCAAGATGCACAAGTCTATATCATTAGATTTTCCCTGCGGTATCAGGGAGGGGTGGGTCAGTGCGCTAACATTTAAACGGTTGAGATCCCCACCCATAAACTATATATTTTCTGGTTCTACATAAAAAGTTGAATAGAATGATGCTAAAGAAAATCCCATGGGGTCATTCCTGATGGAGGGGGGGACGGGCGGGGCTTGGTTCTAACTTTTAAATGGTTGATATCCCACCCTGAAACTATATATTTTCCGGTTCTGTTTTAAAAGTTGAATAGAGTGATACTGAAGAAATGCCCATGACGTTTTCCAGAAGAGGGCAGGGACAGGCGGGGCTGGGTACTAACTTTTGATCAGTTGAGATCCCCACCCTTAACATATATATTTTCTTATTCTTTATGAAAAGTTGAATAGATTCATACTAAAGTAAACCCATATGGACATTCCAATAGGAGGTTGGGGACAGGTAGGTCTAGGTACTAACTTTGAGATCCCCACCCTCAAACTACAGTTTTCTTCATGGGCTGGTTGCTATCATTTTGTTTAAGAATTAAAACAATAAGCATGAATTTTCATTGTCAAGGATACTTAAGTAATCACTGATCCATGTCTAAACGCTTTTAAGCTAAATCTTTTTATAAGCAACACTAATGGTCATTTGTCCCTGGGGCATGATTTATTATTCAATTCGATAGAGTAGCTGCATTTAGTTATCAGTATGACATTATATGGGTAAATGCTTGGATTAATTTAAAATCAACACATCAAAACAATGGTTTGTGATATTGGGTATAGTTGATGTCAATCAACTTTGCCTATTGTTTGAATTTCAACCAATTGGATTCATGTACTACTTCTCTATATAAAATTAAATCTTAAATTGAAAAAAATATTACAAGTTTAAAATTTCTCAACAGTTTTTCTATTGTGTGTAGAACTTATTTAAAGGTTTAAAATTTTCAGCCGTTGCCATGGAAATGGAAAAAAGCAACAAAAGTACAAGTTCTAATATGTGTTTTGAATACAGGGTTTGATTTTTATTCGTTTGGGCGCCTTATTTGTAATGATGCAACCATCATTACATTAGTACTCGTTACATTTATATTTGAATTATTATTAGATGTTCTGTTAAACATTTGTAATGTGCCGATTTATGTGACACTAAAAGTGTTCAAGTAAATAGATAAAAACCCAGCAAAATTGACATTTTATACATAGATTTTCTTTGGTAGTTTGGTATTTCATAAAGTAATCTATATATCGGAATCAGAGCCACTTCTATCGGGATAGAATTCCCTTCTATCGGGTTAAAAGTCACTTCTAACGCGTTAAAAGCCACTTCTATCGGAACAACTGTCGCTTCTATCGGGTTAGAACAAATTTCAAAATTTTCGTTACTACATACATGTATAACGGTTTTCATTTACTACATTTGTGGTAACAAAAATTGTTACTACATTTGTGGTAACGGTCGTTCCTACATTTGTGGTTCGTTACTACATATGTGACAAAATTTTATTACATTTGTGACCGTTACTCACCCATTCTCAGTAATAAGGCCCAAATAGTGTTATATTACAGTATAATGATTTGGCTTTGGAAAAGACCAAAGAATAAATGTACCAACAGAAACTACACATTATATCTACAATTATCAATCACAGTTTTCTAGTTAATCCATGTATTTGATTATTTTCCAATCTCATAAACCTTTAAAATGATACAAACGTTACTGTTACCGGGTAAGGTTTTTATGTTTTAAATCGCCAAATCTTCAATATTTGGAAAGTAACAAAAATTTAAAGAATTGCTTTTGTTAATGCTGCATTGTTGTCATATCTAAAACTGGTTTCTGATGACAATGCAAGCTATTGGTAAAATCTGGTGCCAAATAAAGATGTGTTACCAGCTGTCGGATGCAAACGTTACCACATATAAAACTGTCTCCATGGTTATCATATATTAATGTCATACTTTCCACTGACGTGGGCAAATTGAAGCTTATCTTACGCATACTTAACGGAACAATAAAATTTTTAACTTAACAGTCGCTATTGGGCCTGAACAAGCATGACACAAAGTTGAATGGAAGGTTTTATTTTCATCAATACTTACGTTACGTCATTCATATGGTTAAATATTTTATCCAAGTCAAAATTATTATATTGTCAAACGAAGTACTTTGATATAATATTTAAAATATATCATCTTTATTCCGCACAAGTTCCTATTATTTAAACCACATATTGTAACAGTTGAAAAAAATACATACGTTACCGATACATACGTGATAACATCATTTGAAAATACACCTAAATCACGTCAAGTGACCACTATAATTTGTATAGTTCTAGATTTAAATTATAGAAGTGTGCATGTGAAGTTTTAACCACATCGATTGTTGTTAAAATAAAAATTCTCAAGCAAAAATGAAAGAGTCGAAGGTGACCTCTTTGGATGGTAAGAATCCATTCAAAAATTTCAATTTGAAATAATACATCTGACTATATAGATAATAAACCTTGTCATTTCCATCAAACCCATGATGGTATGTCTACCCTTGGTCCATAGTCTGGAATTCATTTTCCAAAAAATGATATATACGTTACTATAGGTAACGTATGTAATTAACACAAGTAACGTATGTATCAGTACTTTCATTTCAATTACAATGAAATAGTAAAGCAAACTGTCATTAGATACAACAATTAACAAACACTTAAAGTTTCTAGTTGTGTTACGTGTAGAGAAATTAAACAATTTTCAACTTCAAGTGGATTTTGAAACGATAGATGTCACTAGTCTAATTTATTTGAATAATTTTCTCAAATATTTGAATACAACATTGTTCATTTTAATATTTGTTATACATACAAATCAAATACCTGCAATTTCATTAATTCTGATTATGAAAGTGTAAATGCAGCGTAAAACATAACTTCAATGGTCAAATGGGTGGTCAATATACATCCATATATCTGCAGACCCCCAGGTAACGTAAGTATTGGTATCTACGTTACTGGTCTGAATTACAAACACAGTTGCTGTCTAATGTTTCATGATGGATAAATCATGTCTTGAAATTCAGTCAAATTACAGAGATAAAGAAAATGGGACATGATCGGAGTTCTAAATTGAAGAGAAACTAAGAATTAAACTGAAAAAAACAAACCTACTATTCCATGTGTCCGAATCACAAATCCAGAAGCAAAGTGAAAACTTTGAAACTGGCAAGTTAAGTTAAACACATGAACTTCCAGAACAGATAGCCGCCAAGGATGTTTCAGATAGTGGTTATGTCTCTTTGGAACCAGTCCCTGTTACGTCATTAACAACAGTGGTCATACTCTTCTTAGTTTTAGGTAACCTTCTATTTAAACTAGGGGTAAAAACTATACAAGTTCTGACAAGAAGCTAAGAGGGAAGCTTAATGTAATATATCTAAAGACGTTAAAATTTTAAAAGATAAATCATGAGAAAGAAATTTCGGATAGAAAACTTTCATATTAGAAAGGATAAAAGAGTTACATTTTCAAATGAGAAGTTAACATTATGAAAGCAAACAGAAAGTGGTGTATCCATTATTGACTTGGCACCCAACAAGCGAAGCTCAGCAAGAAAAGTTCTTCTTGGTAACATCTTATTGACAAATATTAAATACATGTATAGTGATATAATCAACAACAAAATATGAGTGATTTTGATAGACATCATATACATGTTATGTTTAGCAATATAATTTTCCAACAATAATCGGTAATGGGCCTAAACTGTGCATTATTGCTGGCTGATCTATTTCATATTGCAGCAGACTTTATGTAAAACCGTTTTTAACTTGAAGGATGACTTAACAAAACCATTTAACTCCACATATATACAGATACATGATGTCTGGTAAAGGATTTTATAATTCTAAATTCGAAGGCTTTTGTGAATGTCATCTATCTTAAGGATATTGAAATAAAAGATACAACTGATCCTTCATGTTCCGCTTCATATTGGGACTTGTACCTCAACTATGGCACCCACGCGGACTTTATAAAACGAAGCAAACTGCTTGATTACTAATACCAAAATACAATGGACATTGTTGATTTGTTCTCACTTTCCTGGTGAAAGTTCGTGTGTTTAACTTTATTTGCAAATTTTCAACGTTTGTACTCTGCTTTGGGATTATGATATTGGCATGGATCGGTATGAGAGACATATTTTAAGTCACATGATTGATTAAAAGATAATTAGAAGAAAAAGAGATCGACTTTAAATAAATTGACTTGTATAGACAGTAAATGTTTGTAAAAGGCACATACTAGTAGCATGTAAGATTTTTCAGTCTATTCTGAATTTAGAAACAGTATAAACAATCGGGTGGAGAAAAAAGTTGTTAGAAATAAAGGATAAGTCCAGATTTCAGGTTTAAAAACTAAATATGAAAAGTACTACTGGAGAGAAAAATACACAGTGGTTCCTTTAAAAATATGACATTTTAATCAGCAATTAAGACTTTCTCATTCCATTAGCCTTGTTTTTTAGAGTGTAACTCGGGTATATTTTATTAAATTTCTTCAAAGGAGGACATGTCACTGAGTGAAGAAGTTTTAAACCCCAGTATGTAATTGTTACATACGTGACTAAACAGTTTCATACGTTACTTACTTAATTAATTATTTTTGTCACTAGAAAAGTGAACATTTACATCGTGATAATTGATAATTTTAAAGGCTTTATATCTCTTGTTGTCTTAATAAAGAAATTGAAGACTTCATTGTAAACGATACCATGTACATAATCTTATTATAGGTTAAACTGTTACATACGTTACCGATAAATAGTTTTTGTCATTTCGCTAGAAAAGTGAACATATCTACCAATATCATGTGTTCTATTGATAAGTTTTACAATTTTATTATGGAAAACAAGAGTTAATAATTTGTGATATAATATAATTTAGCTGTCTTTATAATGACTCAAAGTCATCTATAGGTGCTACATACGTTACCGAATACACTGTTTACTTAAGTGAAAATTATCTTGAAGATAATAAGTTTTGTACAGTTCTTTTGGTTAGCAATTTCATCAAGACATATTTGCATTTTGATTTGAGTGTTGATTAATGACTACCTGTTTGAAATTTTGTTTCTGTTACCAACTTGAGAATACAGAAATAAATTTATTGTATTTTTGCGTAAAAATACTTTAATTTCTGTAGACTACAAACATCGTCATTATCATTTCGATATGTCGAAGTGGTCTCAAGGCACATTTTTAAATTAATAACAATGTAACCTAATGTTCAAGCATAATAAACATATAAATACTACTACTTGGTAAGAATATGGTGAACTTTAACTACGGTCACGTAAATATCAACTCATTTAAATACAAATGGTATGTATGTAACAATAAAGTGAAATTACAACCAAAATAATCAATTGGTGTTAAAATTTTGTTGTTTCTGAATCTTCTGATATGTCCAGTCTCTGAAAATACCAGAAGTTCATTGCTTGTAAGACTTTTATTTTTCATCATCTTGAAATAGTGAATTGGGCCTTATTACTGAGAATGGTTGTATGTACTACATTTGTGGTAGTTACTACATATAGGGGTCCCACAGGGCCTAGTATAGAGCCCCGAGGGACACCAGAATTTGTTTCTTTCCCCGAAGAGTAACCATTTCTAAGAAGGACGCGTTGTTTACGATTAGACAAGTATGACTTAAACCCCATAAGTAATAATCCCCTAATCCCGATAGAATAAAGTTTATGTATGAGTCCTTTATACCAAACTCTATCAAATGCTTTACTTATATCACAGAACACTACACGAATTTCTTTACCGTCGTCTGAAGAAATACCAAAAACGTGACAAGACTTCCCCAACACAGGGATAAACACTAAACAAAGAAATACCAAAAACGTGACAAGACTTCCCCAACACAGGAATAAACACTAAACAAAGAAATACCAAAAACGTGACAACACTTCCCCAACACAGGGATAATAACTAAACAAAGAAATACCAAAAACGTGACAAGACATCCCCGAACAAAAACTAAACATAGAAATACCAAAAAACGTGACACGACTTCCCCGAACAAAAACTAAATAAAGAAATACCAAAAAACGTGACAAGATTTCCCCAAACAAAAACCAAATAAAGAAATACCAAAAAACGTGACAAGACTTTCCTAACACAGGAATAAGAATTCAGATATTTGAAGAGAATACCGGAATCAGGCAGAATAAATAAATACCACAAACATGGCAAAATATTTCTAAAAAATTCCACTTCTTTAGAGAAAATACATCAAATGAGACAAAGAAATACATGTACTAAAACATGACAAAGACCTACAACAACATGACAATGAACTACAACAAACATGGTGAAATATTCCCAAAAAGGACAAAAATCCATTAATATGGACAAAATGCCACCACTATGGCAAACAAATACCACACATCAAATGCGGCAAGAAAATATCAAACACAAGGCAAGAAAATGTCACAAACGTGATGATGAACATCCACAAACATAGTCCAAACAGGGATAAAACTTCACTCTCATTGAAAATACTACAAACGTTGCAAACAAATTCCACAAACGTGACAATGAACTACCACAAACGTGGCAAATTTTTCCTAAAGAAGAAATAAAATTCCTTAAATGCGGAGAAAATACCTCAAACGATCCCACCAATACCACAAACATGGCAACGATTGAATGAGATTTAACGTCTCAGTCAAAAATATTTCACTTATATCACCACCTTTCCACCTTTTCCGGTTTTATTGGAAATAGTAGAGCAGATAAGTCACTTAATCGTTCAGATGGTGATACAAGCATGAAACTTGGCACAGTTATTGAGGATGGGTCACTGTTTGCAAAACTGTATCTAGCCAAATTGAATTCCTATATGGCGGCCATTTTTCAAGATGGCTGCCAAAAGTGTGATATCGACAGTAGTATTGTAACATTATCCTCTGAATTAGGTAATAAAAAATGAGGTTTGTATTTGTATTTGTATAACGTCGGCTTCTAGACTACCCACCTAATCAAAATGATCAAAATCTTTGCTATTTTGATTTTTAAGATGGCGTCTTATATCCAAAATGGCCGCCAAATACCATTAAAAAGAGATATTTGCATTACAACAATCATTCAGGTGATGACGCTAGTATTTGTTTCCTATTTTACTTCAGGCTGTGAATTATTGTTGTTACTGTTGAAATGAATTGCCTACATGAAAAGAAAAATGGCCGTCATGTACCGAGATGGCGGTCAAAATGTTGAATATTCCAAAATGGCGCCCAAGTAGATTATAATAATGAATAAACATGGTTAAAGGTATTGAAATAAGAACTATGTAACTTAATTACGATTGGCATGGGCAACTGCAAAGTTTAGTACATGCAAGGCTGAAAGAATAGCATTTGCATCTGCTAATGCACTCTTTTACAGCCACACTTTGTCAATTCCTGACAGCTTTTAGCTATTGGTACTAAACTAGACCAAAACACTTTCCAGGTGTTGTCCTCTTGTTTCATCCATCCCCAGTCTGAAGGGCTTTTGCTCTCAGGCTCCTTAATCAACGACTGCCCCCATATATGTCCCGCCTAAAATGCAGCGCGTTTAACATGTTCCTTAAGGGCCGCTACAGTTGGTGGTATCATGTCATATGGTTTTTGTTTTCTAGCAAAAAGTTCAAGCCGGGCTTCATTCACAGATGGAGTTGGTAGTGCTCTATCGTACATCAATACAACAAATCTTTCCAATGTTGCCATATCCTCTGCTGTTACCTCTAATGGACTATCACTCAATCTGCCAAAGACAGTTAATGCTTCAGGGAACACATTCCAACTTTCCTTTTCCATGAAAAGCAGATACAACATCACATCCACTGAATGCATGGAAGAAAAGAATACTGCGAGTTTTCTCTTGTCCGATTATGGAAGCGACATCATGTACTAGAATCCACCGAAGTTTGCTTCCTTTCCCAAAGGTGACCCACAATTTTTCTTAACCCAACTGACTCAAATGTGGGATGAAACTTACCGCTATCACAACTATATCGGTATCATTAGCCTCAATAATTATAGATTTATATCCACATTCTACAGCATGGCGAGTATGTAAGAGGAGTCGGGTGTCAGCCTCCTCATGTGTGCATGGTGATATTTGATTTGTAGATTCCTCATTGTTTTTACTTGTCATAGCTTGTTCTTCTATTGTAACGACAACAGCATTGGCTGAAGATATTTCTGAAACTCTGTCAGCAAGAAAATTAAACAATTCTGTTTTATTGCTGTTATCTCGAAGAAAACTCCTCCAGTTTGATGGTGTCTTATTTGTACTTGTAACTCTTCTTCTAACAGCTTTATCCCTCCTGGACCTGAGCTGCTTTAGCGAGATGGATAGCTTCACTGTATTTGTTGAGGTCTGACAACACAGAACTTACATCTTTTTTAAAAGCAAGAAAAATATCTCTGCCTTTTTTGGTATGATTCAAGCTCTGGAATACGTGACAATATTTGCTCCTTAAGTCTTGTAGAATTAACTTCTGGTGAGAGAACACCAAGTTGTTGTAGTCGTTCTTTATAAAGTGATACTAAATCTGCAAGTCTGAATACTATGTGATTTGTTTCTTAATTGGCAACGTTCATATCCATGATGTATATTATAAGCTCTGAAAAAGCCAGAGGATAAAACTTATCAAGGGAGTCAGTGGAGGATTGTTCACTCTGTAGAATACGCATATGTGCTCTCTCCCTATTATAAAGAGCTGTAAGACAGGCGGGATGGTATTTCAATTCTTGTGCAATTACATCACCAGCACTAAGTTTTGCAAGAAGTTTGCCATCTTCAAGAGTTGTCGCACACCGGTTCAACCTTTCATTCAGTTTCATTGTCATTGCCTGCCTAAGTGTAGAATGAGGAATCATGTTTCTCGCACAAAAAACAAATGGTCAGCGATTTGAAATCTTGTGACATCCGACGTACTTTTGTGGGAATTTCCTCGCAGCTTTCAACTGATGATGGTTTTCTTTTTTGGACTCTGTCTAATTTGGTGTTGTTGAACAAAAGCCTACAGCTGTTATGATATTTTGCATTATTTGTGTTCAGTGTTTCCTCAATACCTCCTCCTTCATTTAATCTAGCAGGGTTCAGAGGTATTGGTAGAGCATTAATGGCATGGAAGAGTGGAATGTTTTCAGCTATATTAAAATATCCAGCTTTAGTAGAAATAAGTTTCTCAGACGAGTCTGTCTGACAAAGACAGCACTTGTCCCAATTTGTATGTGAGGTAGACTGTGACATTTTTCAAAACACTATTCACCGTATGGTGGAAGGCCGAGGGTTTATCCTTTTACCGCCTTTTACCAAAATGTTGAGCGCTATTCACAATACCTATGCACTTTGAGGTATGGGATACGACTAGGTTTGTACCATGAGTCCTACACCTAGCCCGATCGTTCATCCAATGTCATAAATCCCGTGCGATATGTACACCATCAAGTAGCTATAGCCCCGCTACTTTTGGTTCGGCTCTCCTGCGCTGGCACATCCTGTCAATTCAGGTGCGGCTATCTAATCATAAATGGGACGGATTAGATAACATTTGGGATACTAATTGTAATTAACTGACACTGAACCCCATGCTGAGTTAAACAGCAGTGAAATATCACCAGTGTGCCCTGGTAGTGCATGATATCCACTCTATTCGCAAAATAAACTGTATCATAATATATGTGAAGTATGGGTAAAAATTAGAATAATGGTTTTTTATTTGAAAATGGAAGTGTTAAAACACTAAAATATCTTAAAAAGCCATTGCAATAGTAAAAAAATCAAACATTATATGATGAAATTCGAAAAATTGAGATTTGTAACACCGGTTGGCGGCCATGTTGGATTTTGGCCGCCATATTGGATTTTTCGAGTGGCTAGACAGTGTTTTGTTAATGGTTACCTTTGGGCAATATGTACACCAAGTTTCATGCTTGTATCACAAACTGAACGATTTGGCCAAAAAAATGGACTTATCTGCTCTACTAAAATTTTTATCTAGTCGATCGTGACAAAGTCTTCAATGAAGCACTTGTGTGTAATTTACCATGAATACCTAGATGATCTTTAGCATTGCAACATAAGCAGAATTGTAATGTAGAAACAAAATTAAAAAACATAAGAAAAAAGAAGCACAATGCATGGTAACACATACGGGTACCATTTATTCAAAACTGTATTGTGAACGGCGCCATCTTTCAAAGAATACTTATGAACACCTGTATACCCACTCCACACTGCATATATAGACAAAGGAAGATTGAGTAATATTTCCCATATACCGCAAGGTGACCAGCTATTAAGAAATGTTTACCATTGCAGTGGTCTCAGGGCAATGCACAGGAAGGGTGGAGGTGTTGTTTACGTGCCGCGCATGTCATGACACCGGGCATCTGTTTTTTTAGGTGCACGGACGGACGGCGAATCAAATCGAAATATTTTGCCTATGATCTACTTAGTGTGTCGGGAATATACACAAGTTTACCGGTTTTGTACACTACCGTCAAGTCATATTTTTGTATGGTTAATAGTAACCTTTGTATTCGTATAGGCACTTGACACAGAGGTTTCTTGAAAATAAATTGCGATGGCGTATGGTCAGTTTCGACTAGAACGTTTCGTCCGTAAACAAATTTGGTGAACATTTTGACACCAGTACACAACCACCAAGGTTTCCTCTTCAATTCGCATGTAATTTGTGTGGCGCTGTGAGGGCATTTGATGCGTACGCAATAGACTTACCCGCTTGTAATAGAACTTTAGAACTTACGCCAACCAACACTGTTAATGATTGGTCATAACATCTGAGAACTGGCGGTTCTGTTGCTATGCGTTTAAGATTTTCGAATGTTTTTTGCATGCTTGTTTGTCCAGTACCAACTGGCTTTCTTTTCTTGTGAGCTTGCGTAACAGAGCTGACGTATCTGACATATTTGGCATAAATTTCGACAATTATTGTATAAACTCGGAATTGAATGCAGCCTTTGCTTATTTCGTGGCGCTTGCATTTTATGTACTGCTCTGACCTTTTCGGGATCGGGTTTTACTCCGTCCGACGTTAGTCTGTGACCTACGTAAGTGACTTCTGTTTTAGATAATTCGCACTTTGGTCTACTGAGCTTTAAGTTATACTCCATTGCGCGGTCTAATACACGCTGTAATCTGAGATCATGTTCGGCTTTATCTTTACCCAAAATGATTAGATTGATAATCGACTCTGCACCACTGAACTGGTAGAAGGTGTAACAAACAATTAT
Organism: Anadara kagoshimensis; assembly: GCA_021292105.1. Classification (NCBI taxonomy): domain Eukaryota; kingdom Metazoa; phylum Mollusca; class Bivalvia; order Arcoida; family Arcidae; genus Anadara; species Anadara kagoshimensis. The sequence goes on from CM037870.1 coordinate 49,012,344, forward strand.
GTTTTGTTTAAGACACTTATGGACAAGTATGGGCGGCTTAAAAACTAAATGTATGCCTTTTTTATATTTTTGGGGTAGGGGAAACATATTTATTTGAGACGACATTAAGGTTCCATGTTTCCGACTTTGTGTAACACTATTTTCCACAGGACTACCAGGACTTTATAAAGTATGTCAGATTTAACGTATAAATAACAAATTTACAAGAATCGAATGACGGTAGATTTGATAAAAACACATTTTCAACACTAATTTCATCGCTGATTTTAACATTTTGACACATAATTGGAATGTAAATATATCATGTGTCCACAATTAAAGATAGAATTAACCTTTTTGAGTTAAAAATTTCAAATTTGCATGGACATTTCTACAAAACAATTCGAAACGAGTAAGAAATTGATTTTCAATAACTACAGACATTTTCCTACAAGAATCAACCTTCAGTTCAATCTTCGTTCACCCGAATTATAGTGTATGATCTTTTGGATTAAAGGCATCCCAGACGCATTGACATTTAGTTCTGTAGAAATGACTTTCAGATTATTTGTAAATATATGGTAACCGATGTAACCTTTGTAACCGGTCACAATATCAGAAAACATTCTTGTAACCGGTCACAATATCAGTAACCTGTCACAATATCAGAAAACATTCTATTACATAATAGTATGTTACCGGTGTAACCTTTGTAACCGGTCACAATATCAAGAAACATTCTTTTACACAACAGAATGTAACCGATGTAACCTTTGTAACCGGTCACAATATCAGGAAACATTCTCTTACATAATGGTATGTAACCGATGTAATCTTTGTAACCGGTCACAATATCAGAAACATTCTCTTACATAATAGTATGTAACCGATGTAACCTTTGTAACCGGTCACAATATCAGAAACATTCTCTTACATAATAGTATGTAACCGATGTAACCTTTGTAACCGGTCACAATATCAGAAACATGCTTGAAGCATTCTCTTATATAATAGTATGTAACCGATGTAACCTTTGTAACCGGTCACAATATTAGAAAATATTTTCTTACATAATAGTATGTAACCGATGTAACCTTTGTAACAGGTCACAATATCAGGAAACATTCTCTTACATAATAGTATGTAACCGATGTAACCTTTGTAACAGGTCAAAATATCAGGAAACATTCTCTTACATAATAGTATGTAACCGATGTAACCTTTGTAACCGGTCACAATATCAGAAACATGCTTGAAGCATTCTCTTATATAATAGTATGTAACCGATGTAACCTTTGTAACCGGTCACAATATTCGGAAATATTCTTTTACATAATAGTATGTAACCGATGTAACCTTTGTAACCGGTCACAAATTCAGAAATGTTTTAAAGGCATTCTCTTATATAATAGTATGTAACCGATGTAACCTTTGTAACCGGTCACAATATCAGGAAACATTCTCTTACATAATGGTATGTAACCGATGTAACCTTTGTAACCGGTCACAATATCAGAAACATTCTCTTACATAATAGTATGTAACCGATGTAACCTTTGTAACCGGTCACAATATCAGAAACATTCTCTTACATAATAGTATGTAACCGATGTAACCTTTGTAACCGGTCACAATATCAGAAACATGCTTGAAGCATTCTCTTATATAATAGTATGTAACCGATGTAACCTTTGTAACCGGTCACAATATTAGGAAATATTTTCTTACATAATAGTATGTAACCGATGTAACCTTTGTAACAGGTCAAAATATCGGGAAACATTCTCTTACATAATAGTATGTAACCGATGTAACCTTTGTAACCGGTCACAATATCAGAAACATGCTTGAAGCATTCTCTTATATAATAGTATGTAACCGATGTAACCTTTGTAACCGGTCACAATATTAGGAAATATTCTTTTACATAATAGTATGTAACCGATGTAACCTTTGTAACCGGTCACAAATTCAGAAATGTTTTAAAGGCATTCTCTTATATAATAGTATGTAACTGATGTAACCTTTGTAACCGGTCACAATATTAGGAAACATTCTTTTACATAATAGTATGTAACCGATGTAACCTTTGTAACCGGTCACAATATCAGGAAACATTCTCTTACATAATAGTATGTAACCGATGTAACCTTTGTAACCGGTCACAATATCAGGAAACATTCTCTTACATAATAGTATGTAACCGATGTAACCTTTGTAACCGGTCACAATATCAGGAAACATTCTCTTACATAATAGTATGTAACCGATGTAACCTTTGTAACCGGTCACAATATCAGGAAACATTCTCTTACATAATAGTATGTAACTGATGTAACTTTTGTAACCGGTCACAATATCAGGAAACATTCTCTTACATAATAGTATGTAACCGATGTAACCTTTGTAACCGGTCACAATATCAGGAAACATTCTCTTACATAATAGTATGTAACCGATGTAACCTTTGTAACCGGTCACAATATCAGGAAACATTCTCTTACATAATAGTATGTAACCGATGTAACTTTTGTAACCGGTCACAATATTAGGAAACATTCTCTTACATAATAGTATGTAACCGATGTAACTTTTGTAACCGGTCACAATATCAGAAACATTCTCTTACATAATAGTATGTAACCGATGTAACCTTTGTAACCGGTCACAATATCAGGAAACATTCTCTTACATAATAGTATGTAACCGATGTAACTTTTGTAACCGGTCACAATATCAGGAAACATTCTCTTACATAATAGTATGTAACCGATGTAACCTTTGTAACCGGTCACAATATCTGGAAATATTTTCTTACATAATAGTATGTAACCGATGTAACCTTTGTAACCGGTCACAATATCAGGAAACATTCTCTTACATAATAGTATGTAACCGATGTAACCTTTGTAACCGGTCACAATATCAGGAAATATTCTCTTACATGATAGTATGTAACCGATGTAACTTTTGTAACCGGTCACAATATCAGGAAACATTCTCTTACATAATAGTATGTAACCGATGTTACCTTTGTAACCGGTCACAATATTAGAAACATGCTTCCAGCATTCTCTTATATAATAGTATGTAACCGATGTAACCTTTGTAACCGGTCACAATATTAGGAAATATTTTCTTATATAATAGTATGTAACCGATGTAACCTTTGTAACCGGTCATAAATTCAGAAATGTTTTAAAGGCATTCTCTTATATAATAGTATGTAACCGATGTTACCTTTGTAACCGGTCACAATATCAGGAAACATTCTCTTACATAATAGTATGTAACCGATGTAACCTTTGTAACCGGTCACAATATCAGGAAACATTCTCTTACATAATAGTATGTAACCGATGTAACTTTTGTAACCGGTCACAATATCAGGAAACATTCTCTTACATAATAGTATGTAACCGATGTAACCTTTGTAACCGGTCACAATATTAGAAACATGCTTTAAGCATTCTCTTATATAATAGTATGTAATCGATGTAAACTTTGTAACCGGTCACAATATTAGGAAATATTCTCTTATATAATAGTATGTAACCGATGTAACCTTTGTAACCGGTCACAATATTAGGAAATATTTTCTTATATAATAGTATGTAACCGATGTAACCTTTGTAACCGGTCATAAATTCAGAAATGTTTTAAAGGCATTCTCTTATATAATAGTATGTAACCGATGTTACCTTTGTAACCGGTCACAATATCAGGAAACATTCTCTTACATAATAGTATGTAACCGATGTAACCTTTGTAACCGGTCACAATATCAGGAAACATTCTCTTACATAATAGTATGTAACCGATGTAACTTTTGTAACCGGTCACAATATCAGGAAACATTCTCTTACATAATAGTATGTAACCGATGTAACCTTTGTAACCGGTCACAATATTAGAAACATGCTTTAAGCATTCTCTTATATAATAGTATGTAACCGATGTAAACTTTGTAACCGGTCACAATATTAGGAAATATTCTCTTATATAATAGTATGTAACCGATGTAAACTTTGTAACCGGTCACAATATCAGGAAACATTCTCTTACATAATAGTATGTAACCGATGTAACCTTTGTAACCGGTCACAATATTAGAAACATGCTTTAAGCATTCTCTTATATAATAGTATGTAACCGATGTTACCTTTGTAACCGGTCACAATATCAGGAAACATTCTCTTACATAATAGTATGTAACCGATGTAACCTTTGTAACCGGTCACAATATCAGGAAACATTCTCTTACATAATAGTATGTAACCGATGTAACTTTTGTAACCGGTCACAATATCAGGAAACATTCTCTTACATAATAGTATGTAACCGATGTAACCTTTGTAACCGGTCACAATATTAGAAACATGCTTTAAGCATTCTCTTATATAATAGTATGTAACCGATGTAAACTTTGTAACCGGTCACAATATTAGGAAATATTCTCTTATATAATAGTATGTAACCGATGTAACCTTTGTAACCGGTCACAAATTCAGAAATGTTTTAAAGGCATTCTCTTATATAATAGTATGTAACCGATGTAACCTTTGTAACCGGTCACAATATCAGGAAACATTCTCTTACATAATAGTATGTAACCGATGTAACCTTTGTAACCGGTCACAATATCAGGAAACATTCTCTTACATAATAGTATGTAACCGATGTAACCTTTGTAACCGGTCACAATATCAGGAAACATTCTCTTACATAATAGTATGTAACCGATGTAACTTTGTAACCGGTCACAATATCAGGAAACATTCTCTTACATAATAGTATGTAACCGATGTAACCTTTGTAACCGGTCACAATATCAGAAACATTCTCTTACATAATAGTATGTAACCGATGTAACCTTTGTAACCGGTCACAATATCAGGAAACATTCTCTTACATAATAGTATGTAACCGATGTAACCTTTGTAACAGGTCACAATATCAGAAACATTCTCTTACATAATAATATGTAACCTTTGTAACCGGTCACAATATCAGGAAACATTCTCTTACATAATAGTATGTAACCGATGTAACCTTTGTAACCGGTCACAATATCAGGAAACATTCTCTTACATAATAGTATGTAACCGATGTAACCTTTGTAACCGGTCACAATATCAGGAAACATTCTCTAACATAATAGTATGTAACCGATGTTACCTTTGTAACCGGTCACAATATCAGGAAACATTCTCCTACATAATAGTATGTAACCGATGTTACCTTTGTAACCGGTCACAATATCAGAAACATGCTTCAAGCATTCTCTTTCATAGTATGTATCCAACCAGAGACAAGGTTAAAACATCTTCTTAGGTGTTGTAATAATATGCAACCTTTGTAAACAGTAAGAACATAATGAAGTAATATTGAATACTAATGTAACCACTAGTAACCATATGTTACCAATGCCTATGTTGGGTTACAAATGCAAAGGGGTTGTTTTTTGCACACATAATTGGACATATCTATGTCACAGCCACAGTGGTTTATACAGTAAGCAAATAAAAATACAATCAATGCATTAATTCCATCGTTTAAAGTGAGTCAAATACTAGTAATTATGAATATAATAATGGAATTTGAAATACTGTAAACATGATGTGTATTTATTAAATTGAATCATAAATTGAAGACAAGATATATTATGTTTATTATTTTTGTTATTTCAGCAACTGCATGTTGATAAAAAATTCTGCATTGGATGCTAATGCGTTAAGTTCCTATCTGACACCATATATAGGACAATCTTATACAATAGATCAACAATGTGAAAAACTCGGCGGAACAGGATCACATTTCTGTGTGGTAGGTGTAATATACAAACAGTAGTTACATTGTGGACAATTCGTTAGTTGGTTAAGGACTATGGTCTATGTGTTCGAGCTCCAGCTTGTTCTGAGAACCTTTGATTAACCAATACAATAGCCAATAATGTTAACCAAATATGTTGTCATCTCTCTGGTTTGACTAGAGAAGTTCATTTACTTAGTAACTATATATTTAAATCAAGAAAAGACAATTCAGAAGCTCAAAAAATCCTCTGGAGAAAGCAATAAAAACATTAATTTTAAATATAAAGTGTTTTCTCTTTCAGGGTCACTATGATGGCAACTATGAAAGTATCTGTACCGGGATATGGTGTTCCTCACCTGTAAACTCTAACTTATGTACGCTGTATATACCCGGTGAAGGTACTACCTGTGGAAATAAAAAGGTAAGTTTACAAACATTAAATGGTTATCATATTTTCTTCTATCAGTCAAGTCTTGGCTTAAGAATGTCTGGACATAATGTTTTGTTCAGGACGATGTGATAATGCTTTGCTGACACAAATTAAACTGGAAGTTGTATTTATTGAACTGAAAAGTTTCTCATCCAGTTTGTTATTTATTATTATTATTATCATAATTATTATTGAATTGAGTTTTCATATCAACAAACACACAACTTTATCTATATTTATATACACGTTTTGTGCTGATATGGATATTTAGAGTTGATCAAATGCATCCAGATTGCCAATAGGAACAGCTCAAATTTCGCAAATACAATGCTACAAAAATGTATAAAAAATTAATATTTTTTGTTTTAAATGTTAATGTTCTTTAATTGTAGTGGTGTATAAACGGTGCTTGTACTGCATCAACATCAGCACCTGCAGGAGACGGTATGTATTAATATTAATGTCTGTTTTTAGTATTTCTATATGAGTATTTGATTTTTACTATTACTCATTATTCAAACCTGGAATATTTTGATATTGAATAGAAAATAAGATCATTGTTTGTTCACAAATAATTTTCTGAAGGGGAATCAATTTATCAATTGTATTTACTTACTTGCTAATCTTACAATGTTTCGTCAATTAAGCGTTTATCTCAAAGTTACATTCAAATTACATTGTACATGTACTTCTACAAGGAAAAGCTGTCATATAATACAATAAAATAAAGTTTACAATTTTATTTAAATCAGTAAAACCCATCTATAATTCAATTTTATAAAATTGTGATTAGTATTAAGATCTAGATTATAAATCTTTATTCTACATATATCGTTTTGATAAAATAGTGCGTCTTATTTTTTCAGATACCTGTTTATTTGGAGATGACCGTGGTATTGTTGTCAATACCCAGACATGTGCTGAGGTGATGAGAGATAGTCCATCATTCTGTTATAATTCAGGCGTCAGGACGAAATGTTGTCAATCTTGTAAACAGAACTATGATCCCAGCTATCCGGGTATGTTTGTTTATCTCCTTAACATCTTCAAGTTGAGAAGATTCACACTCAACAGAGTTCTTGTAAGTTAGTTGGCCCAAGGATATTGCAAGCCAAGGGTAACCAAGACCTTCAAAAAGTTTTATTGCAGTATTCATAATATTGCTGATACGTATGATGTTTCTATATCCGGTAGATTTGACGTCCCAAAGTTCTGTGTTCCTTCCTTCTCAATTTTGAATTCACAAGTGGTGGGTGTACTGTAGCTAGCTAGACTGAAGGCGTGTACCCTTTATCAGCAGCCGGTCTCGCGTCAAGATCTCCTACTTTTTTACTTTTCAAAGTTTTAACTTTGCTTTTGGGATTAACATGAACCGGTATGTTTGTTTTTGATTGGCATTATTAGAAGTGTGTAGGCATTATTATAGTTTTCCAATACGACACCAAATTATCCGAAAATATACTGATCCATTAAAATCACAATCCTGAGTCTTTTGCAATCCGCAATGTTTCCGTGGTTTTCAACACGTTTATCACGTGAAATTTTTATTCTGCTTGTAAGAAATGTTTTGAGCATTTTTTTTTTAAAAAAAAGAATGATTAAAATGTTCAAAATACAAAGTAAAAACTTTGAAAACTGTCTAATTAAGTTATATACGTGAACTTCACCAGGGAAGCGAGAATGCTCCAACAAGTAAACACTTTATGTCTAGCTTGTACACCTGTAACCTGTGAAATCAAAATTGAGAATGAAAGGAACATAGAACTGTGGGACGCCAAATATATATTCAATCAGCAATCTCAGTCATCTAATCACACACACACACACACACACACTCTCTCTCTCTCTCTCTCTCTCTCTCTCTCTCTCTCTCTCTCTCTCTGCAGGGAACCAATGGCAGGTCTAGCTAAAACTTCTAAAAAGTAAGACGACTAACCATGTAGCCGTCGGACTTTTAATGAATAACATGTGTATTTATTTGGCGATTGTTTTGTTTGGTAAAATAAGGATTTTAATTTTTTAAATGTGCGTTTTAATTTTCTGTAAAATAATCGTTAGATTTTACATCAATATCAACATTTCAAATGAGCAATTGAACTTTACTCAGTCTTTACAAATTAATTAAATAAATTACTTCAAATTATTTGAACAGCAATATCATAATATGTATTTTAAAATTAACAGATTGTTTGTATGGTGATAAAGGGGATTGTTCTACCTTGACCGAAGCTACCCAATGTTATGTACAATCTAATGCTCAGCTGTGTTGTAGAACATGTGCAAAATTTGAAACAGGAATTCCAGGTAAAGTTATTTTAATTCCACACAAATGAGCAAAATTACATACTGTGAATGGTTTTATTTTCGTGGGGCCCAATTTTCGTGGAATCGGTAAAAAATAACATTTCGTTGGGACGTAAATTCGTGGTTTTACTGAAATGTCAAAAACTAGTTTGTTCTTTGAACATTGATAACGGGTAGAAAGTGATGATTTGTTTGTTAATCGGCAGTTATAGGATGAGTAATTAGGGATTACCAAAGCCATAGACCGTGACAGATCTAGAGACGCGGATTAATGACCAAGTCTAGAGTAGGCGTTAATTACCTGTGATTCGTATATTAGTAACAATTGGCTTCATACACGACGTGACACCTGGCCTGAGTAAATCTACTTGTTACATTAGATAATTAAGCGGCAATTAATTCAGATTAATAAGTTCACTCATATCACATCAATCAGAATGTGGTTCATAATCCCTTTAAGCAAAATAGTATTTTTTTCTTTGAAATCGGCAACTTTTTAAAAAATTCTAATTATTGACCTCTGATGACCCAATCAGCTGTTTACGAGAGTAACAATGGCGGCTCTTACCGATACTGTATAATGTCGAAAGAATGTGCGGTTTTTACAAGACAAATAGTTGATTTAGTTATATTAAATATAAAGGATGTTAGTTGATATATTGTTGAAATGTTTATTTAGTTAATCGAATTTCAATTTAAATGAGACAGGCCATAATTGATGATGAAAGCTACGGCTAGAAACCTGTCTGTCCCTATTCGTCCCGACCAGTTCCCAATTAAAAATAAACTTTTTTTAAATATAAATATTTATTTTATTAAACATAATATATTTACTTAAATAATTTTCACAATTAGATTAAGACATCCAAACATCTTCACCTCCCAAAAAGTTTTTATTGGTGTGAAAATGTGAGTTACGCTAGTTGTAATTTATGAATGCGATTAAATATTGTACATGTCAATTACCGGGTAGTTTTTACTTGTGGATAATATTTCGTGGTGGTCGTAAATTCGTGGTTCAGACTGTCCACGAAAACCACGAAAATTGAGCCCCAACGAAAATTAATGATTTCACAGTATTATACAAGTGTTAATTTTACAGCATTGTAGACGGCCGTTTGCTGGTCCTCATAAGCAGTCCTTTGAACCAAATATTTTTTTCAGAGGGTTGACAAAATATCCAAAGGACCAAAATATATTTACCCGAATTTAGCTAAACAAATATTTTGCATGAGGGAGTGTACCTTAGTTTTTGAGGATGTTCATATTTTAAGTAGCAAGAAATTTAGACAATGGTATATTTTTGGCAATACAATATTGCCTACTAGGTTTAAAATTTAGGATGAAGTGAATTTATATTTATTGAACAAATCTCGTTTAATTTTAGGACGATATACACTTTGTACAGAGAGTGTAACATTGTTTCAATTTGTTTTAAAAAGTACATGTTTAATATTATCTAAACCTTCTTACTACCAAATTGAATTTCAAAACAACATTGACACTGTAGAATTAAATTTTGATAGCAACATTGATAGTGCCAAATTGAAGTTCATGATGCGAATTGATATGACAAAAGGGTATGGCCATGTGATGATATTACGTGAGTTTTGTAGTCATGTTGCATCATTAGTTAATGACATTTTCTAATTTCAATAGTCAACGTAAGTATTTTTGTTTAGCCTTAGTTTTGTAACCAAGAATAATCAGTTCCATTGCATATGTGTCCCCGTGTCAGACTGTCAGTTCAACACACATATTCCCTTCCGGAGCACATGGCCTCACTTCCCTGGTGGAAGTTCACGTGTCTAACCTAACTTGTCAGTTCCAAAGTTTTTGCTTTGCTTCTGGATTGTGATTCGGACATGGATTAGTATGTTTGTTTTTGATATGTGGTAAGCAATCGGTAAAACAATATGTCAGTTTGGCAGTAAGATGATTAATCAAATCTATCCTATCACTTTTCATCCTCTGTTTTCCCTCATACTCAGATCACACACATTGATACATATGTTATAAACTCCTATAAACTTCTTTTACTTTTTGCCTTCTTTGCAATGGGTATACTATCTGCAAATTTTGTAATAATCTTGAAAAATGAAAATAAATCAAACCTGTCTATAAATGCCACCACAGGTACCAAAAGTGACTTTTAAGTGAAGAGGTGGTCCTTATACACAGGTTCCAATAACATGAATAAAAAGTGACTGGGATATTTTTCACTGACCTTTACAAACAGGTTGCTCTTATATAGGCATGTTCGACTATATATGAATATAGTCGTTTGCAATCTTTGTTCTATTTATTTGATTATTTATTTATCTTAATAAAGGATGCACTTATGGTGACCAAGCAAGAGGTTGTAGCAAAACTAATTGTCCAGTTTACACACCCACACAAAGGGAATTATGTTGTGCAACATGTTATGATGGAACAACAACTCAGCGAACAACTCCAACAACAACAACACCAACCACAACAACACCTCCAACTACGACAACACAAGCACCTCCACCCACCACAACATCAAAACCTGTTGTTACGTCAAAAATACCTACTACAACAATGGTACCGTCTGTAGTATCACCCAGAGTAACAACACCGGGTGTCGTTTCCACGACAACAACATTACAACAACAATGTGAGTAGTTATATATAATATAATTGATGTACATGTCACAATGTAAAGCAGATATATATCTAACAAGGGTTTATTTTTCCTTTTATAGAAGAACAAGTATTACCAAGTATTACGAAGTTGTTAAGTTAAAAGTTTAAACAAAATTCAAAGGTTTGCATTGAATTCGAAGGTCACCTTAACTGTTGATATATGTTTTTATCTCCGGCATATCTCTACAGGAATCTGCATGGAGATGGTGAATAAGAAAATCCCACATTGATAAACCGTATCATTTCGTATTCTTGTATCACGTTTTGACATTTTTTGTATCTTTCGTTTGTCAGAATTCTAACACACTTTTACAAATGTGAATTGTAAAAAATGCATTTTGTCAAAGTCACTTTACGAACTAGGCCCTCAACAATTGATCAAACGATAAAAACTGTTGTATCAACTGAAGTTGTTTTGTTGTAGCCTCAACAATCAGCCCAACTTTTCCTCAAACAATTACCAGTACTGTGCAATCAACAACTGTAAAATCTGATGAGAGATGTAAGTCGACGTTTGTAGTGTGGTAGTTTTGTTTAACAATATTGTAGAGTAATTGAGTAATCTACTTACTACAACCCTTCTTAGATATAGCAATACCATAGTTGGTAATTTACTCATGGGTAGGGGTTTTATTTTTTTTAATACATTTGTTTTACATTTTGATTATTCTAACATGATTTTTATTAATGATTATTTTCTACATTTAAATTATTAAAACTGGGGTTATTTCAGTAATTTATCTAATATTTTTTTATTTTTAGTTTCTTTGGAATAGTCTTTTTTCTAAATATTGTTTATTATTTATTTAACATTTTATTATTGAAATATTTATAATTCTCCGTTGTCTTTTTTGTGCTGCATTCTCTCTTAGTCATTTCATTTTCGGTTTTTACAAATTATTACCTATACACTACTAACTCAATAACACATGCATGACCTCGTTTGATGAAAACAATAAATTATATCATTTAAATGACATACTTTTTAATCTTTTATTTTTTTTAATTGAGAACAAAATCGGCAATGATAGTAATCTAAAGGGGTTATGACTGGAAGTAAAGTCGCGGATGCGTCTAGATACTGTGTTGGAGATCACTTTGCAATAAGCGAGATGACAGAGGAATCGGGGGTGGGGAGAGGGGTAACTGTAGTGTATATGGAATATTAAAACCACTATATAATATTAAAATAATTATTTCATTAAATCTTTATTAATATCTTAACATGAAAATATTTCCCTTTTCTCTTTTAAAGCATGGTTGGTACCACTGATTGGAGCGGTTGCCGGTATCTTGTTTATCGTTGTTATCATAGTGATATGTATTTGTATGTGTAGAAATGTAAAAAAGAAGGCATCAAGACGCGCGTCATCGGTAAGTGTGTTACACATAATCAGAAGCAGTGTTAAACATCATCAGAAGTATCGTGTCTCTGATTATAGTACTCGAATTTTTCCTTGGAAAGTCATTCTTAATTTTAATTTCAAACGTGGCGGTTGTAGCATGCTAGACAGGAGGTAATGACCCTTCCGGAATACCGGTCTCACTTACCTGGTGAAAGTTTGTGCTTCACATATTTTGTCAGTTTTCAAAGATTTTCTTTCCTTTTGGGATAGTTTAGACATGGACTGGTATGTTTATGCTGCATTTCATGTAACAATCAGTACACTATTGATATTGAATGCTACGATGACACATTTAAAAACGATCCATTTATGCACTTGTGGTTTTCATAAAAGCCCTATTTGTCAATGGACACTTTCCCAAAAAGGTATTCTATTGTCATGATCTTTTACCAAATACTTAAATGAAAAAGCCGTGGGCAAACTCAATTTTTGGTTAGGTGGGTTGAAGTTTTGTAATTTACTTTGTTGTTGTTGTTTTCTCTTTTTTCTTCTTTTGGCAAACATGCTTGTCATTCATGCTAATTAATTCCTATTATTCGATTTTTGACTTTATTTGAAGAAAATAAGGATCAAATTATGCCAGGTGCTTTCCGCTTTTATCATTCTATCCATTATATATAACATTTCAATTTTATAGTTGTCATGTGCTTAATTGGAATCTTTATTTTAATTGCCATGTGCTGATTTTGAATGCATTATTTAATGAAAAAATCCAAATTAGCAAAGATATGTGGTATTTTAGTAAACTCCACATTTATTATGTTTTCTTCGTATTTCAGATACGGTCTGCCAGAGGATCTTTAAGAGGTTTTACCAACCCTTCTGCCCCTTATATTATAGCAGAAGAAAATGGTTATGTAGTGTCGAAACCCCCACCAGCTCCACAACAAGGCTTCTCTTACACAACCCTAGCACATGTCAAGTGAGTCAACAAAATAAAACTATATAAAAAATTGTCTACTCCCGAGTTAACAGGTGATGTCACACAGCTGCTTGTTTTTAGTGCAATGTTCTGTTAACAGTTGCATTAAACTTATTTTGAGTCAATTCTTAATTAAATCATTATTGACACAACACTAATTGTTGATTGATTTACTGGTTATGAGTAGATTTTATTGAATTAAGTTTTTTCACTGTCAAACTCTTTGGAACCTTCAATATTGCAACAAAAATGCTTTAACAAATCATGTTCCTTATAGTTGACTGAAATTACACAAATTAACATCTTTCCTCAAATACGAATTTTTAACAAAATTTAAGCTCTCAATTTGTCCTAGAAGTAAAGTAATAAAATTTGGGGTGGAGGAAACTGGAGTCCCCGGTGAAAATCAACCACCTTCGGCAAGCGAACCGACAATCATTTCTAACACAAGGATATGTCCTAGTGGTGTTCCAATCTAGGCAGACACTGTGACACTCATGCTTTAGAACACTCGACCACTGAGGCCCTCCTTTCAAAGAAGATTCAACTGTCCACTTACCTAATATAGAATACACTTATGGTTATAATCATATCTCACTAAAATTTCCAAAGGCATTGAAGTGGGTGAGTACATTACAGATATGTTTTCTTACTGTATGTTTTTACCCAATTTTATGTCTTTTTTGTACACTGTCTTTGTAGTGGCGAACCTAATAGGCCATTAGTTCCAAAAGGTACACATCCGACAGTAGCACTGAAGCCACCCACAAACCTGAAGAGACCAGTTGGGCCACAGCGTTCTGTATCGATTGAGAGAGGAACCGTTGTTAGATCAGCACCGCCTCCGCCTCGACCAATTAATCCCCCTAACCTGAAACCAGTAGTACCTAAGAAACCTTTCTTATATCATGATGGAAGACAAGGTAAGTTAACGATATATATTTAAGTTTTCAGAACGGAAATTGATACAATGTGGTTATTAAAATGGCCACTACCAAACAATTAAAGATCATACATGTAACTCCTTTTTTATCACTAATCGGTTCAATGAAGCTATTATAATGCTGGATTGAAAAAACACATCCACATATAACATTTTTGGATATATTTTCTTGAATACATATAGTAATAAAAATTAATCTGCGGAGTTTACCTAAAAATAAACATTACTATTAAAAATTGCCGTCATCACAGTATTGTTGATAAGTTTGATGTCTCTGTGTCCAGCATTGCCCTGGATATATTTGAGGCCCCATAATTCCATGTTCCTATCATTCTCAATTTTGATCGCTAACGTGGCGGATGTAGCTAGCTAAACAGGAGGTGCTTACCCTTCCAGAGCATCCAGCCTCAGTTCTCCGGTGGAAGTTCACGTGTCTAACCGGACTTGTCAGTTCCAGAGTTTTTGTTTTGCTTCTGGATTGTGATTCGGACTATAACGTAGTATAACTTAGCCAACTTCCGATCACATTTTCGCCTTTCTAACACCCATTTTATAGAAACTGTTTTGAAACTCGATCATATAACTTTACATTTGTTTTTTCAGGAGACGGAACAGTTAACCATGGATATAGACACGGCCATTGATGTTGTTTTAAGACGTTATGTTTTTAAAGGACTTATTATATTTGTTTTTATATTTTTATACGCATATAAATATAAAAAAAGAAGTTATTAATGTTAAACATTACAGATTTACATATATTTTAATCGTTTTTTATAAATAAAGGAATAAAAACAGACTAGTTTGTTGTTTATTGTGATTTTATTTATAGCTGTAGAAATAGGGATTTGACTTTAGAACTAACTATGCAGCATAAACAAACATACCAATCTATGCCCAAACTACAATCCCAAAACAACTTAAAAACTTTCAAACTGGACACATGCACCCGCCACACGTGGAATCAACATTGAAAACAAAAGGAACTTGGAACTATGGGAAGTCAAATATACCCATGGTTATTTTAAAATAGAGACATATTACTTATCAACAATATTGTGATGATGTCCATAAAACGTTTTGAGTGACTTGATAAGCCTAGGATTGCATTATCCTTGCGTCAAAAATGTATTTGTTAGCAGCTTGATTCGTTGCGTAAAGTTCCCAGAGTGGAAAAAGCTCTTTTATAGCGCATAGATTGTAAAACGAATACACCATAGGCAAGAAACTTGTATATTGTTGCATAAAAACGGGAAGTTGACAATAGAAAACTTGAAGTCATCACATTAATCATACATCAAATATAGCCTTTCGTTGGCACCATAAAGATTTATAGTGATTGCCTAGATAGTTATTTTTATAAAATCAAGTACACTATATCGGAATTTTTTTCGCGTGTCGCTAATTTTTGGTATGTTTGCGGTGAAAAAAAAATCATGAAAATTTTCCACTTGCCTGGTTCTGTAGTTTTGTTCTTTATAAGCTTCAATGCTTTCAATAACTATCTGTTAATTGACAATAGTTCAGTAAGCCTATGTTGATTGTATTTGCTTCCGTCTTTAGATAGTTCAATTCAGTGTCGCCTGTATCATGATAGAAAACCAAAACAAACATATTTATCCATGACCGAATCAAAATCCAAAAGCAAAGTAAACACTTTGGGACTGACAAGTCAGGTTAGACACGCGAACTTCCATTAGGGAAGTGAGACCGGGTGCTCCGGAAGGGTAAGCACCTCCTGTTCAGCTAGCTACAACGGACACGTGTGTAATCAAAACTGTGTGAAAGGAACCTGAAACTATGGGACGTCAAATATATCCAGGGCAATACTGGACACAGAGACATCAAACTTATCAACAATACTGTGACGACAGCCATAAAACTTTTTGGAGCCTTAAAAAGCCTATGCTTGCAATATCTCTGGGTCGGCAATTTATTTGCAAGCAGTCTGTTTCGTTGTACAAAGCCCCCTTAATGAGAACAAGCTCTACTGTAGCGTATTAATTGTGACACAAATACACCATAAGCAGGAGAAGCAGGTATATAGCTGCATAGAAAAGGAAAGGTGACAATAGAAAAAATGAAGTCATCACGTTTGTCATAAAGTTTCAAATGTAGCCTTTCGTGGGCGCAATAATCAGGAAACACTCGATAATGGCCTAGCAGTGCCCAGCATTTGAAGTCATTCACATCCATAAATGAAACTAATACAAAGCAGATCAGAAAAAATGCACAAAATCTAACACCACAGGTTACTGATTGAGATAAAAAAAAGTCTTGTCACGAAAAACTAAACATTATTAGTGAGGTTAAAGAACCTCCCATATCTTTAATTGCTTTTGGTGTCACCTGTCAATAGTTCTATTAACTGTCTATATTGAGTAGTAGTATTCTTAACATTTTTCAGGTACATATATTTCTATTCAATTTCGCCAGTACCATGATTGAATAATTATTTTTTTAAAATCAATCGGGAAACACTCTGTAATGGCCTAGCAGAGTGTCCCAATTTTGAAGTTGTTCTCTAGATTTTAATGAAAAATCGACAGCATATTGACAAAGCATTTGTTTGCATGGTTAATTGCAATAGAATGCAAAATTGTTTTTGAAGCCTTAAATAACCCAACAATGTTAGAAATCGAATTTGTTTGGAAAAAAGAATGAAATACAAGTTGTTAACCTCTATAAAATATCTACAATGTAATTTTCGTAAATTCCGTTTGTTTTGGGACATATTGAAGCTGTATAACAAAACTGACAACCTAACTTTCGCAAGTCAACTTTATTTTTCTAAGCAGCAATATACCTGCTTCTCATACTTATGATGTATTTGTTTCACAATAGATACGCTAATGTAGAGCTTGTTCTTACTACAAGAACTTTATACAACAAAACAAGTGTCTTACATATATATTTTAACCAGGGATATTGCAAGCCCAGGCTTATCAAGGCCCAAAAAAGGTTTATGACCGTCATCACAATATTGTTGATACGTATGATGTCTCTGTATTCAACATTACCCCAGATATATTTGATATCCCATAGTTCTATATTCCTTTCATCCCCAATGTCTGTTTCACGCTTGATGGGTGTAACTAGCTAAACAGTAGGTGCTTACAATCCCGGAGCACCCAGCCTCACTTCCCTGACGGAAGTTCACGTTAATTTGAGGTTTGTCAGTACGACTCTCAGAGGACGGTTGTTTTCGCTTGGCACTCAGATTTTCTCCATTATCCAAGACACAAACGTGTCGATAGAAGAACTATTATCGGACTTTAAACCATCATTTCTCTATTTAAATTGAGTAGTACACTTAGTTAAATCTGATTTATCATTTCTGACACTTCATTTGTGGTATTTGTTGACACGTTGCAGACTTATAATTTTGTCCATGAAATCCAGTTCACTGAGCTTCATCAAATTGCAGTCAGATTTTGTAATTTGAAATCCTTGATTCCAATGCGAATGTTGTATAAATAGTTCATTAGAACCATTGTGTTTACAGTATTTATTCACTTTTGTCAAAATTTTCTTGAAATGTCGCACTTCTTCAAACAAGTTACTTCCCTCTAAACTAACCTTCCTCCAGAATTCTTTATAAAACATAGCATATAGAAGATTGTCAGCCAGTAACCATGTATCCAGTCTGTATAAATCTGTAGATGATACTTCTATATTCTTTTTAGGAAACACGTTTTTCTTGATATATAAAATATCACGAAAAGTCAAGCAAAGATATCTCTTCAATAAAACTAGAGACTCGTCAAAATATTCAAAAATCATGACCAGATTAAAAGTCTCGTTTAACGAGAAAAAATAATTTGTAAGTTTTGCTTTATTTCTAATTTGATCACGTGATACGCCAAAGTCTACACTTTGGCGGTTATTTGTGTATGATAAAAAGATGTCGTCTGGTTCAAACTTCTTGGGGCTGGAGAGATACTCTGAAACTGGATTAGCAAGAGATAAAATTTCGTGGATATAATCCCATTCAGAATAGTAGTTTATTGATGATAAGAACTGATGGACTGGTTCCCGCACCAAAGACAAATAAAACGCACTACTTGGTAAAACTTTTCTGAAAGCTGACTGGTTGAATATCACGTGATTGCACAAAATGTTGTATGTTTTGTGTGGTGGAATTGGAATGACGTTATCAAATGAAATCGTTTCTCCTATATCCCCGATGTAGTTATACCTCAGTCCATGGCTCTTATTAGGAAGAGCAAAAGTTAGGTTGCGTTCGATGCCAAACCGTTGCAATATATTAGTAATAGTACTACTGCCTGTTTTGTGAATTTTAAGAAATACAACGTTTTCATTTGGCAAACATTGCCCTTGTCTCGTCTGTGTCTTGTTAGCTTTGAGTATAGGATGAACAAGAATTCCCAGGCTGCAAACACTAAACAGAACGACAATAATGAATCTGAAATAGAATCAAAATGTATGGTATCGTGTGAAGTAGCCGTTTTAAAAAACAGGAAACAGCAATGCAAGAAATTAGTAAACAAAGATGAATATCAACTTAGTTTTAAGCATAAGTTTGGTAAAAAGTAGTTTGCTGACGTTACATTTGCACATATTTTCCTAGAAGTGTTCCCCCAAACTTTATAGAACGTAACAGAATACCACTTATCATTATATTGAGTGCCCGTCCAAAGTCAGCAGTTTTATAATCATCCATGCTCTTTATTCTTTTTACTTTACTTTTTAACTTGTTGATCTGGTTGTTGCCAAGTACAATTTTTTCAGCTTCAACTATCTATGTACTACATGTATATATTTTATTTCTATGTATCTAAAACCAAATTTACCCTAGATGTACATTACCTCACCATAGTTCAATGTTCCATTCGTTTTCAGTTTGGATTTTAAACGTTGCTAGGTAAACAGGAGTAGCTTATTCTTGCGGAGCACCTGGTCTCACTTTCCTGGTTTAACATTACGTGTTTAACTAAGTTTATCAGTTTTCAAGAATTTTACTTTGCTTTTAGGATTGTGATTTGACCATGGGTTGGTATGTTTGTTTATTTATTTTTAACTTCTAGAAGTATGAGCTTCTGCTGCAATTACTCAAACAGAAACCTCTAGGTTTGGACCTCTTATAGTTATATACAAACGCATTTTTGGTAGGTATATACTATGACCAAAAAGAAAAAAAATATTTCTGCAAACGCTCTTAGAAAAAATAGGGTAGGTAATTTTTTACATTGGCCGTATAAGGCTAGGATTCCAACTTTAACAGTGCTTTCAAAATATCGTGATAAAAACTTGGGTCAGACATAAAAATTTAGGATCGGTCTGGTGAACGAAAACGCCCTTTTTAGGCCAAATTCCGTATGTTACATGAAGCTTACTAATTTTGTTGGCATTATCATTATTTGATGTAGGGATACAACTATTTACCAGTCCTTAATATCTCGGGCTTGAACTAATCGTATTAAACCATTTTTATGAAATCCAAACTTCAAACGACATGCTACGATTGTAAGTATTAGATATTGTTATTGTACAAGTTGTTCGGCAATCTCAATTTTTACGTCGTCAATCTAGATATTATCTGTTACATATCGTTGTCGTTATCATCTGTGTTATTTCTCATAATGCCTACCATAACTTGAACGAATTATACAGATATAACCTTGTAAATAAACATATAAAAACCATTTTAAATCCAAACTATGTATATAAAGTATGAAGTCGTTTCAGCGAAACACGTTGCGATCAAAGATGCATTAATTATAATTATAAAAAATAGATGCATGTCTATTTTAGTGACCACTTTATAAAGTCTTTAACATGAAAGATTTGACCACACATGAAAATTATACATTTCTTATCTTTACTCTTCACTACAAGTTTAAATTTTGTCATGTAATAAACAGTAAGTGGGAGGCCGTAGGTTCGAACCCCGGACTTGATTGGTTTGGTTAAGACTTGAAAGTAGGTAGTGCCTTCTCTTTCGGCAAACGGAATTTTCATTCAGAAATGAAAGTCATCGGCTCCTTTAGAAGAGACCTTAATAACCGATGGCCTGTCACGGCAAGCGTGGTACATTAAAAACCAACATTGCACATTGTCTTGAGTGCGGTCAAAATTTCTGCCTCTTTACCTATAGCTGGTGACGTCTTGATATAAGTGATATAATAATTCAATCAATGGTGTTATTAACATCAAAACATCATTAAGGTAAAAACGTTTACTATGCTTACCTTTTGTGATGCTTCTTCATGCCGTACTGTACATCAAACACAGGTTACGTTTATCTGGAAGACAGGTGCGTCTTTATACATATGTATGACTGATATAGTGTGATGATATAAATATGCATATCTTGTTCACCTCTGTTAAATTGATAAGTACATGTATTTAGTTTGTTTTGTTTCGATTCCAACTCCATTTGGTCGTATTGGTTTGGTGTGTTCTCAATTGTACCGGGTTTTCAAAATACATGTTATTCAGATGTTTAATAACGGATCCGGATTGCCAGGTGCATATATGTTATTCAATTATTCAGTGACAGCTTTTGATTGTACTGGATCAAGTTCCGAAAATTAGGAAAGCGGGCGCTGTTTCGGAGCTTGGTATACCCGGATTTGGTCAGGTACCTATTATTGAGTTAAACCAATACGAATTTCTATAGTAAAACGCACCTGCGAAAGACATTAACAAAACAAACACGCTAATCCATATTTTAATCATAAAATACTTTGTGTATAAACTGGAGCAATTCGTTTACCTGACAATTTTAAGGCACTTTAGATATTTCTTCTTAATTTGTAAATGAAACAATGTACTTAATAACAAACAACACAACCACGAACACGACACAATACAAACAAGAAATTTGTGAGCTATTGTTCTTTTAATTTCAACCATAGACCGTAAATGTAGAAAAATAAACAAAGTCGGTAAACAGAAAGTTGAGGTTTGGCAGACTTGAAATCGGTACTTGCGGCATGGTACCTCATACTGAACTCGCATACACTATTTCTAGTGGATGTGTTTAGTAGTTGCTTAGAAAACTGTTACGAACATTTTTGTTTCGGGCGGAAGGAAGGACATAGATAAAATAGTATACCACCTCTTCTTCGAAGCGGGTGTATAATAAAGATAAAAACAACCACGCATGACATGATCACAAAGGATAAGCACATATCTGGACCACTGATTATATCATTTCCTCTATTGGAGGGTTTTCAACCATTTTACTTATGTTTCAACCAATGGACCACAAATACTCGCACAAAAATGGATAAAAACACAATTTTACACATATACAATCTAGGCACAAGAATTACTGTTCTGATGCAAAAAATAACTCCATGGCAGAAAACAAAGGTCTAAGGTATCAAATTCGAACCACTGCCAACGTAGCGTGGTTGAAGTAAATCCAAACCAACGCCCAACTTACTTTATTACCAACGTTCACGGAATATGAACATTTAAATAATTATTATCCAATTATAAAATTTCAAAGTTTTCTGATTCAGCAGCTACCATTCTGTTATAATCAAAAACTAACATACTTATCCATTTCCGAATCACAATGCAGAAGCAAAGTAAAAACTTTGGAACTGACAAGTCAGGTTAGGCACGTGAAGTTGCACCAGGGAAGTGAGGTCGGGTGTTCCGGAAGGGTAAGCACCTCCTGTTTAGCTAGCTATACCCGCCACGTGTGTAATCAAAATTTAGTGAAAGTAACATGTAACTATATCCAGGACAATCCTGGATACAGAGACATCAAACTTATGAACAATACTGTGATGACCACAATAAAACTTTTTGAGGGACTAGGCTTGCAATATATCAACAATTCATTTGCAAACAGCAAATGCATCAGTATTGTTATTTCATGTATCATGTAGTTAACATAATAATAATGGTTTTTGACATTTATGTGATAGAGAATTGGTCCAAAGATAAGTAATAATTTTGAATCAAACATATCATTCATCATTGAAGGGTCATTCATTACTTTTTGTATATACTGTTCGGATAAAGCAATAATAAGTAAATAACAACCATTATATAGAATAACCAGGAATAATTTTCACTCAAAAGTAGACTTTCTATATTTAAATGATATTTTCATGATTATATGTACACCTAAAATGCTATGGTGTGTATACATGTATAAGTATGCAGCAACAATCTGTAGCAATCTAAAGCTTTGTTGTGTCCTTGTTTTCTACATTATTGTTCAAGTTATTTTCTGCACCGTTACTGACTTTGATTTCAACGTCATTCTCAACAAATCGTCCGCCATGTTTTCTTCCTATTAGCGTCATAACTGTTGTAGTTAAAACTAACAGAATTCCACCTGCTACTGCTTGATATAAAAATGTCCTGTATCCATACCTCTCATATATGTGACCTATGACCCACATATAGACAAGACTTCCAACTGAACCTCCTTGTAAAGTGAACATTATGGCTAGTCCCGTCATTTTAACGTAGTAGTTCCCCCATGCTATACCGGAGGGGATCAGTGGGGCAAGAAATATTCCAATAAAAATAGTACATACCCACAACACCACGATATTGTTGTAAGCAAATATGTTGAGGAATATCCCCGTAATTAAAACCCCGAAAACCTCTATAATTATCAAGTGACGTATATGTATCCAACGGGAAACCAGAAATCCAATAAATCTACCAATGGTAATGCAGATCCAGTATGACGAATTAAGCCAAGATGCGTCACTTCCGCCTAACTTCAAATGATCTATAGAGAAGTTCCGAATGAACTTCCCATACATTCTTTCATCTCCTATTGCATTGAAAAAGAAGAAAAATAATAGAATAAAAACCTGGATTCCGAAAAATCTTCTTCCGCCAGCACAATTTGCTGGATCTACTGCTTCTTTGACAACTTTCTTTAACTGAAGTTTTTCCTTATTTTCCCTCGTGTTTGATTTTGTCTGTTTTGAATGGAAACAAAACTGGAAAAAATAAAATGCTACTGAAATGCAAGCGGTAAAAATGGCGACGATTCCGTACACAATTTCAATTCGAGATTCCTTAATGTATTTTGGTAAAACATTTTCGTGATGTAAGTCAGTATTTAGTGTTGTTATATTTTCAATGGAGTTGAAGACAAACCGATTTAGGGATGATCCATTTGTTGTATTAAGAGACCGGGTATCAGGCACGGCCAGAAACGGATCCGCAAGAAGTGGTCCCGTCAATGAACCTATACCAAAACCGAGATGAAGAGCGTGAAGTGGTGAAGCTGCTTTGTCTAACCACATTGTTAATATCAAACGATGTCCAGCTGAAATACAGACAGAAATTAAATCAAATTTTAAAATCTGAAATAAAAATTGTCCGTTAAATGTTGGATTGTCCAAAAGCTAAAACATACACGAATTCATAACTGAGTTGAAAAAAGTTCACCTTCAAATCCCATAATCTAATGCTTTAATAAATTTGCATTTAAAAAACCTGACGTCTTGTCGATTTCCAAAAACAGTATTGTTTCAGAATCCTCGGAAATGGTTTTAGAAAAATATTTGCTCTAAGCTTAGTAAAAGGAAACGGTAATTTTCGCGAATATTTGCTGTGAATTAATAAGAGAAATCTCCCCATGAGACCATCGGGGATGCAGTAGACAACACACTCGTAATCATCCAGCACCCAGAAAAATAAAGACAGACACTTTTTCACACAGTTGTGTCTCCTTTTCCAATTACAATTTCTCAACACAGAGAAAAACTTCGTTTCGTAACTTAAATTATTTAGAGCAACTGGTTATTTGACAATTTTTCAGCTAAATCGTCATACGAGGCGAGCATGAAAATCTCCCTTGGATACTTGACCCGGAAGTGATACTTTGACATTGTATTAAATCAAGTGAAACTAAAAAAGCAAGAATCATGAAATAAATCATACGGGAAATGTCCCGGCGCGAAGCGCCGGGAATTTCCCGTCTATAGGTAACACGTATGTATTATGACGTCATAGAAAATTGTGTAAAAATTCTATAGACCGTACGTCCAAATCATTTGACGCCGCGCGTGCACCACTTTTCACTTTTTTTCTCAAGGCCATTGAAGGGGTCAAATCGACAGGAAGTGAGCTCCATATGGGGGGAAATCAGAAATGAAACCAAGAAACGATTATCATGAAAATTATTCATTGAAACAAGTAATAATTTAAATAGGTTGATCGAGTACCAAATATTTACGTTTCTTTCGCCATTCTGGCTGATCTCCAAGTGTAGCGTTTCAAGATTCGCGATGACGTGATTTCTTTTGATCGGGTCAAAGTTCAATTCAGATCGATAACCACTGCAAGCCAATCAGCGACCGACTTTCCCACGTGCATCAACCATGATCACACAGTATACAATGCGGGAAGATACAAAATTTGCCGATTAATTAATTCTTTTGAAAAACGCATTTTATTATTTTTCTTAAAAATCGATCGTTTGTGAAAACGTCTTTCCCGTCCTGACGAACGCCATTTTTGTTTAAACTGCATTCATCTTTGACAATGACATCTCGAATGTACATGATGGTAAACATCCGAGTTCTTACAAAGTCACCTTCGTTTTTATTTTACTGGGTGCTGGATAGTATAGGAGGTCTGGGGAGTGTAATTAGTAATTAATTGGGAGGTTCTGTGACTACTGCTGCGACTATTGAAGTTGTTGCAATTAAAAAACCTTGCACATAACACAATAATTACATACCTATATCTGTGACTCCTTCACATAATCCCTGGAACATTGAGATCATCCAATACACGTTCGGATTAGGTGACCAAGGAGCAATGGCTGTTGCAACGGAAGCCGTAGAAAGAGCGACACCTACCATCAAATTAAGGTAATTTCCAAATACTTCCGCTATTATGCCACCACACACGGCTCCTAGAAAGGTTCCGACACTACGACCAGTTATGGCACGTGCTATTTCCTCGGTGCTGCCTCTTGTCTTAATTTGCAAATCTTTAAATGTCGGTCCATTTAGTTCCAAAAATAAACCCTATTAAAAAACATTGTATTTACAGAATGTAAATGCAAATAAATAGAACAACGCTAGTAATACTTTCTTGTTTACATGGTGTTCAAAGGATTATGATCATCGAAAATATATGCAACATGTATAAGTAAGCAATGGTCATTTACCTAGAACACAAACGGAATACTATATAAAAAAGGACAAGATAATCACATACTTAGGCAGTTCCGAAACGCGGGTCCAGTTATTTAAACACTGTCGCGAGACAAATATCCCTTGACCACCATCACAGAATCTCATCTTTGACTACGTTGATCATGCCCTTATATTTGATATGCATTTCATCGTCTAACGTTGGTTTACATTTGTTCCAAGTTCGATCAAAATGGAAAATGGAGCGGACCCAATACTAGTATTAACACGGACATGATTTCTATAGTATACCCCCTTTTTGCGGAGAGTAATTTAAACTCCATTTTTAGACAAAATGATCTTCTGGAGCAAGAACAAATTTCACTGCACTTCCTTTCGCTTTGCCATTTAATTATAAAATTATTATATAAATTACATAAGATACAAAATGAAAATATAAGAGATTACAACTTTTGAAAGAACAAAAATATAAGTATTGTAGATTTAACGTACCAGACAAACCCATGTTAGTGTCAAAAACGCCGAGTTGATCACAAATTGTGTCTTATTTTTAGTTTTCTTATTTTCTTGTTCTGAACCCATCTTTGTATACCAGCTTTTACAGTACCGTTAAACTAATTTTAATTTAGAAAATTCCGAGGGTTATATGTTGTAAAGAGACATTCTTCTGGCGTCAGACATCAGACACTGGACCTAATTCACCCATGTTTGCAGATCACCTAGTGTTCGCTGTTTGACACGAAGTTTTTGTTTGTCATGCTTAAGTTGATTTATAATATACTTTTAGATAATCTTCATAGTCTTCAGATGTTTAACAGAGAGAGAGAGAGAGAGAGAGAGAGAAGAGAGAGAGAGAGAGAGAGAGAGAGAGAGAATAGTTTTGGTTAGGATAGTTTAAAAATAAACATTTGTATATGGTTAAAAGAAGATGCTTTATTTATTTAAGAATGATTTAAATCGAGTTTAATTTTTTGTGTTCATATGACCACTGGTTGTATAATAAGAAGGACGGTATGTACTTTACTGGTCATTATTTTGTAGCCCGCCAATATATTTTTGTATTGTCGACTTTCTTTTTCTATGCAACAAAATAACTGCTTCTATTGCTAATGTGTCACTACAGTAGCTCGGTTCGTTCTGTATTTTGGAGGTCGGGGGATTCGAACCTCGGCCAATCTGATCAAGACTTGAGAAAAGGTTGTGAGTGTTCTTTCACCAAGCATTCGGCATTTAGAAATGAAAGTCACGGGGTCCTAAGGAGACATTACAAACCGATGCCCCCTTCACGAATAACGTGGCACGTTAAAAAACCGCCCAGTACATTGTTCTGAGCGCATTGCGACTTCACCTACAGTTGGTAACGTCTCGATATAGTAAAATATTAGTGACTGGGAAGTAAAACATCATTCAATCAATCAACCAATCTCCTGCTTATGGCGTATTTGTTTCACATTTATTACGCGATGATAGAGCTTGTTTCCACTACAGGGACTTTATACAACGAAGCAACCTGCTTTCAAATAAATTGACTCGGGAATATTGCAAGCCAAGGCTTATGATGGCCCTCAAAAAGTTTTATGGCAGTCATCACAATATTGTTGAGAAGTATGATGTCTGTATCAAAAGTTATCCTGAATGTATTTGACGCCCAATATTGCCATTGTAGTTCAAAAAACATCTTTTGCTAAATTTAAGTTAAGGAATGATTGCATGTGAAACCAGATTGTAAACCGGCCTCACTAATTTGAGCATGGACTGGTATAGGTTTCGTTTTGAATATATAAATATATACGCCATATATTTGCACAAAACCCTTTTTGGTCCCACTTTGTCACGTGACACAGTCGTCCGAGTCATGGTGCCCTGTTGTTGTCTGACGCTTAATCTAGGGGAGTTCTTGATCACAATCAGCCATGTGCGCTAGAAAACAACACAGCACCGTGACACAGTGACGACTGTGTCACTTGACAAAGTGTGCAGTATGACAAACGATCACAAAAAGATAAAGATGACTTGTAAAATGTTATCAAATATTTAGTTGTTCGCTATTTCACTAAATGTACACAGAAGATGTATGGCTATACACGCATGGCTGGCATATATACTACCGTGATGCAGTACATTAATGTTTGGCTTTCATGTCGAGTTTAAACACAGTCGTAATATGCCAGTCATACAACTAGTTACAAAGAATCTGGTACCTGTGTGGTAAAAAACCAATGGAATAAGGTTTAACCATAACATCCCATTCAGACAACAGTATGCGACTTGACATGCCATCCTTGGAAAGGACTAAAACATTGTTGGAATTCATCCCACAAACATAAATATTCCCTGTATTATCATTGGTTATTCCTCGCGGAAATTTAATGTTCTGAAGCTTCTGTCGCATTTTCTATTTGCCATCAACTGTATACTTGACAACGGAATCTCCATCACAACAGAAGAAACTGTCTTTATCCGTCTTTGAAACAGCGAAGTAACTGTTTCCATGACTTTCACCGATGACATTTTGCGCTCCATCCTATGTGAATAACGTTAATGAATCGCCGTGTACCACAGCTAGTTTTCTCTGCATAGTGCCAACACCAAACGGTCTCTTTATGGTTGGTATGAAATTTATTTGTTGCAGGTTCTGGTGTTCCAATGTGTATATTTTTATACCTGGTCTTGAACAGTCAGAGACGAAAATCTTATGATCTGAACTTTGGACGACACCCCATGGTTCATATTCCACACGGTAAGAAAACAAAAGTTTCCCTCGTTTATCATAAACTGATAGGAGAGCCATCATGTAGGAACACTGCATTTGTGACCCAGATTCCTCCCGTTACATCCCAAACTTTCACTGCTATTGGCAGCCATCAACTGATAAAAGTTTTATTTAATTCTAAATCCAAAGTAGAAATAAAGGGCGATAATTCGTTATCTGTTGTATTCTTTATTTGTACATTTCCTATTGACGTCATCGACCTGTTCATTTCCGTTAGATGTATACATCCAGCATGAGTTCATAAGAAATTCCCTCATCTTTGCTCAGCAAATATTGCAATTCTTTCAGTTGGATTTCTAGTCGCGCTTTTATCTTCTCTGATGTTATAAATATTTGCTTTGGTGAACCATGTTTCAATGCTACTTGTAACATCTTTTGGCAATTTTCAAATGACTTCTGAAATATTTCAAATCTTTCCCTGGTATCTACCAGTTTTGTTGTTTGTTCTTTGTGTGTTTGACACATATGGATTTTAAACTTTTTATGACACTACTCTATAGTTTCTCTTTCGCGTGTTCAATCATTCTGGCTACATCTTCAAAGATATCATTCTTTTGTTTTCCTACACACTCAATATTTAATTTTTTTGACAATCAACTCTACCATCTTTAGACTATACATTTTGATTGCTTTATCCAAATTTTGTGTTTCATCTGAATCCTTCATACTCTTTGCCATCTGATCCAAGGTTTTGATATTTTCACATTTTCTATGGCCTATGGAGAGACAAATCACACAGCACATCTTCTGGTGGTCAACACAGTAAACCTGTCTATGGAAAGACAAATCACACAGCACTTAAGGAATTCACCTTTATGATCAAAATAAGGTTCATCAACATCACATATTTTCATCACTAAATCGTCTTTGTTTAGTTCATAGACAGATACGACCTTATGTCCTGAAACGGCTTTTATAAGCTTGTGATACTTCCGACAAACTTCACATAAATTTTCTTAATATTCAAAACACTAAAACTGGCCTCGTGTGGATTTCCCATCTCTCTCACATGGGTCACATATCTTTTCGTTCATTATCTGGTCAGTACCTTGGATCAATACAGCGATCATGTTATTCATCGACATGGACTTGGCCCATCTTTCAAATGGTGTTTTGGGGCCTGGTGGTGAAAATACCTCTCTACATAAAGGACATATCAGATTGGTCAAGGTCGGAGGAAGAAATGGGAATTTCTATAACTCATAGCGTTAATGAATTTCATTTTTTTTCCAAATAGTGACCCACTAATCCTTTTCCGGTGCGACTTAGGCTGTTAGGTGTGACAAATCTATTGGTTGATTTTAGAGAGAAGACTGCAGCAAAACCACTCTACTCAACATACGGATACAGATGTATATAGATGACGTTCTGTCTCTTAACTGTTAACAATCCTAAATTTGGAGACTATATGAATGTCATCTATCTTAGTGAGCTTGAAATAAAAGACACGACTGATTCCTCAAGTTCTGCTTCGTATTTAGACTTATACCTGAATTATGACGCCCACGAAAGGCTACATAAATTTGAAACTTTATGACAAACGTGACGACTTAAATTTTTCTATTGTCAACTTTCCTTTTCTATGCAGCAATATACCTGCTTCTCCTGCTTATGGTGTATTTGTTTCCCAATTAATACGCTATGGTAGAGCTTGTTCCCGCTACAGGGACTTTGTACAACTTGACGAAGCAGGCCGCTTGCAAATAAATTGTTGACTCAGTGATATTGCAAGCCCAGGCTTATCAAGGCCCTCAAAATGTTTTATGGCCGTCATCACAGTACTGTTGATAAGTTTGATGTCTGTGGCCAGGATTGTCCTGGATATATTTGAAGTCCCATAGTTCCATGTTTCTTTCACACAAATCTGATTACACACGTGGCGGGTGTAGATAGCTAAACAGGATGTGCTTACCCTTCCGGAGCACCCGGCCTCATTTCCCTGATGGAAGCTCACGTGTGTAACCTAACTTGTCAGTTCCATAGTTCTTGCTTTGCTTCTTGATTGTGATTCGGACATGGATTAGTATGTTTGTTTTTTATTGGTTTTAGTTGGTATATGATTAGGGAATGTTGAAGTTTTTACATTATATGGAAACAAAATCTAAAACGTAATGCTTCTATCCACGAGTTTCAGCATTTAGCTAGGTTGCATATAGACCCAAATTATCTGCCTCAATGATGGCAGGACTTTTTTTAATATTGCTACCATTGTAGTAATACACAATGTATAACAAAATAATATACCATCGGTAAGGCAGATAATTCGCACTAGGTTGCATAAGGCCACATCTTACACTACTTAAGTTTTGCCAAAATTTTGGTACATCAAAATGCGCGCCGAGTACTAGTAAGTGCTACTTTCACCATATGATGAGACATCGATTGCTGGAGTTGAGGGGGGAAACCACAAGCAAGCCAACACTTTTTGTCCCCCGCTGCAACGCGGAGCGGGGACATAGAAATGCCGGGCGTCCGTCCGTCCGTCCGTCACACTTTTTGTAAGCGCTCTCATGCCTACAAATTTTGACGGATTTTCATTAAATTTATACCAAATGTTTATACCACTATTACCTTGGTCAAGTTCGAAAATCAGCATTGGTCGATACTTTTTGTTGGAGTTATGGGACTTTGACCACAATAATGACTCTGTTTTATCCAAAACTTAACCTTGTAAGCGCTCTCATGCCTACAAATTTTGACGGATTTTCATTAAATTTATACCAAATGTTTATACCACTATTACCTTGGTCAAGTTCGAAAATCAGCATTGGTCGATACTTTTTGTTGGAGTTATGGGACTTTGACCACAATAATGACTCTGTTTTATCCAAAACTTAACCTTGTAAGCACTCTAATGCCTACAAATTTTGACGGATTTTCATTAAATTTATACCAAATGTTTATACCACTAATACCTTGGTCAAGTTCGAAAATCAGCATTGGTCGATACTTTTTGTTGGAGTTATGGGACTTTGACCACAATAATGACTCTGTTTTATCCAAAACTTGACCTTGTAAGCGCTCTCATGCCTACAAATTTTGATGGATTTTCAGTAAATTTATACCAAATGTTTATACCACTAATACCTTGGTCAAGTTCGAAATCAGCATTGGTCGATACTTTTTGTTGGAGTTATGGGACTTTGACCACAATAATGACTCTGTTTTATCCAAAACTTGACCTTGTAAGCGCTCTCATGCCTACAAATTTTGACGGATTTTCATTAAATTTATACCAAATGTTTATACCACTAATACCTTGGTCAAGTTCGAAAATCAGCATTGGTCGATACTTTTTGTTGGAGTTATGGGACTTTGACCACAATAATGACTCTGTTTTATCCAAAACTTGACCTTGTAAGCGCTCTCATGCCTACAAATTTTGACGGATTTTCATTAAATTTATACCAAATGTTTATACCACTATTACCTTGGTCAAGTTCGTAAATCAGCCTTGGTCGATACTTTTTGTTGGAGTTATGGGACTTATGAGTTATGGAGTTATACAGTATACTAGTATATTGCTTGACCGGCGGGGGACCCTGGAATTCTATTCTTGTTTCAAATTAGTATCCATGGTATCAGCCCGACTGGGATGCATGCAAAAAGTGTTCTGGTATGTAAAGACCACTAGGTCACAGGGACAAAAGATTATTTAAAGCTTTTCTGAAAACTCCTATTTAACTTCAAGAAAAAAACCAGCATCTCAATTAATAAGGAGATGACTGACCTTTGGAATTTGGTTCGGTTCCAACAAACATTTAATTTAATAATACAGTCAAACCCGTCTTTCAGATCACCCATATATAAGAAGGGTCCCGTAAAATTTCATCAAAATTGCCATTTGTTCATATTATTTGAACCTGCATAAAGGCCACTCTTATGGGTTCCCTTAAGTGACATTTTTTACTGCACACACACACACACACACACACACACACACACACATTTATATATTAACTACAACAACACAATTCTTCTTTCATATTTTAATGACATGAAACAATGTTGACATCAATTGGGAATGTCTTTCAATAAAAATATAACTTAAACAAACCCAACTCAGAACTCTTCATCTCCAGACTAATAGTTATAGTTAAAATATAATGAAATTATACAATATGAAACTTAATAAAAAGTTGGACCCAACTGCATTGCAGTAATGATGGCAACAGAAATATTTTGTTTTACTTTCTCAAAGCTAATTTTTGTTGGTCAAAATTTGATCAACTACTAGTATATCTAAACCTTTCTCTCTCTATGTCACACACAAACACACACACACACACACACACACACACACACACACTTGGATTGGGTGTTTACTCAGTAGGGAGCATTTAAATGTTGATTGTCATATGTTCGAATTATAAAATATTATCAATGACATACATGATAGAAATCTTCTGTGGTTCCAAAATGAAGTGAAAATGAAAATTGTAAATGTGGTTTAAATGTCAAAATAAGGTTAGTATTTTATCAATTAAAGACTTTAAGGTAGATGTCAAATGAGGAATGTTTTGGGTATACCAGAAGAAACTAGTCCATTAAAACTTTGCAAAAAAAAAAAAAAAAAAAAAAATGTCAATAAAATAAGATATGAGAATAGAAAGAAGATTAGCTATGGAATGCCCTCTATATATCTACAATATTGAGCTGATATGAAAGGCCCGCTATATCTTCCAGATAAAACTAGAACTGTCTCTTGAAAGCCAAATACCCCGCACCTCCAACATTTAATGCTTTTCTGCAGCCTTGACTTTTACAATATGACCTTGGTTCAAGGTCATGACACACCTTCGGACCATGGAGATTATTCATATGAAGTTTAATGACAGTCCTCCAAAGCAGCTATGAGATATGGCCCGAACACGATTTTACACGGACAGATGGACAGACAGACATGGTGATTCCTATATACCCCCCCCCCCTCAAAACTAGTTTGAAAAAAAGATTGATGTTAATAAAAACAAGTGATGAAAACCAATGTATTGCACTCTTTCATCAAATAAGAAGATACTATAGCTTATCTTTGTGATATATTCTTTACAAGACTGGTATTTATACATGTATATATACTTTCGATATTTCAATTCATTTCTGTATCGTAATATTATTCACTTTACAGATCTTCGCATATACTCCTGTTTTAAAATTACACAGCATACTCAATTACATCATTTATATATGTGATATGCAAGACAAAAACCATACTTTTGGGCCATTTAATCCATTTGAAGATTTATGTTTCTATTCAAACTATATCAGTTTCTGATTCAGATGACATACAAAATGTACAAAAAATGTAATTAGTGTGCTCAGAATCATTATTAAATGTTATGTGTACCAGTACCTACAATTGAAAAATTATTTTAACAGTTTGCACACTTTATGATATTTCAGTTGTTTTAGAAGAAAATAATTGTCTTTATAACATTTACATGTACAATTAATTTGAAATTCATTTGAGTGTGAATTTCAAATGTGGATTTCTAATAAGTATGTGCAGCAAAACTGAAATTTCGCTTGACAGGTCACATATATAAATTTACATGTTTGAGACCAGTGTAGAATCTACCTGAGAATAAGAAAATATTGTTAATTACTGGTATCATGAAAATTATACAAACTCATCACAGTCTATCTGTAAATAATCTGAACATAAGAGTACTTTTGTCAAGTTTCCGTGCAAGATAAATTAATAAAATAGAATTTAAGCTAAAACTTCTTGTGTATGTATTGAAGCACTTTTATTTGATAAACAATATATTTTGAAAATATATTGAATAAAATCAGAAATCAGTTACCATTTCTGTTGAATGTTTTCATTTGTTTTATGACTAGATAGTGTGTGATACACAAATGACAAATAGGTAACAAAAATAAAGTACATGTATCTATGTATCTATATCACAAGTGTCTTAACTCATCTGTTAACCCCAACCCCTAGCACCTCCGAATACTGACACTAACACTATATATAAAGTAAACTTTTCTTGGTTAATGTTTACAATCTTCTAATTATACCAATATTCTAATAAATCTATCCTCATGCAGGAGTTCAAAATTCTATGGGCCTGAGGTCCGGAACCTATTGATTTTACATTGAGATCCTTAATATTTAAATGTAAAAGTCTAATGGACCTGCAGTATTTACCTATTTACCAGAATAGTCCTACTTTCCTATATCATAACATAACTGCACATGAATCTTTCAATTTTGATATTGGACTTTCAAAACTTTATTTAGGGCCTGTCAAAAATAAAGGCAAAAGGTCCTGGACCTTCCATTACAGAACATAATTATGAACCCCTACTCTTGGCAGATTTTTCTATCATGGCAGTCAACATTAACTACTGCTGTTAAAATGCTAAACCGACCATATTTAAACAATTCAATTCTGTTTGAGACAGCTCTTGATTGTATCAAAATATACTAGCAAAATAATCAGCTAATATAGCAGTCATTTGGCTGTCAGTGTTGTTAGAGTTTTTGATTTTTGTTAAAGATTTAAATTTATATTGATAATTAAGATAGCACTTTTTTAGTTGAGACTTGTTACTTGCAAGTAACTCCTTACAGGCCACATGTGATACAGTCCATCTGCCATATATATTGACAATGATTATAAACAGGGCAAGTCTAATCTAGACAAAATATGTAATAGGTATTAATACCATGTTATAAAATATGTGTATATTCACACCTTCATGATCCCCTACTTACATAATATAGACTCTTCCATGTGCATAACCACTCTGTCCAAATATCGCAAAAGGGCTATAATAATATAATATATATTTTGGTGACTTTAAAGTCTGTAATTTAAAATCTATTTATATTGGTTTTTAATCAATAAATATAAACATGATTGGAGAGCTGTCAAGGATTGGTCATTATTCCTCTCAGAGGACAAATTATCAACTCAGTAAATAGAGCCAGCAAAATCAGTATACACACCATATAACTTCACACAATAATGTAACAGATATAAACAGGATACTCAGATACATTTATCTTGAATATAACAATTTAATATTTTTCACAAATTTTGAACAAAATATAAACAACAAATAAATAACAAGGTTTCTACAAGTTTAAATTTACTAGTAGCCAGATTTCAAAAAAATAAAAAAAAAAAAAAAAATAAAAATAAAACATCT
Source organism: Anadara kagoshimensis (assembly GCA_021292105.1). Lineage (NCBI taxonomy): Eukaryota > Metazoa > Mollusca > Bivalvia > Arcoida > Arcidae > Anadara > Anadara kagoshimensis. Next base: position 49,047,866 of record CM037870.1, read on the forward strand.
TTTTTTTTAAAAAAAAGTACCGGGTATATTTTTCAGAAATTTACTAAAATTTCTCAGAAATTAGTAGGCAATGGCAATTTTGGCTACCAGGAATGGAAACATAGCATTGATTTATGATGATAAAAATTAAATATACAATACATGCATGGCATGATGAAAATACTTTAGAACACTTTGAGTAACTTCCACATGTTCAATTTTTTCTACTTCTAATGATCAAAATATGAGTGTATTATTAACCTGGAACTATCATTGGACTTCTTTAAAATATATATATATAAGAACTGAGCAGATTTCTGTTTTCTATTCTATTTTTGGCTGTAAAACAGTCATTTACAATTACAAGATGGTTAAGAGATCAGAGACTTCGATTTCACAAGTCAGATAACCTTTGTGATGCCCATAATATTTGTGTAGAACTGTCATATCTAATAGTCATGGAAAGCATATTAACATATGTATAACTCTAAATAATTTAATTTTTATGGCAGTGTTCAATCTACTGGGAAATATATTTTGAGAAGGGTCATTTTAAAAAACATTCCTCTAAAACAGAATAATATCAATATCGTTGCATTGATGTTACCAGTATGTTAACTATGACTCACTAAAACCTTATAAATGGAAGCATTTGGCAAAATAAGGAATCAATGCCCCCTTCTAGACCAAACACTTATGGTACAATTTCAAACTATTTCATTCCATATTGTACTGAACTACTGTTAATAGTTTCACAAAATCATGTGGCATCACATGGTAACTACATTTTGCATGTTAGTTAAATGATAGGAAATGCACAAGTAATCTTTTTGTAGCACAATCCCCTTGTTTTCATGAAAATGTATCCACCTCTACAACTTCTCTGATAAAACTCAGATCTGCTACAAACACAAATGCAATGATTTCTTTTCAAACACAGTTGTACCATACACTTCAAAAATAATTTACCACTATTACACAACCATTTATAATAAATCAGTAATTTTAAATTGTAGACCATTATACCGGTAGCGTTTTCTGTACTGTTTTTGAAGCTGCAGCATAAAATATTTTTGTGAAAAATTTGAGTCCTGTTTGTCCACCTGGTATATAACTAACTATGTACCTGAAAGTAGATACAACAAACATTTTATTATACCTCATGAGAAAAATATGATATTACTATCTGTAATTTGATTGGATCGTTAGATCATGTGATCAGGGTGGCAAAAACATCGTGTATCCCTATGAAAACATCATATCCCACCTCTTCGGAACACACCATGACGTCACAATGATATGACGTCATCGATGGAGAATCGGCGACGACGTTCAAGCGTTTGCCTCCGATGAGTTCCGATATGAGAAAAAACAATGAATCGGAGAAGGACTGGTGTTTTCAAGCTGTCTTTTTTAAAAATATTTTCTTCCTTTCTGACTTTCTTATTACCATGGTTATCTTTCGGTATAATAAACAATTTATTGCCTTTGTGTGAGGGAGATATGAACATTTGTTCACCCTTAACAACTCACATTTCCCTCGGGCTTCGCCCTCGGGAAATATGACTTGTTGCGGGTGAACAAATGTTCATATCTCCCTCACACAAAGGCAATAAATGTATATTGTACATTAAAACATTATGTTAACACTTATGATGTTTTATTGTATTAAACTCTGTTTGAGATCAAATATATTTATAGGAGCATGGTCAAACCTGTCTTTAAATGCCACATAAGGAAACCAGTAAAAGGAGTCATTATGGCAGACAGGCCTTATATACAGGTTCATATAACATTAATAAAGAGCAATTGGTATATCATTTTATTGGCCTTTAAAAGCAGGAAGCCCTTATTTAGAGGTGTAATTTAAGGCAGGTTTGACTGTATTTCTAAACCATTGCTAAAGGCATGTCACACAGTTTTTGCTTATGCCTATATGTGTGACATCATTGATTGGCTGTTCCATCAATTGAAATTTATGTCGTACACAACAGTGGTCTACCGGTAAATTTAATTTAAAATGAGATTTTCAAAAAATGTGAAATGTAAATATAACATAACAATTGAACTGTCTATGGTGTTTATAGCCCGAGATTCCTCTGGCCCGAATTTTTTTTTTTTTTTTTTTTTTTATCAATTTCGGGCCAGAGATCGGGCTTCATTATTTTACATAACGTGATGCCGTTGAAATCCTACGGCAGGGTAAGATTTAATTTGGCGGATATGTTCACTTTATTTTCACGGGCATTGGGTAATGAACCAGTCAGATCGCTTACCTGAACCTTTATTTACAAGAATCCATCGAAAAAACTACGTGGCAACTCCGTTTTATATCCATTCCAGCCATATAAATCCAACACTTGTGTATCAGAAAAGGGAGACTTTAACCCGCGAGATCTCGCGTTATTTGAATATCATAACATAAAAAATGGCGAGATGATGAAGGATGTGTTGGATTTATATGGCTGGAATGGATATAAAACGGAGTTGCCACGTAGTTTTTTCGATGGATTCTTGTAAATAAAGGTTCAGGTAAGCGATCTGACTGGTTCATTACCCAATGCCCGTGAAAATAAAGTGAACATATCCGCCAAATTAAATCTTACCCTGCCGTAGGATTTCAACGGCATCACGTTATGTAAAATAATGAAGCCCGATCTCTGGCCCGAAATTGATAAAAAAAAAAAAAAAAATTTCGGGCCAGAGGAATCTCGGGCTATGGTGTTTATAGTGCTATGGCTTTACACGGCAATAGAAGATACATGTATAGCACTAAAAATGCAATTTTGGACAACTCAATGGTTAAATATAATATGCTTATTCTGAATGTATGCTCTTCTACAGTTACTGCATGATATAATAAATGTACGTGCATCAAAACAATGAATTTTTTCATGCATTATACGCGCCCAATTTTTTTGTGCTATAATATTGTTTATTCTAATTATTTCATAGGTTCCACAGTTTAAAATTACTATGTTAACAGCCGAATTTTCAAAATTTTTGAAAATATAGTACTTTTTAAAGTATTTTTTTGACAAATTTGCTAAAATAAGTTATCGGTACTTTTTGAAACAATTTCTCAAAATTTAGAAGCCAATGCTATTTTGTCTACAAGAAATAGAAGCCTAATATTTTAATTTGCCACATTACCTCAAAAATAGTAAATAACGAAAACACCCAAGTTATGCCATTCTATTAACAGTGAAAACATAGTTTTGTACAATACAATGTAATACATCAATTATATCTATCACATTTTGTTTGCTGATCAATAATCATAATGTGGAAATCTTAACTTTATTTTAAACATGAAATCTATATAAATTGACTTCTATTGTTACTCACCAGACTAGTGACAATATTTGTAAAACTGCACATATAACTGTTAAAACTGTACTTCTTGACTGCAAATAAATAAATAAATAAAAATAAATAAATAAATAAATAAATAAATAAATAAATAAATAAATAAATAAATAAATAATAAATAAATAAATAAATAATAAATAAATAAATAAATAAATCAATCAATCAATCAATCAATCAATCAATCAACAAACAAATGTGTGTGTGTGTGTGTGTTCCAGTATGGACATAAAGGCTAACTGAAAAGAATATTCAATTCAATAACATACTCAGGCTCATAACCCCTGACAGTACCACTCATGCATACCTGCCAAAAACTGCAATAGGATCTGTCAGTGTACAAAGTAATCAATACCTCCAACATTTATAATTGTAGCAGTCTGTTAGCTCAGTTGTAGAGCTTTATAGCATGGGAGGTCCAGGGTTTGATCCCCTGTCCAAACCTGCATTTTTCTCCCCCACTGTTACAGTTTGGTGGCCAGTGTGGCCATTGGAAGTGGTGTACTAGCAATTGCTGGCCATATGGGGTCCATCAAAGGGAATCTGAGCGAGATTCAAAATGTGTGAGCCTGGTGAACTAAAAAATAATGGGAGGAACTGAGTTCATTCTTGAAGGGGGCCACTGATCCTATATTTTTCTAATTCCAATTTGCTCAGTCTGTTTCAATCGCTTGTAGTTGTAAAAGTTCTCTGTAGCGGCCTATACTTTAACTCTACAAAGGTATCTTTAGCATGCACCGAGACATGGGACCTCGGTTTTGAGTCTCATCCAAAACTACTTTGGATCCAGACTACTGAGCAACAAGCTTTTTACAGCTCTAGTATGGCCAGGAGATGAAAATTATCTCAGAAAATTTCCAAGTCCCGAGTGAGGTTCAACCCTTAACCTTTGACTTAGAAAGCCAGTGACAGTACCACTCGGCCAAGTCTAACCATTTTGCAAAATGACTTCATTGTTAAGGCTTTAGTCGACCATATTTAACATTAGTCAATAGATGAATGCAAAATATTGATGTTAGAGTATTTAAGAGGATTTTTTGAAAACGACTTCATCTGAAAAATTCTAGTTAACACTAGAGTAATGAAGTGGTCTAGGTAGCTCAGTTGGGACAGCATTCGCCTAAAGTATTAGAAGTCCTGAGTTTGACAACCAGTCTAACCCTCCTGTCACATTATTATATCAATTAATCAATCATCATTTATCTTTTTGGATTTTAATGGTTGAAGTTAGTATTTCCATGTATCCTCATGATTACAAAATCAACATTGTCAAAAATTGATACAGACAATGCATATAAAGCAATGTGTTAGAAAACAAATGATAATAATATACCGGGTACTCACCCCTAATGCGAAATATAATGTAGCAAATAATGTTCCAAAATATGCTGAAGTAAATGGTAATCTTGGTACTGAGAATAAATGTTTTAGATGATTGACTGGTCCCCATAAAAATGAAAAACTGAAATTATATAATAAATACATATATAAAATATTAATTGCTTAAAATTCTCAATGTTTGTTTCATTAATGTATACCGGTAATTCAGAAAAGTATTTTTGCTGATTCAAAACATATATATATATATGACAATGGGAAATCTCAACTGTCTACCAGTATTTCTTATTGAACCTTTATAATTATGTAACATAACTAAACTTGAGAGTATTTCTCAGTTATGTATTAAGTCAACATTTCTTGAACTGGAATACTATGTACAGAAGAAGAACAGATTCAAATTAGGGTTAATTGTTCATATAAAATTGAATTAAAATTATTTAATAAAAAAAACTAAATGGATTCCATGCACAAAGTCTCTGTATAAAGCATTTAAGCTGGTTTGCCTGAGAAAGTTTCTTGAGACTGATAATGATCATTGAAAAACAAAACAAGAGTCTGCCTTATTGACTTTCATTGCTGTAGGTATTGAAAACTTACCTAAATATAACAAACAAACTTCCTAAGGTGTATAAAACTGCAAATTTTCTGGCTTTTACTAACAAAAGTGGAATGTATAATGTAGCCTGTAATATACAAAATAATGAGAACATTGTACTTTTATAATATAGAGTAGAGTGGAAAAAGTGTGTTTTCAGCCTGTCAATATTTTTTAAAATTTTATTGAGACATTAAGTTCTGGAATGGTAGAGGTAAACTGGTGCACCTAGGGGAAATCACTGGCCTTCAGCAAGGGAACTGATTACCAGGTAACTTCCACAAACAACCATCTGCCAGATTGGGATTGCAACCTATGAGCCTATGAAATCCCTTAAATAACATAGATCTATACAATGCAAAAACTGGTACAGGTACGTATACTTTAACAAGAGGCCCATGGGCCTGATACGCTCACCTGATAACTAATGGCTAGCTGATAGATTTAAAGAACACATAAATACTAAACCCCAATGACTTTTTCTTTACATCATGATAACCATTGTATCAATACCTACAACATTCTACTATACATGCCTATACAAAAAGTTTATAGTTTTCGAGATAATTAACCATTTTGGTATTGTTTTGCATCTGTGACCTTCACCTTTGAACCCATGACCTTTTTCTATACATCAAAATGATCGTTGTATCAATACCTACAACATTCTAATATACAAGCCTATACAAAAAGTTTATAGTTTTTGAGATAATCAACCATTTTGGTATTGTTTCACATCTGTGACCTTGACCTTTGAACCCGACCTTTTTCTATACATCAAAATGATCGGTGTATCAATACCTACAACATTCTACTATACATGCCTATACAAAAAGTTTATAGTTTTCGAGATAATTAACCAATTCAGTATTGTTTCACATCTGTGACCTTGACCTTTGAACCCATGACCTTTTTCTATATATCAAAATGATCGTTGTATCAATACCTACAACATTTTAATATACATGCCTATACAAAATGTTTATAGTTTTCGAGATAATTAACCATTTTGGTTTTGTTTCGCATCTGTGACCTTGACCTTTGAACCCATGACCTTTTTCTATACATCAAAATGATCGTTGCATCGATACCTACAACATTCTAATATATATGCCTATACAAAATGTTTATAGTTTTTGAGATAATTAACCATTTCGGTATTGTTTCGCATCTGTGACCTTGACCTTTGAACCCATGACCTTTTTCTATACATCAAAATGATTGCTGTATCAATACCTACAACATTCTAATATACATGCCTATACAAAAAGTTTATGGTTTTCGAGATAATTAACCATTTCAGTATTGTTTCACATCTGTGACCTTGACCTTTGAACCCATGACCTTTTTCTATACATCAAAATGATCGTTGTATCAATACCTACAACATTCTAATATACATGCCTATACAAAATGTTTATAGTTTTTTAGATAATTAACCATTTCGGTATTGTTTTGCATCTGTGACCTTGACCTTTGAACCCATGACCTTTTTCTATACATCAAAATGATCGTTGTATCGATACCTACAACATTCTAATATACATGCCTATACAAAACGTTTATAGTTTTCGAGATAATAATTATAATCAAGGTAAAAAAAATTAGGTCACGACCTTCACAATCGACCTTGACCTCATTTTGAAGATACTAACAAGAAGATGTCAAAACTGAAAACCCCATGTCATTATCTGGTCAAATAGTCAAGTTATAATAGTTTGAAGCTATTTTACGATTTTTTCAAAATTAAACGCAAAAACGCGTAACCTATTTTTTATCCGAATTTCACAAAATGAACAAACTATAGGCTTAAGACCCTAGAGAAGCCAAATATCACATCAGATTTTTTCTCCAATCATTGGTTTCGGAGAAGAAGATTTTTTAAGATTTTTGCACCCCTAGGTCACCTTGACCTAGTTATGGTAGCCATAGCAACGCCACGAACAAATCTGAATTGCACCGGCCCATATATACTTCTGACAAAGTTTCATTAAAAACTGTCCAGTAGTTTCAGAGGAGAAGTCGAAAATAGGTGTTAACGACGCACACACGCACGCACGCACGCACGCACACACGCACGCACACACGCACGCACATACACACGCTGCGCTATGCCATAAGCTCACATGACCTTCGGTCAGGTGAGCTAATAAAAAATCAAAGCACCGAAGGTGCCCAGCGAACAGAGAGCAAGAACAAAATGCAAGCATCTTTTACAATTGCTAATTACCTATCATCATGAAGGATGTTACAACTGTGCCAGTTTTTAAGTACAAGTCAAGATTGCACTGAGTCTCATTTTTCCAATAAGTATCACTCTTCACAAGTTTTTTTCACAGAAGTGTTTTCAAAGTAGGGATATATTCTGCACTGCTGAAAACTTGTCGGATCACTCCAAATTGAGGATTCTTTGTAGCAAACATGCTACGAAGTTTCAAGCAACTTCATTTATCAGTTTCAGCGAAGATTTTTGAGATTTTGAGAAGTTTACAGACAAACGGCAGGCACATACAAAGTCATGATAAAAGCTCACATGGCCTATGGCCAGGTGAGCTAATTAAGGCCATATGTTCAAAAAGTAAGAATACCTATGAATGATACCACTGCAAACATGCTAACCCTCACGATATAAACAGCGGCCTCGACCACATCCCCCACCTCGTTTCTCCCGGTTTAAAACAAAGTCTTCTGAAATTGACCTTAGTGGCATATAAATATTTATTGTCAATATTATCTCTTTTTGAATTTGTTCAGCTGATAGACACTTAATCACGGCAACAAAACACTTGAACAAGAATACAGGATCAACAATATTTTTTTCAAAATACGTTTTTTCGCTTTTTTCAACATTCAAACACTTTATATTTTCATACCTTGGTCATACAACACTAGATCGTTTTTCTTAGTAAAAACCCAATAAGATTATTCTCAAAAGTGTAGAGTATAGTTCCCTGATCTTTAATCGAGTTTCATAAAGATATACCACTTTATTTCAAGTAAATGTCACCTGTACAAGTGAGAAATCGGCACCTTTTTTCATTATCGGAAATGCCGACAGTAATAGTACTGTACAAAACGGCAATAAAATGACAATCCGGACCCGAAAAATTCCCGGGAAAATCGCAAAGTAGAAGCCACTTAGTGTGTTCGCTACCACGACCAAGCCCCAAAATGAAGGGCCGCTTAATTGGGGCGGTTCACTGCCAAACATTAAGATTTGCTATCTTTCTTTCAGCTTCGATCATTTAATATGAATATAGTGGCACTCCCCGTTTTACACACTCAGTGACGTACGAAGTTATCTACCAAGACTGCGTAGATTATTAATTTTTCAGTTGGGTTGAGTTTATTCTTTATATCCTGCAGAGCAATTTATCGCAAGAAAAGCTTTGCCACAAATACATTTTATCCTAACATGTGGCTGCTGTCAAAGATTTCGGTATTGTGCGTGAGAGTAACGTATTGCGGCGCAAATCACCCTTCAAGCCAAACATTCACTATTAGACCAAAATGAAATTTTCAGGAAAACAGAGAGACTGGAATAGAAAGCCTCACATAAATGTTTTACACCGATATACATGTAGTTATATTATAAGCACGAAGCCTTCTGGTATGGTACCATTCTGATTATGGACAACGAGCAGCCTTCAAGGCAAGCGACAATTCAACACCGCGCTCACACAAAAAAGAAAAGTTGCAAAGAAAATTGCTTTAATGATTGCTGCTGCTTAAAAAGCAAATTTATACATTATGAGCTTGCAAATACCAAATTAAAAGTTCAAATCTAGAAAATCACTTATGAGGTCACTCTGGGCAGTTACGATAGTTTTCATTATTTGCAATTCGTTAACAAAAAATAGCAATCAAACGCATCTGACAAGTATCATGTCGATGATACCAAATGTGAAAGTCTAGCAATTTATCAAGATTTCTCCAAGATTCCAAGATTTGAAGCATTTCTCAACTGAAGAAAATCAAACAACGATCACTCACGGTTCGTTTTTAATATTAAAAAAAAAAAAAAAAAAAAAACAACAATAACGTCAGGATTTTCCAACTACATGTACAGCTCAAGTGGATACGTGAATTTCAACCGCGGCCGCGGTGTCAAAAGGGATTAATTTTCCACCGCGGTCCACCGTGATCTAAAGACATTCACCGCAACTGAATAAATGACGGATTAAAAATATTCCTGCCGCGGTGGACAGTAAAATCGTCCGCCGGCAGGAAAAATCTCCACCGCGATGTTTATTGAAAATGAATTACACTTTAACCATTGATGGATTATCACGTTATCTAAGTACATGTACAGTCTAACTTAGTTTATTCAAACTTCGATTTTTCAAATGCCTACGGTTATTCGAAGTTCCCGTCATTCATTATAATTTTTATTTATTAAAAAAAATCGAATACCACAGATTATTCGAACCTGAATTCTAGACCCAAATATGTTTTAATGATACTAAACCACCCACCCCAATAAAAAAATTAAAGTTGTTTTTTTCCCCACAATATGAAGTTTTAAAAAATTACCAGTGTGCACGTTTTTTTTCGGCGTGTATGTTTTCATCACCTCATTAACCAAGTGTAACTGATTGTAATTTCACACAGAGTGGCATGTACTAGCCCTTCCAAGCTCTCGTTTTAAAACTTTTTTCCAAAGCTTGCCGACAAAGACGATTAGACGGTTGAACGCACACTACCATTTTCAATAAACCACCCCCGCAACTTGTCCATCATAATCTGAAACCTAAGCACGTGCACACCGATACTGCGGTATTCAACAAAGTGACGTGTATTAGCCTTTCAAGCTTTTGTTCAAAGCTTGCCGACAAGGACGAGTAGACGGTTGCACGGACAATAGAGATACTTTCAATTAACCACCCCCGCAACAGACTTGTCTGTGTATTATATATGAGTACACACGTACTATCTTACCCCTATGTACTATATAAAAGACATCTCGTTTTTTTTTTTTTGTGTTTTTTTTTTTAGAATGTCACATGTAATTAAACACTAGCTATTTGGAAATTCAATTAAAAGCGACATTAAAAACTGATGCTCCGTGTCGTGGTAAGCGCGGCGCTCTAAAAAACCATCCCAGTAATTACCGTGCGCATGCAAAGATAAATAATTCTGTCATTTCACCTATAGCTGGTTTTGTCTCGATAAATGTGATAGATTCTTGACTGAACGTAAAACCCCATTCAATCAACCAATCATCTCTGCTTGTCGAGGCCTCAGTGGCCGAATTTTCCAAAGTGATCCTCTACCTTTCGCCGCCAAGGTTCGAATCGACGGGTTTGTCAGTTTATATTTCTACTTCTACCAGTCTGCGGCCGCCATCAATCGCTGATGATACTGCCACTTTGTGTGTGCGCATTACAAATTTGACTAAGGTAAAAACAAAGTGCTGGCTAAGATTTTCCTTAAATGAAATCTGACAAATTTACTATACACATCCAGCTATTGGGGAAAATGTCCAATTTAAGAAGAAATCGTTGTGAAACTTGCGTCTTGTCACTGTTTGCCAGCAGTGATACCTTGTTCACGTGTGTGTGTGTCGAGGATCTTTAACTGTAAGGGTAACTTATTATAACACTTATTTAATCCTTAAAACTGATGACCGCGGTGGACGATCCGGTGGACTAGTCCTTACAATATTTTACCACCGGCAAAATCGTGCACCACAAATCGCGGTGGTCAGATAATTCCCACCTGAATCCACAAGAAATTTTGCGGTCACGGATTAAAAAACACCGCGGCGGTGGAAATTCACGTATCCACTTGAGCTGTACTGTACAGTGTAAAACCACTAAGTATTCTCGCACTTTGGTGTATATGCCGGAATGAAGTCTATGTACAGGTGCACGATTAAAACCGCCTGAAAAGTCTTTTTTCAGGGCCGATTTTCATATGAAAAGACTGAAAACGAGCATGAAATAAACAACGATATTCAGCTCTTGACTACACCTACGTCTGATGAACTTAAAACTAACACTGCTTCATTCAAAGTAGTTCGCCCTGTACGCTATCACCACGTGGAACATGGTTTTAATTGCGATTTTAAATTAGTAACTTTATTTTAAGTTTTAACGCTATCAACAGAGAATCCATTTTATTCGTCTCGTGACGGCGGTTCGCCCATAGTGGTGGAAACTACAGAACGGTCAAAGCAAGCTAACGATCGGATTTACACAGAGGCGATTGGTTGAAATCAACTTTTTTTTAAAGATGCACATTTTATGAATAAATAAAGATTAAATATATAAATATGAAAAAAAATAATGTGGAAATTTTTTATCAAATGTTCATGACAGCAGAGTAAAACGAAATATTTAACCAATCAAATAACGGCTTATAAACGTGTCCGGTACTCGCTGTATGTTTAATGATCAGAGTTTATGAATGAATACCTCATTCATAAATCGGTTACGGTGTATTTTCAGAATTCATACGCTAGTAATGGGAGAACTACTATTATGTAGACATTGCCAAATAGTTTTAAACAATGATGCATATTCATTTTCATATTCCATACAGCATAATGTATACATCGATTATTTGCACACTTATACCAATGGTCTCATAAATGACGCTCAATACCCGCACTACATTATTATAGTTTGCGCAAGGTTGGTCAATTAGCGGTTGTTCAGCCTGTCCGGATTTTACAAACGGCTCCCATGACAGTACTCCCAGAGATTACTCTCTGTTCGTAAAAAAATCATTATACCAGTATATTTTGTAGTGTTTCATTTCTTGACCATAAGCAGACAAGTACACTTATGTAACAATAAAACCACCTTTATGTCAGCTGTCTTTACTAGTAAATAATAAAGCAAGTTGTCAGCTGTCTAATGCGAGTCCTAGTATATGTACTTCTGCCGACACTCATTGATTTTATCACCTGTTAGGACTTGAGTAAAATCATAGTAAACATTAAATAATTAGTATCTTGATGATAGGCATTGCTTGAAACCTAGTTGATACCAGCAGTAAATAAATCATGAACCATAAATACTTGACCTCACATACAATTGTACAGTAAACCTGCTTTTAATCCCTTCTATATAGACTATCATCACACTAATTTAAAGTTCCACAATCCATTTCATTTTCTTTTTTCTTTTATAACTTTTATAGCTATAAGCTTCCCTTGATTCATCATCAAATCCCTTTCACAAATGATGGCGATGAATTGAGGTTCTACTGCATTGTGGATTTATCATGCAATATTTCTAATAGATGATCTGCTGATATATCAACTTACCATTGAAAAACAAAATGTTCCCAATAACAAACATAACACAAAGCCAAAAATCCTTTGTTTCTTTGTCTACAATACAGAACGGAACAGAATATATTCATTATCAAATGTTTCATGCTTCAATATGAATTATGGTTAACTGACATGTTTTCTTAACTCAAATTCTAAGAAAATATCTCTAAAAATGATACAGGGTGCTCTGAAATTCTGAATGCAAATATAATTATAAACAGTATTTCATCAAAATAGATGATTCATTTGACACACTACTTAGCACTTTCTTGACGCTGGTTTGGTGTTGTGCCAGTTGTGGGTCCAATTCTTGCTGCATATTATAGCTATGGTCTAACTAGACCAAAATATGCTTAGGTCTTAATCTTCGTAGAATAAATTCTGATATAGATTTCTATAGATAAAGTATCTTATCAGAAAGTGCAGCTTTTTCACAAAAACAAAGCTTTTCTTCACAGATGATCATGAGTGGTCTGTTGTACTTTTTTAACAGTCACACCAAAAAAAGCTCCATTAATCCAACACAACAATCCATGTACTGGTGAGTTGAAAAATTGTGTCAAATTCACATGAATTTTCCCACAAATTATATCTTGCCATTTTGAAACGGGATCTTGCAAGATCCCGAGATCATTCTTTCTTTTCTGAGAGATCCCTAGTCTGGAGCACCACTGTTAACAGTGTAAAAACCAGAGCATGTGTATACTCTTATTAAAAAAATCATTCGAATGATTTCTGGATTTTTCCTAAGAAATATGAAGAGTAGATAATTTAGAATTAGAGTTTTGAAAGATATGACCCAAGTGCATAATTTTGCATTTGGCCTATGCTAAAATTAGAATGACAACTTCTATCACAGTTGTCTTCTGTGCGGTTTAAACAGTCAAACAGCAACATCGTTAGTCACATTACAAATAATTTGTTGGGTTTCTCTAAAGAAAGGACATAATTTACAGTCCAGTTAAAACTTACCAAGCCTGGGAAAAGTGGGTCATTTTGAGCTTTTGAAAACCAACTATTTGCTACATCGCCAGTGTCATCAGGGACGGATTCACTACTTCGACTAAAGAAGTTGAACCTGCCAAGTCCAAAACCCCCACTATTTTCAGTCCCTGTGCTACCAGAAGCCCCATTTGTTGAGCCTCTTGATAAATAATCTTGTAGATTTTTGTTCAAGCCAGCCATCTTGAATTAATGTAGTATTTAACGCGAGTATACTCATCTTTTGATTTAAGTGAATTCTTAATAAATGGTACTAAAAAAATGTTTGAGAATTAAAAACAAAACGGAAAATTTTAATAAAATTTTTTCAAAGTCAAATTATCAAATCCTCACTTTTGTTTATTTTGAAGTAGTTGAATATAGTTTTCACTGCATAATTGTGGTCAAATGTATCTACTCGCGTCAAGTAAAATTCAGCAGGCGGAAGTGAAAGTAGCTGACGATGTTTCTGATTTTACCCATTTTTACCCATTTTTAGCAGCAAGATGTGATTGATTTTAAATAACAATGGTGAATCTGAAGATCTGAAATGGCTTCTGTTCCGGATAGATTAAGATTGAAGGATAGAATTATTTCAAATATCAGCAAAGCCATAAAATCGGTTTGTAAAATAGTTCTGTTGTCAAATGACTCTCACATGATCAGATGATTAAGTTGACACAGATGTACCCCCATAATAAAAAGTGTAGCATATCTCTCTCGCACATAATTTTTAAGCACTTGTAATATGCATATCAATAACTTGTGACACTGGTTTTTGTCAGAATGACTGGCATCACTTTCAGAATCTGATTTATCAGAGTTAGAACTGGTCTTGCAACATCATTTGTGTTAATTTGCTTCATTTTGTGAGAAGACATTTTAATTAATTTATAATCCATGCAGACAATCAACATAAAAAAAATAAACATGCAGGTATTACCATGCAGGTTTTATATGTGCCAGAGAAAATTCTGGACATTGACTAATTGAGATATCTTTAACATGTTCAAATAGATAGTTCTCATGGACCTCTAGCAGACAAATTTTTCAGTAGAGTGGTCGCCATTTTGATAGGCATTCTATATCATTTGTCTGTCTATTTTAACCAAATTTGTTCATTTTTTGAATTATTGTTTTTCAAAAAGTAATCGGGATATCAAAAAAGTTGTTAAATTTATAAAATCGGCAATGTTTTTACTTTGATTTGATATATTTTATAAAATTTTTGTCCCCATAACAATGATGTGACAATAAATCTTATACACCCTATTTTAGAAGGAATTAATAAGATTCAATTTCTAATGAATAAGATTCAATTTCTAATGCCTACCAAAATGGCCGCTACTTTACATGGAAAGTGGACAGTGTGACGTCACTTAGGAACTATCTATAGGGCATTATTGGGTTGCCCAATTCCACTAATTTTTATACCAGTTACTGTTTGTGATACCTGGTTAATTTTTATTGAAATAAACATACAGGTTAGGGATAACAGGTGAAAGTAACTTACCTTTGTTAGATCTTTATAACACCCATATCCATATG
Organism: Anadara kagoshimensis; assembly: GCA_021292105.1. Taxonomy (NCBI): domain Eukaryota; kingdom Metazoa; phylum Mollusca; class Bivalvia; order Arcoida; family Arcidae; genus Anadara; species Anadara kagoshimensis. Next base: position 49,062,961 of record CM037870.1, read on the forward strand.
TAGTTTAATGTATGATTTAAGTGTGGTTTTAATAAATGCCAATGAATTCCTCAAGGTAAACTGGTTAGCAGTGATTGTTTCTACAGCTATTTTTTTTGATGAATGTAATACAGAATGGTGAATCACGTCTTCAATTCGAGTAAAGAATTTGGTTCATTTTGCATATATTTTATGCATGTATGTTATTACATGGATGTTATAAATTTGCTTTAGAATAAAGAAAAATTATTCTAATTTAAAACTTTTCTCTTTGTTTTTCTGTATACATAACAAACATATTTAGTCAATGGTGTATTGGCATTCGATATACCTGTAGAATAAACTACCAATTTCCAATTTACAAACAAAAGTGATGTTTGTAAATGCAGTGTTTTGAAATTCTATATTGTGTATTCATGGATCAAGAACTCAACATATTTATCGATGCTTATTTCTTACTATGTTTTCATATAATTAATTATTTCTATGGCAGTCTTATAGACTGATTTTTGAAAAATGACCTGCTGTTTTATCACCGACTAAAACAATTGAAAACTCAAGAAATTAACAAATACTTGTCTATCAAACAGATAAACTTGAGAATTTTAAGTCTATATATAGAAAAATTCATATTCTTAAGATATGATGTAAAATAAAATATTTTGTCAATTACTCTTTTAGGTACAAGAATGTAGCAGTTCCACAGAAAATCCTGTCATCCTTAGCAATAATCACTGGCAATGTCACAAACTGTGTGAACATCTTGACCATGTATTCCTTCATGGGTAAGTTGTTATCTTTTTGACATGAACAGTTTTTCATCTATCTTCATCATCATCATCATCATTACCACCACCACAACAACAGCAAACCAATTTCTACTATTATTATGATTCCCCCCACCGAAGGTGGGGAATCATATTGTTTTCGTTCTGTTTCTTGGTGGGGAATCATATTGTTTTCGTTCTGTTTCTTCTTCTTCTTCTTCTTATTATTATTATTATAATTCCCTCAAGACCATATGCTGATGTATATCTCGGGAACAGCTTGATGGATTTAGATGAAATTTGGTACCAATAATCTGTTGTCTGTGTAGATAATCAAGACGTGTTCATTTTCGTTATCTTGATGGTGGGTGGGTGGGTGTAAATTGCTTAATTAAATACGTAGTTAAATACCCGGGGAAACCAATTCTGAATGGACATAAGCTGGTTACGACACATTAATTATACCAAACAAATGCTTTCACCTATGAGTTAATCCGATTAGTGACCGTCAAAACTTTGGCGATTTTTAAAACCACAGCTTGTCACGTCACACGCCTGTAATTAAAACCTTACACAATGAGCTGAATGGTGTATACAATTTGCCTTGATAGATCGAAAAAGGTTAAGCATGTCGAAATGGCTTGGGGGTATTCTGTTAATCACTGACTGTGGAAGTAGAAGACTGCCCACTTTTTAAGTTTATACCAATGAAATTTCTCCTTTTACTGACTGACACTTTCCTAATGACCGGTATGTCGTTTTTTCCTTTAACCAGACTTTATATAGTGTGTTGAAATATATTAGAAAATTGACGCTATGGTGATGCATAAGATGAGAATTATATTAAAATTTGAAATGAAATTTAGAACATTTTTTTAAAAACTATTTTGTTCCCTTAGTCGTGATCACAATCTACAGATCTATGAGGCACCACTATTTATTTTTCCCGAAATCACACTCGTAAAATTTAGGCAAAAATTGTAAAAAAAATTTACAACTGGCGATTTCCTTGGCGACAGACTTTTACAACCCAGCGCTAACCCTGCTAGGGTCTTTTCACCAGATATATGCCATAAATTATTTATGGATGGTGGGGAATCATACGTAACTGGTATCCCAGTTACAATCTCTAGTTATCTCATTGTTATTATACCCAATGCAAAAAATATACCAGGGGTAGCACTGGTACATGTAGTATGTTTTTGGCATAACTGATGCCAGTCCATTTATACTATTATTGCCAGAATAACTTAATCCCCTCAAACTACTATACAAAATTAAAGGAAACTTGGTAGATTGTTAGCAAACAAAAACAGCTAAAATTGTCAAAATTAAGAAATTTTAATTTCATTCATTCACTCCATTCATTTTTCATTGTTTTTATTTATCTTAAATGAATAAATATTTTATCATTGCTGTTATTACGGTATAGATTGAAACACATTGGTCATGGTTACTGGAAAGTTGTCACAGAATTTACCAGGAAAAATGCCATCAAAGAAATTAAAAGACTCCAGAATGTAACAACTGATTTAGGAAGAGGTAATATTTCCCCCAAATCCAAACATGATTCTGTTAACCATACACACTGTATGCTGGTTGAATCATCAAGGCATAAGCCTACAAGACCAAGGTATACATACACATGTACATATCACTGCTGAGAGCTCAATCGTACTGCTGAGTGTTCAATCTTACTGCGGAGACTTTAATCTCACTGCTGAGGGTTCAGCCCAGGTAGGCTACAGATGAACCAAAATTTTTCCTTGTCATAGGTCTCTACTGTTTTTGCAGTAATCAGTATAATGGACTGATTGATCTGCAATGTTTATTTGATATTGCAGGCAAGTGTACCAGCATCTAAAGGCACTTAACTTCAACACGGAAAAGAAACACTTGCATAAATTTCACATACCAGATGAACTTGTGCACTGATAAATCCTTAAGATTATTTGATAAGAAAAAATGCCTCATCACAAAAGGCTAAAAATGGCTGCTTTAATGTAAAATCAACCAATCATACCTACCATGAAATACTGTGTCAGTGTAAACCCAGTATTCAAGCCTCATTCTAACAACATTCAATTGCCAATTATGTAAAATCAATTTTGTTTTGAAGGGAAAAGCTACATCGGTAAGTGTGGTATGTTTTGTTGTAAATTACTACTGTAGGAACCACTGTGACTGTGACAGTGAAATTCTCTTCATATCCATAGAAAATCAAATAAATTTGAATAAGGTTTGATATTTTTCACTTACTTGTACCTAGTCGTAATAGGAAATCTGTATGCGCATCCGCGATTGTCATAAAGTATGTCTGTAGAAAGGAAAATGTTGGCGGTATGGGGATTTTACAGATGCGAAAATGACGATGTTTACACCGGAAATGATGTCCTTGGTGACGTTTTACGTCATATGCGCAACAGAATCTGCCATTTGCATGATTTTTCAACATGTTAAATCCCCATAGCACCAACGTTTTTCCCTATGCAGTTATATTGTGGGCTAGTCGCGGATGCGCATACAGATTTCCTGTTACGACTAGGAACAAGTAAGTGAAAAATATTCAAACTTTATTCAAATTTATTTGATTTTCTATGGACATGAAGAGAATTTCACTGTCACAGTCACAGTGGTTCCTACAGTAATTTGGTCGTAACAGTAAAATCTATATATCAAACTCTTTTAAACTTTTAATATACCGTAAAACCTCTATTCATCAGTATCCTTAGTTCAATAAAATTTTGGGGTTATAAAAGGGTTTGGTGATAATTAGATTGGAGGCTTATAAAGAAAAAATACAGAAAAAAATGGATTTTTGGACTTCAGAATAAAATGGTGATAAGGGAGGTGGCAAAATTATCAAGAGACATTGGCAGCATTATAACAAGGTTTTACTGTATATATAACATTATCATATGCAACCAACTCTGAGACATAGATCTAGTACCATAAGTCACCCATAAATAAAATTTAACAAATATTAAAATTAAACTTTTAACAGGTAGAGCATGGCTGTTTATGGCTTTGAATGAAAGTTCATTAGAAAGCTATCTCAGATGTTTTGAAATGAACGAGAAGTTAGTTAAAAAGTACTATGTTAAAGAATCATTAGTCATGGATCAACAGGTAAGTATCCATTATAAAATACTTAAAAATAGACTGATTTTAAAACAATTAAGTACAAGTTATATAGTAGAGTGTGTATTGATCTCTTGAACTTTAGCTTATTTGAACCTGAGACCACTACAGTTGCTCAGTTGGTAGAGTGCTTGATTTGTATGTGGGAGGTCATGGGTTCAGGCCCCTGGCAGGTCTGACCAAGACTTGAAAATAGGTAGTGACTGTTCTTTCCCAGGAACTCTGCATTTAGAAATGAAAGTCACATGATCCTTTTGAAGAGACCTTAAAATCTGATGCTCCCGTGTCACAACAGGCGATGCACATGAAAGAACCTTCCCTGTACATTGACCTGGGCACACAGCAAAGGTAAAAATTCTGCCACTTCACTTATAGCTGGCGATGTCTCCATATAAGTGAATTCTTGAAGTGGATGTAAAACCCCCTTCAAACAACCAATATCTGAACCAGAAATCTATACTGTAAGAAGAAAAAAGGTTTAAGATTTAAGACAGGCAAAGTTTAAGAGGTTTTATTTTTAGCATCCTTGCTCTTGCTCCTTTCTATTTCATCTATATAAAGATCAAGTGTCTTACACTATAAAATCCCTATTTCTTGGATCACATGGGTGGTCTTTATAAACAGGTTTTTACTGTATTTAATTTCAATATAGAGCCTATAGAGTGTATATCCAGAAATAAATTGTGATCATAAATTTGAAATTGTAATTTTCCTGATAAAAATACATAGTCTGACCTGCTTCAAAAGTCACTTCTATATAAGAACCACTTGCCTTTAAAGGCCAGTGAAATTTTATCCGAATTGCTTTCTATTCTGTATATATAAGGGCAACTGGCCATAGAGGCCACTTTCATGAGTTCCCTTGGGTGACCTTTATAGACAGGTTTGAGTGTAATTATAGTTATACATGTATCTCAGAATAAATATCCATAAGTAAACTAGTTAACATTGAAGGTTTCTTCACTAGAGATGGTTCCACCATATGATTTAAAGTTTCATTAGTAGTTCTGATTTAATTTTCAGTAAATATAACTTTTATCTTGTATATATTTTTTGTAGAGGATGAATGTTCTACTCACACTGACAGCTGGTCTGGAGTATGCTGTTTTCCAACTGGATTATGTAAGCTTTTGTATTCTCAAGTATTAGTTAAACTACTTGTACTGCAAAATACTGATAGTGCAGTTATTTATTTAAGAAATAGTCATACAGTGCAATCATGATAAATTGTACATTGTACTCTAAATTATAAGTCTTGATAAAGGTTGTAAAGCAGAAATACAATAAAACCTTGGTTCTGCGTCAACAGTTATTCTGTCAGATTTATAAATGGGGTTTGGTGATAAATTGAGGGAAGCTTATAAAGCGAAACTTAGAAAAAATGGATTTTTGCACTTCAGAATAGTGTGGCAAAAAGTCAGGTGGCAAAGCTATTGCTGAGTATTATAATGAATTAGAAGTTTTACTGTATTGACTTCAAGCTGACATTTTGCGTTAAATAGCTAATTTACCCATTTGGGAAATAATAACTACAGTACTGTGCATTGATTTTACGTAGGGAATACACAGTTTGTTCAAAACATTTCAAAGACAAATAAGGGTGTATTATAATCAAATGACACAATATTGGTTGTTTTTACTCTTGATTTAATTATTTTTATTGGTTTCATTACTGTACTAAGTAGACAAGTACTACCAGTGTAACGGCATTTGCACTCTATCAAATGTTGGAATACATATATTGGTGTCAGATATCAAAGTTTATTAATTACTCTAACTGTTTCAATTGTTCTTTTACTGGAACGTGGGAAAAGTTTGCTTGTAACATGCATGACAATACTTTCATACCCTGTTTAGAAGTGCAGTAAAAACTTGTTATATAATGCCTCTAGATATCCCCTCCACCTTGCTTATCATCACAATACTATTGAAATACAAAATGTGTTTTTTATATGTTTGTCTTTGTAAATCTCTTTGATTTATTTGACAAACCCTTTTATAATACTGCTGGTAATATAAAATCTGATTGAACAAACTGGCAATAAATCAAGGTTTTACTGTACATGTTGTTATTCAGGTCAAATTGATTATTCTGGATATTCCATAGTATAACCAACTGCATTTACAGTGCATGTATTCACTAAACACTTCTGTATTACTGAGTTTGTTCTACATTTAAATGTACTATTTTAGGATGTGGCATACCTGGATCTAAATACATATCCTCCACGAAGCCGAGCAGATTCTGAAGCAGCGAGGGAAGATGAAGATAAGGTGTCACTTTGTAGTATGGACAGTATAATGCCAACCAAGGAGAGATCAGCAGTAAGTATCACTAGCACATGAACGTTTGCTCAGTTGGTCAAAATTTCTACAACTTCACCTATAGGTGGTGATGTTTGGATATAAGTGAAATGTTTTTGACTGGGGTGTAAAACCCCTTTCAATCAATTCTTCATTTGGTTGAGTTCTAGGTCACTATATTTGAAGTTTGATTTTGAATCTTAGCCAGGGCAGGTCTCATACTTGAAAATAATGTAACATTTTGATCATGAACTACAATGTGCATGTATATACAAATGAAAAACTAGAATTTTAAATGAAAAATCTTTTCTGTAATTCTTCTTTCTTTAGTTCCTAGTCATATGATTCTGGACCAGTAAACATTTATCTGAAATTTTTCACTGCAACAGTTTTAAATGATTTATTACATGATAAAATAAAATCTTATAAATGATATCTGTTTTACAGTCCATGTTATCTACACAAGGATCCTATTCAGCACTCACTGACGGAGACAATGTAAGTGTACAAAGTGCTGATACAAGTTCAGCCAGTCACGATTCCAAAACCATATCTATAGACTCAGGCTGTAACATAGATAAAAATGACACGCAAGATAAACTGGATGAATTAGATACAAGGATAAAAAGATTAGAAACTGCAGTGTCCGTTAACGAGGAATGTCCCGAGGAAGACTTAGGTATCGAAGTGATTCATGTTAAATCTAAAGGAAAGAAGAAAAAATCAAAGAAAAAATTACATTCAAAGCACACAGTGGTTAAGGATGGTACGAGGCATAAACAAGGTGATAAATTAGAGGAAATTATGAAAAATTTACCTGACGGAATGCATTTAAGTGATAGATCCCCCGGTGATGGAATGGACTCACCTGTACTGAGTAATGAGGCTGTGGTACAGGGAGTATCACAAGCACAAGCTGTGTCGCAAGTGACAGATACTCAAGATAACAATAGTGGTGATAGTTCCTGTAGATCTCAAACTCTGAATAGTTCCAGTAAAATGGAGAAACAATTAAAAGAAAATGATGATGCAAATATTCAAGGATCTAGAAAAAGTTCCAAAAATGTGTTAACAGAAAGTAACTCTGAAAATACAAATACAGCAGATGAAAATAGTGATGTAGTGCACTCGTACTCAAAAACTGAGTTAGCAAAACTTTACCAGCTTTCATTTGATGAAGATAATTGTGATAACGAGGGTGATGTGAAGGATGATTCCATTTATCACACGCCAGATAACGGAACACATAAACAGGCTTCAGGTGGAGAGAAAAATGTGATGGATACCTCAGTGTATCACACACCAAATGATAACTTAAATACAAGAACTGATGATGGAGAAGACAAAAACTGTGATATATATGTATATACCAATAATAATGAAAAGGAAGTGAAACCAAGTGATTTAGAAAATAGAAAACATTTAGAAAAAAATGATGTTGGGTTTCATGAAAGGCATACAAATATTTCAGAAGACACAGATATAACAAAACTTACACATAATGAGATTAATTCTAACTGTCCCTCCTCGGATGTCAATTCAGTTAAGGATAAGTCTGTTACATCCCAGCTTCAGGATAGGGCTGACTTTTTGATTTATCAGTCTGATTCTGCAGTTAACAGAATGTTATTTGAAGAGGAAGATGATTCCACTGTGTTAGAGGAAGAAGAACATGGTGTGGGCAAGTTATTAGAGGAACCAGAATATAATGGAGAAATTATGTAAGTGGTGTATATACAGTGGGATTGAGTATAAGGTCCTATAATTTTTCCTTCTTTGAAACAAACTATCTTTAAAATCTCTAATGTCTGTTTAACTTTGTTTTCAGAGCAATAATTTGTTAATCTTCAGCTTATTTTATGATGTTTAAGACACTGATGTGTATATTGATAAAGTACATGTCAAGTTCGAATCTTGAGTACTTTGGGTTCAGTGGTTCTGGAGTTATTTACATTTTCAGTTAGAATCATTATAGCAGTAGTGATATATATTAATTTTGTGTTATTAATGATACTCTTGATATTTCATTTTATCTAACATTAGACTAGTTTTTCTATCTGATTTGACGAAATACAAGTTTTATCGAACACGTATGATACAGAATCTACTGTGGTGATACAACATTTGCGGTAAAGCGCACGTGCACTTTCTCATTGTTACGTCATCAGGGAGGCTTGGATTTGTCGGAAATAACATAGTTCAGTGGTTTTCTGTGGTAAAATGTAATTTTTTCACATAAAGTATTGTTTTTTTCATTATTTTAAATAACCTAGTTGGAAATGTTAGATGAAAATATTATATACACAGTGTGTATGTACAACCCTTCGTATCAGGGCTCGCCCTTTTTTTGTAGCTGTATCACTACTCGTCGTGCAAGCGCGACTCGTAGTGATACGGCTACGAAAAAAGGACTCGACCTGATACTGAGTGTTGTACATACACACTGTGTATATAATATGTATATATCCATTTTTCCATTCCTAGTAGACAAAATTGCCATTTTCTCCTAATTTCTGAAATTTATGATAAACTTTTTCAAAAAGTAACTTATTTCAGCACATTTGAGAGGACGTCTTGTGGAAATCAAGACACATGTATATGTCATATAAAATTGTGAAAGATACATCAAATGAAATTTGGTCTGTTCATTGATTGGTCACCAGTGTTTTCTCATTTGAACAAAACATGCAATAGCAACCAGTGTAAATCCATGCCTAATACCTAAATTTATTATTTTTAATATCCTTTAATATTAATTTACACTCTTAAATTGTTTACACTATTTTATATGTGTATCATTTTCACAAGTAAGGGAGATAATCACACAACACAACCTGAGGTCTCATTAAACACTTCCAGGTCAAAGAGGTTAATTGGCCCTGGTTCCAAATAGTACCTCTTAGACATTAAAATACTAATAATAAGGGGTATGGCTGATAAAATCGGGTACACAAATGTTATTGGGATAAACAATATATCATTGGAAAGTAGAAGATACACAGAATAACTGTGTAATTAAAAAATTGAGAAATTGCGTAAGATACACTTGTATAAGCGGAAGTAAATAGGTGGACAGCATCCGGCTAAGGTTACAATAAACACAAGCCGTGAATACGTGTTTTTCATGTGGTATGCATATAATCCCATCTAGCGAAAAAAATCAACGGTAATGGTACCGTTTTTACAATTGATTATTGAAGTGTTTTTAATTCCCTTTCAAATGGTGTATAATTTAATGTACATATTACGTACAGAAAATCACAATGGCGTCACAAAGTTGGGTAATTTAACATGGGACCCTATGGGAAAGGGCGAAGTGTTTAATGAGACCTGATTCTTTATGCTTTGTTAGCCTCACTTGATGAGTTTTTTATAATTTGGATATGTGATAATTGGTTTTGTGAATCAATGGAAGAAACTGTTTAATTAAATTACACATGACTTGGGTCAGTGATCTAACTGTGTTTACTCCTTGTTGTTAAGAACCTAGCAAATTGTATCTTAGGGATGTCGGTCCATCTTTTTATATTGTTATCTTTTGATTTTTATGATAACTGCAGTCACACTTACATAATTGCAAGTCTTTTAACAAAGGACTCATTGATGTGGACATGTAACTGAACTGAGTATAAATATAGACATTTTCTTATTAACAGGTTAGATAATAATACACTGTTAAATGTAATGTTAGAAGTGTTTGAAGACTCAGAAGAACAGTTTGTCAAGGTACCGTAATACTTACATTTTTATGTCACCTGTAAGACCTATAAGGATAACTAGTGTCTGTATCCCTTTTGATTTCTTGATGATAACTCCTCTTATACTTATCATATTTGAAGGATACTTAGCTGGTGTGTGTATTATTGTAATGCCTTTGTTAAAGTCAATGTGTAATGAAAATTGGACATAGTCAAACCTGTCTATAAAGGCCACCCTAATCATAGATTACAGAACAATTGGGATACAATTTTACTGGCCTTTATAAGCAGATGTCCCTTATATAGAAGTGACCTTTAAAGCAGTTTAGACTGTAATTTATAATAATAAGCATGCTACAATTTAATGTGTTAATGGTTTCTACATGATACTTCCTCTGAAATTAATTAGATTAGACTTAAAAGAAACTGTCGGTATGTGTATTATAGAGTCTTTAATCTAGTAAAATGCATTAGAGTTTAGTAAATTTACAGAAATTATGCAATCCTGTCAACCATGGCCACATGATAAATCTAGTAATATTGATAACTATTGGTAGGTGACACATCAATGTCAGATGACTATTTTAAGTAAAAATACATGTGGAACCATTACCTATACCAAAAAAATTATATACCAATTAAGCTACTGTTTATCAACATCAGTTTTTTATGATTTAATCCAATCCATGTTGCATTTCATTTTCATCATTAACATAATATTAATATTAGGGCAAATGTATAATGTGGAAAAAAGTGCTTGACAGCACTGATAACAGGTCAGTTCCTATGCAAACCATAACATTTTGTTTTATGCCCCTCGATATGTGTGCCAACTCACTTTTGCTACACTATTATGAATTCTAAAAATCTTTTTTTTGTATGTTTTCTTTTTCAATTCTCCATCTATTTATCACCAGTTTCTTGACTTAACAATCAGTCAATGAATGAAGGTTTTACAGAATACATATTCTTAATAATACTAGTTTCTTTTTGGTAAAGGTATATCTTCTGTTATTTAATGTTTATTGTGTAATGTTTTGCAGATATTTGGAACCAGAATGGGACACACAGAGGGAGAAATCAGGACTATATTTGTGTTAATCACAGATAAAACCATATATTTATTGTATCAGAATCAAGGGGAACAGAAATTCGCTAAAGATGCCTCAGTAATGTTTACAGATCTTGACTATATCTCTGTAAGTACATATAGAGCTAGACCTTACCTAATTTTAGCAGCGCACCTGCATAGTACATAGAATTTTTTTATCATATAAATGGCAAGAGCATTGGTATTTAGTGTTTTGGTAAAATTCTTTCATCGACAAATTTTTAGGTTTTTTAATGAGCTACAGTAGATGTACATACATGTATGTTGTAGCAATAGTAGTCCCTGTGGTGTGTTACACTTTTCTGCGATGGAAATGCAGCATAAAACTGAGTGGTGCATTATGCATTCAATCACTTTGAATACATTTGTGTGTGTGTGTGTGCAGAACCTGTAGAATAAATACTGGGTCTCAATACATTGAGTGTATCTATTGCAAAAATTAAAAATATTTTCTAAGGGGAACATTTAGAGAAATTGCACTAATATTTCAAGATATAAATATATATATAAATAGTTGTTGATAAACTGGTTATACTGTATTTATATAATTGTTTATTTTGATAGCTAAGTGTAGATGAACAAGTTATACAGATTGTTTGTACAAACAGAAGGAAGCAGTACTGGATCACTACAGGGAACCAGTTAATTACTAGGTATTAATTACCTCTTATTCAAAATATTAATTAAGATGATTTTTAAGCAAAAAAAAAAAAAAAAAAAAAAAAAAAAAAGGGTGATAATAATTTTATCTTGACTGAGGTGTTAAACACTGTTTTACTTTTTCACTGCATCAGTGTAACAACTTATTTCAGAAAACTATGATAAATTTAGAGATAACACAAATTTTTGTGACATAAGTCAGTGTTTTCTCCAGCTTTTAAAAACATAACTGTACATGATGCAATACTTTTTATGGTACAATATAGTAACAACTACAATATGGGCGAAACCTGACTAGTCTCGAAATTTCTTCTTAAAATTCTTCAACCTTTTCTTTCAAATTCAAAGAAACCTATTTCAATCTATAAAAACAATTGCATACAAAATAACAAAATAACACACCATCAGAATGAAGTTGCAACATTCATAAAAAAAATTGTGTCAAAATTTAAGAAACACTGATAAGTTGACAACAAGCTTGCATTTGATCTCAGAAAACTACATCTGGTATGACAAATATGGAAATAAAATGATTTTTTGTGAAATAAGTTGGCATCAGGCTTATATGTACACCTTATCTGAATGAAAAACTACCAGTATGACAAGTGTATAGATAACATGAATTTTCTTTTTAATTTGTTTTTAGAGCTATCATAAATTGTTTGGCAAGTGCTATGGAGGAAAGCCATCATATGAAAGGACCTAAATTGTCTGTGTTAAATGATGCCACTATACAGAAGATAGCCATGAAGAAATTTGTAGCCAGAGAATGTCATATTGATGTAAGTGCATGTTTATTATCACCTAGGTTACTATCATCATGGTAATATAAAATGATGTCATTTTTTGTGTGGCATGACTTATTTGTATTGCTGACCTTTTAATTGTTTACTTTAACTTTTGTCAAAGATTTTAGTTTTTTTTTGATAATATGATAAAAAGAGTCTTTAATTTGTATTAATATGATATTTAATTTATTGACTTCTTGAATAAGTGCCTCTGTAACTTGTACAAGGCTTGTTGTCTATTCAGCTCTTTTAATTAATTCAACATTAAATGATCACTCTTGTAAAGTGCTTTATTTATTTATTTAAATAATTATTTATTTATTTATTTATTTATTTATTTATTTATTTATACAGCAGTCAGAAGTAGAGTTATGTTGTTACTCTTTGATACATTGGGATGATCCGTTAGCTCGAGGAAGATCAGATGAGACATTCAGAGAAGGCCATATGTTATACAGAATACAAGAATCAACATCTAGTCATTTTTTAGGATCTCAGCTTCTACCCACTACCCTTATATATGGAAATACATGGAAACCAGCTTATATTGTTTTGAGGTAAATAATTTTAAATGCATGCAAGGCTGTCATGTCCCCTGTTGGCAATGGGTCAAAAGGCCCTTGAAATTGGAAAAATAACATTGTTTCATGAAAGTTTCAGTTTTGTGGGAAAATAATTGGAAAATTTGTACTGGTAAAAGAACTGTAAATGTTACAATTTTGTGCTTATTTTATTCAAATTTGGAAACTGTACCAAAATATTTTGGAAAAAACTCAGGTTTTGGACATTTAAAATGGGATCTAATTTAAAAGGTAAATTAGTATGATGTACATACATGTACATTGTAGCTGTCACATTAAGATGTAAAATATTTTCCTACATTCCTAATGGAAATACAGTTTACTGAGATTTTTTTCTATGTTTTAAGATTCACAAGCAAAGTACATTGTATTACAATAATAATATTATGTTTTTACTCCTTTAACAGGGAAGGTATCCTATGTATATTTAACAACAAGCAGGACAGTAAACCTCATTACTTTCTCCAAGTTGGCGGAGAAGATTGTTCAGGTTGTAGAAGATCCAAAAACTCTGATAGAGAACACTCATTTGAAATCAATAAGACTGATGGGTCGTCATGGCAGATAGCTGCAGCATCTGAACATGAGGCTAATGATTGGCTACAGAGCTTATGTCAGTGTGCTGCTGAATCTACTGAGGTAAATATGAATCACTTAAGTTGGTTGTATGTGTATTCAATTTAGGTTCTGTAAAATCAGTTATTTTTGATATGTCAAAATTGTGTGGTCCTAAAAAATACATTTTTGTGGGTGGATGAATCTATGGTTTGTGATTTCCATGTTAGGTGATTTTGTAATAAATACCATTTTGTTGACAAGTTAATTTGTGGGTCAGAGCATCCACGTAAACAGTGTATATTGGGACACAAGAAAATTTTTGATTTCACAGTATCATGAAGATAATCAAAGGTCATTGAGTAACACAAATCCAAATTTGCAATAAACACTAATAGTTTAAAAATAAATACCTGGTAGTAAAACAACAATATAATTCAATTTGATAAAAGTCTATTCCCTTATGTTTATTTTAACAAAAATATAAAAAAAATTGTTTGGTTAGATACATGTACCAGGTTCAAATACTAGCACATGTGTTAAATAAACAGTTTATTAAACTAATCAAGCTTTGAACAACTGAGTCCTGCTGAATTTCAAAGTGGAGATCCACATGTTGATTTTGTTTTTGGTAGCTCTGGCTATCACCAAAAACAATTTATTTTGATGAACCTTTTTACACCTTCATTAGGTGATGGTTTTCTCATCCTACATTAATTTTCTGTGAACTCTTACCAGTATTCAGATGACTTTGAAGTAGTGACACTAAATCATTTCAGATCAGGCCTTTCCATGTTATCAAAAATGGCTGACTTTCATCAAGGTCAATGAATAATTTAGATTCAAGTGCTTGTTAAATCACTAGAGAGAATATTACAGACTTTTGCCAATGAAAACAACCCTTTAACTTCTTTGATCAATGAAATATAATCATATGTTAAATATTTTCCTTTTCTATTTCACAGAAAAATTCACATAGACCAGGTTGCCTCCCATGTTGCCTTGTTTTGACTCCACAGAAATTACTGATGTGCCATGAAGATGTGCAGACAAATTTTTTTCGGACTTTAGGTAGTGCCAATGTTACCGAGGTTACTGGGATATCAGTAGATGATACTGAGAAGTCTTTCTGTATTCTAGTAAGTAGCTTAAATACTGTAGACTGTAAATACTGTAATATTTAGAGACAATTTTATTTTGGCGCAATTGACAATAAGATTAAGTAGCTACATGTAAAATAAAACTTTCACCAAAATATTTTTTCTCAAATGTTATGGAATTTAACTCACATTTGGAGTTGTAAAATGTGTTTAGGCTGTCGTTTAATCTAAACTGCTAATACAGAGAGCATACTTAAACCGCTAAAATAAGTATGCACAAGTATAAAGCAGTTTGCAGTATATAATTTGATATGGTAATTGAAGTTGGTGAAAATAAAGATAACAATCTTTAATATAAATTACATTTCACAAAGCTACATCACCTGCAGGATTACCTCTTCACTGGAAATTAAGACTTGCCAAATTAAAATGTGTGCTTTATAAAACTTTATTCAATAACTACAGTGTAATAATGTTTGTTGAAGATGACATAAATATTATAATTGCTATCAAAAGCAAATTGAAAGAGTAGTCTGCTTCAGATAACTGTTTAATTATTAAACTGTTTTAATTCTTCTAACAGGAATTTGAAGCTCATGAAGTTGGTGTAAGCAGTGAACAGTGGGTGTTATACTTCAGTGCAAAATATGAAAGAGACAGATTTATAAAACAGCTTTCTATAGTTTGGTCAAACTATTTTGAGGTAATTTTATTACATTGTTGTCCAGGGCCCAGTTGTTCAAAGCACTGCTAGCTTAACCAGGTGGTTGGCCAAAATTTGTTGTGTTGTAGGCAATATATTTGAGGTTTCTGTCCAAACATTAATGCACACAATTGTTATTGTCAAAAGAACTTGTAGAAGTAGGTTTTTAATGACATTTTTGAATTTTCAATAATCACTCAGTGACTTGGTTTAGCTAACCAAGCTTCAAACAACCAGGCCTAGGAAAGTAATTGTTTTGATTGGATCTCAAGCAACCAAAATTATTGTGGGAGAAAACAGGTGCTAGTTCTAATTACTAGAATTTGCCTCTTGACACATTAGCTTTTTTCATTCATTTTTACCAAGGAGTTGATTTAAACACCATTTCATGCTCATTTTTTTAGGGTCTTGATTAAATATGATTAGATATGTTAATTATGCTGATATTTTCTTGAATGAAACAAATGGTGCATCAATATCCAATAATAAAACTTTTGGTTGTATTAATTAAATGTAAAGGATCTTGATGATCAGGTAACCAATAAGTAACTTACTAACCCTTTGATAGCACTTGTCTTTAGGAACTATTGATAGTGGTTTAGTAGAAGTAAACTTTGTAATGTTTTTGTTTTGTAAAACAATTCAAAAAGCAACTAACATACAAGTATAACTTATTGTTTATTGTAGGTGGAAATGCATGACAATGCCATAGAAGATTTCTCTTTACAACAGAGCTGTAGAGATATGGCTGCCCATTTACATTCTACACTAGAGGTCAAATAATGCAGATTTTCTTCTAGCCAAGACAAAATCTAGTGCCAAGACATTAGTGTAACTGTTCCATAGTTAAAAGTGTCAGCATCTATGTTAAGTTGTTAGGCACGTCTTAGAAGTATGAATGATTTGTGTTTAATCTACAGACATCTAGTGTTCATTTCTCCCGAGATTATACATCGCATATATACCGGGTACATAAATTTGTTTGACATATATGCATGTACTTAACGTATCAATGCTTAGAAACTGTTTGGTTGAAAAAGTGTTATAGCTTATCCAAAAGTCACTTCATTTGTTCATTAAGAAATATGAAGTCCAAATGCAAACTTCATTTGCCCAATTGGATTGTACAGTTCACTTAGCCCAATACAATCAGTGTTAGCTTTCTTCTGCTTTTTTAGATGTTTCTGTCTTACCTGCAGTTTATTATACAGAGGTGTTTAGAAAAGCTTCCAAGTCATACCTGAAATTTTAGCGACAATTTTAATTTAGTGCTTTTGGCAGTCAGATCATTCCACTAAAATAAAACTGCACTAAATCTACCTAAGGTATAAGGGACTCTCAGTACTATTTGTTGAGTACCAACAAATAGTTGGTGCGCTAAAATAAAGATGCACCATTCACTTGTATTGAGGAAAAAAGCTAAAGTATGTCTGCGTTAATATAAAGTGGTTAACAGTATTACATTGTATGCTTACAATACTCCTCAAAGCAAGGGGTGTCTAGTCACTTGCTGCTGAATGTACTTAGAAGTGTTTAAGATTTAAAGTGACTGACTAGATGAACACCTCCAATCAAATAAGATATGGAAAGCTACACTGGATATAGTTCTCATCCACCAAACATTTTTCAGAACCTTTTTTTGATTATTTATTGAAAATTCTGTGAACTGAAATTTGGCCAGTGTCTTATGAAAGCTATTTAAAAAACTGTAGGATAAATAGGGGTTGGTAGATTTATGGTTGACATTTTGAAATTTGACACATTTCTAACCAAATAGAAAGAGAAAATTTCATTATTTTATTATGTAATTAATTATCCATGTTGTCATTTATAAGATCTTAGAATACTCAAGACTTTGCTTTTATAATGTTTACTGGCATATTTTGTTTATCTCTGTTCAGTCATTGTTGGGTGTGGAATGACAGAGTTTGTACCCATTGCACATTCCATCTACCAGTAGTATTAATCAAATTCATATTTAAGGAACAAATTACACATCATATTATTTTGAAATTCAAGAATGATGTATTAAAGGTTAAACTTATCTGGGAAAACATCCTTCCTTGTCTTTCCTAGTACATGTGTGTACTTTATTTTTTCTTCATCTACATCTATATATTGGTGCTACAGACATATGTATTGTATATATATCATTTATAACAATGATCACTATGAATGTTTTCACATTTCAGTTTAAGCCATCATCATAATGCTAGCACAAAAGTACCAAAACCAAATACATTGTGTAAGCAGTCCAAAAATTCACAAAAATTGTGTCAAAGCTTTATTGTTAAGGGAAGTCTTGTTGTTTGGCCTACTTTGTCCCTCAGATTTAAAAAAAATCTCGAAATTTTCTCTCCAATACTTGAAATTTTCTCTCAAAGTTTTTAAACCGCCATGCAGTTATTATGTGATAAATTCTGCTACATCTTTATGAATTATTGAGATAACATAGGTTTTTTAATATAAAACATGTCTCAACCATGACCTGTTGAAGAACAACACGTTTTTGATGGTCTAGGAGCTATTTTTAAATTTTACATAATTGGTAATTGGATATTACAATAAACATGACATATTTCAATTATTTATTCCAAATAACTATTTATTCAGAATAGCCACTAATTCTTCCTTTAACATTCACCTCCAATCAAACTTCTATTACCATAGCTAAATATTTAATGTATTCTTTTCACTGAACTTCTCTAATAACTGTACATAGTTCATGTATCTTACTGTTTCTGTTTACTCAACTATTGAAGTGTTTTCATGACTGCAGAATGAGCATGTTGAACAAATCTATAAATTATTTACAATGAAATTTGGCAAACACTTAAAATTCAGGACTGTTTAATTCATTTTTGAGATCATGTATTCTTTATTTTTCACTTGAATTACGTAATGAAGAATTTTCAATAGGTTTAATACAGTTTGACAAACACTTCAGTACTGTTTTGTTTAATTTGTGTTAATTTTTTAATTTAAGAATTGTTCTTGAGTTACATAATGAAGGCTCAATACAGTTTTGTAAACACTTCAATACTGTTCTGTTTTTGAGATTATCATTCTCCATTTGAATTTGCATTACGTTATGTACGTAAGTTCAGTAGGGTCATGAACAAAATTTTGAGTTGGAATATTATAAGTTATACAGGGCTTTGGCAGGTTACACGGTCCCATGTACCCCGTTAAAGATTTATGTACCCTGAGCCGCAGGCGAAGGGTACATTCATCTTTGATGGGGTACATGGGACCGTGTAACCTGCCAAAGCCCTGTATAACGTTTTTGTCACCCTTCAAAGCGTTACCAGTTGGATCTTTTTAACTTCCATTTCGTATTTTGTGTGACTTGCGTACGCTGTCGCCATGTTTGTTTACTGTAACTCGACGTCAGCGTTGTACGAGTTACTTCCCTTTTACCGTTAAATGTCGCGTGCGTCCATGTACCCCGGCAGATTTCCGAACATTGTTCCATGTACCCCGGCAAGTTAACCAATCGCTATGCGAGAAATTTCTTTGAAGGGTGACAACAGTTCATATACATTATACAATGTATGTTATCATAAATATATATGTGCAATTTTACTATGGGTACATTTGGTATCTTTTAGTTATAATATGAGTATTATGGCATTGGGAGATCTTGTTAAATTATATACATGTAATACATTATACAAATATAATAGAATTATTGGGGATACTTTGGAAATGCTGTGTCATATATTTATAAATTATTCAAATACAATACTAATGCTTCACTTTTATATGTCCATGGTAATTAATGTGATTGAGAAACATTTCATATTTATATCTATAGGTACAGTACATTTTTGTTAAAAGAATTTATTTGTTTTGGCCAAATGATCCAGGTGGCCTTCTTGTAATAATTTTGTCCAGAGGTGTGGCTTCATTATACTACTTACTTCAAAATTATGTGTGGGACTCGGCGGCCAAGCGGTTCTAAGTACTGGCTAATGGATCACAGTATCTCTTGCCACATATGTTCAAAATCCACTCTGGGTAGACACCAATGTGACATTTTTTTTATCAGTTTGCTTGCCAAGATCAGTAGTTTTATATGGGCACCTTGGTTTCCTCCACCATTCCAAATTTGACTGGCTCAAAATAAGTCGAAAAATCTTGACTGTGGCATAAAACTCCATAATTCCACTTCACTTCAAACTAAGTCAGTAATTCACAATCATTCCATGACTAAGTTGTTTGTTTAACTCTGACAATTACATCTAGTTTTCAGTTGGTTTAAAAAATCTGTGTATTACTAGAATTATCAGTAAATGTCTTAGTTAAAAATTAAATGTGAGAACATAATCAACAAACTTAAGAATTATGTTCAGTTTAGAAAAATAAAAAAAATACATACAAACCTTTATGTAATAGTGACACAAGACTTTCAGCCGTCTAACAGGGTGGTTATTTATTTAACAATGCATGTATTACATTCTAATGATGTATTAAATAGGTTGAAGTATTCTGTGATAATTTTTGTTAAAATGCATAATTTTGTATATCATTTTCTGTCATTGTTTTGTGTTTTACTTGTATTTACATGACATGTATAAAGAGAATCAATACCGACTTCTAGACCGAGATAAGGAAATTCCAGTCGTCAGTGGTAAAATATTTTCAACTCAAATGAGTCTCTGTTTTTTATTATACATGTACATGTATATTAATTGCTCACATGTGGTGTGATATGGAAAAAATATTGTATCACTTATTCTGTGAGATTAATCTGTCACATATGTGAGAAATTGCTTTATATATCACTACAGTACTTCTACAGTCCTCATTTTCAGTCATGTTCTTGCAATTGTTTCTAAAAGGCTTCAAATTATTTTAATTTTTCCACCAGTTCTTTGAGATATTCATATACATTTATGCTGAAAATATTACCTTTTTTAAAAAATAATTAAAATTGCTATTTTAAATTATTTGTAACATGTGTAAAAGGCTCTTAAAAATATTTAAATTTTTCCAATTTGTTCTGGAATGTCTTCAAATATGCTTAAAAATTAGACCTATTTAAAAAATAATTTTAAAAAATTTAAATTAAAAATATGCATGCTAAAAATGAAATTCTGTGCATGTCAGTGTTATTGGAAATCTTTTTTCTTGGTTTGTTAATTATGTACTTTAATGACTCGATGATTGAATGAGGCAGATGTCCACTCTGAGTCATCTAGTAAAAAGTTAGGGGGGGGGGGGGCTAAAAATTGTATTAGTACTGTATTTCAATTATATCTTTAAAAAATATGATTTATTGATTGATTGAATTGGGATTTTATATCCAAGTCAAGATTATTTCACTTATATTAAGACATTACCAGCTATAGGTGAATTGGCAGAAGCTTACTTTTGCAGTGCCATCAGGGTAATATGCAGGGAGGGTTCTTTAACATGCCACACCTGCTGTGACACAGGGCATCAGTTTTAAAGGTCTCTTCCAAAGGCCCAGTGACTTTTATTTCTAAATGGTGAGTGTTTGATGAAAAAATAGTCGCTACCTATTTTCAACTCTTGGTCAGAACCCAGTCAGGGTTTGAACCTTTTAAAATGTGAAATATGCAAGATAGTACAATTCTTATTTAAATTATTTAAGCCATAAAGGAAGGTTATAAGAATCCATTTAGGATGTACAAGAAGGTTTTGGAAAATGCATTGACCTACATTTTTCATAGTTTTCAGAGAAAATGCTAATAAGGCATTATTTAAAGCCAAGTATTTCAAAATACTTTTCTAGAACAACTGGGGTAGATTTAATGAAAACTATATTTTATTGTGAAAATCCTTTTTTGAAATTTAAAAGAAATTGTGTCTGGCATGACTGTACAGAATTCAAATGCAAATAAAATGCTTGTTGAACTGTACATGCCCTATTGTATTTGAGTTTACAATTTGAGTGTATTTTATTTTAATTTTAAGATTTATTTTTATATAATTGTGGAAAACAAGGGTTGTCTATATAGTCTACTTAAGAAAGACAAAATACTGTTGGAAAATTTTGCATTAAATTTCTGAGGTCAGTATAAAGTAAGTTTAAAAATTAAAAATTGCTTTGCTAATTGCTGTTAATTGCAAGGTATCTATTTAATGGAGTTTAGATTAATAAGGTTATTTATAAAAATTGTATCTTATTTGTCTTACATAGCTGAAAAATTGTCCTTGTGAAGTAAAACATTATGCAATCTTTTCAATTGTATTAATATTATTACATTTAAAGGTTTGAATTTATAATATCCATATATATGTGTTAAAAATACAAGACTAGTATGTAAGTTGTTCTGGTAGTTTTGTTTAGTTTTAACAATGATTTTCAACAGTTAAAACTGTTTGTTCTTCTGAACATTTACTGATTCAATGAGGTTTACTAGCTTATTTTATGATACCAAATAACATTTATGCAGAACAATTGTTTCCATTGGATATTGATTCAAACACTTTAACATTTTCCTGTAAAACTATGATTTTCCAGGAATTTGTTACATATAAATTTTCAAAAATGTTTCGCACAAATTTGAAGGGATATTGATCATATTATATGCTGGTGAGTCCCATTCTTTTATTTATGTGTGGTTTACTATGTTTTGTCAAATTTCAAAATGGGGTTTGCTGCTGTACCACGTGATAACATCTAATGTTTGTGTGGAACACTTATTTCCAATAGATATGGAATCAGGAAAGATGACGTTTCCCATAAAAATGATGTTAATCCGGGAACTTGTGACCTTAACATTTTCCAAAACGTTCCACACAAACGTTAAAAGGTATTGATCACGTGGTACGGTGGCGACCCCCATTGGACAAATTTTACCAGAGAAGCTGCATGACTCAAATCCTATTTTTGACAGATGTTTATCATGATTTTAGTTTTTGTTTTAATGTGACAAAATATATTATTTTGTTATCTTAAAATACATTGAATATGTATGATTTTTTTTTTAGTTACTATGGTATCTTAAAGTTTTATTTTTATGCTGTTATTTTAATTTAAAATGTGCAATTTTAATTTATCACAAACTTGATTTATAATAAAGTAAAATCAGTGATATGTATAACTATGGTGTTATGACTTATTATTTTACTATTTACATGGTCCATGTTACAAATTACCGGAACTCAGAAACACAGATTCAGGTATTGAAAGAATTGACGTTTCGCCAGTCATGCCTATTATGTTCAGACACTGGCTGCCATCATTGTACCAAAGCAGCGTCAAGGCAACAAATGACTACTACTGTCAGTGACGTCATTAAACGGCACAATTAAAGCCAGGTTTTCATTCTTTTCATGTCTAATTCAAACATGCTGGGCCTTTGTGGGAACATCGTGGGTGTGGCCGGCGATATGTCAACTACAGTGACTTCACAAACTGAAACATGTAAAATTGGCCTGTATGAGTGGGGTGCAGTAGTGTTTTACATTCCTTATAAGATTATTCAATAATAGATAGCAGAGTAAACTGGAGTAAAGCCTGCAGAAAACTAAACAGGTTTTTGGCCTATCTTGATACATATTTATCTTGTGCACTTTTGTTGTTATTGTTGAATGTTGCTTCACATGGCATCAGCATTTCTTTAGCTATTCATGGTGAGAACTACTTTATTAATTTCTATGGCTTAATCTATGAACAAGTTGGTATATGCATGTGAAGTGAAGGGGTTGTATGGTCTGCCTTGTACCAGCACACACTTAGGTGCTAGCTCACTGAGTCAGTACAGCGCAGACAAGTGCACCACTCTCCCACTCACATTATTCTGACACTGGGTAAACCAGTAAAGGCCAGCGGCAAGGAAAATTCACTTTCCCATGTGGACTGAGCGAGAATCGAACTCACTGCGGTGAGAGACCCCGGATTTGTAGACTGACATCTTATTCATTAGGCCACCACAGCCTCTGTGCACTTTTGCTAACATTTCTATGTATTCAGAGATTGCATTAACAGAGTTTTAGAGGATGTATATGAATTACAATTATTCAGATATGGAATTATATCTCCATGTGTTATCTTGAGTGTGAAGGTCATGTATGGGGTTTCTTTGATTATTAAGCCCATGCTATAAGTCATTGCTGTTTTCAATGAATTTCATAAAACAAATTGTGTAAATGACCTAGTGGTGTGTCTTGATTTTGAACCAAGGCAAGGTCATTTCTGGAAAATGAAACTAAAAAAGGTGCATTTTTGGAAATTTTGCTGTAATTAATTTATTGCTGTTTTACAGATGTCATGAAGCTTTACACAAAAAACCTCTGACCAATGTCATGAAGCTTTACACATACAATCTCTGACCAAGGTCATGCATATCAAGATTATAGAGTTAAATATGTAGTTTAATAGCAAATTTCCATTAAAAATGTCCACTGGTTTAATATAATGCAACAAGTTCAGGAGTTCCTCAAGGCATCTTATGTTCCTGGTGTCTATGAATGACCTACCTAACTATGTTCAATCAAGTCTACTGTATTCGCCAATGATTACTGGGTATGTATTATACAGATCTACAGTGAAAAAGATCCCAACTTGCTACAGATTGGAAATGACTGACAAAACTTAGCAATAGATGTCACCAACGAAAAGAAATCATCAACCATGCCAAATGATAATCCATCACCATAGACTAGAAGAGGTAAACAGAGCAAATCACAAAAAGTCAAACTCTGTCAGAGCACTTATATACAGAGGAACCTGTACATAGCACTGTCCAGTCCTCAACAGACAAAGGCAATATGTTACACAACAGTCAAAACTCATAAGACCTCTTCTTAAGTGTCCAAATCACAATTCCAAAGCAAAGTATAAACTTTGAAAACTGGCAAATTAGGTTATACTCTTGAAATTCCACCAGGGAAGTGAGATCATGTCCTCTGGAAGGTAAAGCACCTCATGTGTCAAATATGGATTAGTCTTCCCCATTACTGGTAGACTGTATTTGTTTGGAACCATTTTAAACTCTTTAATAGCACTATGTGTATAGTAAATAGTTTGCATTATGTTAATTAACCCACTAGGAGGCCCAATAAGAAATTTTAGTAACATTTTTTTATAAATACCCAGTAGACCAGGTCCAAGTTACACAAGCTTTACTTAAACTAAGATTTTCCTTAACTTCAATCTGGCAAATTTGAAATATTAATAACTTAATTTAAACAAAATGGGAATAAAGTTGTTGTTGTTGTTGTTGTTTTAAAGATAAATTTAAATTCATAACATTTGTATTTAGTTCTGTCAAAAATGTGTATTCATAACTCCATAAAAAAGATTTTCAAAATTTGCATAATTTAGGGAAAATCTTAGCTGAAAAATAATTGTAAAGCTTGAACATGTCAGATTTTATTTAACAAATAAGCATTAAACTTGTAGACCATGACAAAATTAACCATAAAAAGTTTGATCCATTTCTTTGATCCATTTATTTTTTTAATAAAGCAAGACAGTCTGCACTGCAATATCCTTGGAACATTTTTGTCTGGTTCGTGTATTTTTTGATAGGACACATTTAGCTAAGGTAAGTCTGCACTGCAGTATCCTTGGACCATTTTTGTCTGGTTCGTGTAATTTTTGATAGGACACATTTAGCTAAGATACGTCTTGGTTTCTATATTAACCCGAGTAACGGGTGCTCTTTCATTCTGTCCGTTACCATCAGCCTGCGACCACGTTGTAACAAAAACAGCTGATCAGTTTGAAATCACATTACTGTTTCACTGCATGGATCATATAAAAAATGGATGGTTTAGTGAGATCAGCGAATTATGGCCTGGGCAGGCAATGTCTCTTCAAGTAGAAGAGGTTGTTTATAACGAAAAGTCTAAATTCCAGGATGTGATTGTTTTCAGGAGGTGAGTAACCCCCCCCCCCCCTCACAACCGGCACATGTACATTTTTTCACTCCTCTGTAATCTATATGATATATTTATTCTGTTTCTAAATATTTGTTTAAAAAAAAATTACCCAAGAATTTATATCGATGTTAGAAATAATTCCATGTTTAAATGGTTTTAAGATATGGGAATATTGAGAAAAAAGCGGAGCTTTAAAACAGAATAATAATAAATAAATAAATAATAATGAAACAGGAGTGATAGATAAATTTTTCAATTTCCATGCACACTTTTAACTGACCAACTGACAGTGAACAGAAGTACTAAATCTTGAGAAATTAGATAATTTAGAAAAGAAAAAGATTTTATGAAAAAGGTTGTTGAGTATTAAAATTAATTTATATTGGTTCTTGAGGTCCTATTACTAAACAAATTTAAACTTAAAACATGTTCCCATATGTGTGTGTACTTTATTCACACTGTCACACCCAGTGAATTGTCAAATATACCAGTGCATTTAAATTTTATGGGGGTGGTTAAATTTTTTGCCTATTTAACATTTAATATGAAAATTGAAATGAGTCATTGCTGTTAAGCGAAGCATTATAATTTTATTCGTTAAATTAAAAATTGTATTGTAGTGAGCTTTCATGTGAGAAATACTCATTTCACAACTCTTATACATTTTAATAAAAAAATTTATTTCATGATTTGGCAAATGATTTGGATAATGATCAATAAAAAAAATAAAATAAAAATAATAATTGGGAAAAAAACCAAAAAGAAAAAAATACTGCCATTACAAAATGTACATCATCAATGTTGTCGTCATTGATGACAAAATATGTAGGTTACAAAGATCTGTTTAGAGTTGTATGCAATAGATTGTTGGAAAGCAGAACTTTTCATACTTTTGTGCTGATTTACTCTGACATAGCTGATTGTCCATAGTTATTAACTCTGTTTAACATAAATTATGGTAACCTGTGATTTTATCTTGATTCAGTCACCCAGTTTCTTACCTGAATGTTTTCTTGCACTCAGGGTTAGCTCAGTCTCTCAAAAACAAAAAATTATGCAATTCTAAAATTTAGGAGCCAATTTATATGTTAAGAAGCCAGTAAAACCAAGAAGTGATGAGCAACAAAAATGTCTCAGATTTAGTTCTTCCGATCTGCTAGATCAGTATAGATTGTTCTTGATTATTAACCATTTATAGCATTTGTTTTTACTTTTTTGCATTTGTGTTGAAAAAAAAGTAGAAAACATCAACGATTTTCCTCTGCCTCATAATGAATATGATAAAAATTGAAATGCAAGAATATTAGCCAAACACTATTTTTTGGAGTCAGAAATTATAGAAATAGCAATTGGCTAAATTGGTTAATTACACAGCTAGCTTACTGTGGACATTGTGGTTAGAGATTTTTTGTCAGAAGGAAAACCACTTGCCTAAATGTCCATGTTTTTCATCAGATAATTAATTTAATTTATGAAAAGCTATTGGATGTCTGTTACTGTTATACTATTGATCATCAAATTTCATACTCGGCGATTGTTTTGTAGCAATTTATAACAACACAACCTGGTTTAGCTTGTACAGCATTCAATGCATATTTTACCAATGTTAATAAATGAACATTGCTCATGATTTTGAAGTTAGGAAATGTGTTACATACAGGAAAAATTGTAAACATTTGGCTTAACTGTTGTGTGATTAGTCTGAGTGACATGCAGCTTTGGTCATGCAAATTCACTTCCCATGATGTAAGGTACTTGTTTTATGTCACCATAACTAATGTTATCATAGACATGATTCGTTGTGAGCTGTGTTAACCTTGGAATGTAATCAAGAATGGAAACCAGTTACCACAATGCATGCAGTCTTGGGCGTATGACAGTCGGTTCTTTCCTCTTCCATTGTTCGCCACTATCGTAGCTCAGTTGGTACAGTGCTTGCCTTATATATGGAAGATTGTAGGTTTGAACCCCAAGTGGGTCTGACCAAGACTTGAAAATTGATACACTGTAGTGATTGTTTTTTCGCCAAGCACTCAGCATTTAGAAATAACAGTCACGGTCCTTGTGACGTATGCTTAAAACGTATGCCCTGTGTCATGTCAGGCATGGCATGTAAAAGAACCCTCCCTGCACATTGCCCTGAGCATACTGCAATGGTTAAAATTTCTCCAACTTCACCTATAGCTGATAACGTCTTGATATAAGTTGAAGTTTTGCATCCCAGGCAAAAATATTTCACTTAATATAAGTGAAATATTTTTGCCTGGGATGCAAAACTTCAATCAATCAATCAAAAAAAAATTCAATCAATCAATCAAGCAATCAATAAAAAAAATCAATCAATCAATCAGCATTTAATGTTCAAAGTTAGATGATGTGTATACAAAAGGTGTTGTTTTGTATCTATTTGTGCAGAAAAAAGAAAACAGTGTTAGTCTGCTAGATATTGTCATAATTGACTTTACAGATGACAAAACTTTTTCAGCTGTAACACTGTTGTTGGGAATATTAATTTTTACACCATCTTTTTATCATGAATTTGAGCTTCACTTTGTTCTAGTCATCTAAACTTTTGTATATGTAGAAAGCTCCAAGTTTTACACCATTGTCAAAATGTGTCAAATCTACATTTTTAATATCGGTCAGGTGTTACCATAATTTTACTCTATTCAAGGAGTCTTAAGTTACCATCTTCACCTTTGATGTCGCACCAAAACTGATTGATAATCCCATGATAGACCAAACAAAAAAGGTTTGTCTTTGGTTTCCTTACTGACTATATCTCAGTATAGCTAACCCAAAAGTTTTTTTCCATCCAGTTTTAGGAATTTACAGCTTCATTTTTTTTGTATCTTTATCCCCCTGAAAAAAGTATGCAGCAACACATAAAAAATGTTTAAAAAAATAAGTACTATTTACATGTATAAGTTTTTACCTTAATAGGAGTGAAAGATAATGAAGTAACAAGCATCAGTTTTTTTCTTTTATATTTCCTCTCATTTTGCAACATTTTTGCATTGCCAATGACCAAAAACATTCCTTGAAAAATATGTAAAATACATACAGAACCCCATTCCCCTTTTTCTGAGAGTAAAACCAAGCTGAAGTATACATATTTTTAAGTTTGGCCATATCCTGATAGTGATAAGTTGCATGGTGTGACACAGTCTCACAAGGATGACACATGATTTGCTGGTAGATAACAGCATGTGACACATCGTATGTTGTCATGGGATATGCTGATAATAAGTGTGTATAACACAACATCTTGATAAGTGTGTACATGTCCCATCTTTTGCCCAATGTTTTAAAAAGCCAGTTAATATGGTTTTGTTAATGGTCAGTGTTGTCCACCATCAGTGAAATGTTTGGTTGACTGGTTTTGCTCAGTACCTACTCGACCCAAGACACCCCTACCTTGAGATATGTTTAAGGTGCATCAGATTAATGTCATGATAGCCTCTTTAGGGAAGGACAAGAAATGAGAATTAAACTGTAGAAACATAACTTAAAAGTCTACACTTAACTTTTGAACATATAATTGATTTTTTATAACTTGACTCTTAGTCAGAATATTTAGACTAGATGTCTAGCCAAGTACATGTACAACAGTTAGCCTTTTTTAGAAATAGCCTTATGGAAAAACATATTCACTTTTGTTAACATTTGTCAATGATGTTTTAGATCTTGACATTTTCTAAGTTTGCACACATTTAAAATCATAAGTAGCCAGATTAAAAAAATCATTGAAAATATAGCCCCTTTTCAAAGTTTTTTTTCTGTAAATTTGCTAACATACCCGGTAGATTAGTTTTTGAAAGAATGAGTCAGAAATTAGAAGCCAATGACAATTTTGGCTACTGTGAATAGAAATGTAGCATTTTAGATAATGGGTAATTCAAAACTATTAGCATATTTTGTTTTTATTTGCTTGAAATCTGTCTGATAACTGGACAGCTGTAGTTGAAATTAAAGTTTATTTGTTAACTATTTGTCATTCTACATTTAATATAAATTGATTTGAAAAACAATAGAAATCATGTGATGTTCAATCAATATATTTTCTTTGATTAGTTTGCAGTATTTTTTTTAGATATTCGTTGAGATTTATATGTAGCCTGCAGTATTATTCTAACATATGTTACATTTTTAAGGTAGATATACGACATGTGCATTGCATACAAAAAAGTTATCCAATTATAAAAATGGCACTGACAGATTGCACATAGACATATAAATTATAAAATGATATTAAATCTATTAAAGCTTGCATTGTACAAAAATTTTCTTTATGTAGGTCTAGGAATGAAATATACAGTCAAACATGTGAAAACAGAACCTCAAGAAAACCAAAATCCCTTTCAAAACAAATAGTATTCAATGGAACCTGTGAAAACCAAACCCAAAGTAATTTGAAAACCTGTCTCAACTAAACTAAAATTTTAGGTTATTTTTCTTTTTCAGCAAGACATATGGTAATGTTTTAGTCTTGGATGGTGTAATACAGTGTACAGAGAGAGATGAATTCTCATATCAGGAAATGTTGGCACATCTGCCACTTAATGCACATCCAAATCCTAAAAATGTAAGTTCTAAAATCATATTACACTTGAACTTAGATAATACTAACATTGGTTATTCGAATATGATGGGTAATTCAAAACTATTAGCATATTTTGTTTTTATTTGCTTGAAGTCTGTCTGATAACTAGACAGCTGTAGTTCAAATTAAAGTTTATCTGTTAACTACTTTTCATTGTACATTAAATCTCTACTGATATGATTATGAAAAACAATGGGAATCAAGTGATGTTATGTCAACCAATGTTTTGCTGATTTATTTTTAAAATTTATTGGTCTAAAATAAAAATCCGCAAATAGTTTCAGTCATTCTATTTTTTCATTTTGTTTTTGTTATTGTATTTAAGAAAAATACCAGCATAAACATTATTTTAATAAACCCCTGGATCATTTATATGGAAAATGGTGGGGGTTTGGCGTGTCAAATTAAAATTTCTTTATTTTGTGTTAAAGCACCATACATTAAATACTGGTAATAAATCCAGTCATTTTGTCTTTAAGGTGTTGATTATTGGTGGCGGTGATGGAGGTGTACTCAGGGAAGTAGTAAAACATCCACAGGTGGAGAAAGTTGACATGTGTGAAATTGATGAGGTAGGTTAATAAATTTGAAGTGGAAATTGACAAGGTAAGTTTTAATTCACAGTTGAAATTGACAAGGTATACATGTTTAAATTCACAGTGGAAATGATTGGTAACATTACATGGAAAAGAGAACATAAGAACCTGGAATATGTTCATTCCAACAAAATAATTTGGTTTTCAAGTCTTAAGTTTGCAAGACCAAATATACTGGTCCATGTCCAAAACAAAATCCCATAAAATAAATACTTTTAAAAACTGGCAAATTCAGTTAATCTTATGAACTTCTACCAGAAAAGTGAGGCCAGGTGCTACGGAAGGGTATAAATATACATTTGTATATTGATTTACTAATGACATTGCACTGTTATATAATTTTGTTGATTGGGACATGAACATTTCAAGAAATTGAAAATCTAACTAACAACCAGATCCTGGTGTTCTTTGCATATACAGTAAAATCTTGATTTGTCACTACCATTTGTTCAATCAAATTTTGGGGTTATAAAGCGGTTTGGTCATAAATTGAGAACTGAGGGAGGCTTAAAAAGAAGAACAGCAAGCTGTTTAGTAATAAGTTGAGGATGGCTTATAAAAAATATTGGTTTGCTAATAATAGATTTCGGCACTTCAAAATTGTGTGGCGATAAATCTTTGAGTTGATAAATTTGATCGGGGTATTTAAAAATGTTTAAATTTACATGTACCGGTAGGTATAAAAACCATGTAATTTTAAGACAGTATACATGTACATATACATGTATTTCAGAAAGTAATAGAGGTTTCTAAAAAGTACCTGCCAAATATGTCATGTGGATTTAAAAGTAGCAAGCTGAACCTTCATATTGGTGATGGATTTGAGTACATGAAAAATCATCAGGGAAAATATGATGTTATAATTACTGACTCGTCTGATCCAATAGGTATGTAATGTGTATGTGTGTCTGTGTATGCATATGCATGTGTATGATGGATTCATGTGCCTGTGTTTGCATGTGTATATGGTGGATTTTAAAACCAACGAATCATCAAGGAAATTTGGATGTTATGATCTCAACTGATTCTTCTGTCTGTGGGTATATACTGTCTTAGTGGAATTATTGATTTTTACCGTGATGTGCAATTATTATTTTTTTTACTGTTGCAATCACATCATATTTAGACTTATAGCTGAATTATGATGCTCACCAAAAGCTACATTTGAAACTTTATGACAAACGTGATGACTTAGATTTTTCTATTGTCAACTTTGCTTTTCTATGTAGCAATATACCTGCTTCTCCTGTTTATGGTGCATTTTTTCCCAATTAATATGCTATGGTAGAGGTTGCTTCCACTAAAGGGACTTTGTTCAACGGAGCAGGGTGCTTGCAAATAAATTGTTGACCCAGGGATATTGCAAGCTTAGGGTTATCAAGGCCCTCAAAAAGTTTTATGGTTGTCATCACAGTATTGTTGATAAGCTTAATGTCTCTGTTTCCAGGATTGCCCTGGATATATTTGACATCCCATGTTCTTTTCACACAATTTTGATTACACACGTGGCGGGTGTAGCTAGCTAAAGAGGAGGTGCTTACCCTTCTGGAACACCCGACCTCACTTCCCTGGTGGAAGTTCATGTGTCTAGCCTAACTTGTCAGTTCCAAAGTTTTTACTTTGCTTCTTGATTGTGATTCGGCATGGATTAGTATGTTTGATGTTGAATTTTTTAATTTTGGAAATTTCAGTTTTTACTGTACACAGTATTTTGAAGTTCTCTACAACTTCAATCATGTTAATGGTATTTTTCTTTTTCACAATTTTAACAATTGTGATACTTATTTTCATAATTGCAAGGACACTGACCCCATTAACAATCAATATGGTGAGAGAGAGAGAGAGAGAGAGAGAGAGCTTTTATAAGTAGAATTCTTTGTTGATTTAAAATATAGCTGTTTTTGTAACTTCACTGGTATAAATTTTTATGATTACATGATGATGCATGATTATATAGATACTAGTATTCACTGCCGTAAATAAATTTGAGCACTGAGTGTTATATTTGTCTCAGAACTTTACAATACATGTGTTTGTTTTTATCTTTCAGGACCAGCATCATCACTCTTTGAAAAGTCCTACTATGAGTTAATGAAGAAAGCATTAAAACCTAATGGAATAATTTGTTGTCAAGGTAATATAGATAAGATATAGAAATGAAATGTTGATGTTGCTTATACAGGGCTCTACAATGCGAGTAAAACACTCGCATATGCGAGTAATTATTTGTAAATGCGAGTGGATATGTCAAATTCACTCGCCCACATGCGAGTAGAAAGTCAAATCCGGATTTTTCCTGTCCGTTTTCGACAATGAAATTACTCTCATCAAGCAACATCTTTAAAGCGCTTAAATTCATATAGCTGCAATCCGTTACATTGTTAAGCGTTTCTGTGATCACGTTCTCAAGTGCCGATTTCATCGCTCTGAGTTGTAAACAAAATCGGCAGATATGTTTGTTTTTCAAGGCACGAGTACGAATAAAAATTAGAATAAATGACCAGGAAGAAAAGGCCTCGTATTTGACTCAGTTCCAGTGATACCTTGATGGAAAAACAAACGTAATCCTTTATAACGATGAAGGAAATCTGGTTCTCAAGTTTGCCGGGAAAAAAGAGTTTTAAACCGGGGAAAAAAACTTTAAAAGATATATCTGAAATTTTACATGTGGTGGGTGTATCTAGCTACACAGGAGATATTTACATTTCTGGAGCAACTCGCCTCGCACCTCTGATTTAAGTACATGTGTTTGAACTTAGTTTGCCGGTTTTTAAAGTTTTTTCTTTGCTTTTAAACATGCGCCGCAATTTTTGGGTTTGATACCACAATAAAAGTAAATTGAATAAAAAATGTTGGGTCCAACTGCTTTGTCTGCATCTTTAAAATTAAGCAGTAATTAGAAATGTTTCCAGTGTAATTGAATCCAAATTAAATTGATATTTATAAAAGAAATATGTGGCGAGTAAGATTTTTGCTCTGGCTAGTAAACATCTCGGGTTTACTAGCCAGGAGGCTAGTGAAAAAAATTGCAATCGTAGAGCCCTGTTATATTAAAATGAGTATAAGAATAAGAATGTTTCTTGGCCATTAGCAGATGGAAAATAGTTGCAATATAATAAAATTTGATAGGTTTCTACAAAAAATGGTTTATTTTGATCATGAAAATAGAAAAATAATTTTAAAATTTTAAAAATGTCTGTTAAAAGTAAATGTACATCATAGTATAAACTTTATTATGGAAAATGGTGTATATAAATAATGTCAATACACTATCTCAATAGTGTTTTGGGAAATATTTTAAGAATAAAATACTATAGATTTGACAGTGTTAAAATACTGAACCTGCTATAGCAACTGAATATAAAGATCACCTTCTATCAAGAACAGTTTAAATGCCCATTTCTTCATATTTCAACAAAAAGGAGACTTTATAAGAAAAAAACTTGTCTGTAAAGTGTTTAACTGGTTTTACTTTACAAAATAAATCTTTATTAAGTAAAATTAAATGTCTTATTACCTTAATGTTCTATAATTTAAACAGGTGAATGTCTGTGGTTACACTTGGATCTGATCAAGGGAATGCAGGAGTTTTGTCATAGTTTATATCCTGTGGTAGACTACTGCTTTACAACAATACCTACATACCCTAGTGGACAGATAGGATTTATACTCTGTAGTCTTAATCCTGTAAGTTATAATGGTTTATATTCTATAACCTGTGGTAGACTACTGCTTCAATTTCAACTATTGTGCATTATTTCGCTTCTCATGCAAAGGTTTGGCATTCATATTGACTATGAACACCATTTTAAAACAGTTTAATTGTTAATTACATCCTACCTCGAGGAAATTTTAGCTCACCTGTATTATACCAGGACTGACAAACCCTTTTTTGTTATGAGGCCGGGACCCAAGCCAGTATCTGATGTTAGCCATTTTGGTATAAGCTTTTCAGCATTTTTGACCCAATGTTAATGCCATTTGTGCCAGAACAGTTAAAAACTTCCTTTTAGGTGTTTTACTGAAGTGTTTTAA
This sequence comes from Anadara kagoshimensis, assembly GCA_021292105.1. Lineage (NCBI taxonomy): Eukaryota > Metazoa > Mollusca > Bivalvia > Arcoida > Arcidae > Anadara > Anadara kagoshimensis. The sequence goes on from CM037870.1 coordinate 49,097,443, forward strand.
ATAAAACTTTGATGATATGACAACCCAATTTTCTATTCATTTTAAAATATAGAAGTTCATTACATGATTATACAGTGCCGGCTGCCACATACTATTATAAAAGTTGATTAAGGAGTTTGATATGGATTTTAACTGGAATGTATTTTTTAGAGCAAGGCTCTGTTTTATGTCCTGGAACTAATTTCACGTTTCCACAGCTTATCAAACTGTCAAATGAATGTTATGTCAAAGTCATGGCAAATTTACTTGGGGTTTACCTTGTGATGGAAATCATGGAATGTCATCACATCTAAGAGAAAGCATTGAAATCTTCCATCACTTCATGTCATTAAAATTTGGACAAGCAATGGCCTTATTAGGTTATGTACCCTTGAATAAACTTTAGCCTTTTAATTATGCAGATACTTCATACTTTCCCTTTTGTTTTTACCTGTTGTCTATTTTACTTTACTTTTACTCAGGACACTGTGTTTTCTGAGCCTGTCAGGAAATTTACCAAGGAAGAAATGGAGAAGTTGAATCTTCGATATTATAATGAGGACATTCACAGAGCTGCCTTTATACTACCTGAGTTTGCTAGAAAGGTAAAGCACCTGCCATTGTTCAAGCTTGATTGTACAAAAAAAAACTAATGTCATGACCTTTTTAAAGCATCAGCCATGCTGAATGCTTTATAGCGATCGTTGGATTTTTTCGTATTTAGCGCCACTCTCATTTCACCTTGACAGCCAATCAAATCCTTCGTTTCGACTGAAATTACGGGAATTTCCATATACGGTATCCCAGGTATGTATAAACTCTAATCTGAGTGATTGGGTCTCGCGGAAAGTTACGAAAGCAATGTTTTCATCATGGACACATGTGCCGATCTGAAATGTATTCATACGCGTATTAGTCCGTAATTGATTTTACTGGATATATATTTTAATTCTTCACTTTTGTATGATAATTTTAAGATAAAAACCACAAAAATCCATAAAGTATACGCCCCTCGGAAAGCCCAACAAAAATGACGATCTTGTCAGTTCGCGCCGACGTTCTTCTTTTTGACCTACAGTGCTGTACATGTGGTTGTTTTACAGTCGCCGCCATATTGGATTTTTTTAATTTACGCAAAGTGACATCGATAAATAAACACAAAGTATGCTCATTAAACAATTTTAAGTTAAATAACTTTAAACATAGATCACATTTGATGATAAATTATATATATTTATGAAAAATTGATTGTCAATAATATTTCGTGTTTGGGATATCCCGACCTGGTTCATTAATATTCATCATAACGTCACGAGGAATTTCCCGCTTTCATTGGTTCCTGTCAGTTTGCCGGTAGCGAAATTATGCATAACAAAAAAGTAGAAATCAAAGATTATTCCAAAAAATGTGATACGAAACTGAAAGTAAAAGTTTATTTACAAGTTAATGGCTATGTTGATAAATCGTTTGTAACTCGTGAAGTTGTGTAGGATATCGATACCGTAGTTCGTATGCAAATTAGCCATGTGTTTGGGGGCATGGCATTTGACACCCGATGCCCCTGCTCAAATGTATTCACATAGCGTAGTGACTGACCTTTTTAGTCCAGTACACCCTTGCCCCTTTTAAAATGATCATGACACCCTGTCCTTTTCAGTTATCAGTTTAATATAAAAACGACATGCTTTATTCTCGAATCTCTGCAAATACTTCCGATCTTCCGCACACACTCCACTTCTCACCATAATGTCTCCGAAGACAGACAATTTCATCATCAATGTTCATTTAAATACCTTTTCCAGTTGTTTATTTTGAATCAACAAAATAAATCGCAAGAAAGAACAACTTGAAATCAAAATCTAAACAAAACTGAAAAAAACGATGTTTTAAAATTTTTTGATAAAATTTATTTACCTTGTTACAAGTCCTTATTAGATCGTTTTTACAGTGGATATCCGATTAAAGTTGTTGTCAGTAGTTTAATCCATGGTTTTTACAACCTTTAATTTCTTTTCATGAAGCCACATTACTTTATTTCACATAAAATGAACAAATATGATGTGACCACTGGGCATGCAGGAAAACATTGTGCTTTCTTAAGTTCTTCCGATTTCTAGAGCACCGTTGGTGAAGTAGAACAGAAACTAAGGGCGGGGAAAATAGGGTACCAATCTTGTGAACTCAACTCCTCTTACAGTTTTCAACCAAAAACCTTGAAACTTCACAGAATGTTTCTATATATATTGAGGATGTGCACCTGACTTTATGGAAATATTTCAAGATTTTTTCCCCATTTTTCAAGACTTTGAAACTTTTTTAGCAAGTATTTGAATGGGGGTACCTACTTTGTGAACTCAACTCCTCTTACAGATTTCAACCAAAAACCTTGAAACTTTACAGAATGACAATGTTAATATATATATTGAGGATGTGACCTGACTTTATGGAAATATTTCAAGATTTTCCCCCCATTTTTCCAGACTTTAAAACTTAGTCACTTTTTAGCAAGTATTTGAATGGGGGTACCTACTTTGTGAACTCAACTTCTCTTACAGTTTTCAACCAAAAGCCTTGAAACTTCACAGAATGTTTATATATATATATTGAAGATGTGCACCTGACTTTATGGAAATATTTCAAGATTTTTTTCTCCATTTTTCCAGACTTTGAAACTTAGTCACTTTTTTAGCAAGTATTAGAATGGGGGTACCTACTTTGTGAACTAAACTCCTCTTACAGTTTCTCTTAAGTTCAAAGTAATTTTATTGTAACATTTTAGTTGTCTAAATAATAATCAATTAATTTTCAATTAATCGTATTCAGAAATATTTCCCCCTTTTGTACACAATTCTTGTCAACAAACTTTTTTTGAAAGAGACAGTTGCCTGGACAACTTCTGTAACTGGGGGTACAGATTATTAGCTTATTGTGTCAGGATGGTTTATACCAATTCAGGCCGAGTTTTGAAGCTCACTTGGACAATTTATATATATTCAACAATAATTTTAAATACATTTAAATTATTTCTAAAACAAAGGTTTTATTTTTATTTTTTTTCAAATTAATTGTGAATTCAATGAATAAAATTAATGACTTCAACAATGGTTAATCTGTCAATTGCAAGTCAAGGGAAATAGCCGGTCATGGTGAAAGTTTTTTTTTTTTTGTGATGATGACACTATGTCGATGATGATGTGGCATGATGATCTGGTGAGGATGATGACAATAATAGATGATGATGACATTCAGTTCTGCTGCTGCTGATGATGATGATGATGTCACCATGATGATGATGATATGACATGAGGAGATATAATGATGATGATGATGATGATGTGACATGAGGAGATATGATGATGATGTCACCATGATGATGATGTGACACGAGGAGATATGATAATGATGTTGATGATGGTGATGACATGAGTTCTGTTGATGCCGATGATGATAATGATTATCGTGATGAAGAAGATGATAGTGATGGTGGTGATGAAAATAAGCTCTGCTGCTATGAATGGTGATGGTGATGATGACGATGTGACTTGACGAACTATGATGATGATTATGATGGTGACATGAGTTCTGTTGCTACCGATGATGATGATGGTGGCAATGATGACATTCAGTACTGCTGAGCACTGTCGATAGTATGATGATGATGATGATGGTGGTGATGACATTCAGTTCTGCTGCTGTCGATGATGATAATAATTCACGATGATGATGATGATGATGATGACAAAGCCAATGTCTTCATGCTGATGATGTGACATGATGATGATGACTTTCAGTACTGCTGCTGCTGATAATGATGATGATTATGTGACACGAAGAGCTATGATGATGATGTGACCATATTAATGATGTAACATGAGGATTTCTGAAAATGATTAATATAATGGTGGTGGTGATTGTCATGGCATGGGTTCTACTGCTGCTGCTAATGATGACGATGATGATGATGATGATGATATCTTCATGTTGATGATCAAAATGTGATATGAGAAGTGATAATGATGATGATGGTGGTGATTACAGATCCAGTTTGGGTTTTCTTCCAGTCAACTGCGTTTTAGTGGAGTTATGCCCCTTTCACTTTGTGAATTTTATCAAAATGATGGTTTCTCTGGACTTTTTTCCGTTACGCTTGAGATATTTCACTCAGATTTGGGGTCGGGTCTTTAGTAGCCTCTCTTAGTTTTTGAAAAATTGAAAATTTATATTTATGCGAATTACTTAGTTTACTCAATTGATAAACATTGCGTGGCATGTCCATTTTGACCATTGTAACATATCTATATGTTAGAACCTAACAACTTGCATAAAAAGCAGACTTGTTGTTAGAAGCTTCCCGATCACAGTATCCATTATTTGCATGATTTTCATTTGTTACTGATTCATTAAACAAATCTCAGTTTCAAGTGCACATATTTTTTTATCAAATTGCTCAGTTTAGCTGATGCTTCAGTACCTTCAGTACTTTGATTGATGGAGTAGAGAAGAGTGGATTAACAGTGTTTAACCCCAGTAAAGATTCTTTCACTTGTATCTAGTGGTCAGTTCATGGATTGTGGAGAAAACAAGAGTGCCTGGAGAAAATCACTGACCTTTCACAAGTGAACTTTGATGGACTAGATATACAGGCTTCTTGATAGTTCCTGTTATTTTAATGGAAACCAGAGAACTGAAACACGTGAAACGAACAGTGAAATGAACAGTACTTAGCCAGTTGCTGAAACATTTTGATAGATCAGGGTGTACCAAATAGCTAGAGAGGCAATTAAAAAGTGTCAAATTATTTCTTAACAAAGACATACTAAATCTTACTTTCACTATCTACTGTTTTACAGTCCAATATACTTTACTTCTGTATTTATTACATTGTATATACATGTATTTTGTCAAGTTAAATTTGTGGTGTCAGCATAGTTTATATTTTTGGGACTACATTTACAATATTCATCTTTTATATTTCTACTCAGAATTTGCGAAAGGGAGATTATAATACTAGTAGTGGTTTTTTTCAATGAATGAGAACAGCGCCATTCGTCCCTTCAGAGCATTTATCTCCCCTTCATGATGTCACACATCCCTTCACTGAAGAGTTTAGCTCCGTCTTCTACACATATCCCAAACAAGAACAAAACAAAAAAGAGTTGTAACTTTAAGTCTTGAGCAACTTGAGGAGCGGTTGACAGGTGATGCTAGTTTACCGAAATGTAAACATTATTCTTGTCAATAAGTTTATGTAGAAAGAAAATCAGCGATTGTTAATATAATACTATAGTATCAATCATTAATTCTAGTCTTCTTTTCTTCTTCAGGTATTGCGGGACCAAAATGGCAGTAAAGATGACACTAAAAATGGTCATTAGGAAACAATAGTGCAATAATTTACATAATAAACGTGTATTTGATACTATTTTTAGTATATTTTCAACAAGTTTAAAATACGTTTTTTTTTATGTTGAAACATTTTTATTATCATTGATATATACATTTTTTGTGTCTGGAATTATTTACCGAAGTAACTCATTTTGTTTGGTGGCTGATGGTAATTTTTTTATCATGGTGATATAAGTCAAACTTTAAAAGTTATTATAACTGATTAATAGTATATTGTAAGATACAAGCTACGAAGCTACGACCACATAAGTCATGACAAACCAAAACAATAAAATATATTTAAAAATTTCATTCAGTTGTTCTTTTTGTTTATATCAAGGAAACATGATTAAGGTAAAAACTAGGTTTACAGTGTAAACTTTACACTATTGAAATACTTTGATAACGGCTTTGATCAAGGTAATTTTTACCAAAGTTAACTTGTTGTCACTATCCAAGTTGTCTGTTGAAGCATACAGAGAAATACATCTAGGATTGAATGGGGTTTTTTTTACCTCCCAGTCAAGAATATTTCACTTGCATCTAGACATCGCCGGCTATAGGTGTCAGACATTTTTACCTTTGCCTTGTGCTCAAGGCAATGTGCAGGTAGGCTTCTTTAATGTGGCATGTCTGCTGGGACGTGGGACATTGGTTTTTAGGTCTCTTCTAAAGGAAACTGACTTTCATTTCTAAATGCCAAGTGCTTGACGAAAGAACAGTCACTACCTATTTACAAGTCTTGGTCAGACCCAGCCGGGTCATTGGATACTCCAGTTTCTACCTCAAACTTTATATTAGAAAAAGGAATCTTGACTGGAGTGTAAAACATCATATCTCCACTCAACTTTCACCTGTGGTTAATAGAAATGACCCAGTGGTGAGAAACTGTAAAAATAAAATATTTTAGTAGTATCATGTGAAAAGGAAACGGAGTTACCTCACTATCTGATATCCAGGTAATCATGACGTGTATATGAGGTTTAGTAAAGAGTATCTTCATTGGAGTAGGCTGGACAAATTATTATGGACAGACAGACGATTCACCTCAATTTTTCTGGGTTCTTGAATTGGGCAAATAAAATGTAAACAATTCCACATTGTAAGCTAAGTGTTTGGAATTCAATTGAAGTCTTATTACTCGAAAGAATATACAATTTTCTATGCCAGCAGCTTGTAAAATGTTTTTTATCAAACAATTACAATAAATTTTAATTGACGATCAATTGGTTTATCCAATTAATTCGAGTTTTAGGTCCCAGTCAAGAATATATTACATATATCAAGATATTACCATCTATAGATAAAATGGCAGAAATTTTTACCTTTGTAATCCTTGACCAAAAAAAGCCACTGCACCAGTTCCTGGCATAGAACACTATATTATTTGGATTTTTTTAAATATTATCTCTCAAGATATCTATTCCATTTATTGCCCTTATTACTTGATCTGATGTAAAAGCTTTAGAAGTAAACAAGAAATCTGTGAGCTACTGCTCACTTAGTGTACACCCCTTCTAACATATGTTAGAATAGAAAGAAAATGTGAAGTAGATAGTCCGGCAGGTAAACTTGAAATCGGTACTTGCAGTATGGGAACTCGTACTAAACTTGCATACAAAATTTCAAATGAATGTGTTGAGTAGTTGCAGAGAAAACTGTTGAGACGTTTGTTTCGGACAGATAGAGGTAAACCAGTATACCCCCTCTTCTTCAAAGCAGGGGTATAAATACATGTGTCTGTAGCTTTTGAAGGTATGTGCCCAATGGAGTAATGGAATTTTATACTCTATTTAAGATTCTTTTACTTGTATCAAGAAAGTCAGTTTCGAAATGATGCAGGATACCAAAGAAAACTGATGGCAAGCGAACAAAGTCCATTTTCTCAATCATTTCTTGACTGATATTCCTTACTTTAAATCTGGAAGTTTTGGTAATCTTTTTTTTGAACAATGAATAAACATTTTCGACAAAAATAAGTAATGCATCTTTAAAATGACACATTAAAATTCCCAAATGTCTTAAAAATTAATAAAAATTTAAGATTTCAAATGTTGCCAAATTTTAGTTAAGGAAAATCTTACCAGGTAGTTAAGAACTGATTGTGAAACTGAAGCCTGACAAACTTTGTCACACAAGAATCTGCCCCGGATAGCAGTGTGAATGAACTGTGACCCATAAGCCAGGGTTTAAGACAACTGTATAAGTACAGAGGACCCATGTCATGAATTCGGAAGAGCCTCAGCAGCCAACATTAAATGATTTTCATGGACAAATATTTTTCTCTAAACAAAATATGCCAGGAAGCTTCCGACTGTGATGCATAGTGTTTCAAATTTTTAAAACCCAATGCTAACAACTATGTTAGATGTACCATCCAATCACCATTTGTTTCTTCTCTCTAAACACTGACTTTAGATTAATTGAATGAATTTATTTGTTTGAGTCAGTGTAATTTCACTTGCATGAAGATGTTACTAGCTTGGGTGAATTTGCAGAAATTCAGACTTGAGTGTTAGCGATGCACTGCAATATTGTTTACCTGTCAAGAGGTTTCAATATATTTTCAAGTCTTATTTAGATCTAGCCCAGGGCTAAACTTGTAGATGCATTCACCAATATGCGACTTGACTTACTGATGAATATGTATATAACAATCTGTAAGATAAGTAATCTTCTGCCAAGTCTCTTCAATAAACTATCTTGATGGAAAAGAAAATACCCTGTACAATTCATTTTCAGTTTTGATTCATCAACTTCAAAACCTACACATATTCATTGTAATACAGTAGGTTTAACAAATAACAGAAAAACAAATCATGATACATAATCCAACAGGACAACTCTTCATTTTTTCATCAATAGCACCTATGACTGGTAAACTGATATAAATGACAATAAATGAAATTAACATGTAGAAAAGGTCAATGTTCAATAACAATTTTATTTTAAAATGGTAAAATTTTAATGCTTCAGACATGATTTTATTTTACAAATTTTCCTTTACCAGATTTAGTTTTGAATTTCTTCATTTTTTTTACTTTTAATTTTTTGTTTCCTTGTTTCTTTTCACTCCATACTTTTTTCTTTTTATTGTTTTTCACACTGTCTTTATTTCCTTTATGAAGTTCATTTTCTACTGATTTCTTTGTGGTAGCACTCTTTGAAGCTTTCACCTTACTAGATTTTTGTTTTGAATCTGAACTATTACTGGTTTCAGTTTGTTTTTGCTTTTCTGTGTTAGTTTTACCTTCCACTGTTTCAATGTTGGTCTCTTCCTCTTTGTCATCCTTGCTCCCTAAAATAATACATATAAAATATTTCAATACTTGTAATCAAACAAGTCCATATTCTCTCAATGAAATACAGTCAAACCTGTCTATAAAGGCCACCCAAGGGAACCAGCAAAATGGGGCTTTATAGGCAAGTGGCCTTAATATACAGGTTCAAATACTATGAATAAAGAACAATTGGAATACAATTCTATTGGCCTTTATAAGCAGATCACTCTTACATGTATATAGAGATGGCCTTTAAGGCAGGTTAGACTGTACATGTACATCAAATCCATCTCGCTTATCCCCACAATATTTTGATGTCCCAAAATTCATTTCTTTGTATTTCCTTCAAACCCTTCTCTCAATTTATCACTAAAACCTCCTCATGATGCAAAAATCTGACTTAACAAATAGAGGCAGTGAATCAAGGTTTTATAGAATTCAAATTCATTTATGGACTTAGCACAAAAATACAAATGTATCTCCTGTCTACATGGTAAGGATTTGTGAATAAATCAGAAGTAAAGTAAATATGCTAACACTGCCTTAATCTATGGTCTTTTCATAGACCATGTACATGTATAACATAAAACAAACCATCATCATTTGATTCCAATCTTTTTCATTTAGTATGTTTAAAACTTGAAAACTCTCCACTCCTAAGTATCTACTTCAAAATTGAAATTCAGTATATTTGGAGCAACCATATTCACATGTATGTTACAATGTCATAATTTCACTATATTTACTTCATAATGATTTAAAAACATGTTTAACAATCTATCTTATGTATATATTTTGTTGCAACCTGTAGTGTTTTCATGTGGCAGAAACAGACCAGGAATCATACCCATATCACATTGGTGACAGGCAACAGGAATAGCCACTATGCTATTTCAACATTTAGTTTTAGAATAATTACGTACTTTTATTACTTTGAAGCTTACCTGTATTTGGGATCTTGTTTGAAAACTTTTTGAACTTTGCAACAAAGAATCCGTCTAAATTATGTGTATGAGGGTAAAAACGTCTCGTCATCTTCATGTTGGGGTGAAATCTGTGTTTTTCAAAACTAAAATACAAAAAATTACACAAATCAAATATCAATGTGGCTTTTAAATATTTTAAATATACATCACATAATGCTTCTATCCCAACTACAATTACCAATATTGACATGGCATAAATATTTGCAATTTAGGCAGTCAAACATGAATAACAGATATAAATTCCTGCAAAAAGGTCCAAATTTCCCAAGAAGAAGAGAAAAGTTAGAGATCTTTCGATGAAAATTATTCAATAAAGGAAAATCAATGAATGATGTACAATCAAAGAGAGACAACTCTAAAGTAGATGAGAGGAATGGCATTTTATGTCCCAGTAAAGAGTATTTCACTTGCACCGAGGTGGTCAGTTCAGGGATAGTGGAAGAAACCAGAGTGCCGAAAAAAACCCATTTATCTTTAGCAATTTGGTACTAATTGTATGTAAGATTTGCTATGTCTATCAATTATACTTTACAGAAGCACTGGACTCTTCTAATGTATCTAACCACATACACAAATTAATACTTCATTTAACTTACTTTACAAATCCTTCTCTTCCAAAGTCTAACCCTGTTGGTACTAGTTTTACATTTCTTTTCTTCAATGCAAAATCTACAACCCATTCATTTTCTTCAACCTATTAATAAATTGTAATACAACATAATAATGAATGGAACATTGGTGTTCATGTTAAAATATATATTGAGAGCAATGATGTTAATTGGAGCTAGTTTCCACCAATCATGTGGTTTGCTAATGAATATACATGTGATATCATTTATACTCATCAATATCTGGCTGTTCCATTGACTTGACATACATATCATAAGCAGCACCATTTTAAATTTCTTTAGGTTTCAATTCAAAATTTGTACAAAATTTTAATTATTTCCAGCTGACAGAAAGAGTGGGGTGGTGCTATTGTTCTTCACAACCAATCATGAGCATTTATTGATAATGAGAATGTAACATTCTTGGGTGGTGGAGGAAACCAGAGTGCCCAAAAGAAAAACCACCGACCTTCTTGAAACAAACCGTCAAACCTGAAACCAGGATCTGTCCCAATTTGGATCTGGACCTAGGCACAATGCACCGATCAATAACAGTGCTCTAGACCTTTTGCCCACCAAAGCCATACTTATGGTAAGAGGTTGGATAGCTATGAAGTAGTAGAATGAATACATCTCATAATACCCATAAATCAAGGCTCTCGCTGGGTCATTTTAGGGACCATTCACATTTCAAAACCTCATCGATTTTTTCACAATTGCTTTGTCAATTATCACAATTTTTGAAATTTCAGCTTTAAAACCAGTATATTTGAGGTTTTCTCTTTCAGAATTTTGGCCATTTTCATACTTATTTTCATAATTGCAAGGCCTTCAGTCCCATTCACATAAGGGTGCAAGAGGGCCCTGTAAAAATTATGAATTGTTTTATTCCCGAGCAGTTATCAGACCAGTGATCTAAATCAACTGATAACACTTACCATAATAGAACATGTACAATACACTATATAACCACCGGTACTTGATTTAGCATCACAACAATCAATCGCTGCTAATAATAATTCTTTCTGTAAATGTGAACACCTCAATATATCTTTCTCATCCTGAAACATAATCATATTGAAATTTAGATATAGAAATTCATAACATTAACACATTATAAGTTATACAACTTTTTGGCAGGTTACACAGTCCCATGTGACATGTCACAGGCAGTTTCACATACCCTAGCAAGTTTACTAATCTAGAAATTTCTTTGAAGGGTATAACAGGATTAGAAAATGTCTTATAATTTGTATTGTGCAGACTGATGAAGTTGTTAAATATTAATTGCTGTCAGTAAAGCTCATCTGTAAATGTATATCTATTAAAACTGATCAAAATTTTTACATTTTCTCCATCTAAAGTTAGCAATAACTATAGCTATTAGACTCACTAGCCATAATGCAAAAAGTATGACTAAAGCTCTTCTTTTACCAAAGTAGCTTGGATGAGACCTTAAAACTTGGTACCCCTGTCACGGCACGCTAAAGAACCCTCCCTGCACATTTCCCTGAGTACACTGCAAAGGTAAAATTTCTGCTACTTCATTTATTTCTAGCGACATCTCAATATAAGTGAAATATACACACAGGCAAAATTTCTGCACCTTCACCTATAGCTCACAACTTCTCAATATAAGTAAAATAATCTTGACTGGGACGTAAAAACCCCATTACTCAACTCTTGTTTCAGGGTATCAAGTGACCTTAAAATCTTTTACTATTAGTATTACTACAAACCTTATTCATTTTAACTTCTGGGTCTTTAGCAATCACTCCTGTTCCACTACAAGGGGCATCTAGTAAAACTCTGTCAAAACCTGTCATTACCTATCAAAATCATAATAATATATACATGTTTGTCTGTGTATGATGTAATGATAATTAGTGAGCATGAGGAAGGCTTGTTCGAAATATTCTAAATCAAAGACCCTAGACTAACATTCCAGGGTCACATGAACTAGGTTTCTGCTTATCTTCATCCATCCCCAATTCATTTATGCCAGAGACCTGTCATTCATTTATTATAATCAAATTTTACATGAATCCAGTGTTATAATTGGTTAAAATATTTCATCTTTACCCATTTAGATAAATTCGTAGGATCATACTTGGGCAGTTTTAAAAAAATCAACACACTGTTGTCAATATCATCTACTGTGGCATCACTGATGATTGTCATAGTTTATGTCCACATCCTGATGGCCAAATGTGACATCAGTAGAGATCTTGATTTGTGGGAAAGCATCACTTAACATTACAACATTAAAGCAATTATTGACATTATAAGAGACATGATTACAAATTTACTTTAGTTTTTAGTGATTTCTTTAATTTAATATAATAACAATAAAAATTTTCTAATTACACGGAAATTAAATTCTTTTGTGCACTCTTTTTAATTCATATTGAGTGCATAAATACTATACCTAGTGGTCTGAATGGGTGATAAGGATGGTCTTACCTTTGGAAACTGTCTACCATCATGATGACAGATCACAGTGTTACTGATTCCCATTCTATGTATATTACCAACTATTGCCTTAGCCCGGTCTTTGTTAGCATCATTAGAGAATATGGTACCTGTATTCTTCATCAGAGCAGCTGAAATTAGAAATAAACTCTATATGTATATTAAGCACACATTTTACATGTAGTTTAATTGACCTGTCATCGTACTTGTATGCTTAAGTCTTTGCTGAAACACTGAAAAAAAAACCCAAAATGATCTGATAACTAGAATGATAAAATATCGACAATTTTCTACATATCAAATATAGTCAAACCTGTCAATAAAGGTCAACCAAGAATCAGTAATAGTGACTTTATGTGTATGTGGCGTGACACTGGTATACAGGTTCAAATAATACGAATAAAAAGCAAATTTGATAAAATATTACTGGCCTTTAAATCCTGGTCGTCCCTCAAGACAAATTTGACTGCATCTATTTAATATCAGACTTTCATGGTAACTAGCTAGGTTAAATATGATACATGTGAATACAGTAGATGTACATGTATAACCTGTTAAACCTAAACTCAATGGCACTTAAGATTTTGTCCCGATTAGCCAGATATTTGGTTTACAGAAGTTAATTTATGAATGTTCAAACCTAATAAAGCAGTCATTGGGGTTATTCACCAGGACCAACACAACAGGTTTGACAGTGCATTATATCATATTCCCAAAATTCAAATAATTATAATGATAAATGCCTTTTTCTTCTTCTTTTTCATATTTTACATAAATCATATCTAAATTTTATACTGGTAGGTTTCCACTTCTTGCAGCAGAACTCTATATTGACAAATGATTATGGAAATTTTACTTTAATTTACCAATATAAGTTGTCTTCCCTCCAGGAGCAGCAGACATATCCAATACTCTTTCATTCTCCTGGGGAGCCAGTGCCATGACTGGGGTAAAGCTAGCTCCACCTTGCAACATATAATGTCCTGCTAAATATTCTGGCGTGGCACCTGTTCCAATACAAATTAGTTATTATGAATATTTTTTTTTACATATTTTTACACATTAAACAAGTGGTCAGAGTGTGGATATATGGTTTTTATATAAGTTTAAGATCTGATTAAAACAAGACCAAGCTGCCTATATATACATACATGTACCTTCTATGTAGTTTTTATTAACACTATTTCAAACATCATGTATAATGAAGCAAAGATTTTCAAAATATTGGGAAGATCTGTCAATGATATACATGAGGACTAAAACTTCTAAACCTTCAATTCAAGCTTTACAACCTATTTACATGTTTGAGACGTATTTTAAATGAAGTTCAAAGTCAACATCTCTACAGCTGGTGTAGATGAGTATTGGTGTTTAATGTCCCAGTCAAGAATATTTAACTAATATCAAGACTTTGCTCGCTATTTTGCCTGTGCGTTGAGCTGAGCTGATAGCATTATACAGCAGGGCTCCTGACTTTCATTTTGTGACACAGGGTGTTAAGGGAAAGAACAGTCACTACCCACTTTTAAGTCTTGGGTCAGACCCGGTTCAAATCCGACCTCCAACTTACATAGCAAGCACTCTACCTACTGAGTTACTTAGTGGTCTTATAGCTGGTGGCATCTTAATAAAAGTGAAATAATTCTGACTGGGACACAAGAAAAAAAATAGGATCACCTACCTAGTGGAACCTGTGAATCGTATACAACTAATCCAACTTTTGACCATTTACCAATAGGATCCAAATTAACTCCCCTGTTGATCAATGCCTACAATACATGTATATACATTTAATAAATAATTAGTCAACAAAACAGAACCTAAAATACATGAACTTAATTTAATCAAACAAACAGGGTGATTTCTATGAGGCAAAAGAAAAAAAATTCTCACACATGAGACATGGAAATCCCGCGTTTTTACCCATGTGAGATTTTTCTGTCTCACCCTAGGGATGAGATCATTTTTCTCAACCAACAATCTCAGCGTCACAATCACTTACACATGCTATAATCATTTTACGTGAGGACTTCAACAAAATTGATTATGTCATTTTTAGAAGGCACCAATGATGGTCTGAAAATTGAATGTTTCATGCAATTTTTTGTTTACAAATCATGTTTATATGCTGCAAACATGTGAGAAAAAGAATCCTAAAGCTCGTTCTGGACAGGAAAACATTCACCCTCGTTTGAGATATCTCTGTATTACACTGTTACTGGTGTAAGATTCTATTAATCTGTTTCTGCTAACGTTTTAAGAAAGATTAGTGTCTGTAGGTAGTTATTTTCCCCATTTTTTCCATTGACCATATGTGGTAAAGATGCAAACTTTAACAGTGCTTGTCAAAATATACAAGTAGTCATAAATTTAAGGGTATGCATAACAATTTATGGTTGTTTTGGTTAGCGAAAACACACTTATTTTTAAGTATAATACAATAGAAACAAGAGCACCGCCGAGCGGAGCATTATACGCCCGTGTTATATTGATCGAGTAGTACTATTTACTGAGAAGTATAAGTACAACTAGGATATATGTATGTAAAAATATATTACCAACTCCGTGTTCGGGCCATAACTCGTAACCCAAAAAAGTTGTAATTCAAATTTGCACGATATTACCATGATTAAGGTGTAACTGTATAACAAATTTCATATAAATCCATGTTTGTATTGTCTACTGAATGGAATACAAACCACATGGTCATACATACAAAAATTTCTAAGTTAAAAAAGGGGCATAACTCCTCCAAAAATAATCTGAAAAAGTTGTAATTCGAACTTGCACCAGATATTAACATCGTAAATGTGTATACCAAATGTATAACAAGTTTCATATAAATCCATGTTTGTATTGTCTACTGAATGGAATACAAACCACATGGTCATACATACAAAAATTTCTAAGTTAAAAAAGGGGCATAACTCCTCCAAAAATGATCTGAAAAAGTTGTAATTCGAACTTGCACCAGATATTAACATCGTAAATGTGTATACCAAATGTATAACAAGTTTCATTTAAATCCATGTTTGTATTGTCTACTGAATGGAATACAAACCACATGGTCATACATACAAAAATTTCTAAGTTAAAAAAGGGGCATAACTCCTCCAAAATAATCCGAAAAAGTTGTAATTCGAATTTGCACCAGATATTAACATCGTAAATGTGTATACCAAATTTCATTTGAATCCATAAATAGTGGTAGGCTCTAATGATCGGAAACCACATGGTCATACATACAAAAATTTCCAAGTTAAAAAAGGGGCATAACTCCTCCAAAAATAATCCGAAAAAGTTGTAATTCGAACTTGCACCAGATATTAACATCGTAAATGTGTATACCAAATTTCATTTAAATCCATAAATAGTTGTAGGCTCTAATGATCTCAAAACAACATGGTCATACATACAAAAATTTCTAATTAAAAAAAGGGGCATAACTCCTCCAAAAATAATCCGAAAAAGTTGTAATTTGAACTTGCACAAGGTATTACCATGGTAAAGCTGTATACCAAATTTCATTTGAATCCATAAATGTTTGTGGTCTCTATTGAACGGAATACAAATTGTTATTGGACGCCCGCCCGGACGGACAGCACCATAACATAATACGTCCCGTCATATGACGAGCGTATAAAAACATACCAGTAATTCAAATGATATGTGTACATAAGAGATAAATAAATTTCATAATTGTTTCATTGATTAACTTACCTGTGCTAAGTCTCGTCTTCTGGTCTTTAACGTGTTAGTTCTGATTGTGACAGGTCTTTGTACTTCATTAGCCTCTAAAAACTCTGTTATCTAAAAACAGAACAACAAAACAGGTGTCAGATAAAAATTACCAAATACAGAAAAACAGAATATATTCAGCCAGATTTTAGCATTATAAAAGGATTTGGTGATTACAAAAAAAAGTCATAAAATAAATAAATTTGAAGACTTCAAAACTACTGTGGCAATAAGGGGGGATTATCAAGTGCATTATAATGATGTTTTACTGTATCTATTCATATAGAAGAGACTGGTCCAGTCATCAGTTCATAAGTGTTACACTTAAAACAAAAACTTTAACATTTGACTCAAAAAATCTAAGATACAGTTTTATCAAGGGCTATGATATAAGCTTTTTTCATCCTCTGCCAAAAAATTAGGAGAGTTCAGTTGAGTAATGATGTTGAACGTCCCAGTCGAGAATATTTCACTTATATCAAAACATCGCCAGCTATAGGCCAAAGTGCAAAATTTTTGCCTGTGCCTTGCAATGATGGCATTATACTGCAGGGTTTTTTAGCGTGCCAAGCCCACACGTGACATGGGACCTCGTTCCCATCTGAAAGAACTGTGACTTCAGGTGAGGATATACCAGTAATAATGCATTTTGTCCATCCATCAACTTAGTGAATTTGGAGACCCCATCAGTAGGTACTTTTTTGTGATTTGCACTTATGATCAAAGGAACATAACTCCTGGGAAAATGAGCAAACCAACTGAGCTTAATGATAAAAACATCTCATGTCAATATTGATCCTTAGCACTTCATAGTTTTAGAGAATAACTGCAGACAAGAAGTATTTAGACAGAAAGATGGAACTTCAAATTAAATATCCCTCTCTTTCTTTAAAAGGTCTTTCTTTAAAAGGTGGGGATGAATAAAAAAAAATAGTACCCGATTAATGTAGGTGAATCAGATATATATGTCTACATACATGTATAACTACACTCCATCTTACCTCTAAAGGAAACAGTTTCATTAGTCTTTCCATCAGGTAATCATTATAACTATAGTATGTACATAAATCTTTTCTTAACTGGTCAACATATTCTGATCTACTCCTAAAATAAAACACAGAGATAGAATGACTTAATGAACATATAGAATGACTTCATGAACATAAAGATAGAATGACTTAATGATTGCTTGATTTGTTTTTATTGAACACCACATCAACAATATTTAACCTATTTTATTTGAACAAGTCTCCTGTCTGCTTTGTCCATGTTTACTAGGAGTGGGACGATATATAGATAATCAATTCTAATCGATATTTACAATTAAGATACATATATTGATACAAGCTGTGAAAAAAATTGATATATTGGCAACTCTGAATTCCAGAACTTTACGTGTTTAATTTGACTTTTACACACCGGGAGCAACTGCAATGTACATGTTACAGTCAAACAACAACATGGATACTCTCGACCGAGTAATTGATATCATAGTTCCTTTGAACTCAAAGTCTGATGTATGGGAGTTTTTTAGGCCATCAAAACCACATAGTTGACAGGCTGAGAGCATTAAAAATAAATTTTGTAAAATGTATTTTATGTGCCTTATGCATACATATGTATTACCAATAAACCGTGATACGTATCATATCGCGAACAGTGTATCGTGATATGTATTGTATTGTGGCGTATCGTCCCAGCCCTAATGTTTACGTTTATGATGACCTTTTAAGAGTGCTAGTACACTGGCCTTCGATGCATGGTTCTAAATCTTAGTCCATCAGCCCCAGGCCTGTAACTTTTCAGCTGGACTTGAAACATTTTGTAATTTTTCTAATATGTTCTTTCAGAAAATATTAAAATTTAAATTTTGGATAGATTCCAATTTAAGATTTTTTAAGAGTGGCTAGAAATTCATGAGATCCTGTTTACATAATTGAATATGGTAACATAACCTAATAAATTTCACATGAACCAGACACAAATATATGTACTAAACCTCACAAGTATGCAGCAATATTCACATGGTTATGGTGTAGGTATGATATTTTACTAGGTCTTAAATACCTTAAATACATGTAAACACAATCTTTAGTGAAAGAACATTTAGTACACTGTTACTGTATAGTTGCTTTTATTCATTGGTGATTTAATTTCACTATATTCGCAGTTTGACTTAATAGCGTAAAATTAAATATCAAGTGAATATTTTCATGTAGCATTCATGTTAAACGTAAAGTTAAATGATCAGTAAAGAAAATTGTTAACACTGGCCAATGCACCACAAAATTTTATACCCGTGAATAAGTTCCAATGTCTGAACCGTGAAATTTTAATACCTCAGAATTAAACAACTATACAGTAATTGATTACCTTCCTTCCTCTTTTCTTGTCTTAAAGTCTGCTAAAACATAAGCAACTTCCTTCATACGTTGTTGAATCAGCGCTAAATCTGGTGACTGTTCAGGTGCATAAGGTCAAGGACAAATAAAATTGATGCTTGGTTTACCTACATTAATCAGGTAACTACATTGTATTTTTTGGCAGTCAATTTTGTTCATGTTGATTTCATGTGAATTTAACAAAAATTTCTCGTCCAAGATGTGCATGTTACTTCTTTTTTACCACTAAGTGTCATGTTTATATAATCTGGCAGATTTTCGAACATGGGTTTAAGTACCCCTGCAAGTTAATCACTATGCGAGAAATTTCTTTGAAGGGTAACAAAAATGTTTCATATTTCATATTTTTGACATTAAAATTACTACTTGCCAATAACATTTTGAATCTTAAAAATTGCAATGGTGGCTTTATTAATCTTTTTATCAGCCAGCAGATAGAAACAACATGTCACTTTTTAAACACTAATATTTTTACTAAAAGCAAAATTTTATGACATTTGGACATAAATTACAAAATCCCCAAAACAAGTTGATTTTTTATCCCTTGCAGTGGTAAGCACGATGTTCTTAATCACATCCAACTCATGGCTGTTACAGATCAAAGTTTTTCTTTGTGTGTGACATTCCCCCCTTTTTTAAATTTCCCCATTTTTTCTAACTTCTGGCACAAAAAAAAAAACATGCTGACTGAACATTATCAGATATGGCATATGATATCCCACCACATGGCCCAAATGAAGATGGCAGACACACACTGGTACATTAGTTCATTTTTTGTACACAAGCTTTATCACATTCAACTTTAATTCTAAAATGGTTGTGGAAATTCTGGTATTTCTTCTTATACAAAACAATGTGCCTAAATTCTAATTAATATGTGTAAAAGGATATCTTCTTTTTGGACTTCTTGTCCACTGGGTAGTGTATATGTTTCTGTTTCTGCTATATTTGTTTGAAGTTCTTTATCTGACAATTTTCTGTAAAGTAACAAAACAAAAAAATATAGAAAAATGAATGTCAATTTTATTATGTATTGATAATAACTACTAAATCTTGGGTTTTATGCAGGAAAAATGAATTTCAAAGTTATATTTTATATACCCCAGGTAAGTTGTTAGCATCTATAAAGACTACATAAAGGAACTGTATAAGAAGAAACATTCGCGTGGAAAAATATTTACGATTTTCACTGTTACTCTTTTATTGCGGATATACATGTATCTTCTCAACTAAACTTTCTTATTTCCCTTGGTACATTATCTTTACAGTAAGAACTGTGAAAACTTCTTACTGTGAAATAGTTTAAAAGGTCAAAACCGCGAAAGTTTGCTGCCGCTAACGTTTCTTCTCGTACAGTACTTGGAAAGTTGTTCTGATAAAGAGATTCTTTCAGTGGCATATCAACTATAAAAGGTTCTTTAACTAAAGTAGTCAAATGAATATTTTATGAGGCCATATTTTTACTTTTGCCAGCTTAGAAACCATCCCTAGTTATGAAAAATGCATGTCTAATAAATTAATGAAGATGAGAATGCATATTTGACCATCAAATCAAGTGCAGTACAGTAATGGAGTATTATGCCTCAGTCAAAAGTCTTTCACTTTATTGAGATGGTCAGTTCATGGGTGGTGGAGGAAACTTTGAAGGCCTGGAGAAAGCCATCAACCTTTTGAAAGTAAACTGACAAACTTTCTAAAACTAGGATCCCCCAGTTGGATTTAAACCTAGGCAGTGAGAGACACTGTGATTCTTAATTGCATGCTCTAGACCACTCTGCCAATGAGGCTTTGCCATCAACTTGAGGTTAAAATATTTCTGGTTCATTTCTAACACATACTTGTCTCTTTTTTCTTTTTTCTTTAATTTCTTCGCAGCTTTTTCAACTGGTAGCAACTAGAAGAAAACAAAACATTTTAGCACCTACAGAAATAACAGTGGAGGAACCTTATCACATTCTTGTAAATATTTATCATATTTTCACAAAAATATATATTACCGTATGAATCTGGTCAATTTGTGGTCACTGTGGTACAGTAATTACAAATTCTTATACATGTATTACAATTTAGTTATGTACACATATATTTATCAAAAACTTAATTACTCAAATTAAGGAGACTTAATTTGTGAGAAGCGTTGACATTATTCCCAAATCTGTGTCTTATTTGTTTCCTTATATAAGATTCCAAGTGTTTTGGGATATCAAATCCTTTGTGAATCCCAAAGTATAGTGATTCAGCAAATAAAAACAAGTCGCCATACAGCCTTGTAGTATGTAAACAATTTAGGTCATATGGTACCTTGTGTGATATGGAGCCCACATGTAACCTTACACAGCTACATTTAACATGATACAGTAAAATCTTGTTATAATGACCCTCAATATCCTCGCCGTCATGCTAATTACCACAATATTTTGAAATCACATAATCTGTTTCTCCTATGATTTTATGAATAAACGTCCCTCCATTTATCACTAAATGCCTTTATAACGAACGCTAGTCAAAATTTGACTGGAAAAATGGTGGCAAAGACTCTCTGTTGTACTGTACTTAATACTCAACACATTTAACATACTTTTAAGACATGACAAGACAAGAATTGTGAGAAATGCCTACTTTGGAATCATAATTTTTTGTGATGTCATAGGTTTTGTTGTTTTTATAGATATCTGAACCAGGAACTTGCATGTCAAAAAAGTGGTGTATATTACAAACTTACATGTACCTTAAACAGAAACCACAAACCACAAAATTACATCACTGCAAAATGGTACTTGTTCTCAGAACCAAGAAAAGTGGACCCCTTGATTTCACTGTATAAAATGTTGAAGAATTAATTAACATACCTCACTATCAGAATCATCATCAGTGGTATCACTGTTACTATCGCCGTCATCATCATCATCAGAATCCATACCACCAAAATCATCATCCATCACATCATCACTATCTTCATCATCTTCTGCTGTCTGTAAAATATACACAGTTTAAAACAATATGTCATCATTAAAACAATGCATTAGAGACATCACCCATCAATGCGTGGAGGAAAAAATATTAAGTTAAAGATGCTCGTTTTTTTTTACATCTATTAACCTTGATGCTACAAAACTTACCTTATATGATAGTATAAGGTATTGTATATTCTTCATCACTCTACAATCTACAAATCTTTTAAAACAATTCTGATCTAGAGAGTCTGAGCAGCAACATCTGTCATAAGATGTAGCTCACATTATCAACTACCAGTAATTCATAAACAAAAACACTTTAAACTTTTGTGGTTTTCTCTAAATTCTCAAATTTCCTCCACAAATTTTCCTTTTACAGCAAAAAATTGTCAATGTTACCTATGGTTTGTGCTGTATAAATATAAAAGAACTTTACTTAAGACAAAAATCTCCTTTTTATAAGATATATCTAAAGATATGTGAAATCTTACTGGTATCAATTCTGACTTAGCAGATTTCTTTTTGCTTAATTTTAGCCATTCTTTATTCTCATCTTTAAACCCCTGCTGTTCATCGTCATTGTCATCATCATCTTCATCACTTAACTCTTCACCTGATTGGTCAGATTCATCCTCTTCACTATCATTCATATCTCCAAAATCACCTGAAGTATATATAAATTTAATGTAACTACAATCATGGTCATAGCTCTATATGGTATTTGTTATGCATAATTAATCATAATTGTTGTGTATAACTAATAATAATTGTTCTGCATAATTATTTATGCATAATTATTCATAATAAATATGCATTACCGTTATTCACAACTGTTCTGATTAAATATGTATGGCATAGTGTTTCAGACTGAAGAAAACAAATCTGAATCCGATTGGTCCAGATCATAAACTCCATTGTAAAATGCTTGGTTTTATCCATATTTCTCCAGGTAGAAATGTTACATATATACATCCTGCTTAATTTTTATCCAAAAAATGGTAACAGCAAATTTTTACTCACTAAAACCCACTTGACTAAAAGAAATGTGGTTAGCTATATCACAAGTTTCTCACATTTTTCTGGTTTAAGTCACCAAATTGCTGCTTTAGTTTAGTTGCATCACGATTTACAAACTAACATAAAGGCTCAAGATTACAGTAGATGCATTCATCAACTCAGATAAAACAATAAGCAACAATTCAGGACTGATTTCCAAATCACAGAAAAATGTTGAATTTGAGTGGTATTTAAGAAATGAGCTCTATATGTGTATTCTTACTATCATCTTCTTCATCATCTTCATCATCCTCACTGTCTTCATCCTCCTCTCTGGTACGCTTTCCTTTTTTACCACTGCTTTGTATGTTATTAGATTTGCCTTTTACATTTTTGCCAACTTGTTGTTTCTTTAATTTATTGTTTTGTTTTGTAACTGCTAACTGTTCTTTCTTCTCATTTTGTTTCTCAACTCTTTTTTTCAGCCTAAAAGCAATATTATATTTATTAATATTGAACAAAAATAAACTCCATATTTGGATTAAAAAACAAACAAAATCACCTTATATCATCTTTTTATAAACATATAAAACAAATAATCTTTTTATATACACATAAAACAGAGTTCCAGGAAACCTGTACAAATTGTTAATATTTACATGTTAATGAGAATCATTTAACAATTCAGAGCTTCTATTTCACCCTTCATGTCACCCTTGACTTTCAGGAATCACATCAGATTTTTTCAAAATATCAGACATCAAACCATATTAACACAACTGCTTCTTTTTAAAGTTGGGATCAAATTTGATTTTCAAGAGTCCAAGACAGTCTAAAGTGTCAAAATGATGCCCTGAAAATACTGAAGGTTTACAATGAAATACTTTGCAGGCAAATAATAATTACATGTGCACAAATACATGTATTTATGGAAAAATATAAGTATACCTCTTTTTCTGTCTACTACTAAGTACGCTGGATGTATCTGTTGCTGTAAAATGAATATTGAACTTCAGTTTAGTAAACAAAAATGTAGATGATAATTGCTAAAATACATAATTTTTTTTTATCAAGTTGATTTCAGAATTGCACATTAATTTACATGTCACCCTGCATGACTCTTACTGGGCCAGGGCACTGTGCCCCATTCACAATTCAAAATCTTATCCTTTTTTCACAATAATCACTGCTAATTTTCACAATTTTAGTTTTAAAGATAGTATTTCTAGATACTTTCCTATGATATTAATGGTATTTTTCACAATATAGGCCATTATGATTCTTATTTTCACATTAGCATTAAGGTTACCTCTTTTGATTTTGAGCGTCTATTGCTGTTACCGGTATATTTTTTCACATTTAAAGTAGAACTAAATGAAATAGATTTAAACAAAGAAATCTTGTGTGCATATACAACACTACATAATGTCAACATAACACAGAAAAGGGAAAGATTGTGTCATTTTTTAAAAACATCATGTTTCTGTTGTATATGATATTGATAAAGTGTGATAAAATGTACACTCCCTGTGCATAAAAAACTTGAAGCTTTGTCCATCATAGGCAGTGCTAACAATAATATTCTGAATATAAATATTCTAGTATGACCAAAGCTATTACTTATCATAAAACTATATAAACAAGAGTAAGACTTAACTAAACAAGGAATGCATTCAGTGTAAGAGTAACAGGCAATTTGAATAAGTTATCAATAGCTCCACAGTCACTGCTCCAACATTGAACTCTTTCAAAACAACAACTGGAAAAATTATACCTTCAATCCTGATTGCTATTCAACAACAGCATGCACAACCGGAGACAATATAAGACTACACACTTATAATAGAAGACAGATATGCTTCACCAAAAGCTTCAGCTTACAGAGATGATGGATAGTAAGATAGCAATATATCAAATTATCAATAGATAATAGGATAAGGTGTTGCACTTTTCAACAAATTATTCATTGTTTGAAATGAATTTTGTGGTTGATTGCAATACAATGTATATCTTTTGCATATTCACCACTGTCAAATTTGTCAGTGAAAAATGGAGTATGCTGCTGCAGTCTGGGACCCTACAATGCAGAAACTCATCCTTTCACTAAAAAAAGTACAGCAATGTGCAGCCTGTTATGTCTTCAACAACTATACAGATCACTCACCAGGATATATTTCTGACATGCTGCAACAATTACAATGTGGTACACTAGAAGCTCAGAGGAAGACAAACCATCTATGTATGCTCTACCAGATATACAAGGGCTAAGTAGGAATCAACAGAGACTCCTACCTACAAGAGTGCGACAGACGAACCCGTGGCCAGCACAGACTATTCCAGGAAAGACTCAACCACCGTTCAATCAACATCCAGACACTCCTTGTCAACATCACTCTAATGCTTCAACTTTTTCCCGTTTTAACTGTTTTTATTTGTAAATATTGATGACTGTTTTGAGGATGTTTTGTGCACTGCTCAGGTTGTAGCAGCGGAACTTTAAACATCCCATGAGGGTCCAGTTCCTGTGTGGAAGAAGAAGAAGAGAAAATCTCTGAAGACTGTCCAACTCCAATATAAAATTTGCAAGTCCAACACCACGTTTTTTCATAACATGTCCATTATGGAAATTTTGCCAAATCAACGAACATAGAAGTGAATTTCATAACAAAACGATTGACGTTCCAATTTTATGAAAATTAAAACTGCTATTTCCGGGAGAAAGTGTTCAAATTGCTAAGAAATTTGTACCAGAATTCATCATACCCAAAGCCTTTGCCAAAGTAGTCGGTGGTTTCTGTTTTTTATTTTTCTTCCCCGGGCCAGATTTAGGTCGTTCTGTGGGGTCTCTTTTCCTTCCCATTCCGTCTGATACAATGTGGGTCTTGTTATGAAAAAATCGGTGAACTACAGACTAAATAAATAACAATATTCAACGTTGTTTTTCTCTCACACGTGCAGTAGTCGTAAAACGGTTACTTCCGGTTTTAAAGGGTCTGCCTAAATCATGCCAAGGAGGATTTCATGCCAAGGTAGACGCCAAGGGAAATGAAATGCGCCAAGGAAGTTTGTGTGCAAGCTAGAAACTTATTTTTAAGTATTCTGAATTATTAATGAATAAAGAATATATTCTGAATTCTATTAGTCATTTTGTTGATTAATAATTGATTATTTAAATATTTATTATTGCACCGTTGAATGGTTACAATATGGCCGTTATTCTTTGCTGTTATTGGTAAATCCCTCCTTATAATGGAGCATGCTCTTGGTAAATACCTCCTAATAAAGGAGCTATTCATGTGGTTTAAGACTGCTGTTATTTAATAACACATTTAGAAGAAATCAAACAGTTGTGTTAATAATATTATTTGATTTAATTTTGAAATCAGTGTTTCAAATCTTCCTAATGAGTTATTAAATGTAATACAGTCATTTTCTTTTTGATAGAGATGGGTCAATACACAGCTATACATTTCATTACTGCATTCATATAATTGAATTATCTTGGCCGGTTTCAAAATTATTCCTTAGCTAAGATTTTCCTTAACTTAAATTTAGCAAATTTTTGGAACTATTGATGAATATTTTTGTCAAAACTAAATGCAAATGTTTTAATCTTGATGCGATCTTAAAAATAACACCTTAAAAATTATGAAAGTGGAAAATCTTAGCTAAGGAATGATTGTGAAACCGGGGCGGGTGTTATATAAATTAAGTGAATTATCTTGAGCGGGTTGTTATAAGAATTCATGTGTAGATAAGTGAATTATCTTGACGGGGTGTTATAAGAATTCATCATGTGTATTAATACACAAATATAAGTGAATTATCTTGCTGGGATGTTATAAGTACAGAAATGCATCAAATATAGCAACTAGAGGGGATATGGGATGGAACTCTTGTAAATCAAAACAAATGCTAGAAGTTTTACGGTATTGGTGTCGTTTTAATGATTGTGATTTTAACAATATTTCAAAAAAGGTTCATAATAGTTTTTTAAATAGGAATATTTTTAGAAGTTGGGAAAATAGAGTTAAAGCTTTTATCGATGAGTACAATTTGTGTGATATTTTAAACTCAGGTTTTTCAAGTAAACATAAATTAGCACAAGTGAAAGAAGTTTTATGTGAAGTAGATTTTAATGAGTGGTATGAGTCTTTATGGAATGACACAGGTCTTTTAAATGGTAATAAGTTAAGAACATATAGATGTTACAAACAATTTTTAACAAGTGAATATGCCAAACGTGTACATTTTAGAGACCACCGTAGAGTTTTAGCAAATTTTAGAAATGGTTCGTTAAAATTAGCTGTGGAAACGGGGAGATATACAGAGCCTCCTACGCCTTTTTTAGAAAGACATTGTAAATTTTGTAATATAGGGGTTTTAGAAGATGAAAGACATTTTTTAATGAGTTGTAACTTTTATGAGGATTTTAGATATGAGTTGTACAGTAAAATAATTACTTTTTATACAGATTTTAATGACTTGAATGAGGAAGATAAATTTATTGTTTTAACGAATAATATAAATATTCAACCTTTTTTAGCAAAATGTATTTTAAATATGAGTAATAGAAGAAGTTACTTTTTAAACAGATTGTAAAACATTTTCTTTTTTTAATGATGTGTTTTAATAGTATAAGTGATGTTTGATGTGTCTTATAAGTCTTTTAGGCTGAATGTAAAAGCTTTTATATATAGCAATTATGTAGTAGTTATTTTTAGTAGTATATTGTAGCTTTTATATATGACACTTAAATAAAATATTTTGAACTTTGAAGTACAGTCCGTGTACATGCGGGTCAATAACTGGGTTTAAAGAATCTTTTGACCATCAATTATCGGATTAACACTTGTTTCTTAACCAGGTGTACTGACGCCACAGGTAATTACAGTTAATTAGCCAATTATGGGATTAACTTTGGTATACACACGCACGGCCTGAAACCATACCAACTCTTATGAGTCCCATTTTCCTGTTTAAATATGTTACGAAATACTCATTTTTTGGCGAAATAAATATAATTTAATTTACAATAAATTTATTTTACAATTAATTATATAATAATTTTTTTATGAAAATATGACGATAGAGTTAAATAGCCTTAAACGTAATTAATGATCCCCATTTTTAGGGTCCAATCAGTAAAAATTGTAAATGTAATAGGCTAAAATAGGATATAATAATAATTTAATAAAATTAGAAATATATTTTCAATATTACATACACTGAAAACTACCTGACTATTGATAAAAATGTAAATACAATAACACATTCTCTTCTTTCAATTGCAAAAGTTAATAATAATGGTCATTATTAGAAGACAACAAAGAAACAACATTATGATTTTTATTATTTAATAATAATATTAATAAGATTAATAATTATAGTAATAATAATAATTATTAATTGAACAATGACATTCCATTGTTAAACCAGTTCGACTATATACATGTATGTAGAAAAACTAGAGTTACCTCTCTTTCGTCACAGAATTTACACGGACAAGGTCAAAGTTGGAATAACTCGGCTTTTTACCGAAAAATTATTTCCATTTTTTCAGAAAATATACTTTATTCATTAATTATTCAGTATACAAAAAAATAAGTTTCTAGCTTGCACACAAACTTCCTTGGCGCATTTCATTTCCCTTGGCGTCTACCTTGGCATGAAATCCTCCCTTGACATGATTTAGGCAGACCGGTTTTAAATGTCGTACTGTAGCAACATAATTTACAGAACCGGTTAAGGTTTAAAACTGAATATATCCGAGCCTAAAGTTTTACTCATTATATTTGTTATAAATTTACATTTACATTTACTGGAATACTGTGAAGGGCTTATCAGCATCAACTCACAGGAATACTTGTGTGACGTGGCTTCTCACAAGGACTTTTCAAAACCGGTTAAAACAGTTAAAACTATTTACACCTCTACTCTTAAGGAATGATTGTAATTTTTTTCTATCTAGATCTATGAAGGATGACCCATGGTCATGATCAGATCGGCCAGCTGATGCCATCACAAAAGAAATTGTCACGTCTGTGAGACCCTCATCATGAATGATCGTCGAATTAGGATTGATGACATAGCTAGGGAGTGTGACATTTCACATTTTCAAGTGTATACATATCCACGAGCATCTTGGGATGTGAAAAGTATCCGCAAGATGGGTCCCTAGAAATCGCATCCAAAGACTCCAGTCAAGTCGAGAGCTTCTTGGCATTCATAATGATAGCCCGAAGAGCTTCCATTTACGTTTAGTAACTGGTGATGAAACATGGATTCATCATTCACCGGGGACCCAGAAACCAAAAAAAGTCCACACAATGGAAGCACCCTGGCTCCACCCACCAAAGAAATTCAAAACCCAACCATCAGCTGACAAAGTCATGGCCACTGTGTTTTGGGATTCTAAGGGTGTTCTGTTAATCAATTATAAACCTGCTGGAATCTCCATCACTGGGGCTTACTATGCTGATCTAATGAAGCAGCTGAAAGCTGCTATTAAATTAAAAAGGAGGGGAAAGTTGAGCCGAGGGGTATTGCTTCTTCACGACAATGCTCCTGTGCACAAGTCAAGGATTGCACAAGCAGCGATTCGTGAATGCAAGTTCGAACAACTTAATCACCCACCCTACAGTCCCGATTTGGCATCCAGTGATTATTTCCTATTTAGAAATTTGAAGTAAATTTACGGGGAATCAGATTTCCTGATGATGATGGACTTAAGGCTGCCACAGAGGCATGGTTTCAGGACCTAACCAAAGACTTCTAATTCAAA
Source organism: Anadara kagoshimensis (assembly GCA_021292105.1). Classification (NCBI taxonomy): domain Eukaryota; kingdom Metazoa; phylum Mollusca; class Bivalvia; order Arcoida; family Arcidae; genus Anadara; species Anadara kagoshimensis. Next base: position 49,127,028 of record CM037870.1, read on the forward strand.
GGTATAGACAGTCTGAAAAAAGTGGGCTAAGTGCATTGGGGTAATTGGAGACTATATAGAAAAATAATAATAAAATGTATGGTTTGTTGCGGCAATATATACCCCGTTCTATGAACTTTTTGACCTCCCCTTGTAGATATGATGCCTCTATATCCAAAATTACCCTGGGTATATTTTACATCCCATAGTTCAATGTTCCGTTAACTCTAAATTTTGATTACACCCGCGGGTATAGATAGCTAGATGTAGGAGGAACCGGTACCCTTCCAGAACACCCGATCTCACTTCCTCGGTGGAAGTTCGCATGTTTGACTTAATTTACCACTTTTCAAAATTTTTGCTAAAATGCTTTAGGATTGTGATTTTGACATGGATTGGTATGTTTGTATTTGATTACTTTATAGTAGTTTGTTTCCACCGTATCTAATTGATTTACCCGAAATGCCCGGATGTCTGGAACCGAGAATCTCTAAGGCAATTTTCACGATCTGACACTACCAGGAGATTTTATGACCAGTCACACCTAATCCTTAGTCCAATGATTGAGACCAATAATAGAATACTTCCAAGTGTCTGGGAGGTCGCGGGATCAACTAAATCGAAAGCAATGACTAATTAATATATGTTTCACGATTACAGCGACACATAATACTGATATATTACCATTTCATGTAATCACACAATCACACATTGGTCCCCGCTGCTGAGATTAAAATTATTTAATTCACACGTCAATTTGCGTAGGTTTTAAGCTCGTATATAGGTGTATCATGCACAACAGGCCACATTTGATTAAATCCAAAATGGAGCGACAATACATTTGGATAATTTGTCTTGTTTTCTTTGCCACAATCTTATTAAATCCTTTAACTCGACAAAACGAAAACGTTTCAGATAGAACGTCAGATATGCCTGGTTTGAAACAACATTATGCTGCATCAAAACACAAAAGAATGGATTGGATGGATTTTCTATTTCGCGAGAACAGCGAAACTTACCACAAAACTAAAAGCATAACTGCAGATATTGTGACTTCAGGTAGATACGACATTAATGATAAGTTTAGAAGTTCCTTGAAGAACAACATCAATAGTCCTAGTTCCAGAATTCGAAGACAAGGATTGAGACCAGATTTCAAAGTGAGGGATCCGTGTGACGGATTTACTTACGGAACGTGCGATTTTAATGAAGGCAATTTAATTAAAACTTGTTTTTGTGACGACCTTTGTATACGTTACAATGATTGCTGCGAGTCCGTCAATAAAACCGTGCCTGAACAATCGAAGACGTCTGCAGACAATAGAAATGGCAACACGGACTTTTTCCAGTATATAAGCTGTGAGTTTATCAAAATTCCCAACACATATGTTGTGACAGACCAAGGGTTTTTTATGGTAACGAGTTGTTCTGATAATTTTTCTGGAAATAAAGACTTTCGAAGAAAATGTGAAGAAAGCAAAAACATTAATGTGCCCGTCACAGACCTTAATGGCGTAACTTACCGAAATGTTTACTGTGCCTTGTGTCACGGCATCAACAGCTACCAATATTGGACTATCATAATAACAACCAGTAGTTGCTCATTTCAAACCCTTATTGATTATTATTATGACACAGCGGCAGGTACAAAGGAAGTGACCGACATCAAAGATTGTCCAGTATACTACGTACCCCCGTCAGTAGTTGCAGACGACAAACAGGGGTTTCCAAGATATTGTTTCAAGCAGCGTGGGACCCTCTTTGTGCATAACAAGAAAGAATGTGAACGTTATTTGTCTTCAGTTCTCATGGATCACTCAGTATTACTTAGAAATCACAACTGTATGTATGGGCGTAATTTTTACAAATGCTGGGATCCCGAGGTCAACCCTTACACGCTGGAATTGGTTCAACCAACTAAGAGAGCGGACACGTATTTCTCTATGACCGTTATGTACGAATTTGAATTTTCAAATGACAGAGATGTAGATTGTTTTTCAGACGCAATTTACGGGATATCTCAGGTTTGTTTTAGTATATATATCTTTGCGTAAATTGGACGTTCTGCTATATCGCATTAAATTTTTACCCCTCCTTTAACAACAGGGACCAGTTTCATAATAAAAGTCAAATATACCAATCCATGCCAAAATCACAATCCCAAAGCATTTTTATATTGTATTGTGAAACTGGTCCTGTGATGTTAACAGAACAAGTGGTTTGATTTCGTATTGAAGCCCACGTTTTAAATTGAAACATAAAAATTGCAGTACTGGCAAAAAGCAAACCAATTACTTTGAGCATGGCAAAACACACCAGCGATAAATAAATAGTAAGACAGAGTCAATATGGCTTAAAATAGACCCAATTTGACCACCAAACCTTTATTGTTAATATTGTAATGACTGGCAAAGTCGGGAACTTCTTTTGCTTTGTCCGGACTAGGTTAAGTGGAAAATTGTGTTTTGTCCGGTATGCTAAGTTTGGTTCAATATATGTATATTTTATTCTTCACTGTCAGTTTTTATACAATATGTTTCACGCCAATGTTAGAACTTAAGTCTTAGAAGAATAGAGCAATTTGTACACAAATAGCAATAGAAACCAAAAACAAGCCCAAAACAAAATTTACAAGACACGAGATGAACACTTATTGGAACAACTGGAAGTTCCTACTTCGGACAGACATCAAACATAACGATATAGTATTTTCTGGTGCATTAAAGTGCTTTAGTAGGTCCATAACAATTGCACTTAGATCCTGAATACAAAGTCTAACAATTTAGCCATAATTGACAAAACCATGAACCAAACAAACATAGTTATAACATGTTATCCATAAAAAAATCAAAATATTATAAAACTTTGGAAGAAATATAGCTTTATATATATATATATATATATATATATATATATATATATATATATATATATATATATATTCCTACAACCTATCAGTTCATCTAGTAGGGCTATATTAGCGGTAATAGAAATCTATGTTTAAAAACATTTTACCACCGTCCATTACCTAATACATGTACATGTGAATGCTGAAGGGTCAAAACTTCAAAACCTTTATCTTGTCCTTGGCGGCCATGTTGAATTGTTTGCCATGTTGATTTGGCATTTGCATTTTGACAATTTCAACTTTAAATAAATGTTTTTCTTCCATTTTAGGAGATGTGGACGTGGAATAGATTTTGTGATGTCAAACAGATTCGGAACTTTTTCCTGAGTTACGAGATTAAGTTTGAGTACCATGGGTCTTTGACAATTGGGTCTCCAAAGACAGAGGTATTATTTAAAAGAGCTTTAGTCATGTACATCCTATCACTCTCACGCAATATTTACCTTGGTGCTGGGAATGATAAAGGAGAGATGACGTGCAGTGATGATGTGAAGCAGAACAAAACCAACTGTTGTAATTTTAACATTATTCTAGATTTCTTTATTCATAAAAATTACACATCGAAAGAAATACGGCATTTAAAGTCAGCTATTGAAAATATGCAGTTTACTTACATAGAAAACGTAAAGAACACGACTGATACACATGTTATTTCGCGTTTAACAGAAAACAGCAACATATCCTGCGACGGAGATCAACAGATGGGCCTTGTTAAGTATGTCGATTTTACCAAAAATTTGTTCACAAACATTTCAAGCGGTTTGAATGAAAGTTTGTTTGACAGAGAAGAATCTGCAATACCAGAATCCAGTCATATTGAAACGGAAGTGACATCACATGATCACTACAACGAAGGAACTGTATTCAAAATAATAAAATGGATAAAAAATTATCCTCAATCTGGTAACGTCTCTTTAATACCCAAAGACTCTGTTTCTAGATCATTCAAGATTCATCAAATTCTGTTCATCGTAATATTTGTTGTAACAGGTGTTTCGTGTATTGCTTTAGTAATCACAATATCGCTCTTCATGTATTCTTACAACGAGAACAAAACCGACCTTTCTGTAACCATTTGTGTAAATGTTTGCGTTTCGTTTTTCATTGCCAGCTTACTCCTGATTTGCGGTATCTGGGCTACACAGATACAAATACTTTGTTCCACAATAAGTGTCACATTTCATTTTACTGTGTTTTGTGGATTCCAGTGGATAACTCTTTACTCAGTCATTGTCATCAGACTGTTGATAAAATCCACACAGAATTCTGTACATGAATGCGATCCTGATAAACTGTATTCTAAAGCATACCTGTTTCGCGTAGGATACGGTATACCTTTAATTGTCGTTGCTTTTTGCGTGATAGTAGATTTTTTTCAATTCAAAGATTTTACAATAGGCTACGGTGATGGTTATTGTCAACCATCCCATTTTCCATTCAACATAATGGTCTTATCAGGCCCAATAACCTTATCCCTTTTCTTGGATATGGTTTTGTTGATAGTATCACAGATTCTAACATCCAGACGCCGTGCCTCTATTACGTCCATGAACACTCAAACAATGTCATCTTATATCATAAAGTATCTTGTCATCTGTACACTCCTGGTGGTAATTTGGTCATTTGGCATTTTCGTACAAGTAAAAAATTATGACAGTAAAATCTTGCAATATACCCAAATCATTCTGATTGGCTCACAAGGTTTTGTCATAAGTTCACCTCTACTGATCGGATTCAGACACCGTGTATTGACAGACAGTAAAATAGTGCAATAAACCCATTTCATTTTAATTGGCTCACAAGGGTTTGTCATAAGTTCGCCTCTACTAATCGGATTCAGAAACAGTGTATTGACATTTATCTATTATTAGACTAGTTTTTTCTATCGTATCTGACGAAATACAAAATTTATCGAACACGTATGATACAGAATGTTGTATCACCACACTGTGGTGATACAACATTGGCGATAAACTTCACGTGCACTTTTAGTCGGATTTCTCATTGTGACGTCATTGGTGAAATGTAAAAAAAAACGTAGTTCAGCGTTTTTCTGTGGTAAAATATAATTTTTTTCACATAAAGCGTTGTTTTTATTCTTTTAAATAACCTAGTTGGAAATGTTAGATAAAAATATCATATACACACTGTGTATGTACAACCCTTCGTATCAGGTCTCGTCCTTTTTTTTAGTAGCCGTATCACTACTCGTCGCGCAAGCGCGACTCGTAGTGATACGACTTCTAAAAAAGGACTCGACCTGATACTGAGGGTTGTACATACACACTGTGTATATAATATGTATTTGCCATCAGGCATGGGGTAATGCTAATTTGTAATCGTAATGCCCTGTAATGCATTACATTTTCTCAAAGTAATGCATGTAATGTGTAATGCCCTAATTTTTGCATTACGTGTAATTGTAATGTAATGCATTACATAGACAAAAATGCATGTAATTTAAGCATTACACGGCATTACATAGCATTACTTCTCTGTATTAAATGTTAGATATTATTACCATTACAATTCAGGGCTAGTAAGTACCTACATGCTACTTTTTTCCTAATATAAAATATGAAAATCGATGTCTAGAAAAATTGTAACTGTGAACGTTGTCAAACTAATAATATTTATTTCATTCAACCTTAATACTAAAACTATATAAATACTTCAGATCATTTTGAATTTCCAACAAATGTAAAGGATAAAAATACATTTTAAAGCAAAATGCAAATGCTGTTTTTAGTACTATCGGGAAATCTAAAGATCACATCAAAATTTGCAACATATCTAAAAATAAGTTTCAGTAATCACAATAATTTTTAATTTTGCTTTAACTGATAACCTGTGATGAAAACAATTTTATTTTTACAAGAAATTGTTTTTTTTTTTTTTTTTTTTTTTTTTTTTTTGGTTTTTTTTTGTAATCCTTTTTATATGCCTATCTTTAAGGATTAAAGAAGTTATTTGTTAAAAGTATGGTTTATAATTTACACCTGACAATACCACTAATTAGTTTGTATACCTATCAACTCCTTTAACTGTTTTGATTTAATGGTAATTAAGAAACATTCAGTGAATAAAATAAATAAAAAATAAAAACATATAATATGAAAAAAATCCTTACAGCATCTCTGTTTTTTTCTTCTTAATTTTTAGAGTAAAAACAGAAATGTATATTTGGATAATAAAAAACCTGACATAGATGAACAATCAACTTTGACAAATTTTGTAAAACCTACTGGTAAACAGCAGAAATATCAGTTGAATGACCCAAAGCAAAAAGAATCTATACATGCACGTATTGACTATATATATTCCTGTTTTCAACAGTTGAAAATCAAAACACTTTATAGAAAAAGAACCCAAAATTTTAATTTCAAATTCTGAATCCGAAACATATCATATTTATATGTTTGAATTCTTTATGAAATGTAATGTGTAATATAATGCATTACTTTGGTAAAGTAATTGTAATGTAATGCATTACTTTCCAAAATACATGTAATTGTAATTGTAATATAATGCTACTTTTGTCAAAGTAATTGTAATGTAATGCATTACATTGCAGTGTAATTCGCCCCATGCCTGTTTGCCATTGTATACTTAGATTCTCGATATCTTACATATAGGACGCCTCTAAATTCGGGGTTTTCATAGTTAGTAATCCCAATGTTTGCATCCCATTTTTGTTGAATATCTGTTTTGTTTAGATATAGTTTGGCGACACTGGCTTTTGTTATATAAAACGCATGTGTCGTATTTAATCATTCAATAATAATTTTCATTTCAATTATCCGATTAAAATTAACAAATATTATCTCATTAAGTTCTCATTAATCTTCACCTCCCTAGTGGAAGTTCACGCGTTGAATTCAAATTGCCAGTTTCAAAGTTTTTAGTTTACTTTGGGATTGTGATTTGGACATGGATTAGTATGTTTGGTTCGATGGTTTGATTTTGACAACTAAGATTAGTTTTTTGGGATGTAACGGATCCTAGTTTTTCGAAGTAACCATAATGCAACCATTGCATTAATTTGTTCAAAACCGTGTAAAGGAATTTTTTCAATATATGTTTAATTCTTAATTTGGTCAAAACGTAATGGTTGAAGATATAACGTCGTAGATGGAATCATGTTGGATACCTACTTGTATAAGTAATGCTTCATTCTTTAGATGATCAACATCATTATGGACATACATGTGATGTCAAAATTGTATCTAATGGCGTGACAAAGTATATGCATTAATTCAATCATAATATTGTTACTGAACCCGTTTAAATTCTGTGGCCGTTTCGGAATAAAAATCTTAATCGGTAGCTTCAAACGAAAACCGTGAGAATACAAATATTTTTAAGATTTTGAAATGAGATAAGTCGGACCAAAATGTATCGTACCAAAGCCAGCTAGACAACACGTGGTTCTGTAGCATGTATTAAACAGCCATATATTTGAAAAATAGAGACAGACATGTGATTAAAGCATTAACATTTTGAACACATGCATTCTTTTTGTCTTATGAATCACTCTAACCATAGCAAAATGAAGTATAGAATTATAGATACAGCCGATATATCTAAAATCAAATACTATGCTCTCTCGTATAGCATACGGTCCTGCAGTTGTTTGAAATTGAGTTAACTAATGGTGTTAAATGTCTCAGTCAAGAATATTTCACTTATTTCGAGACGTCACCAGCTATAGGCAAAGGTACAGAAATTTTGCCCGTGCGTTGCGTTGATGACATTTTTGCAGCAGGGTTCTTTATCGTGCCAAGCTTACCGTGGCACGGGACCTCGTTTATTTTAAGTTTCCATCCGAAAGAACCGCGACTTTCATTTCGTAATGCCGAATGCTCGGAGAAAGAACAGTCACTACTCACTTCTAAGTCTTGAATGAGACCTGGTTGGGGTTCGAAACCACGACCTCCCACTGACGGAGCGGACACTCTACCAACCTGAGCTACCGCAGTGATCTGTTTGGGATTGAGATAAGGTGCCAGTTTTACAATTATTTCTTACTAAGATTTCCTTATCTTAAATTTAGCAAGTTTTTGCAAGGTTATTTTGGAACTAAGAATAAACATTTTTGTCAAAATAATAGAAATGTCTTAAGATTGATATAATTTTTAAAATGGCACCTTAAATCCCTCAATATGATCTGCACAATTAATAAAATTATAAAAGTTTTAAATTTGTCAGATTTAAGTTTAGGGAAATCTTGTGAAACTTGGACTAGATGTTCTGAAAGGATAAACCTCTTCTAGTAATACCCATCGTGTCTCAATATACATTGTTTATCGTGATATAATATTTGAAAAGTTGCATTTATTATTCTTACATAAAATGTATTTTGTTGGAACCGGTACAAATTAAAACAAATAATGCCAATAATACCGTATATGGAGTTGAGTTAAGTTGAGCAATAGTGGTTAACAACCCAGTCAAGAATATTTTATTTATAACGAGATGTCTCCAGCTATAGAGGAATATGTAGAAATTTTGCCTGTGCGTTGAGCTGGCATTATGCAGCAGGGTTCTTTATCGTATCTCGTTTATTTAAAGTTCCAATCCTACCCGAAAGAACTGTTACTTTCATTTCGTAATGCCGAGCGCTTGAAGAAAAAAACAGTCATTACCCACTTTTAAGTCACGGCCTAGACCCTGTCGGGGTTCTAACCAACGTCCTCCTACTTACGGAGCGAGCACTTCACCAACTGAGCTACCGCAGTGGTCACCATGTGAGGAGGTAAAAACAACATGAACTCGATAATAAACAATACAACCAAGAATACAACGGTAATGCATGTCGAGACCACAAATAATAAAACTCTAGACATTAAATTAGTCCTAAACTAACCGTTCGAATTATCTAAAGTCAGCAGTCCATAAACACAAACTTTTTTTTCATGTGAAGCATAATTAGCAAAGTGAAAACAACAGACCATCCAACATTTACTAGCATGTCGCGTTTTAAATTATTTTACCCAAACATCGCCAATATAATTTACAGTTGTTAATAATATTACCTTTTAACTATTCCTAAATTTATCTAATATAATAGTTGTTATATCAATGAATCCACCTTCATAGGTTGAAAATCGTTTGCATGTATGTCAGGAGTGGAAACCCTATCACTATACCATTTATAGTTTCCAAGGTATAAAAAGGAAGACAGGATATCACTATTCTACAAATTATATACTTAAAGCAATGGGGAGTTTCAGTGGAGATGTCGAAGATATAAGATATGTACAGACGTACACACCATGGCCAACACATCGCAGGCAGGCTAACATGCGGTGTAACAAAGAATAAGATACAACAGAACATACGAATAAGAAGCATAACAAAAGATAAACAGGATCACTAATTATTAAACTACCGACTTTGGATTGGCACCATGCATGGTGACAAAATGACACCCTTGGTGCTTTATATCTTTTGAAAAAAGAAAACTATTGTCGTAAATTGCTGCTAGTTAAAACCGATCTGAAAATCCTTAAAAAACCCTAAGGTATACGTCTTCATGCAAAGTATTTCATTAGCTAAATTTGGTTAAATATATTTTGGTCCTTTGGATATTTTTTCAACATCTTGAAAAAAATCGGTTTCATAATTTTTGTCTAAGCACTACTATGAGGAATTGTTTTCCGAAACTGCCGTCTAGTGCTGTAAAATTAACACTGGTACAATGTGTAGTTATCCACGAAAGCTGATGATTAATTAAATAGCAATAAACTTACATGTAATGCTTGATAAATATTTTATTGAAACACAAAAATAGAATATATATACATATACGTACAAATATAGAAGATCACTAGAATAAATATATTTAACAAGTAACAACATATATATCATTGATATATCACCATATCAATTACAGTGGGGGATTATGTGGTTATTTTCACATCTGTTACCATGGTAACCTATCTAATCTCATAACAATAAAGATTCCATTAGGATATAAGCTAGCTAAACATAAAGTGTTTACCTTCCGGAGAACCCGGTCCCACTTTCCTGGTTAAAGTTAACATGTTTACCCTAACTTGTCAGTTTCAAAGTATTAACTTTGCTCTTAGATTGCGATTTGGACAGATAAGTTTGGTTTTTTTTTTAAATTTTGAATATAAATTCTCCATCACAGTAAATCTAGTGTCACAAAGGTCATGATTCTGAAGTTTGAGCATCACTTAGTATATGGAGATGTCACCAGGTATAAATAAAATTCAAGAAAAGTGTGACATAATGATTATGTTGATTGGACATGCACATGTAAATGCAATGACCATTAATAATGAGCATAACTTTTTCATAAATTGTAGATCCGTGATTTCCATCTGCCGTAAATACAGGTGAAATTTTTGATTATGTCATGAACTGTAAGTGCTGCTTTTGCTACTAAAATTTCAAAGCAGCACATGACACCAGTATAAATAATCTGGTATATGACGATCGAAGTTCAGATCTAATTTAATTTGTTAAAAATAGTAACTATCAATTTGACACAACAAAACAGCTTTTTAAAAGTACATAACGACAATAACTGAAATTATGATAATGCCAGCTGTTTCCATTTTAAAACATATGTATATTATATGTGAATTTTTTATACATTCTTTAAGCTTAATATTATAAGTTAATGTCAATGTTTTACTGAATATGTGTTAATGCTGGCGTACATAAAAAATTTAATAAATTAGTTAACATTGGGTTTTATTTTTATGGATAAAAAATTCAACATTAAAAATGTGTACTTTTTCAACAACTTGCTTCATAAAAAATAACAATGCACTTATGGACCTGAAACGCCCACCTTGTACAAAATGGTTATGGAATGCTTTAATTCTTTCGAAATGCTGAGATGCTAACTATTGTTATTGCATAAACATTTACTAGTTTTTACACTTGACGCTATTTGTAAAAATTAAAGGGAGTTAACTCTTAATATTCATTACTGAAACTGTGAATGATATCAAAGCCGAGGCGGTAATATCAAAATTACAGTTAAGCCCAAATTCATCGTCACAATTTTTTCAGGTTTTGGCATTATAGACAGGCTTGGCGATAAATTTTGTTATGGAACTTCTGGTGAGTCGATAAGCGAGGTGCATTATAAGTAGGTCTTACTGTGTTGACAATTTTAGGAACAATTATAAAATGGCGGGGAACTTATTAAAAATTATTTTTTATCAATTAAAATATCCTGATTAATAGGTACACTATTATAGTGGTGATCAAAATCATGGAGACCCATGTCATAATAATACAAGTCAAAGGTCACCGGTCACCAAAAAGTTTTTCCGACAAAAAGTTATATAATAAAAGTTGATTTTGAAGAAAATTAGGTTTAAATTCCCCCATTTTTAGATTGAAAAATGAAATATTCAAATGATCAAAAAATGGTGTTGTCTCCCTTTGGTAGTTTAAGTGCAAAACCGGAAGTGACGTAGATGGTGTTATCCAGGCTGTTTAGAAAGTAAAATATGTTAAGTTGAAATGTAGTATCCAGACTTTTAAGTCCGATATATTAATGGAAGAAGAACTGGCGTTTGTCATTTTTATAAGTAAAGTTCCTTTTTGGACAAATGTTACATACAGTAAATCTAATGAAATTTGTTTTATATAAAAAAGGAAAATGAATGCATCTTATCATCACCCATTTTAAATTTCTGTTTAGATTCAAATCAAGGTATTCTTTTTCTTCTTGTGATTTGTAGTTTTTTGATATAGGAATTAAGGTTATTTTGTAAGTGAGATCAGGGCCTTTCATGTAAAAGACAAACAGCGCTAAACATAAAAATGTACTGAAAAATATTTTTAAGACGGCTTCATAATAGCGTAGTCACGAAGATCAAAAGTCATGAAATTTACCTCATTCTGAAGGACATTTCAAGAAAACACCAAAATCGAAAACCCCATTCCAATATCTTTCCAAACAGTCAAGTTATGGTAATTCAAATCTATTTCACAAAGTTTTTGTTTAATGTAAATGCGGTTTCGGAGATGAATAATTTAAGATTTTGTATGCCACTGCGACCCATATATACAAATTTGATCGTTACGTCACGAACACACTTGAATAGTACCAAAATGCTTTTTGCCAGGTTTGAATGAATGTCCAGTTTTGGAGGAAAAGGTCGTATACACGTGTAGTCGACATAGCACAGCAATGTTTGCACACACACATGCTGTGTTATCCCATAAGCTCGCCTAGGCATTCAATCAGGTAATCTTAAATTAGCGCTACCTCATCTGCCAATAGAACAATGGGAAAATAAGTAAACTTTCTATGGCGTGTGTGTGTGTGTGTGTGTGTGAGAGAGAGAGAGAGAGAGAGAGAGAGAGCATATTTAAAGGTAAAATTCTAAAAGACATTTTTGCGAACTCTGTGCAAATGCCACGTACCCTTTGAAATTTACTTTAATACTTTGCAATATGCCATAAAATGTAAAACTTATATTACCACCAGAGTAAAACATTAAAATTGTCGAACATAAAAGTGCTGAACATAGAAATGACATTAACTATATATATTAACATTCCAATAAAATGTCTATGTTTATTTATCACAAGCTGACGTTTGTAACATATTTTAGAACCATCAATTTACAGTTATAGGCAAACAACATTGATCTGTTCGCTTGACCTTTCATTAGGATTAGTCATACAATGGTCCACACAATACGCGGGTTGTGTTGCAGTTCGCAGGTAACTTACATGACGAAATTGTATAAACAATACATGTTTCCATGATGTAGACGGTGTCACCTAAAATAAGCGTACTTTTTCACAATAAGTATCTAAATTAAAGGTCAAGCGGATAGGCCAATGTTGTTAGCATATACATCCATTAGGTGTGTAACCTTTTAGAACCATCGATTACAGTGACATCAATATTATCTTCGGTAGTGATATTTCTAGCAATACGTCGTCTCGGAAATTTATCTTGTGATCCAGTAATTGTCTATCACTTTTATTTCCATCTAGTATGAAATCATATAATGACGATTTCCTTATGAGAAAACAGTAGTACGTAGTCCATGTAGTCCAACAATGTTAGACGTCACAGACACCCGTTTGCATTGGATTGATTGATTGAATGGGTTTTACGTTCCAGTCAAGAATATTTTTATGATATCGAGACGTCTCCAGTTGTAGGTGACGTGGCAGCTAATCTAACCTTTTCAATGCGCTCAGTACAATGTGTAGGAGGATTGTCTAACGTGACTACACCTGTCGTGACACAAAACATCGGTTTTTAAGGTCTCTTTTTTATCCCATAAAACTAATGCCTGTGACGCCTAAAATTGTTGGATTAACATCGAGTGATGCACAGGTAATTACATGAGTTTTTGTAAGCTTTTTTTGATTTAATCAATATCCCTCTTCTTCTTCCCTTCGTTTTGGCTGTTGTTCTCTCACTTCTTCCTCAAAGTTACTGATTGTACTACATGATAGAGCAGCATCCCCAGAATACCCCACCATCTGGCCGTATCCCGTCGCTGACCGATTTTCTTTGCTGTTCCAGATACCATAAGAGAAGTACAATATCAGTCCTACAATATATACATAAAATACAACAGCTAAATAAGATAAGTTGGTGATGTAACAGTTCGTTACATATCGTTATAACGGGATGGTTCTCGTTTCAAGCTGAAAAAATACGTTTATAGTCTTGTTTGCTTGCGTTCTCTTATCAAGACTTGTATATGAACAACACACACACACACACACACAGAGAGAGAGAGAGAGAGAGAGAGAGAGAGAGAGAGAGAGAGAGAGAGAGAGAGAGAGAGCTTATATAAAGTAAAAATTCAGCTTATTTTAAACCAAAGGGATGTCTCAATTTAAGTCCTGCGTAATTGCACCTTTCAACTGTAAAGTGATGATAAAATCGAAGCGATTATATAATAATCAGATAGTACGGGAAACCTCGAGGGTAATTAAAACTAAGATAAATTATTGATAATTATTGATTACAAGAACACAATGCCGCAGATAACTGTTAAACTTTTTTTAAAGAAGCAATTTCACATCTCTCTTATGACTTTAGATTACCGCGTATCTTAAGCCTAGTTTACACTTTATGCCAAAATAAATATGTATTGTAATGTCTGGAAACATGTCATTTTTCAGATGAATAAGGACTTGTTCTTATTCGGTATGTCAAACAAATGTAATAGGAAAAATTATCAAGAATATTTAACTTATATCGAAGCGTCACCAGCTTAAGGTGAAGTGGCAGAGCGCAGAGGGAGAGTTTGTTAGTACCATGCCTACCGTGATATGGGGTATCGGTTTTTAAGGTATCTTCCCAAAGACCCCTTGACTTTTATTTTTGAATGCCGAGTATTTGGAGAAAGTACATTCACTACCTATTTTTAAGTCTTGATTAAACCCCGGTCGAGGTTCGAACCCACGAGCACCCACATACGAAGTGAGCACTCTACTAACTGAACTTCATTCACGACAACTTTTGATGAATAAGCAGCACTTTGGAATATTACAGTATTCGTGCTTAAACAATACTTTTTGTTAGTTCTGTAATAAATTGCTATCAATTACCATCAGCTGTCGCAAAGATATGTTTCTCATTTTTCTCAGTATCTTATTATCAACAACAGATCGCGTAATAGTGAATAATGACAGATATATCTATTAAATGTAAAACCATTAACATGTTAAACAAAAATAAAATAAAAATATTATACAACAGCAAAGCATCATGACTAAAATATTCATTCACACACATACTAAAATATACCAACGTATAAGTATAGACCCGTGAATAAGTCGCACCTAAAACTGTTAGGTAGGTTTTAACATTTTTCACAATGTTCACAATGGATCATGAACTTAACCACATAAACACTACGTGTCTCCAATTTCAAGAGAGTTATATCACGAACACGACCGATTGGCTACTACATCTGGCAAGTTTCAAGAGAAGATTGAAAGACCATTATGCCTCAGAATTCCAGTAAATGCATCACGATGACAGGCACATGAACACAACATCAGACAATTTTCAAGCGAATCGAACGTATGACCAGCTCTTTCCACAATGTTCATGCGAAACAGGCATAGATAAGGCTACTCTATGACCCCTATTCAGAATACACATATTGGAAACGAACGCTACGCAATTTAAAAATGACGTTTGTATGACATCACCGAAATGACTACATAAACACTGCATAAAGTAACTGCCATGCGCGACAACGTGTAGTCGGTCGTATATTTCAGATTCCGATCGCAAGACCAATACGTAATTTCAAAAAGACGATGGTATGACAACAAAATCTCACAATTTTCAGGGAAGACACAACAAAGAAGACTACATGAACAGGAGTTCCAGTAATTTTCAGGCGAGGCGTCGTGTAGTTGGTCGTGTATTTCAGGGGGCGATCTCAAGACCACTACGTTATTTCAAAACGACGGTCGCATGACAGCATCTCACAATTTTCAGGGAAGACATCACCAAGAAGACTGCAGGCGCGGCATCGTGTAGTTGATCGTGCATTTTAAGTGGCGACAGCAAGCGGTGTAGACCGCTACCTAATTTAAAAAAGACGGTTCCATCTCTCGCAGCTTTTAAATAAGACATCACGAAAATGACAACATGAACATTACCTTAGGTAACTTTCAAGCGCGGCATCGTGTAAATTGTCGTATATTTCAGGGTGCGAACGTAAGACCATTACGTAATTACAAAAATACGGTCGCATGACTTCGCAGTTTTCAGACCATCAAGAAGACTATAGCTACATGAACACTGCATCAGATAATTTTCAGGCGAAACCTTGTCACGCCATACCTTTCTACTGGTGATCGTGACAACTACTGTCTGTTTACTCTACTTTAGAGAAAGTAATAACGCAAAGATAGTAAGTAATTTCCAAGAAAGACAAAAATAATGTCTATTGAATCATAACTATGATAATAATACTAAGGATAATGTGGCGTATTTTTCTCTATCCTAATCGTAAGTTAAAAATATAGTAACATACCCACTGCCAACCATATTGCTAGTCGTAGCCATGTCAACGGCTGAAGTTTCATCATAAGGAGTATATTGACAAACATGCTAAGTGATGGTATCAATGGTACAAATGGCAGCTGCAAATAAAGTAAAGAATGATTAAATTAGAGAGTTGTCATATACCATTTTTTTAAATTTAATCATAAAATACATCCAAAAAATGGTATATGTCAATAGACAATTTACCATTTTTTTAAATGTATTTTATTATTAAAATAAAAAAAATGTTATATGACAGAGCCAATAAATATTTTCGAACTGACTGGTGAAGCTAACTGGACAAGAGGTGATTATTCTTCTGGAGAAACCGGCCCAACTTTCATGTAGAGAAGTTCACGTTTGAAACATTTCCTATTTTTCAAAGGCTTTACTTTGCTTTTATTGTGGATTTAGCAAAGACTGGTATGGTTTTTGTTTTGTTTTGTTCTTCTCGTCATGTGACCAGCGTGGGTTAGCGATTTCCAAATATAGGTAAACAACATTGACCTGTTCATTTGACCTTTGATTTAAATATTTATTATAGACGAGTAAATTTAAGTAATAGGGATCACGTGTGTATATTTCGCCTATATGATGTGAAAACTAATCATGTGCAATGTGCATATGTATTAACTGTGAATCCTGAAGCTACCAATGTATTGTGTGGACCCTTACATATGTGTATTCCCAATGAAAGGTCAAACAGACAGGTTAATTTTGTTTGACTATACAAGAGCATACGAAACGATTAGAAACTCAATGGAATGACGTCATGTACCAATTTGTATTTTGACAGACTAACAGATCCTACTGTAGCGCAATGTATCATACAGAACCTAAGTTAGCAAGTCAGTGTTACATTTTGGACTCAGTTACATATCTGGACAGGCCAGAACCCTGGCTATAGTTTCACAATTATTCCTAAACTTTAAATTTGTTTAACTTAATCTAGCACATTTCAAATCTGAACAATATTGTAAGTGTTCAAGTTATTCATGAATTTCAGGTACCATTTTGAAGACCACTCTAAACTTGTGAAATCTATATATATATTCCAATTGTGATGGAGCTTTTTACTTGAAGTTCCACAAAATATTGTCAAAAGTTGGAAGATTTAAGTCAAGGAAACTCTAGCCTATATAATGTATATATATGACTCTGGTGATGACGCTAACATCGCTCTGGCGTAGTTTGCAGATGCGCTAAAACGACAAAACAATTAATGTTCTTTTCAAGCAAACAAAAGCTTCAAATTTAGCACGGATGCTTTCTAACATTTGAAATTGTAAATCGGTTTGGAACATGACAACAATGACATTATAAGAGCTAATGTAATATTAATTGCATTATGAATTATTGATAATCTGTGTAACTGGACATGGATATTCTCTCTCTCAAGGGACGACGGTATCAATCAAAAACCGGATATGTTCAAACCATCCCATTTCGTTTTTAATTTTACATTTTGATATTATAAAAGTAGAATAGACTCCAAACAATCCAATTTCGTTTTTGATATTGTGACAGTGGTATAGATACTACCAGTAGTAGCAATATGTGTGTATATTTACAATAGAAAAATAACTTCTACGTTGAACCCAGTTTGATTTCTTTTTTCAAGATTCGCATAAACATCGGTTTTTCACATCGCGCATGAATACCAATACTCCCGAGTCAAATACCAATCCGCAAGTCCAGATGTCGAGCACTCTATCGTCTATTAAGTCTGTTTTTTAACAAGCTCTACCTTCAATAACTGTAACTTGATCATTAATATGAATATGTAATTTTTTGTCATTGACTGAAATAAAATTTGTTTGAAATATTATCCAAGATTGATGACCTATTTTGTTTCTTCCAGACATGACGTAATATGGGCGGGGCTTAATGTTTCTGAACAGCTGTTCCATGTCCAAGTCACGTCCGCCGTTAAAAATTCTTTTTCAAAACATTGGAATTTATTTCATTCAACGGAATTTGCAATTTTGCTCTCGTAAAAGAATAAATTGTAAATATAAGAATTGACTGTCCTTTTTCCTGGTTCATCGAGTAATGAAACAGAGTTTAAAACTAGCAAATCTAAAATGAACTGTTCAGCAGTTCATCAGATTTGCTAGTTTTAAAATCTGGTTCATTACTTGATGAACCAGGAAAAAATGACAGTCAATTCTTAAGTAAATGTGTAAATGTCAGATGACAATATACCTAATGGTAAAAGTCAAAGTCACCAAGAACTTACAGTAAAAAATCAAACTGGAAAAGAGACCAAAAAAAAAAAAAAAAAAAAAAAAAAAAAAAAAAAAAAAAAACGAAAAAAAGATATATACCAACAAGACTGGTTACAAAACGCCAAAGTTTAAAAACCCCATTTCGAATTTGAAAAGGGGTACTTACCAATAGCACTAATTAAAAAACAAAGAAACAAATACCAAGACCACTGATTGCAAATATGCTAAATTTGGAAAAGTTAGACAAATATCAAGAACACCGATGATAAAACTTACGAATTTGAAAAAATAACTGATTATAAAACTCCAAAAGGAACAACTTATAATCGAATAATCAGATATATAACAAAAACACAGTAAAACTCGCATGTCCATTCCGAATTTTGAAAAGCAATATCGCTAAAAAGTAATGTGAGAATGGTGGTAACAGAGTTCTATCTATACCCTAGCGGTGTCCTACTTGTTTTAAGGAAAGTGGTTCTAAAATATTCGAAAGTAAACATTGCTATACCAAACATCAGACTTTACCAGAATTTGACAAACAACTACCAAAATACCCCAATTCCCAACATCTACAAATGGTTAAATGTTTTCCTGCGGCCACGACCTTTCGATATGACCTTGGTTCAAGGTTACGATACATTTTTGGACCATTATTTTATGTGAGTTTTTATGACAGTCATCCAAAGTAGGTATGAGATATGGCCCGTACACGATTTTACACGGACAGACAAACAGACAGACATGGTGATTCCTATATAACCACCTCAAACTATTTTGCGGGGGATATAATAAACCCACCTGAAATGTTAGGAATGCGTCGTTTTTCTCATGTGCCACCATTGTAAGAAAACACAAAATAACAGCAACAATGAATATAATTAGTAACAAAATGATCCACCAAGCACCACTGGACAAATAGCTAAATCCAAAAATTAACAGTGCGGATAAGCATATAAACATTACAATCATAAGAAATGTGGCTAATATGGCGGCGTTCCCAGGTTCAAATGACTTCAAAAATGGCATTTCACGAAGTCTTTCTTTCAGTTTTCCAAAATCATCATGGCTTTTTGATTTTTTAATTATGGAAGAATCTTCTGTAAAACCCGGATCTTCCTGGATTGTTTCTTGTTCCTGTTCCGGTTTTAGTTCGAACTGACACTTATTGGCTGGGAGGTACCGCAGTATTATTACACTAGCAGCTACTATAGTGTAAGCTAGAAGTGTGCCTATAGACATGAACTCTACCAGTGCTTCAATTTCAAACAATAAAGCCATCATTGCAGCTATAAAGCCAAAGCAAAGAATTCCCCAGATAGGTGTTTGCGTTTTTGGATGGACATAGGCGAAAATTTTGAATATCAGGCCATCTGATGCCATTGCGTATATAGCCCTCGGCAATGAAAAAGCGCCTCCGAGTAAAGATGTTGTAATGCCGAATAATGTTCCAATTGCCACGACGTACTTTGCCCAATCTAATCCTAGATCTGCATACGCAGAAGGATAAGCTGCATTTGGATCTATATCTGTGTAAGGAACCATTAATGTGAGGGCTATAGTGACCAAAACATACAAAAATGTAACGACGCTCAGTGCAGAAACGGTTGACACTGGAATTGATCGTTCAGGATTTTTGGCTTCTTCTCCAGCCACTGCAATGCCTTCAAACCCTATATAGGCAAAGAAGCAAGTAGCAGCACCGGACAAAGTTCCCCCAAATCCATAAGGGAAAAACCCTTTAGGTTCAATCCAATTTTTTCCATCTGCGTAATAAAATCCAGCGCATATAAGAAATATAATGACAATTATGTTTATTATTGTGAAAACATTATTGAAGTTCATAGTAAACTTAGCTCCACATCCTACAACTATAAATACAACCATGACGGCGGCGAATGAAACAAAATCCGGATATTCGGATAGCCAAGGACTGTTATGACTTAGATGTCCTATATGTGCCAATGTTCCAGATTTGATTGTTCCATTAAATAACGAATCAAACGCACCACTCCACGCACGAGCTACTGCCGAAGCTCCCAACAAATGTTCCAAAACAATATTCCAGCCAATAATGAAACCCCAAAGTTCACCTAGAGCTACATACGTATAGGAATATGCCGAACCTGCCTTCGGGACTCTTGCTCCGAACTCAGCATAACATAGCGCTGAAAGTATTGCGGCACAACCGGCAAAGATATAAGACAGAACCGCTGAAGGTCCAGCAAGATCCCTGACCACTGTACCGGTCAGTACGTAAATGCCAGCTCCAATCATATGACCAATACCCAAAAGGGTTATATCGAATGTATTGAGGCATCTTTTTAATGGAGTATCATAGAAGTCTTCGGCTACTGTCTTCTTCCGGTTGATAACGCTCCAAAATCTACCAAGCCCGTCAGCAATTTTACCCGTCATCGTGTCTGAAATATATTTAAACAGAATAAAAAGGTAAAACAAAAATCCACTAAAGACTTTAAAAGCAACACAGTATGAAAATATACCTTAATTAAGTGGAATGGACATGGATTGTATCTGAACTTTGATAGACCGCGCTTGTTGTTATGGCCAACAGTTTTTTTTTAAAAAAAATATTGTTGTTTAATTTAGTTTAAACAATATTTCATTTCAGAAATACATGACAATGTACAAAATCGTTTACGAAATATACAGAGGATCCGGGTACAATATTAACCAGTCTCCTCAACAATTATTACATTTTAATTATTATTTTGCGTGTCACAGAAAGAAAATAAACAAACAAATAAATCAATAAATCAATAAATAAATAAATAAATAAATAAATAAATAATTAATTAATTAATTAAAATTAATTAATTAATTAATTAATTACTATGTAGGTTATAAATTGTTTGTTTTAAAATTTGAAGGAGAATTGGAATTTTTCCTATAATAATGACTTGTGCTTAACTTCACAAGAGAGATTTCTAAACCTTGCTATAATTTAAAAAAAGTGTTTTTAAAAGTTCTACGTTTTTAGGAACTCAACTCGTGAAAAGGCAAACTTCATATTCCGGAGCCAACACATGAACATGTGAAAAACGAAATAAATGGGAAAACTTGACTCAGTCAACACATGAACATGTGAAAAACGAAATAAATGGTAAAATCGCCATTCCTCAGCCAACACATGAACATGTGAAAAACGAAATAAACGGTAAAATCGACATTCCTTAGTCAACACATATGTGTTACTTTGACATAGTGTCCTCCAGTACTGATATTATCAATTGATAAAAATAAACTGAAGATATAGAATATTCAGCAAGTGTTAAGTTTATTACAAATCAATTAACCTTCGGTAAAATACATTGTGTTCAATTACCTAGGATCCGTCAACGATCTATAGTCCGATCACATGTTCAGTGAGGAAAAAACATGTTTTGAATGGGTAGTGTGATTTTAACATAGATAACCTCAATATACTTGAAATAGCACATGTCTTTTAAGGGCACTTTCTTAAATAATTTCAATAGTTTTGCAAATATTCTTAGCTTGTTTTTTGCTTTTAATTTATATGAATAAATTTTAATAAATTTTTTCGATAAAAGTTTGTTGAAAAATAAATACTCGTACTTGTTTCGTTTGCAGTCTTGTTTTAAAGCTAAGTATTTGAAAATAATACTTTTCTATCTACATTGTTAAATTTTTAATATTCACTGTCGTCTTTGAGTTTTTGGGAGTTAAAATTTAGCCTGCTGTTGTCCCTCTGATATGTTGTTATGGCATATTCATTCATAAAAGTTATTCAGAACTGGGTCGCTAATATGTATTAACGCGATACTGGTTTACACCTAACCAGCATACGTCACGGACTAGCCCATTGTAGTTGCTTATGAATGAACAGCAGGTATAAAAAATAAAACAGATCAAACATCAAAACAAAAAATAAAATTCATTTATTACACTTGTTTAGCCTAGAGCGACACAAGTTTTTAAACTACAACATCACAAAAACGAAGTTATTAGCGGAAAAAAACCCATTTTACTACGTGATACGCATCATCTGAATTCAGATGCGCGCCTGATAAAAATAGGTTTTATTTGATTTTTAGACTTAATATAAAAACAATTGCAATTTTTTTTACAACACATGTTATAAAAATAGCAGATCTACATATAACATTAATTGAATTTGCGGTAATTGACCCACGATCTTTTTTAGGCCACACCGGCATTCCTCACTGAATAAGTGATCGAACTATAGTTGCTCTTTAATATATGTTGTGCGTCCTATAAACAGTACAAACCTGCCGAAAGTTAAACACTAAGCTAACGAATTTGTGCCGACTTGACAGACAGCTCGTTTCGGTCCCTCGTTTCCTAAACCACGTCAGCTTTTCGACAGCTGTTTTTTATCTACCTCTCGACAAGTTTTTGATCACTACCCGCCAGTGTGCACCGAGCTTCGACTTCTTTTCGTAATGCTCAGTGCTCAAATTTCGTACTGATCTGTATTGTATGCGAAAAAAGATGTTTAGTTTGCACATGGCAAAATGCATTAAAACATTAGAATGCGTGGAATATCCGGGCTTGTCTATAACGGTGGGAACAGATATGAGAGCTATATTTATTCGTGTTATAGTCTTATCCATATGTTTCAGTTTTTGCTATTTACTGGCCTAAACAGCTAAACGCCCCCGCTGTTCTTAAAACTGATATTAATACATGGATTCCGTGATAAGAATAGATGTTGCAATTTTACTTGAACATTTTGCCATGTTGCATTGATTTTCTGTCTCTAATATAAATATAAGGATATAAATTGACAAGGTTGATTACCAAAGAACAAGATGTTTTGTTACACAATAACAGTAAGCCAGTAGCAAATCGATATACCAAAAGAAGTTTAGTTAATTTTAGAAAGTGGACAGCGATTACCAGGCAGCATCATTATATAGTCAGCTTCATTGATTTATTTAACTTAAAATTGCCTTAAGCTGGTATTTAACTTTGCTTTTGACGTCACACACACACACACACACACACACACACACACACACACACACACACACAGAGAGAGTTTCAAATTGTTTTCTTGTTGGTGTGATCACTAACCACCTTTTGAAATTTAGATACTCATTGACATAAAGTCATTAACCTTTATCCTTTCGGGGCACCCAGTCTCACTTCCATAATGACAGTTGACTGATATATTTAGCTTAATTTGCAAGTTTTCAAAGTGTTCATTTTGCTTTTGGAATCGTGATTTGAACATGGACCAGTATGTTTGTGTTTGATTACACATTTTACAATTGAGTTTATTAGAAGATGCTGAAGACACCATTTAAAAAAAAACAACAAACCTCTGCTTTATTTTGCTAGACACTCTATAGAAGCAGTGTCTAGAACTCTTAGGAAACTATGCCTAGGAACTTTGTGGAAATTAAATCTATGGAAAATATGTATAGATACTACGGAATCAGCTATGCCTAGACATTATGGAAGTTATGCCTAGATGCTATGTGGAAGCTATGCCTTGTAGCAACTCCTAATGAAGTCCAACCCCTAGTGAAGTTCTGATTTCATTAGTCGTTGACAATTTCGACGCCTAATCATGTCTAAAGATTGAGGCTCCAGATGAGAAGTAAAATACAGTCGTTCAATTTAAATAATAATTTTCTTTTGCAGTACCAAAAAAAAAAGACTTCTCATCTGGAGCCCTAATCTTTCGACTTCGTTAGGCGTCGAAATTGTCAGCGACTAATGAAGTCCGGACTTACTCTATGGAAGCTTTACCCAGACACTCCATGGAATCTTTGCCTACAGTCTATACTTAGACATTTGATAGTTTTGCCGAGATACTCTCAAAGCTATCCTATTTTCATTCTGTATGTGGACTCGTGGTAACATTTTGTGATAAAACTGGTTGTTATAACCGCATATTCACCAAAACGTGAATTAACTCCACAGTTTAAGAATAACGGTACTTTCACTATCTAATGCACGATCGGACGTCATGACATGCACGCTTAAGATTTCCGTATATTTAAATATCACGATAATTGAGTTTAAAAATTATCCTAAATTGAATATAAAAATACATTGCTCATAAAACTATAAATGGTTATAAAATACATTTGTAAATACCGCTCATTAATGTCTGACAAACTGTACCATATGGTAGGTCTACACAGCAATAACACCGATACTATATCTATATAGTGTTTTGTTTGCTTGTATATGACAAATAACGATACAAAATTGATTTTTATATCTAAATCAGAGTTTTAAAAACGATGACTATGACAAAATATAATGTATAAAAGCTTACAAACCTGACATTTTGGCGATTAATGTACTAATTCTAAGATACTTTAAATCTACTCTCTATGTCTTCCGTCTTTAGTAAAATCGATTATATCGTGTATAAATTATGAAAATTCATTCATTATTAGAACTTGCTGAGGAATCCGTGTACTGCTTTCAGGAGTGTATATAAATAGCCAACCATATTATAATGATGAATATTGATTACTGTAATGTGTAAATGGTCGACGATGTTGTGTGATGGTGAGACAACTTACAAGGGAAAAACAATCCCCAACGGTGTCGGGTAATGTGTATGTTGCGATTTATTGGTTATTGTATCGCTTGTGGAGGATGAGGTTTGATATACGGGTCCCAGAATCTAGGATGATCCGGAAAAACATGTTTAAAATCGGGTTTTCAACTATAAGAGAATTATATAGATTGATTGAATGGGGTTTTATGTCTAAGGCGAGAATATTTTATTTATATCGAGACGTCACCAGCGATTGGTATATGGGACAACGGGTTTTAAGATATTTTCCGAGGGAACCTGTGGTTTTTAAATTTTTAATGACGAGTGCTTGACAAAAGAACGGTTACTTCCTATATATTCTTAAGTATTGCTCAGACCCAGCCGACCTCTCAGCTAGTACATCCATATACATGTACAGAGCGAACAGTCTTTTAACTGAGCCAGCGTAGTGGTTAAAAACTTAGATGCATTTACGGATTTTGTTTCTCATGCTTACAGTACAAGCCTGTCAAAAGCTAACGCATCAGTGCAGCATATTTTGTCCCCTCGTTAGCTACACATCGGCAGCTTTTCGGCAGACGCTTTCTATGTCTCCAGAGCTGTCCAGCTAGCTACTTCAAATTCAGATCGTGGTCACTCGTATGCCAAACTTCGACTCCTTCTCGTTAGCTCGGTGTTAAACTTTTGACAGGTCTATACTGTACTTACTTACTTACTCAGTTACTTACCTGCTTGCTAACTTACTTACTTGTGACAAAGAGATAGATCGATAATTGTGACGCACTCGGTGTCAGTATAATATGACCAGGGGGAGTATTCTTGTCTGTGGCGTATTGACTCGGTGAGCTAGCACCTTAAAGTCGCCCTGAGTGTGCGCTAGTATAAGACAGTCCATAAAACACACTCGCACTTTCATATACATACACGAACTTTCATAGATTAATCTATAAAAATTAATCAAATTGCTGATGCGACACAACAAGAGTAAACCAGCTTAAGAACTGATTAATTCCACGGTGCTTGTTAATCATGTTGAGCTCAATTTTTCGGATTTTTCAGTATTTTTATCAATTATTCTAAATATATAACGAAGCGTTTTTTCCAATAAAATTGTGCAATTCGTATATCACTTGTAGTTTATTTAAATAAATATTGACACTTTTTGCTTTTGACATTGAAAAAAAAACAATTTAAAAATATATTATCTATAATAAAGTCACAATCACTTTCAAATTAGTTACTCAATCCACATTTAGTAACTTTTAAATCCAACACGCAATCTTAAAGCCACACTCTGTCACTGTCACATTTTTTAAACCTATTCCTTCGATACTGGTACGTGAAGCAAATTTATAAAATCTAATCAACCCTATTAATAAATATTTTTATTATCGAATACACTCATTTAACACAATACCCTTTATTCTGTCCACAATCGGTTACCACTGCAATGTAGAGCTTAGAAATGACTTATTATTGGATATTAGCCGTTCATTGATTTACACATAACATAATACATAATATTAGACTTGATACATTAGGATGTTGTAGGCCTACATTTTATTAAGATTATTGATATGTAACATTAATTAATCTAGCGATATTACATCATAACTTTGCCCACGCAATCGATTACTCCTTATCCCTTGTGGCGTTATTAAAACATCGGATTACCAATAAAAGAGGGTGACTGAGAGGTCGGAACCATGATCGATCCTGGGAATTTCTCTAGGTCTGTAATCTGGGTCTCGGTGACCGAGTGGTTGAAATCGCGTTAACCGATCAAGGTACCTTTCACCGCCTTGGTTCGAAACCCGGACTCGGAAAGATCCTAGATTAAGAGCTCGCTTGACTGGACACTCCGGTTTCCTCCACTATCGACGAACTGACTGCACTGATATACATGTAGGTGAAATGCTTTTGACTGGGGCGTAAAATGACATTTTTTATCTTCACTCTAGCTCTATAATCGAGTGTTTTACCGATTCGTGTACCAAGATTGCTTTAGTTCCCATCTAGAAATCAGCAGGTTCGACCGATTAACTAGACAAATCCGGACATCCGGCGGATTCATAATTTAAAAAGAAAAAGGAAAAATACACGGTCAAACCAAGGCTGGAATCTATGACCCGAGTTAGATACCCGGCGTCAGGGGAAGGGAGTTTTCCATTGTAACTAGTATTTATATGTACGTTACAAATGTCGCTCCCGTTAGAACCTTGTCTTTGTGTGATAGAGCCCATAAAAGTATATACATCAGAAATACAGTAGTATTTATGATGTACATGCTATCCGAACCGTCCGGGATTTTGTTTTACCCGAATCGCATCTAGAATAGGGGAAATGAGGGATTATAACTGATTAAAAACGATTGTATGACATGTATATAATTAAGATAGCTCTTTTGAATAGGAAACAGTGCGTATATATAAATTTAATGTCGGAAGTCGTGCTAAACATAAAGGTTAACAAGTATGATCTGGTCTTCTGATCCTTTCTTTAATGTTAGACATAGGACCAGTAGGACCGGTAACAAGAAGATAGCGTGTGTGATTCTAGTTGTGTTGTATATTTAAATGACATTCTGTAAAAATTGCAAGTCTCTATAAGACCGAGAAATTTAAATTTAAAAGGTCATATGACCAGGTTATTTAAAATATCCGGGGTGTATTATTTGCAAAATGTAAATAATGGCCACCGTAATATCTCGTTAATTTCATCGAAAATAGAAAATAAAAGTGTCACTTACCACATATTCGATATTAAAAGATCAAGGATTGAGACTTATATCATACACAGGCATATAAAACACACACATATTGATCAATATCCCATCGAAATATCATGTCTATTGAACACTTGTATACGTCAGCGATTGTGTCAATTTAAAAAAAAACAACTAACATATTGACATTATATTCACATTGCTTACTAAAGTCTACCAACCGTATATAAGCTGCCTATATATAGACATATGTTACACGTTTTTATTGAGTTCATATTGTTCATGTTTCTTTTTCTTCTTTAAAAAGAGCATTTATAATGGTAAAAATTTTGTTTAACGGATTTAAACGTCTTGACAATTTTTTATAAAAGATATAAAGACAACTACTACCGGTATTTAATTTTAGAATCACCATATCATTATTTCCTCTATTACAGAGATTACCATTGCACGATAAGAAAATTATACGCACATAATTGAAACAAATATTTTCATATCATTCCTTGTAATGTAATGCATTTGTGTTCCATGAGGCTTATGGTACAATACATTAAATTTAGACCATTAGACTTCTGTACAACGATTCCAGTAAATCAAACAGAAACATCACTCAGTCCTGGCTCCGGTTTCACAAACATTCCTTAATCAACATAGATTTTCCTTAACTTAAGTTTAGCAAATTATGACAATGTTTTTTTGTTATTGAAAATATGACGAAACATTTTTGACAAAACTAAATAAAACTTTTATAAGCTTGAAGTTATCTTCTTAATGAGACATTCAATTCCTGAATATCTTAAAAATTAACAAAATTATTAAGGTATGAAATTTAGCAGAATTATGCCAGTTAAGGAAAATCTTAGCTAAGGAACGAATGTGAAACGGTGCCAGGCCCCGGTTTCACAATCATTCCTTAACTTAAGAATTTCCTTATCCTAATTTCTATATTTTCGTCCTTAGCTAAGAATTTCCTTAAATCGCGTTTCACAATGTTTCCTTAAATTTTCCTTAAATATTTAAGGAAAATCTTAACTAAGGAAATTTTTTTAAGCATACGAGCGGCCTCTTTGGAAATCTTTTGCGTTTAAAACATAAAAAGTATTATAAAAACCTGCTTCTTCATCTTGGATTCGGATTTTCCTCGATTATTTTTAGCACCACTGTTAAGTGTTAGGAATACGTACGTTTACGAGGTATACAATCTTGAATAATAAAAGTTTACAATTATGTTTACACAAACAGTCCTAAATGTAATAAAATAAAGGTTCAGTGGAGAATGATTATAAATAATATTATTTATATATAAAAATATATTATATAAATAAATAAAATATTTTTTAAAGAAAGGCTAACTGGGCGAAATCCCTTGTAGAATAAAATATAAAATGAG
Organism: Anadara kagoshimensis; assembly: GCA_021292105.1. NCBI lineage: Eukaryota > Metazoa > Mollusca > Bivalvia > Arcoida > Arcidae > Anadara > Anadara kagoshimensis. The sequence goes on from CM037870.1 coordinate 49,155,817, forward strand.
GGAAAATTTTTCGGCAATTGTTAAGGTCCGGTAGAAATAAAAGAGGAAGGCCGAAATTACCATGCAATGAACAATCTGTGAATAGTGTAAGCTGCATACTCAGTATTTTTTATCATTTATTTTTTATGATCTGTTATTGCTTTTTAGATCATACAGACCTTTAACAAATTAACTGCGATTGTTTTTTTTTTAGCTCAGGTGAGCTATTGCGGTCACTCCCCGTCCTACATGCATTGTTTGCCACGTGTCGTGCGTTTTCCGTCGTGTGTAAACTTTATATTTTCATATTCTCCAACACTACTGGACCAATTTGATGATATAAGTCAGCTATCACGCTTTCGAAATTGCACAGCTGAAGGGGTATGCCCTCCTGGGGCCCTGCACAAGTCTCAGCTGTAGGACCCAAAAATGGAAAATGACAAGGCACTTGAGGGGGAATTTGCTGAAATTAGTGATATCAGTCAGTCAATATATCTGAAAAACTTCATGTTATAACATTTTGTATAGGCAAGTATATTGAGGGTCTTACATGAGTGGTTATGTAATATTAAATACATTAAATGAGTTAAATAATTTTTATGCAACGAGACTAATGAATTCTTAATATTACATAAACTCGAGTGTAAGAATCTATTTTAGATATAATCCAGGAAAAACAGGGTTTTTTTCTCGTGAAAATACAATCCGTTTCCTCTATAAGAAAAGGACCAATTGACCGCAATTCAGAGAAGTCACGTAAACGTGTCACATACGCCCGAAGAGTACAGCTAACATTTTATGGATATGATATGTCAAAAACATAATGTTGACTTATCCATAATAAATAAATAAATAAATAAATAAATAAATAAATAAATAAATAAATAAATAAATAATCGACATATTGGAATGTTACCACGGTTGCGTAAACGATATCGCACTTTTTAAAATTAGATTTATTTATTTATTTATTTATTTATTTATTTTTGCTGTTTATAATATACTGCATGTAGACTTTAGATATGTTATATCAAGCATTCTCAAGACATAATTAATTTGCAAATATTCTTATTATTGGTCCCAACTCCTGAAAATTTTGATTTTCTGTAATTAATTGGCCGTTTAATATCTGGATGTGATAAGGGCAATACCTGCTCAGGTGAGCGTTAAGGCCCATTGACCTCCTTTTTCACTTAGATATACAGAGATCTACAGGTGAAAGCCGGTGAAAAAATCACGCTTGTTTAATTCATCTAGTAATGAAAGCCGGCGAAAAACTTTCTCTTTTCTCCTCCTCGGCGTTTAAAGGCAATATGATCAGTAATAGATAATAAATATTTGTCTAAGGCGTCTGAAAACACGCCATTTTGTTTTCCTACGGAGATTTCCTTAAATATTTAAGGAAATGATTTTGCATCCTTAAATATTTAAGGAAAAAATCTTAAGTTAAGGAAACATTTAAGTAAGGAAAATATTGTGAAACGCTTTTTTCCTTAACTTTAGGAAAAATCTTAAATTTAAGGAAAAAACATAAGTTAAGGAAATCCTTAAGTTTAGGAATGATTGTGAAACCGGGGCCTGGTCCCAGTTTCACAATCAATCCTTAGCTAAGATTTTCCTTAACTTAAATTTAGCAAATTTTGGTTATCTATTTTTGGAACTACTAATAGTTATTTTTTGTCAAAACTAATGCAGGTGTTTTAACCTAGAAAATATCTTAAAAATGACACCTTAAATTTCCGAATATTAACAAAATTATACAGATTGAAAATTAGCAAAATTTGAGTTGAGAAAAATCTTAGACAAGAAATGATTGTGAAACTGGGTCCTAGTATCATTTGCTTGTTCCCGATGTATCTTAGAGAGACATTGGAAACAATCAACAATTAAAAAAAAAAAGAAACCAGGACTAAAACAACATTCACGTAAAAGAGACTTCTTAAAGTATATTCAATTTGAAATATACCAGGAAGAAATTAAATGTTGACTAGTTAGTTTAATCTCTTACACAAAAGAGAAATAACTCTTATATACATTGCTAATAATACCATGACTACATGAACGTGTTGGACGAAAGAAAGCATATGGTTTATTTACACTCAGCTTTTCCTTGAAAACTTCTAAATTATACAAAACTAATGAAATACGTTTGACAATTTTAAGCTTAATCTGCCTAATATTTTCTGTATTTTATTCCTCATTTAAGTAGCTGTGTTATCTGTGTACTCTGTTACAGCATATGGAGGATGGGCTTTTCATTCCCCCTCTTTACCTCATTATTAGCAGATAAGCATTTACCTTGTGTTTTCATTGTGAGCAAATCCAATATATTCTTTAGGGAAATTTGGAGATGGATTTCTTCTTATTGTATTTCAAATACAAAATAATAAGAATTTTATGAACAAATTGAAAATTATGCCATTACTACATAATCAAAAACAAACATACTAATCCATGTCCGAATCACAATCTAGAAGCAAAGTAAAAACTTTTGAACTGACAAGTTAGGTTAGACACGTGAAATTCCACCAGGGAAGTGAGGCCAAGTGCTCTGGAAGGGTAAGCACCACCTGTTTAGCTAGCTACACCCGCCAAGTGTGTAATCAAAATTGTGTGAAAGGAAGATGAAACTATGAGACGTCAAATATATCCAGGGCAATCCTGGACACAGAGACATCAAACTTACTGTGATGACGGCCATAAAACTTTTTGAGGGCCTTGATAAGCCTAGGCTTACAATATCCCATAAATCATTAATGCATTTCTCCAAGTTATATGAGTAAAACTATTTGACAGTTTGGCCATCAAACATGCGCAAACTTTTGTCTAAACTTAACAGACCTTCGTCTTATGTTAGCCCAAGGCTCACAAACTACTGTTAGTAAAATAATTTATTAGTTAATTGTTATGCCGAAATAGGTTTTACCAAAGTACGTAAATGATAAACATTGTCGATGTAAATTTTGCGTCAGGACCAATAGTTTCTGTTACATTGACCCAAGATGCATACCCTAACCAATCTACTACAGAAACGCCGTTTCATAAAATAATTCCTGCATTACAGAACGCATTACAAAACCATACAAGAAGATAAATACCTTTATATCACTTCCATTTTGATAACTCAATTTTGGCACCCACGAAAGGCTACATTTCCAGTAATAAGACAAATGTGATGACGTCAATTTTTCTATTGACAATTTTGCTTTTTTGCAATAATATACCTACCTCTCCTGTTAATGGTGTATTTGTTTGACAGTAAATACGTTATGGTAGAGCTTGTTTCCACTACGGGAACTTTATACAACGAAGCAAACTGCTTACACATTAACTGTTGACGTAAGGATATTGTAAGCTTAAGTTTTATGGCCGCCATCCGAATATTGTTGGTAAGTATGATGTGTCTATATGCAACATTATCCTGGATATATTTTGCGTCCCGTAGTTTCATGTTCCTTTTATATTTAATTTGAATTAAACACTTGGTCGGTGTGGCTAACTAAACGAGGTGCTTACCTTTCCGGAACAACCGGCCTCACTTCCCTTTAGGAAGTTCAAGTGTTTAACTTAATTTACCAGCTTTCAAAGTTTTTACTTTGGGATTTGAACATGGATTAGTATGTTTGACTTTGATAGCGGATGTCCGTCCAGTCGGTCATAATAATAATAATAATAATAATAATAATGATTCTAACTTACCTTACACCTAGATAGTCTGAGTATCTTTTGTGACGTTGTTTCACATAAATTGCCAGATTATACGTGTGCGACAAAATATATAACACAATAGTGAATAATATAAACTTATATGTTAATCACAAAAATGTAAAATATACATTTATTTTAAATAAGGAAAACAACGAGGAAATTGTCACAAAAAGAAGTAAGTATGATCTATTACTATGCTATATCTAGATCCCAACTCTATCTGTTTTAGTACATCACATTTTAATTTGTTGAATAATCATTGGATAACTACATGAATACTATTTAATGTAGAAATCATCTGTCCTTGACAACGCATAGCAACGGACTAAAAGTGTTTCCCATAGTTGGCGGTTGATCAAAGGTATTATAAGTTATGCGATACGGAATAAACAAGGTCAGTAGAAAACATGCCGGGTGTGGCGTCAGCACTATGACAGTAATAGTGGTCTTGGTGCCGTGCTATACCAGAAACACGACGGGGCAAGTGTTAAAGGTTCTCAAATGGACGATCACACGCAATTTTAATGGCGAAACTTCTCCGTTCATACGGTTAACAACTCATTAAACATGTTAACCTCAGTTCAATTAGATTTAACTATATACTGTTGACTAGGTTTTTTTTAGAATATTTTGACTTTCAAAATTTACAATGTAAGTAAAAAAATCAAGATGCCAATACTCGCTCAAGGTTAGAAAACAACATCACAGAACAACAGACGGTTTCTATAGATGCATTTGTCATTTCATGAATGGCCACCCATTCATCGAAACTGTATGCAGCTCCGTTGAAGTTGTGGACAACGCTTCCTTGGATGAACGATGTGAGAGTAATATCAATTTGCGGATGTATCTAGCTAAACAGGAGGTGCTTACCCTTCCGGAGCACCCGGTCTCACTTCCCTGGTGGAAATTTACGTATCAAACCTTACTTGTCAGTTCCAAAGTTTTTACTTTGCTTCTGGATTGTGATTCGGACATGGATTAGTATGTTTGTTTTTGATTTACATTGATTGGAGACGAATACGGAGACGAGACCCGATGTTAAAAACCTAGTAGACAAAACAAGTACAACTGAGTCATCCCAACACCATTTGTCGTCTTTGAAAAGGTATTGCAAACCATTCACGTTAACCATGGGACTATTGAGATGCTTACCCTTGCGGAGCACCCGGCCTCACTTCCCTGCTGGAAGTTCACGTGTTTCACGTAAATTGACATTTTCTTCTTTGCTTTGGGACTGTTGTTTGAACATGGATTGGTATGTTTGTTTTTGATATTATCATTAAATGGATGGCGGCAAACAATAACAGCTTGTACTACCAGTAACAGATATACATGTCACAACCTTAAGATTTCATAACGATGAAGGACATCCTTGACGAGATCAGGCATTATCACTTCACCATGAAAGATTCTTCTCGGATATGTTACAAGATACAGAGAAATGGATACAGAAATGTGATGGATGTTTGAAGAACAAAATACAGACAAATTCAAGAGCACCATTGATAAATATTAAAACATCACAATCTGTGGAACTTGTATACATGGACGATTTATCTTTAGAATAATCATAACATCTTAGTAATAAATACAGAACATTTCACAAGGAATATCCATTCCTTTCCCTTTCCAACACGAAAGGAAACTACACAGACAGCAAAAATATCATCGGGGACATTCTTCAACAAGTTCGTCATTCACCACGCTGAATATCTAAATTAAGAACAATTTCCTACCAATCAACATACTCAAAGTTTTAAAATAATTTCTGTATTTGTTTTATTAAAGAAAAAAATAAAAGATCACAAAAAAGTCAGGTTCTACCGAGATTTGAACTCGGATCGCTGGATTCAGAGTCCAGAGTGCTAACCATTACACCATAGAACCGACAATAGTTAACAGAGAAAGGAATATAAAACACAGTCCTGCTAAAAGTATAATTCAGCAAGTGTTGACGGTTCTTGAAAGAAATTTGCAATTGAAAAACCATGCTGTTGAAAACAGCATCCTAACCAAGAACACTGCGCAATGAAAGTTAATGAATAAACAAGGCAACAAAATATACATTAGTATGTATATTCATTCACAGATAAAAAATCTCGACTTCGGACGGGTTCTGGGGCAAATGTGCAATGGTTATAGTATTATTGAAAGTCTCCCAAATATCTGACAAGCTTAGTAAAGGTTTTGTCAAGTGGTTGTTATTAGAATGGTTGGCGTAATTGAATCCGTCTCATTAAAGAACAAGCAATATCTAGAAAGCAAAATGGCTTTGTATATATCAAAACTTTCTACAACATTTTCTATTGAAGATACATGTGCAGTGTACACCAGCTATATGGAATTCCACATAAGATCTGCTCCAAATCGGACTGGATAAATCTAGAAAAAAATTCTTGTAATAGACCCACTTTATATCTCCAACCTCTTCCATATAACATCGATTACAAAGCAAAATATAGAATGAAATAATATTTTGGCAGCCACGTATTTGCGCAAAGTAATTCGGTCTGCGGAAAGTGGAATTTGGCACTTGTACTTGGCAATTCTGTAGAGTTAACTTAAGTGTATAATCCTGAATTTTTCAACTTGTGTGAAGTATACATAACTAACATAAATGAGTGAATTAGAAAACAAACATACCAATCAATGTAAAAATCATAGTCCTAAATCATTGTAAAACGATCAAAACTGACAAATTAAGTTAAACACGTGAACTTACACAAGGTTAGTGAGGCCAGATCACCCAAAAGGCTTAGGGCAAACGGTACAACAACATGACCTATATACAACATGACCAGACATATGAGAAGACAGTTACCTCGTGATCAAACAGGTTATCATGATCATCTCAACATATGATAACACCCACGAGAACAAACTAAATAACATGATCAAATCTGATAAAGTACGAGTGTACTGTGAATCAAAATAAATAATTAAAATAAATAATCATTGTTTGTTTGAAGGTAACATAGATTACACAAAGCAATTTTAAAATGACTTCCATACTCGTTATATATATTGGAACAATAAAAAACAAACATACCAAGTCCAAATTCCAAAGCATAGTTTTAACTTTGAAACTGGCAAATTAGTTAAAAACATGAACCTACACCATGGAACTGAGTCCGGTTGCTCCAGAAGGGTACACACCCCGAAGTGACCAGTTCTAGGTTAATAGAGGAAACTGGAGTGTCCATTGAAAACTACTTAACTGACATATTTTCTTATACTAGTATCTACCTTAGTTGGAATCGAACATATACATTGAGACGCTGTGATCTGAAAGAGTGCGCATGAAACCGCTCTGCCGCTAATACCCATTGTACCGCAAGGAAAGAACAAATATGAGGTAAATCTATACAAATCACCATCCAAGGGTATTTACTGGTATCACGCTTAATTTCTAGTAGTTTGACCTAATTTAACTACAAATGTAGTTGTCTTATTTCACTTACTTAATCAATATAAGACTTTTATGAAGGTAAGAAATGCACTTTGTTAAAAATTGTATTAGAATTTTAAGTTCACAAAAAGTTTGATGTACCAGAACAATAAGAAGAAGGAAGTAATATCCTTGATGTATTAGAATAATACAAGTGAAAAAGAGAAAGAAAGACTGACAAGAAACACACCAATCTCCGAATTAGTCAGTCACTACGGAATCTTCAAAACACCTAATCAGTCAAATAGAGTCCTGCGAGTTAATCAGACATGTAAGCAAAAATAAGTATACATTATATATCGTTTATTCTGAAAACACTTGTGTAATAAACGAGTTAATAAGTGAGGCAAAGTTCATTAAGATCAGAATAATATACGATCCGAAAGATAAAATATGTATCTGGACAAAGTCTTTCATTTTGCAAGAGCCAACAAGAAAATGATACAACAATGAAAGATAAATTATCAACTAGCATAATGATGTTGAGACCACTGTTATTAGAGGGCTGTACGTATAATTAAAATAGGTTTATCTCGTGATGTTGTCACAAGGGTACTCCTTTATCATTAGGGTTTATAAACCCATCTAGAAATGACTTGCATTTATGTAGCATCCATGGTCCAACAGATTGGCTTATTGTATATAAACAAAATGGAGAAAGATCCATTGCTTCGCATAGAAAACAGTACAAACATATTAAGAAGGAACCACAGCTAAGAAGAGAGTGAGGATAACACGAGGGACCACTAATATTCTTATAGCAATCTTCAATGTACTGACTAATGTATGTATGAACGTGTCTTTACCTGTTTATGCAGGAACAATGCAGGAAATTGGAGGGGACGTTTTTATATTACTTCTGATAACCTGCTTTTTCATTTTAATACTTTTCGTTTTAATGACACTGGTTGTTAAATACACTATTGATAAAACAGCAACATTAAGACCGACTTCATCTCATAAAGTTTTGTTTGCTATGGGCCTTTTCACGGCCCTTAATGGTGTATTCATTGTTTTCGCCAGTCCACCGAACAGAACTCCGCCATACTTACAGGGAATCCTACAGTCCATGGTTATACCTTATACAATTCTGTTTAGATTGATAATTCTGAGGAAAGGTACGTACACATCTTATTAATCATTTTAACAAAATCAGTTACGAATGCTGGATATGAAGTTTTATTTTGTTTGCATTTTTAATGGGTCGCACCAAGCTGACTTTTTTAAAGGCAGCGGAGACCTGAGACAACACGTACTGCATTTTAAATTTTCAATTCAAGTCTAATTTGTTGTATTGTTATACGATACAAATATGTCAGAAAGACAGGAAAAGGGTAAAACTATAAAGGTCTGCAGCAGTGGAGGAAACTATAGTAATCAGCAACATACCTCTTAAAAGACGAGAATAAAAAATGTAAAAATACAAAATGTAAATATTTTTGGAACAATAAAAAATAAGAAAACTCGGGAGGAAAACAATCTGGAAGCAAATTGACAACATTTCTCACACTAGGATTTGCCGAACTGGAATTCGAACCTGAGGCGCTGAAAGGCACCGTGATCCATAAACGCGAGGTTTAAACCACCCGGCCACCGAGATCCCTCTATACTAACTTATATTAACACATTTTATGAAAGTGATAATGCAGTAATGTGGAAACAAAGTAGGTTATCTTAAAATATTATAACATCGCGATAATCATTACAATTTGACTAAATTAAGACAGTCGTTAACTTTGTATTTATTTCACTATAGTACATGTTTACATTTTAATCCAACTCATTGTGTTAGACCTTCACTAGTTCGTACCCCATTGGCTGAATTAGCAAGGTAGATTGGGGTTAGAGTGCGTATCTTCTCTTTAGGTCGCTTGTGCAATTTTTGCATTGAGTAAACTTCTAGTACTAACACTACAGAAACATTTTCACACTATGTTTCAAGCATTCTGAACATATTGCATCAGAAGCAGGGCTATGTGCATAATTTTTCATTGTTTTTATCAATGTATTTTAATAAATACAAGTGTTTCATGAGAGACTAAGAAATATGAATGGCTGACTATTCTAGATTACATCCTCTAAAATATTAAAAAAAACCTTGATGTAATCTATTAAGTGTCTTGTCTTTCATATTTTGTCTTGGTCAATTTTATTCACACGAGGCAGAAACTAATTATATAAAAAGTTCTATATTTGTTGTTAATTTATTCTAAGTATCTCTTTGACAACTAGTTACAGTTTTGTTTCTTTTTATTTCACAGGTATATCTGTAATCCGGAGTTTATGCGCCGCAGTGGTGCTTGTTGGATTATTTATAACATCTGAACCTCAAATATGGGGTCTTGATCAGGGTGATGATGGATCTGGCGGTGCCAAACAAACGGTTGCAGCTAGAATTCTTTGGCCTCTATGCTTTGCTATTGGGTTCATACCTGTAGGACTTATGAATGTATTTTGCGAAAAGGAACTCAAAAAAGACGAAGTAGGTTATAATTTCCGCTAATGTTCCACATGATTCATTACCGAAAATGTTGCGTTTTTTGTAAAATGTAACCCGCAACTTCTCGGCAAAAAAGCATCTTTTTGAGGGAAAGTCGCTAATTATGCAATAAAATTAATAATTCTGCAAACGCTGTGATATCAAGTGGCACGCTATTTAGCCCTATTAGAAAAAATATTTTAATTGATATTAACTATGTTGCCCCACAATATATACGTGTTATAAAGGTTTCTAAGACTTTTTTCTCGTGTTAGTATTTTGGTACCCAATGACGCATTCTAATGTTTGTTTTATGTTGGCTTTTTTATTGTTGCTATTACGAGAGGAAATGATACAAATCGTTGTTCTAAAATGATTTGAATTTTTATTTTTTATTTTTAGTGCAGTTACCTTGGACTGTACTCCGATGCAAGAGATGTCTGAAATAGGCACGCATGTTGTCCATTCCCATGTCTTTTTTTGAAAAAAATGTTGTTTAAATTGAATTCAATGAAACTGGTGCTTCAAATCTGGCATAACTTAATGGACTTATACATTTTTATAAGGTCTTTGTTTCTTAAAGTTAAAGCATTTTATTGACAATGCACATTTGAACGTGTTTTTTTCTCTCTTTAAGACAAATTCACAATGTCTGTTTATATTTTCCAGGGACAGTCATTCAGTTTTATCACCTGGTCACAGATATATCAATGTGTATGTATGGTTCTGTTATTCTGGGTTGACTTCATACCAGAGTTTGGAATGGTAAGTGTAATACATAAACTGAAAGACATTGGAGCTACAGAGTGGTGCCATATATATTCGGACACTTTGTAAAATCCTTCTTTATTTCCTATAAAACCGTATATTTTTAAAAAATTCTCAAAAATTTATTTCTTGGTCAATTTCCATGATTTTTTCACCGTTAAATGTAAAATTTGTTGAAGTTTTTCTTAAAAATAATTAAAAAAAACAATTTCTTTGTTTTTAAAAGATAATCATTTAAAATTCAACGGAAAATTTCTAAAATTGAAATCTACTATATAATCATGCTTCACATGGCTGTTAAAAAGTTACAATGCTGTTCAGCTTATGTTTTCTTGACTGTTATAAGACGGACAATATTTTGAACATTATTGGAAGAAACTACAACTAATTTTTCATTAAAGGATGAAAAAATCATGGACATTGACCAAGAAATAAATTTTTGAGAATTTTTTGAAATTTGAGGTTTGAAAACGCTAATTCTTTTCTCGGCCATTTTACTGTTAAACGAGGACATCTTTTTTTACATTTCCGTTTACCTATGGTTTTGTCGAGTTCAAATAACGACGTCTTTCGAACTCCTTCCTCTGTTGCATAAAAAATTTCAGATTTATACTGACATTACTTCCTCGTATTTTCAACATACAAAGTCCAAAGTACGCTACCTGCTTTTCTGCCTTAATTGATTCCATAATAACCATATTATTATATTCATTTTAAAATATTAATAGCTGTATGGGCAGTGTCACACCTTTTAGTTATTGCAATTCGTAATCGTACAAAATACCGGTATCATTTTGTTTATGATATAGATGATACAGAATAGCGCTGATATTTAAATTTTTGGAGTTTTATTTAGATACTAACATAAAAGAGTACACGGTCACGTTGTAAAGTAAAGTAACATATTCGATTCTCATGATTTTTATATAAAATACATTTTTATGTATTTTCAGGCATCGTCTCCAACGGATTTCTGGGATCGTTTCAAAGCCGGTTCTGTATGCTACTTCAGCTCCGACGCTTCCTGTAGAAATCTTGCTGGAAAAGCTTGGTTATTTTTCTTTGGGTACTGTTTCGGCAATCTGTTTCAGTTTTTATTGATTCAGTATGCAGAGGGCGCTGTATATGCTGTAGTGGTTCAGGCGTTAATATCACCCACTGCTACAATATTCTGGACATTATTTAAATATGACGAGGTCAAAGATCATTTCTATTGGGGGCCTTTGTTTAATACGACTACAGTTTTCACGCTTGCTGGACTTTGTATGATGGTACCCGGAGTAATCATGTATAACTATTTCAGCAACAAAGAAGCCAAAGAAAAAAGCAGAATAGAACTAGAAGTTCATTAAAAACTAGATTGGCTTTTGATTTAATGAATGACGTTTTTATATTGTGTTTCCTGTGTATGTTTTTTGTAAAGTTACTATTTGATGCTTCTAAATAATACTTTGTTAAATAAATGGTTTGTTTTCTTTCTACCACATGTGTTACTTTTACTTCAATAACCAAGATGTTATATTTAAGAATGTTGAATTAACGTCACTAATAATATAAACAAGTTATTGACAACCAGTGCTAGCGTAATGTATCTCCATACTACACTTGGTCCTATTCGACCAATGTTAGCGTTTTTCGTGAAGCAGTCATGCCTGCAGTTAGTGTTTTAAACATATTCAAGTTATATATATCATATCATTTGTTTTATAGTTAACTATACCCCTCGACTTGCAAAGTTAGGGGTGATATAGTAATTTACTTTGGATTGTAATTATACATGTCTGTTTTACATGTAAAGCGACCAGTAAGACGTTGAAGATTGCTTTAAATTTGCGTAGAAAATTTCACGACATTGCTATTGAAGGTTTATACGCGAATAGATTCGTTCGCGATAAATAATACTTTCGCAATTGTTATTTTATTTCATAACCTACAATTTCAAGTTTTGTAACAGTGTTTTGAAAGATTTTAAAGATAAAGATGATTTATTCACTGGTCAAGAATAAATAGATAGATTGGGAGAGGCGCTGTTACTAAATCCACAATGATTTGCGATTAAAGGTGACTTCCGCAGAAACTGAGAATGTGAAAGTGAATGCCATTTTCATTTTTTTCTAATTTCAATACCACCAGATATGTTACGTAATGTTAGGAAAACATACATTCGTAATGAGTTTTTATTAAAAAATATGATTTTTAATGTACATTTTAGGGCTAAAGTGTTTTTAAAACAAATAAAAATTTTATGATTTATTGCAAAGGTCTTTTACGATAGATTTGCCTTTTGCTAATGCATTAACCAAGCGCGACATGAATATTCTAAGGTTGCCAAGGGCCCAAACCACAAGTTAATGAATGGAGTGTATTTATCTATTCTAAATCTCTATATAGTCGCATTTAAGTATCGCGCCTTTTTTCATGCCTTGACTGAATTACGCACAATAGATATGTTTTTCTGTGTTTATTAAGTGACGTTAAAAAAAAAAAAAAACAAAAAAAAACCGGATTTATGTATGATAATACATTGTATAATGAAATTGTATCTTTTTTTAACTCTACTTTAACCTATCCCCCTAAAGTCATTTTCATTTTTAGATCCGGTCGTGATTAAAACCCACTACCTCCCATTATTTAAGTAGATACAACAATACAGAGATAATTCACGATAAACATATGATGTATTGTAATCAATTGAATAAAGCATGCACTAGTTCCTATTATCAAATCCCTTTTTCGTTCTTCTGAAAGCCGGGTCAAGGGTCATAGTACCTGTTACAGCCTTGATTCAAATCTTATGATCACTAGGTCATTTCCTAGATGACAAAGTTTGTTAGTTCCTTGTCGAATATCAGCGTTTTATCCGTGCACTCATGTAGGTTGTCATTTTACGCTCGTTCAAAACCGGGAGTTTTTTTTCATAGTCATACTGAAAAACACGATTCATATTAATAAACTGCAGTCATTGCATTTGTGTTTTATTAAAGTTCATCGGGTGCAATAGTTATGGCATAAGATTTGTCATGGCGGATTTTCAATTCATCACAATGCCCGGTAATTATGAATAAGATAAGATTATAAACGGCGCAGTACATACCTGTCGAACGTTTCACAACAAGATATCGAAACGAGGTCGAGGCTCTGCTGCTGAGGATAGCTGATGACCGAAATTCTGCCGAGCGATAGAAACAAGCTGCCAAAAAAGCTTGCTGTCGATATATATTAATCGAAGTGCCGAAGTTTACGAGCTGTCAATTTATCACCAATTCGTGCGTTTATTGTTAAATTTCGACAGGTCTGTACTGTGCATCATGAATTGTTACAACGAAACAGGAATTATTATTTTTCGGAATTTCTGATTTTTATTACTAAAAATACTTCCCACATCTACGTGACGCATGGAAATGTGATTAAAATGAATTATTATATTTATTAAAGGCGTGCCTGATATGAAATACGATTAATGATTTGAATGAATGATATTACATTAGAATTATCGCTATTTTGGATTACAGAACACTAAAGTAAAGCAACTTCCTTATCGATCTTTATTATGTTACTGAATTCCGTAAATAGCCATACTTTGTACCCAGGAATGCATTAGAAATTGTATGACTGATGTGCTAGGAAAACAAAATAAATAAATAAAGAAATAAACCCACTCAACAACAGTCCTTATATTTTCATATGCATATCACACGTCATCTTTTCATTTTTGCATGATTTGAAAATATCCAGATATGATGTAACTTAATTTCATTAATGCCGCTTTTTAATTTTTTAAGAATATTTTTATGAATTCTTGTTCAGAAAACTAATTTTCGTTTAAGCTAATATAAACATATAAAAATAAATTTCTCCTTCACCAACCATTGACAAGCTTAAAGTCCCCAAAAATCAGAATCATACTTATATTTAAAACTAAAACATTCAGAAAAATTTTTGTTCTTAAGTAGTAGTGCAACAACATTTTCCTAAAATATAAATATTCAGTTTGACATTGTATATTAAACCCTTTTCTCGTGTTAATTTATTTACGAGATTAACGAGTGAGTTCTTTGCAAGGCCAGACTTATCAACGATAATGCTAAATGTACAGATCCGTCCAGAGTGTTTTGAGCCTATGCGCATTTGCTATCGCTATTTTGGAAAATTGTGAACAATAGTTTTGAAGAACTATCCCGGACAAAAATTGGGACAAACTTCGAGTTTAATATACCCGTTTTTTTGAAAGGCGGGGTAATAACAATAACAATAAAAGTAATTACAAATTAAAAGATATTTTTATATTTCATATCATTTTTTCAAATATACATATATACAGTTCCGACCTGTCGAAAATTTAACACTAAGCTAACGAATAAGCGCAGAATTCGGTCGGTAACTCATCATTCTCGAACTATCTTTAGCCATATCTCCGCTGCTGTCATCTTTCTCTTGACAGTGTTTTGGCAACTAGCTATAGATATCTTGGCCATTCGGTAGTCAAACTTTGACTCTGTTTCGTGAGCTCTTGCTAAACTTTCGACAAGCCTTTACTGTATATGGAGTGTGTAATCTACTGTACAAACTTGTCGAAAGTTCAAACCTTAGCTAACAAAAAGTAGTCCAAGCTTGGCTGCCATGTGGTACTAGCAGAGTTAAGCTGTCTGTCATTTCCGCAGTTTTTAAGCTTACTGTTAAACTTTCGACAGGTCTGTTCTGTATAGTTGAGTTAAAAAAATCATTAATACAACTTTTTGTAATTTAAACTGTCATAAATATGTGTAAACATTGTTTTTTTTTGTTTTATTTATTTTTATTTTGCAATACAGTGACTTTAAAAATAAAGTGACCATTTAGTCTATAAACTTTGCCTTATAAGTAATCCGAAACTAATATGATTAATAAAACAATGAATAATTAGATAACAGGCACACGTGATTAAACAATTAGAATGTACTGAGAACAATGCTTAATGATCTCGACAATGGATACATTCAGATATAACCAGACGACCACGCATTTTTCTTTGTATATAAAATAGAACACGGATTTTTAAAAATTAAGATGAGGGCTAAAGCTGTTAGTTGGATCTCTTCATTGTAAGTGTTTTTTTTATTTTATGTTGAGAACATTTATGATCGATGTTATAGGTTTAAAAATGTACATCAGAATTCTTTAAATGACTTCAAGCAAAGCAAAGCATTTTGTCATCACAGTTGCTGTATCTTGAATTACGAAAGTAGTAGTGGTGGTTGGTTGAATGTTGTGTTCCGACACATCAGCAATATTTAGCTTTCGTGATGAAATTATTTTATTAGTCTATTAAGACTATTGATATTTTACTGTTGAATCCTTCATATACTACAACTAATTTTACGGATGACTTCAAATTTTCTATAGTCAACTTTCCTTCTTTATGTAACAATAAACTTGCTTCTCCCGCTTATGGTGTAATGGTCTTACAATTCGTTATAAATGCTATGGTAGAGCCTGATCTCACTACGGGAACTTTAAACAACGAAGCATACTGCTTAAAAATACATTGTTGACCGTGCAAGGATACTGCAAGCCCCCTAAAGTTTGAAAGCCGTCAACACGATATTGTAGATGAATTGTCTCTGTATTCAAAATTACCTTGGATATGTTTGACGTCTCAGGGTTCCGTGTTGCTTTCATGCTAATTTGGCTGGCTGGGGAAGAGGTAATTGTCTTTACTGAGCACCCGCCTTATGTCCGTGGTGGAAGTTCACGGTTTTAATTAAATGTGCCAGTTTCAAAGTTTGGGATTTGATTTGGACATGGATTCATCATTGATATGTTTGTCTTTGTTTTTTAGTATTTCGGAATCAATGTAAAAGATGCAGAATTGGCCTTCCTTTCTTGTATTGGGTTTCTCAACTTCACAACAATCTATACAAGGAGAAATCGCAGATATACATATACATAATACACTGTTATTCTAACGCAAATCTTGAAGTCGTCAACGATGGTCTTCAGTCCTATTCAGATAAAGTCTAATCTGGTACCAACCAAATGTGGATTCTAAAAACTTTAAAAGAATTAAACATATCTTTTTTCTTATGTCTGGTAAAAAGTATAAAGCATTTTTCAATTTTCTATACTTAACATCAATATCTCTAAAACTCAGTCGGAATGTCTTCAACAAGTCATTCACTTGCCATTCTTTTACAAAACCGTTAAGCCATCTAGTGATCATGATGAATAGGGAATCTGGATATTTTGCAAAGCACCATGCGGATTGCAAACAAAACGTGTACTGAGGATACAATAAACATAATGTTGATAATAGACAGCAGATTTGTTGAGTTTGGTAATATAATTTTCCAACAAACAATCGTTATATCAACTGGCTCAAACTGTAGATTTATTTTCTGATTTGTACATGTTTCGTTATGTATTCATATAAAGCAGACTTAGTAGTGTAGAACCTTGGTAAATAAGGGGAGATGAATGTGGTAAAATCATCCAACTTATCATACAGATATATCAATGACGTTTTTCTCTTAATTAGTGCCTATCTTAAATTTGGTGTTTGGAGACAATGTTTTTCATTATGTTGACCCAGACATATTGCAAGCCTGGTCTTACAAAGACCTTTGTTTTGTGTTTGTAATACACATACGGTATGCATTTTGGAACAACATTTATAGGATAAGAATTTTGATTCTAGATACCTCTTTCAGTGTAAATTTGTTAAATGCGATAGATTGATTTCTGGAAACATTCATGACATTTATGCACTGACCTATTTTAGATAAGATAAAATAAACACGTTCAATATACTTTATAAAAACGATAATTGTGAATAATTAAAATGTTTCCTCGAAACGGAAATGAAAAATAACCGGAACAATTTACAATTGGTTTTATTTGTGTGAGAGCTTACCGAGATTTACATTTGTATCGGGTGTCTTGCCTCCAGCAGAGTATCCATCATTTTTACAGGTATGATTTTTTTGCAGTTTTTAAAAATTTACAAATGACACCTCAATTACCTCTGTAGTATATTAGAGCAATACAGTAACTTGGAATTTGCGTGTTTTCGCGCATAGGTCGCAAATTCTACAAATGATTTCGTTATTATTCACGGAGTACATTCATATAAAGCAAGATGATTAGTCAAATCTTTGCGGACAACCGTTTAGTGAAGCATACACATATAAAATATATCATTTTTGGAAATATTAAAATAAAAATGTATCCATTACGGACATAAACTCTGTTGACATTTTAGCTACTGCACTACGTTGACCATAAAGCAAGATTTATGCATACTGTTAGCTCGCTTTTGACTGATGTAGTACTGGTTTCCAAGCAAGACAACAGGTACAGGTGGAATCTAGGATTTTGATATGTTGTACGTCCTAATCAAGAATATTTCACTCGTATCGAGACGTCACTGGCTATAGGTGAAGTGTAAGAAATTTTGACCTTTGCAATGGCGCAAAGCAATGTGCAGGAAGGGTTCTTTAGCGTACATCCACATATGTTAAAATTCATTTATTAGATAAAATGTCAAAATAAAATTTAAAAAAAAAATCCGTTCTATTACACACAAGTATTTAATTGGTAAAATGGATCGATCCATATGAATTTAATTTAGATTTTACAAATAGAAAAAGTAAACAACTAGTAATAATATTTTTAAATAATAATAATAATAAAACTAAAATATCGCACGTCCAGACACATAAACTTAGCTTAAACTATAATGCGGAATTAAATTTTAAAATTGGGTACTAGTGTTTACATTAAAAATAAGCATGTCATAGAGATTTTTTAAAATATTTTAGATAAAAATGTGTGATTGGTGTATTACTATTCGATTTCTCTTTTTCTTAGTAAATGATCAAAATTTCGGTCATTAAATTTTAATTAATTTTTCTTGTGCCAATCACAAAGGTTGTGCCCATTAAAGGTTATTTCCGTGTTTGTCTCTCCCCTTTCCCAAATATTCCACAGTGCATAGATATTTCTTCCGCCTTTAAAGTTAATGCTTACAAGGTTTTCTTACTTTCTTTATATGGGATGATTTATATAAAAATATTTACATATTTATGCAATTTTAAAGTTACTAATATCAAAAGATAATTTCTGTTAAATATAAGTATCGGAAAAAATTCATCTCTTTTTCAAATATTCGTCGATAGACCTTCCGCTTTTGTACATGTAGGTCAATGCCAACTACATGTAGTAAACCATTGCTGTCTGTATATAATGATTACAACCAACCAAATGGCAACAAGCTACGTACTATAGAAATTTTAAACAAAATATAAAATCGAACCTTATGTTTTAAACTCAAACAAGTCTTCTCGTAATATTTTTCGAGGCTTCGTTGTGGTAGTCTACCTATTAAAATAGAAACTGGTCGCTTCAGTAACCCCCCACTGCCTCTGGCTGATAGAATTTGTCAGTTTTGCAACAGCAAAAGTGTTTAAGATGAGTTCCATTTTCTCATGGCGTGTCCATTGTACTGTGACCTCGGGTATAAATTGACCACCTGGGCAGCAGAGATGTATGATGGTTTTAATGTTTTATCAGTAGTGGATCAGTTTTATTATTTTATGACCAGTGATGATATGGTATCTTGTATTTTAACCACAGTCCAGGTTATGTTCAAAAGGCGGGAGAATTTTATTAATTTTATTATGTAGTATCTGTATTTTAGTACTTTTTAAAGACAACAGCTTTTTAATATTGAACTGTGATGCTTTTTAAAAACTGTATACTTTTTTAAATGTATACTGTACATTTAATGCTATTTTTATGTTCTTCAACTATAGCATAGTTAATTGTTTTCATGTGTATTAAATAGTGAAAGTGTCTCATAAGTCAATAATGGCTGGGCATTAATACTTTTAGTGTATTTATTAGATATGTATTAATATGTGGCACTATAATAAAATAATTTATTATTATATTATTTATTATTATTCTATACTTTCTGTATATGGGGTGTCTTATATATACATGAAATATTCGCATTTTCCGTCATGTCTGCACGTGTAGGCGAAGAAAGAAATTTCTACCGTCGTTTCTTCATCTCAAACATAGGAAGATGAAATAAAATGGTATCTTTCTTTTTCTTCATGTGTCAGGTCTGGTCTTGCAGACATATACAGTGTTTATTACAAAACCTGTTTTAATTTTGCAGCATTTTGACAATCGTTACGGAATAAAATTAAATTTCTCATCAGTAGTGGTTAGATCAAAGTTTTGAAAATCCAAATATTTTTAAGATGTTGAGATATGAAAAATTGAAGGAACATAATATTTTTTTTACCAAATTCACATATACTTTTTTGTACTTTTAAGCTTTTCCTGTGACTGAAGATACGATGAATAATTTATGTTTTGCTAATGGGTGAAATAGGGAAACACGAAATCTTTAACATTTATACAAATGTACCAAACAATATGGACATCCATATAAAAACAAAGGTCCAGGGCCGGTGAGGCAATTTATATACATGGTGTATTAACATATATGTTTTTGAATTTCAGGCAAACAGTTATCGATTGTTTGTGGAAAGATGAATTTGTTACACATTTTGGCCTTTGCTACTCAGGTAATGTTAAACTTATATATTGTTTTCTCGCAAAAATTGTTATTGGTTATTGGCCATATACACGTATTACCCCTTTTTCTATATTAAGCATTTATTCGTGGTTTGTTTATTCACTGTCATGTGGAAAATGTGTCAAAATTTGTCGACTTCAAAGCCATAATTGAATATCCCGTTGCTGTTTCATCAGATCCAATATATTGAAAACATGTATGGTTTCCAATTTGTTTTGTGTATACGTAGTCACCGTCATGTAGAAACCATGAATATATTTTCTGTGTTTTTTTTAATTAGATCCAATATTTTTTAAAATAAATTTGATTTTAGGTTTGTTTTGTGTATTCCCTATCATGTGGAAAACAACATGTCAAAAGAGGCCGTCTTTGTTGTCTACCTGTCTTTAACTGTGCACCTGGTAAGTAAATTCGAAATATAGTACATAAATTCCTTTTATTCTGGACAACAGACACACGATTAAAAATATTTTGTGAAAAAAGAAAATTAACTAACTGCTTTCCCTTCCTAAGCACCTGAACTCGTTTCCAGTGGTGATTTAAATTATTTACTTGCTATTAGGATTGTGATTTAAACATTTTTTTAAAATGTTTAGATTATTGGTTATCTCTTTGTAGGTCCACTGGTGAACAACTAGCTCTCCTTTACAGATACGTAATTTGCTTCCTTTGTGGCTTAGGAGCTTAATTTTTTGTCATCTCTATATTGAACCAGTTACTACATGTATTACCAAACATTCCCAAATCACGGTTGAGATTTTAAACAAAGAATACATTTCGGAATATTGTGATGTGTTGCTTAATTTATTCCCAAATTATAACTACAAGCAACTAAATCTTTCGAAATTAATTTTGATAATATGTATGCATTTATATGAGATTTCACGTATACTTTATTATAGGACACTTCATAGCGCCATGTTCAGAGATGTACGGAAGTGAAAGATGTACAATATGTCCTCGCGGGCATGCGCAACCTGATTTTATATCATCTCTAGACAATGAAAGGGATTGTTTTCTAAAGAAAGGCGAATGTACAGCTTATGGTAAAAAATTGTACTACATTTACATTAATTTTATATTAACAAAATCACAAATGCAATTCAGAGTGGAATATAGTATAAATAGTACCCTGGTCAAGTTAAGGGAAATGTGGAGGATTTTCTCCCCGAGGCAACATTCCCAAGGGGATAGAATCCTTTATATTTCCCTCAACCAAAGAGCGTTATTTACTATATTATACCGAAAATAAGGCGTTCTCTAGTTCATTCACCTTTAATTATGATAATCTGTAATATTGACTAGAAATAATTTGGTAGATCCAAACAGCAAACAAAAACCTGAAAGCAAGTACTTAGCAGTAACAGTAACCAAGGTGATAAAAACATAGAAACAAGCTCTTTGTTATAACCAATTGCAAGGGGACAAAAACGTCACATCAGGCACTTGACAGCAACAAATAAAAACCCATAAACATAAAAAGAACTTGGTAATAGCTAACGCAAAAATAAATATGACACAATAAAGGCAAACGATATAAAAATAAGACAAGACTGGGTAGAAAAAAAACTCGAGGAAACAAAATAAGCTATCAAGTACTCAAGTCGAAGTGAATTTTAAAGTGAAATCTTTTACACTATTTTTAACTTAGCTGACATCTAGTCATTCCTAAATGCGTAAAAGACATGTTTTACTGTATTAAACAGTGAACATCAATCCGACATGTATATGTTCTCAATACTATTTTTAAACACAGAATTTAGAATAATATTTGCATGGACAATATATATATACATGTAATTCGAAAAATAAACAACAGGAATAGAATGATATCGTCATTTATGTAGTTTCTGTTTCCATGCTGTTTTACCTTTTGTTATGTTACCATACATTACCATTTTCATAGACACAAAGATATAATATCGAATGACTATGTTTGTTTCAGATTTGACTAACTCCAAGGAGCGTGAATATTGTTACCCGAAACATTGTAAATGTAACAAAGATCGATGTTTTAAAGATGACCACTGCGTATGTGTTAAAGTCGAACCTTGTCCGGTCAACCAAACGATGGATGCTGCAACCGGAGGTATAGATGTTAATCAAAAACAAATATACTAATCCATGTCCAAATCACAATCCAGAAGCAAAGTAAAAACTTAGGAACTGACAAGTTAGGTTAGACACGTGAACATCCGGAAGGGTAAGCGCCTCCTGTTTAGCTAGCTACACCCGCCACGTGTGTAATCAAAATTGTGTGAAAGGAACATGGAACTATAAGACGTCAAATATATCCAGGGCAATCCTGGACACAGAGACATCTAACTTATCAACAATACTGTGATGACGGCCATAAAACTTTTTGAGGGCCTTGATAAGCCTAGGCTTGCAATATCCCTGAGTCAACAATTTATTAAGCGCTGGTAGTTTTCATAATCGATGGTGCCAATATATGATCATCTCACTATCTCGGTTACATTAACTAATGTAAGTCATGCCCCAATACAAATCGATTTATTTCCTTCATCTGGATTAGATCATTAGTAATAGCTTTTCATTTTTTTCAACGAGAAGAATTTTATCAACTATTTTAAACCTGCAAACGTTTCTCATTGGAATCTTTTCCGTTTGCAGATGATGAAATCTAAAGGCACAGACAGTTTCAAAAACCTACATTAACATAACCTCACGAAGGATTTTATCAAATCAAAATAACAAGATTCTAAACGACCATTTGACTTTAACATTTTATATCATTTACTTGACAACAGTTTTTGCTTAAGTGTTAAATCCTAAAGACAAGTCCAATCATGCAATTTCTAAAAATTCAATCAGATATCATAAAAACGGAAGCACTGAATTGAAAAACCTTTACATATCTCAGTATTACACACGGAGAAGGACCAAGGATCTCCATTACTCGAACTACAAATAAGTTTATGGGGGTCCTCCTCCATAATGTCCTTTATATACCTAATGCAGGTTCAGGCTACCATTTTGTGTTGTTCTTACATTTTGGTATAATTGGATCGGGATGCACTATAAAAACTTTCATAAAAGCATGCATGTAAATCAATGTCCAAACCACAATCCCAAAGCAAAGTTAAAACTTTAAAACTGGTGAATAAGGTAACACCAGGAAAGTGAGGCTGGGTGGATGGAAAAAACGTCCAACCTTTGATTTTATGTCGCTCCCCAATCCCAATGAGGTTATAATTTTTTCTTCAATATGTCTTTTTTCAGCTTGTGTGTCATGTACAAAGTTTTCCTATAAGCATGAGGTTGGCTGTGGACCATGTACAATGGATACGAAAGCTTGGATGTAAGAAAGTTTCTAACATAATTTATTGTTTGGATTATTACTAAACCTGTTTTAATTTGCAACAGTAGACGGTTGTTTCGAAGTCAAATTTCTAACTATATAGAAGTGCAGTAATGGCACTTTTGCGTCTTGGTGTCCTTGGTTCTGAATCTTAAACATTTAATGGATTAGGTTATATACTCTGTCAACAAACCTTAAGGCACGCTCAATAGTTTCTGACAGGTTCATTTGAATAAACAATATGGTTATAAAAAGTTACCCTTTTCAATTCACTGATATTGAAATAGGATGTTAATTGTACCTTTCGAATCACAAGTAATTGATTTGATGTTATACCCTGTCTCAGTTCAAGAATACTGTATTATATTGCAATGCTAGTTAACTCAAAATTAAAAAAAATAAAGTAATTTTTATCCGTTTCAGAAATGACCGGATGTTAATGAACAGACGGGAGAGACGACATTACGAGTTCCCTGGTAAGTCTAACCTTTTATTCGACCATCAGTTTTAAAGACTTGAGCAATCAAATATTTTGTGTATATTTCGATAGCTTTATTTATAATCTCAAGTAAAATCGAATGTAGTAATATACTTCCACAGTTGTCTTTCTTTTGATGTTGGTATTCTAGAAGTAAGGTATAAATGAATACGTTACAGGAAAAGCGGCTTTTCCGTCTATATAAATGCTCGATAACGTAATTTATCATATACTTTGTAGTAAAATACGTAGTTTCTGCACGCTAAGATACGGCTAAAATGACGTCACCATATCACCGACCGCACGCGCCCGGTCGAAAAAGCCGTAACACCGGTCTGATATCAATATCGGACCGGCTACACAGAACAAATAGATCTAACCACTATATCAATTAAAATTCTTCGATGGCATCCTTACTCCTTATAAAGGTCGCCCGCGAAGGAATATTGTGCGAATGGGATTATTTGGAGGAATGCATTTAAACTTGTCTAAATACCTGTAGTCTAATTTTGCCGCCAAGTTGAATTTTGTGTTATATTCTTGATAAATGTCTGTATTTAATGCATGTATTTGTTTTAATATCGACCGATATCAAACCTAGGGCTAAAGCCCTCGGTCTGATATGGGGGTCTCGGTCAGATATGGAAAATGATATGGATTTCACCATGTATTATTCTATATGTATATTATCGTTTTAATTTCATTCCATGAAGTTTGCTATTATCTCATAGAATGCAACGTTATTCGAAAAATGTTGCATCTTTACCTTGAACGTATACATAAGTAGCGTACTTATTTTTTTAGTTTTGCCTGTAGTTTATTTTACCAAGATGTACTTTCTTTTTTTTTTGTTTCTAATTCTTTTATTGTTGCTAGTGATTGCCAAGAACTGGTAGTAGCTATAGATCATTATGACGAAGTGCGTTCCCCAAATATAAATATATTCTTTCATAAGAAATATTTAAATTCAAGGTCAAGCGGAAGGTCAATGTTGTTTGCCTATACTGCTATATATCAAAGTCAAAATCACTATCCCAAAGCTGAAAGTGACATATTAGGTTAAACACGTGTTCTTCCGCCATGAAGGTAATACAGGTCGGGTGCTCTGGAAGGGCTTGTACCTACTGTTTAGATTGCTAAAACGTGTGCTATTAAAATTGAGAATGAAAGGAACGCGGAAGTATGGAACATCAAAATTTTGAATACAGAAAAATAATAGTTATCCATCCATATTGAGATTACGGGCATAAGACTTGTTTAGGATATTGATAAGCATTGGCTTGCCATATCCTTGTGTCAACAACTTATTTGTAAGGAGCTTTGTTTTATGTATAAAATCGACGTTATGTGAACAAGCTTTACCATACATAGCGTATTAGGTCATGATAATATTATTACATTCACATGTTGTTATTATTATTAAAGGATCCCAATGGTATTTTAAATCATTTTTATATAGTTTAAACCCACCAAGTGACTATTCTAAAATATGTCCGCACTACTGGCATAAGCTGTTTTTGAATTAGAACATTAAGAGGGCAACATGTGTGTTTGTTCAGAATATCACATATACAATTCCAGTAAAGGTGTCTTAAGTTCAAATATGTGTTTTGAAATAATTACGAAAGAAAACATTTTGTACAAAGAAATTAAACTTTTAACTTGATATAATAGTTTTGGCGCTATAACATACAAGTACGGTTAAATTATTTCTCGATCAACATCATAATTAATAACTTTTTCCAGTTATTAATATAACACACGTGGCGGAAGGAGAGTCCTAAACAGGAAGAGCGTACCCTTTCGGAGGATCTGGCCTCATTTCTCTGGTAGAAGTTCACATGTTTAAATTAATTTGTCAGTTTCAAAGTTTTACTTTGATTTGGTACAGTGATTTAGATGGGGACTTGTATATCTGGTTTTTACTTAGTAAATGTTTGCTTTAAAAATTTTCTTTTAGGTTTGCGGAAAAAGCTCAGACATGTTTACATGAATCTTAGAAGACTTACAAAAACATTGAGAAGATACATAGAGGAGAAACCAAAAAGAAGATATTACAAGCGTCTTTGAAACCTTCAACACACTTTTTATGCAACATTTGGAAGCCCCCTTATGTAGAAAACATCTTTTTTAAGTTTCTATCACGCATTACTATTGTGTCAATATAGCGTTTACCCGTAATCCCACATATACCTCCTATTACATAGAAAACGTTATATTGTTGGATATAACTTAAAAAGTGATCATTGTTATCTCTAATGAAACAAAAAGAACTAATAGAATGGAGCACGATGTTTTGTGGCTTTTATTTTACAAAAATAAATAGGTATATGGATACAAAATAGAACGATTGATAAAAATATTAAAAAAAACTATTTTAATCCATGTCTTTCATTTCCATAACTTCCTTGATCGGTATCAAATACGATTTAACTCAGGTGCCTACGCCTTATATTGTGTTTTCGTTATAGTTTATGTGCAAGTATATAGAAATACACATTTTACTCATAGATATAATACAGGTATGCCTTTAGATAGTAAAATGTTTTGAATAAAATCTTTATTAATTGAACAATTTATTTAGATGAAGATAAAAGTAGTTTAAATAATAAAATCGGTTATCACTCATTGGACAATTAATTTGCACATCTCACGAATAATGCGACAATGTAAATGTAGGTCATCATATATAAATTGTCCATTATAGCTAATTATGTATATAAACTGGCGTTTCTGTATTGCTGTGTTCTACTTTCTGTTTTTTAACTTTGAACTAAATATCTCTTTTGGTGAACTAAGTATTCCCGAGGATTTCGTTCACATGGGAGGCAATAATAGACCTAATAGCAAAAAATATTTTTCATTCATGAAAAAGTGAACTTAACTCTGTACATAGAGCAATTTTTGATCTTTTTAACAAAACAACAAATATGACTATGTCAAAATTATCCCTTTTGTACCTTCTTACTTGGAGCAACAACAAATGCTATGTCATAATTGGAATATCCATGATGATCACACCTGGACAAAACCCGAACAACAATGACCTACCTGACCCTGAATGCCCTGATGTAACTTTAAATGAGGCCCAATTGGTGTATAAACTTGATCAAATTTCCAAAATTTTCGCAAAATTTCTCTATGTAGAAAAGAAATGAACAATAATGGTTTTAATTAAAATATAATTTGGTTAGGTCAGTGCATTTTATTGATAGTTTAATGAAACCATTTTCAATTAAAAGAAATAAATAATAAAAACCATGTGCACTCAATATATGAAAACACAGTAGTATTGTGAAATAAACATTGTTCTTCAAAGTTTGTTAAATCGTTTAAAGTATTCTATTAGATAGATTTGGTAAAATAAACTTTCGTTCTTCTATTTTCTCATATCAACATCTTAAAAAAACATTTAGATTTCTACAATTTTAGTCCACACTACTGATGAGGAATTTTATTCCGAAATGACCGTCTAGTGCTACAAAATTAAAACGGGTTAAGTAACAATTGACACAGTGATAAATCTGTAATAGTACATTTGTAGCTGTAAGCAAACGTAGTAATTCAAATTTTTCTATTGTCAATTTTCATTTTCTATGCAGCAATAAACCTGTTTCTCCTGCTAATGGTGTTTTTGTCTTATAATTAATACGCTATGGTAGAGTTTGTTCTCACTACCGGAACTTTATGCAATGAAGAGAGCTTCTTACAAATAAATTGTTGACTGAGGGACATTGCAAGTTTTATCAAGGCCATCAAATAGTTTTATGTCTACCATCACAATATCTTTGATAAATACGTCGTCTCTTTATCCAAAGATACCCTGGGTATGTTATTTGACACCTCATGATTCCATATTCCTTTCATTCTCAATTTTAATTGGATACATCGTCTGTGTAGGTAGCTTTACAGGTGGTACTTACGCTTCCGGAACATATGACCTTACTTTCCCTCGGTGGAATTTCACGTGTTTAATTTTAATCAGATACTTTGCTTTCGAATTGCGATTTCAATATGGATTGGTGTGTTTGTTTTTAAATTTTCAAAATAATTTTTTTCTTTGCTCAGAGCTACAAACTTTCCGGGAATATGACACTAATAACCTGTATCTCGAATTGTGTCAATTGGTCTAGATTTGCGGTCTATTCAAAATATTTACTTAGGAGGTAAGTCTTTAGGTTCGAACAAAAATTCAAATACAACATAACCAGTAAACAGACTTACAATATAGGAATATGGAAGATAACATCAATTACAGGGTTAGTGAAAACGGTTTGGAAAACCTTCGAGAGAAGTATTAAACAATTCGGAAATTACTGGCGATATTGAAAAGCCTATCCAAATCAACAAATTTTATAGGACCAATCCTCCACCCCCTAAAACCCAATGGTTATACTAGAATAGTAATAGCCCAACTGAACCTAAAGAGAGAAAATATCTTATTTTTAGTAAAGCCAGAGTATTAAATGTAAAACTTCTAATATTAGTATCAATCCCCAATTTCCTAAATCAGTCGGGAGAAGAGAAATCGCCTCTTCGTAGTACAAGAACAGTTGAACAAGCAAAACATCGATACTAAAGCATATGGTGTAAACTTGTATACAAACAGATACTACCAATACCGTATTTCGGGAAAAGGCTGCACTACCAAAGGCAAATGACGTGTTCAAAACTGCACTTGACATAAAACAAGCATATGTTTGATTCGGGGGATACCTTGGCTAAACACGGAAACCTATTAATTGGCCACGCAATGCCTGCCAGCACGATAAAAGATGTCGGGTAAGGCCTCAGTGTATTGCTGACCATACAGGCATTAGCGGCATTCACGCATAAAGGTATTGTTTACCGATTTACAAACGAACCATGCATAACCACTAGGGATCTTGGTATCCGACTAACGACTGATCCTAATAGAAGATATGCAAAAGATTTGTGATGTTTCCAAGAGATCCGGTTTCTGGCATCCTTCAGTAAACCACGCACACACACACATATCCTTTGTATGAGGTAATTTTACATATAGAAAACTTAAAAATAAGTTAAAATGTTTCCTAAAACATTACTGAATTTAGTCTTTGTAAAACATTGTTCTTGTTACGTATAAATGAATCACGCATGACTATTCACATGATATGTCATTATATGTTTTACATAAAACCAGTTAATGGTTGTAAGTATTCTAGTGTTCCAGGTATGTGATATGTAATGTGATGTAAAAATTCCAATCGGTTCATACACTTACAGTTAAAGCTCTCTTAGTATTTAGAACAGATTATTAACTTATTAACTCTCTTAGTAATTAGAACATATTATTAACTTATTAACTATTATTCTCAAACAAGTCAAGAGGAAAATTTATATCGCATGGTTGTACATCATATTTTATGTTTGGATATTTTTAATGAAGTTACATCAAAGGAAATCTTTGATATGCTAAGTGAATACATTACAAGATATTTCATTATTGATGGATATCAGTATGGTACTTCCGGGTAGAACATAATGGTACTTTAGATCTGAAATCATCAAAGAACAGAGTAAATAAATCTATTATATATCTAAGATTTATACAGAGTGTGTTCTTAAATATTTATCGATGTATTCACAAATTTTATCATTGAATAATTTAAAGACAAATGATAAGAAACGCATGACTATTCACATGATTTATTGCTTTCTGAAACGAGAGGAAACAATGAAGATAAAATGCTTAAAAATTAAATGCTGAGGCTTTATTTTGTCTTTTTGTTCCTAAAACATCGTCTTTTTGCCCAGTGAAACAGCCAAACTCATCGGTGTCATTCACAATATTCTATCAAATGTATCTGAAGCAAATGGAAAAAAAAACTAAAAAAAACTCCACTGCCGGTAATTTTTATTAAAAAAATAAACAATTATTTGCCTTTCAATGCAAAATGGCAACTGTTTTTTTAAATAATATATTACTAGCTAAAAAGGAGGGGAGCACCCGCTCTCACTTCCCTTCTTCAGGTGTTTAACCTAATTTGTCAGTTCAAAAGTTTCCCCGTTAGTTTTGAATTGTGATTCGGACATGTTTGTTTTTTATCTTATATTCAATATTTTAGTGTTTTATAAAACATGTTAATTGGCATTTGCTATCAATTGAAAAAGTTGACATAAATTGGGCATGGATCTTAAAAATAACATGGTGCATGTTAACCAGTCGCAAAAACAAAATTCATAAACGCGTATAAGGTAAAGTGTTCCTTTAGGAGACTTACATAGATTAATTAGATTTAGAGAAAGTATAAAAGTATAATCAATACGATAGATAGATATAAGACAAGATCGGATTTCCATCTGTAAATTAAGTGAAGACTTCTAATTACCATGCATTCACATCTCAATTATCCTAACTTTAGACAATTTTAACTTCATATACCAATGAATTATCTACGATATCTGAATGATTTAGTAGAGCTTTATCCTTTCAGGCTTAACAGATAATTTGTCGTGTTCTCAATTCTCAATCAACTCGGCCACTTAAATGCCAACCTAATTTCAAACTCTAACATAGCGATTTGTCATGACTCTTTATGATACCATCTGTACACTCCTTGGAAATTAGAAACGGAACAGTTTAAAATTGAAGAAGGGAACTTGGAACCGAGAAACTATGACATGTGCTTGTCGACAGCCAATACAACCAAGAATACGAACCAATACAGTTAATGATTCAACGGTCAAAGAAAAAAAAATTAAAAAAAAAAAATTAAAAAAAAATTGGACCAACGATTACAAAACCCACTGGCTGCTTTGAATTAAACGAACAAGATTCCATTCGCAAAGATAACGCCAAAATTTTAGACAATGCAAAGGAACTTTACCATTTAACCTGGGCGGAATTAACAATGCCGTTAACACAAGTTTATAAACATGCGTATAGAAAGTAATACACAATTATTTACGTTTTAGTAGGTAGTCATAAAGATTTATAATGCGTGCGGTATGACGTGTAATTCCGCGCGATTTTTTTGCTAAAATTGATTTTTTTGTTTTATCTAACCCAGTTTGGGTCACTTAATAAGAAAATGTTGGGGTTCAAATTTTTCGACACCCCCGTCACATTTTAAGGGGGGGTGAAATTTCAGACTTTTCTCAACAGTATCTTGAATTTCTAAATATGTTTTTGCCTTAAAATTGATATATTTTTATAATATTATAGTTTGCAAGCATAATTAGATAACAATTTATATTTATCATAACTTACTGACCGGAAGTTGTTTTTTATCTACTTCCGGTCACAGCGTTTGTACTTTGGATCATGAAAACATTGGTAAAGAGCTTTAAATCTTTGATTTGCATAATAGGGTTTTGCCATAAATGGTGTCTAATGAGCAAATTATGTAGATTATAGATGTAATTTAACATTTATTATTTTTGTACCCAGAAATATCACATACATACTGGTCATAAGACGAGATTTACATACTCTGTCCATTTAATATTACCTGTTCGTTCATAAGAGTAACTAACATATGAAAGATTTTAAAATGCTTCTTTTTGTATTTTAGGTGTGAATAATGTAATTTAGAACAAATATGTCTCAGAAGAACATTGTTTGTATAATTTGCAATGAGGGTGCATCGTCTGCTAATAAACTTGTCAGCAATCCTAAAATGATCGATGAACTTTTTCTCTGTTGTAAGGAAAGACTGGCATTGGGTCAAACTGAGATGCAACCGTTATTTGATTACTTATCAAATTCCAAGGATATGGACAAAGGATCTATTTTTTATCATAGCAATTGTAGAAAACCTCTCGTAAACAAAACGATGATTGAAAGATTACGAGTCAAAAGATCGAGAGATAACTCTGGAGACAATGTAACAGGCGGGCCTGGACGGCCATCCAAATCAACAGACTCTACAAGACCCAAAAGAAGGAAGAGTTTTCAAAAGGAGGAAGTTTGTATTTTTGCATCATGCAATTTTTGTACCAAGGGCACTTTAGAACCTCTTCATCGGGTATTGTCAGACAATATGGGTGAATCATTTATTGATATTAAAGTTAAGACTCAGGATGACCAAGTGAGAATTTGTGTTTCGGACATAGAGAGTGCCGGGGATGCGTCTGCTCTCGAAAAATACTACCATAGAAAATGTTTGAGATACGCTCAAAGGACCTGCACTGAACCAGTTAAAATCACAAATCAACTTATACGTTCTGTATGTGATGAAGAGTTGCTTTTGAGTGTTGAAAACTCTCTCTTGAATCACCATGACACTCTAAGTATGAATGATGTAAATGATGCATACGTATCCATTTTACAGAGGTATCAGGTTGAAGTGAACAATACTTCAAACTACCGCAAGTATTTGAAAAAACTGATTGTGGAACATCTCCCAAATGTTCACTTTGTCAAATCCTCACGGAATAATGAGCCAGAAAGCATTGCCCTTCCAACAGCAGTAAGTCAAGCAGTTGAACTCCGATATTCTTTACTTGAAAACGATGGCATAATCGGTCAGTTAAAAAATATTGCTAACATTTTACGTGTGGAGATGATGCAATTCCGAAATTGGCCATTCTGTGGAAGCTTATTAGATTTTCAGAATCCTCCACTGCTTCAATTTTTCCTCACACATCTGCTTTTTGGCAAACATGGTATAACGGTTTCTGGAGTGCGAAATGAAGAGGTCGACAAAACCGTTGATGTTGCTTGCCAATTCCTCGTCCAAAATACAAGAAGTGATCGTCAAGTGAAACATCAGCCGAAAAAAGTCCATAGTGGTTTCCAGCAAACTGTTCAGACGCCTCTATCTGTTGGATTGTCTCTAGCTATCCATTCGAGAATACGTGATAAAAGTTTGGTACACAACTTGCAAGAAGTTTACATTGGGACAGATTACCTTAAAATACTTGACTTAGAGAAGCGTGTGGAACAGGGTGTGCTTCAACGAATGAAGGATACTGGCGGATTTTGTTTGCCGGATTTTGTCAAAAGAGGAGTGAACATCTGGTTTGCAGTTGATAACATTGATCTCCTTGAAGACACACCTACAGGTCAGAATACGTTCCATGGCACAGTAATCGTTCTCAATCAACGGTCAGAACATGGAGACACAGTAAATCCAAAGCTTATTTTTCCAGCAAAGTTATCAGCAAATCCTCTGACATATGAGGTCACATATTTACAAGAACAGTTATTAAAAATAAGCCGATCCGTTTTGATGATTACAAGCTAGGAAAGCGGACTTACATGCTTTCGAAAGACTTTAACCATACTTGGGCCCTTGCTAATCATTTCTCATATGAAGATAATAAAGATTGCACAGACCTCGAAGAGATTCAAGTAAGTGAACAGGAAGAAACTGTTGTTGAAGAAAGAGGTACATCCAATCCTATCTTAATGCTAACAGAACAATGTCGTCATGGTGATGTTTTACCAAAACAGAAAGTAATGCCAACTTGGGCTGCTACTAGGTCTTTGCTGATGTCATCTGAAACTTTTCAAAACCAAAGAATGACAAATTCAGAAGTGGTTGCTCCACTATTCAAGACATCGCCAACCGACTATGCAACATTATACACTGTTCTAATGTTGACATAGGGTATTTCTGCTTTTGTTGTCGGACCTGAGAGAAAAACAATCATTACATTGGATCTCGATCTTTACAGCCGAGCGCTACATATCCAGCAATCTGTTGGTAACAAAAACTGGGTTCTTCGAGCAGGTGCATTGCACATTGTATTTGCAGCATTAGATGCATTAGGAAAAACTATTGATGGAAGTGGTATTGATTTATGTTCGATTGAAAGTGGCACATACACTTCTGCATCACTTCGTGGAATATATGGTGGAAAGGCATACAAACGTGGTATTGAATATCATATAATGACCAGTTTAGCTATAATGATGATGAGATTTGATGATATTTACCGTGATCTTCCTGTTGCACCTATTCGTGATCAGTCAATAGCATTAATGAAAGCTCTCCATGAACGCAATCCAGAAATGATTCAAATATACAACGATATTGAGTTCACTTACCTAAATGAAATTGAAGAACGTGAAACCATTAAAACAAACCAAGAAGATCTATTAGCCAAGTTCCTACTGAAGTATCTTGAACAGGTAGATAGCCTTTTGTATCTGATCAGTGCTTGCCGCTCTGGTGATTGGGAAGGATATTTAGCAGCATTGGAAAACATCATCAAATATTTCTTTGCACATGATCTTCTGAACTACGCTCGCCTAATGCCAGTTCATCTTGCTCAAATGAATGCTTTAGAACAAGAAGATCCAAACACATGGGAGGCATTGAAATCAGGAGATTTTGTTGTGGCCAAATCTGAAGTCCCATTTACTAACTTGTTCACGGACCAGACACTTGAATAGAAGATTAAAGAGCTAAAACGACACGGTGGTATTGTTGGACTGAGTCAAGATGAAATAGCTCTTGATCGAATTGTGACAATTACCCCTCATCTTGCTCATATAGTAAAAGAATTCACCAAAAGCTTCCCTAGAACACGGCATGATTGTACAAGAAGTGAACATTACCATCTGTCTGGGGAAATTGCTATTAGATCAAGAGACAATGCCCGAAAACTTCGAGACACTAAAGAAATGCATTGTGTCGGAAATCCGTTCACAGTAATGACGCCACTGAAAAGCTTAGTGTCATCAACTCTAATTCCAGATGATGCAAAAGATGATATACTCTGTTTTGCAGAAAAGGGACAGGTCCGTTTTGATGAGTTCATCAATGAGAGGTTATTACCTGAATCGACGGTTTCAGTTTGGGACCCAATGAAGAAACTTAAGTTAAAAACTTTTTCAAACTGGATGGAAAAAACCAAAGTCCGTGTTGGTGATAAGATAATTAAACTTCGTGAAGAACGGGAACTATTTGCAAGATGTCTTATAATCCAAAGAAGCCGACCTGAATTGGTACCTAAGCTAGATGAAACGATTGGCGAGTATGAGATGTCGGTTGTGCCTAGATCTCTGTGTGCTGTGGACGGCTCGCTTTACATTCCAAAAGATAAAGCTAGCTTGATGCACATTATTGAAGACACTAAAGCTCCTTTACTTCAACCTGGACTTCCCTACGAGGTAACACTCCCCCACAGAGTTCTCATCGTTGATGCCATGGCTGTAATTCAGGGGATGAAGAAAACTCCTGTTATAAAGACAATATCTGACCTTCAGAAAGCTTTTATCAAGCGCATTGAGGGGATGCTTAGCGGATACAGTGAAGGTAGAATAGTCTTTGACCGTTATCTGGATCAATCATTAAAGAACAAAACACGTCAGAAAAGAGTTTTCTCCTCAACGGAATTTGAAATACACTCAAATATGAAGCTTACCATGTCTCTAAAAGAACTTCTGTCTTCATCAAAAACTAAAAGACTCTTAACCATCATGTTTGCTGAAGGTTTGTTAGAACATTTTTCAAGAGATTTCAAGCTTATAGTTGTTTATGAAAACAAGATTAAAGGAAACGATATTGAACAGGATCATCTACATGAAGAAGCTGATACATTGATTCCGAACCAAGTAATGGCTTCCTCTGCTGAAATTTCTCCTAGCGAAGTTTGTTTGGTCACCGGACACTGATGTCCTTATACTTCTTCTTGATCTTGTTTCGTCTGGCCATTTTCCTGATCGAAGTCGTCTCAAGTTTTTAACAGGAAAGAGTACAAAGTACAGTGAAATAGATTTAGTAGAAAAGGTGCGAGTGTTGGGTTGTCAAAAATGCCAAGGCTTAATTGGGCTTCACAATTTCTCTGGAGCTGATTGGGGTGGAAAATTTATAGGTATTTCCAAGAAAACATGGGTAAATGCTTTCATGAAACTTGATGACAATAATCCAATTGTTGATTGTTTTAGAAAGCTTGGCAATTTCCCTATTGAATCACAATTGATTAATGGAGAGCTACCACTGAACGTTAAGGATTTGGAAAAGTTTGTTTGCAGGGTATACTCGTCAACAGGACCAACAACACTTCCGGAACTTAGATGGGAACTTTTTAGGTCCAAGAATTTGGAGGGGGAGATGTTGCCTCCTACTCGATCATCTTTATTACCTCATATTCTACGCACAAACTATATTGCTATGCGTGATAAGTCATACGTTACAAACTCTCCTGATCTCCCCCCTGTTGAACAAAACGGCTGGGTTGTTGAGCAAGGTGTTTTCGTTCCAGTGAGGTGTTCTTGCAAAATGGGATGCAAGGGATTGAAATGTGGATGTTTCAAGAACAGACTACCTTGTACTCCACTCTGTAAATGCTACGTTGGTGACTGTGCAAATGCAAATAAAGAAAATGACGAATTTGAGGCTGATGAACAATAAATAAAGACTATCATTAAGTAGTAGTTGCTTATTTCTGTCCCAGCCATACAAATTTCTTTCTTATTTTACTCAAAAGAGCTGAAAATAAATAAAATGATTGTTGCTGAAGATAATGATGTATAGGGATCAGCACCATGTCACAGCTAATTAAACGGTGCGTAGTATCATCTTTGGTCTGTTACATGGAGATGCTTATCTAGACAGTCTTCGTGGAATCTTCATTGCTAGCACTTAAACTACACTAAAATGATACAATAATAGATAAACGGGTAATTTACACTTAATATGGTGATATAACCATAAGGGTAATTTTGAAGGCTGTTGAGCACAAATGTACTTATTTTCTGGGTCAGATGGTGTGGTTAAAATAATGAAAGTTTTTTTTTTTTGCAAAAACATTCAAAATTATCAAATTCGAGTATCTTCCTATTGAAAAAATACAATATAAGCTGCTTTATAATTGTTTGATGATACCCGATTGGTTAAAACAGTGGTTTAAGAGGTACCGGAAGTAAGGAGTCAATAAATAAGCATGAAGGGGTCGGAAAATTTGAACCCCATCATTTTTCAAAAGCTTGGACCCAAAACAAAGCAAATTAGCAAAAACATCAATTTTAGCACAAAAATCGCGCGGAAGCTATTTTTATGACACGTCATACCACACTATAAATCCAAAATAAACTTATCAATCCATGTCCAAATTACAATCCCAAAACAAAGTACAAACTTTGAAGTTTGAAACTGAAGTTAAACACGTAAACATGAGCCAGTGCTCCGAAAAGGTAAGTAACTTCCCAATACATGTCATGTGTCCGATCCAAATTGAGAATGAACTTAGTCACGTCAAATGTATTTAGAGTAATTTTGAATACAGATACATCATACTTATCAACCGTGATTACTGGGATGACGGTCAAAAACCTTTATGAGGGCCTTGATAAGCCTAGGGTTGCAATATCCTTGCATCAACTTCAGACACATGATAGTCACATGACTTTTACTTTTTTGGTAGATATATATCTAAACAAATGCGCATCAAGCCAAACGTTTGAATTAGCTGTTTTGTAATAAGCCTAAAACTTTTCACTATTCCTTAAAATTAGTCAAAAACATTTATAAATGCGAAAGTATTCTGTATCATAGATTTTCTTATTAAACCTAGCAAGACTTGCAGCTATTTCATATTATAAGCTAGTTTAAGGTTTATCCCTTCTTTGAACTGAATTGATTTAATCGAAATGTACAAGATTATTGAGATGATAAATTGACTATATCTGCATCTATAATTAATCTGTATCCATATTAAGAATATAACTTTATAATAGGAGTGTATAGAACTGCATGTTTTAAATTTTTTATGACTAGCGGAACGGATTTTAATTGAATTGAATTGATGTTGTGCACTTTACAATTCGCTAAGTCAATTATTCTGCCTTAACATCAAACCATGATTACAATCAATTTTCCTATAAGAGATAGAAAAGTTAACTTTTTTGATTTTCTGTTTCAATCTTAATATTAAAGACTATGTGTAATGAGTACATTAACTGCACCTCCAACTACAAAGCAAAGGCAAAAGCCGGTACGATTGAATTGTATCCGATGACGTTAGTGGGAGAGGCTGTTGTTTTCAGCATTTGAGGGATTGAAAATCAAGTGGAAAGGTGACTCATATTTTAACAATAAGAATAAAAGTTATCCAAGTAAGCAAACAACAACCAATTTGTTGATATTGTAATTTTGGTTCGTTTCTGTTTCTCCCTGAAGTTTTGGAATTAAAACAAGTAAGATAAATATAGTAGTTCCAATACTAATTGGGTTCCCGTTTAATAATATATAATTATAATATATGATATGCATTTTGTTCGTCATGGTATGGCTGAATGCCCTCATATTTAGTCAAACATGTTAACATGTTTACTTATTTTGATATTATAATAACAATTCAAATCATCATTATTATTGGCTCTGTTTAATAGAAAATGCCGTACAATGTTCAGGCGATCACAGACAACAATGTTTTAAATACCTGTTCTTGATTATTATTATACAGAAGAGTTCTCATTGTCAGGATAATTGACAGCTAACCCCTGCAACTAGCACAATAAGGCATATTTATGTTGTATGTGTTTCCAAATAAATAAGCTATGGTAGAGCTTGTTCCAACAACAGGGACCTTACACAACGAAGCAGGCTGCTTGCAAAGAAATTGTTGACTCATGGATATTGCATGCCTAGGCTTATCAAGGCCCTCAAAAAAAGTTGTATGGCTGTCATCACAATATTGTTGATAAGTTTAATGTCTCTGTGTCCAGGATGGCCTGAATATATAGTTGACGTTCCATGTTCCTTTAACACAATTTTGATTACACACGTGGCGGGTGTAGCTAGCTAAACAGGAGATGCTTACCCTTCCGGAGCACCCGGCCTTACTTCCCTGGTGGAAGTTTACGTATCTTATTTGACTTGTCAGTACCAAAGTGTTAACTTTGCGTCTGGATTGTGATTCGGACATGGATTAGTATGTTTGTTTTTGATTTCGTTTAATATGTAGATATCCTTTAATTACATGTATTGATTATTGCAATATAAAAGGGATGTTCAATGCCATCAGACAATATTGCCCAATATAGACAAAGACGATAGAGTATTTATGTTCACATAATGGATGTTATACAAAATAATTTACTTATACACCATTTACGCAATGGCGCGGGACATAATTCTTACTATACAATTTACACTCAATAAAATTTCATAGCCAGTTTTATTTTCCATCCTTTTATTGTCAAACGGGCTGTAAATAGCAACTAAGTGACTTTTATCATTATGGTTCGAATAGTTTTGGCGCCATTACTTTGTAAAAAAGTGATAGACCTACTAAAACGGTCATTCTTTTCCAATTACATGCTTCGTTCATGAAAACAGTAGGACATCAGACTTGTATATTAGTTTTTTGGAATAATTCATGTACTTTTAAGAGCATTTAAATGCATTTGTTTCAATCATGTAACCTAGATTTTAGACCTGGTTTATTTGTACCGGTATGATACAATTATTTTGTTTTGAATGCAGTGATTTATTTTATGCTTCATACAATAACTATAATTATTTCCATATTGTTACATATTGGATTTTTATTGCTTTATATATTATGGTATCAAAACAACGTGTCGCCGCATCTACATCAGCTACAACGTTGCTATCGACTTTCACATATAACATATCTTACATCAGACTGATGTCCAAACGAAAAGCTGGCAATTAGAATAAATCCGTGAACTTCCACCAGGGAATCGAGACCGTGTGCTCAGGAGGGGTAAGCACCCCCTGTTACTGCAACGTTGCTTATCGACTCTCACATATAGCATATCTTACATCAGACTGATAATCAAAAACATGCATGCCAATCTATGTCCAAACGAAAAGCTGGCAATTAGAATAAATGCGTAAACTTCCACCAGGGAGGCGAGACCAGGTGCTCAAGAAGGGTAAGCACCCCCTGTTTAGAACATTCAAAAATGGTACAGGAA
This sequence comes from Anadara kagoshimensis, assembly GCA_021292105.1. Classification (NCBI taxonomy): domain Eukaryota; kingdom Metazoa; phylum Mollusca; class Bivalvia; order Arcoida; family Arcidae; genus Anadara; species Anadara kagoshimensis. The sequence continues at coordinate 49,195,450 of CM037870.1, forward strand.
AATGGTTTATGTTCTATTGTGTATCTTGAATATATTTCTCATTTCATAGCTGCATGTTCCAGTCATTTCCAATGTTTGTCTTGTACAGACTGTAGCTTGCTTAACAGAGGTACTTACCCTTCGGAAAGACCCAGCCTAATTTTTTTGTGGAAGTTCACGTGCTTAACAACTGCTAGTTTTTAACGTTTAAGGCTGTTTTTTGGGTTATGGTGTTACATGGGCCGACAATTTATTTTTTGATTATCAATGAAAAGCTTATTTTTAAATTGAATAAGCTCCTTTATGGACCACTGATTTTGATATAAATTTGACCATAGTTATATAACCATATCATTGTTTATGCCAGTGTCCATCCAAAGTCGGGGAATTTATAATCAGAAGTCCCAATTTTGTGTTATTGTTTGTTTTTTTTAAATGTTTTTCTAGAATTTCCATACTGTAATAAGAACAAAAAGTAATGTTTATATATACCATCATAACCACCAAGCTCAATTACTTATCCTAAATTTTGATAATAAAAATATTAAATTTTTGCTATAAACAACATTCAAAATTATGTTTTCGATAATTAGTGACCCAAACGCGCGTTTTAAGAAGCACTACTTGTAACATAATTTGAGATTATTTAAGCTTCATATAAAAAGGAAATCAACAGCGCCAAGGTCATGGATTTTCTAATCAGTTTGTTGGCTATTTCTAATTATCTTTTGTCTCATCTCATTTATTTGGTGTACTTGTTTGTACATTTATGTCGGTATTAAACAATAAATGGGAAAATTGTTTATATTGTTTCTTTACATACCCAAGACAAAATTAATGATGTTTGCTTGAATGTAATCATAGGCGCTTGACCTTATTTATATTTCTTCAACATAAATGTTTTTTTTCTTATTTTTAAAGACAAAATCAATGATGTTTAGATGACCTTTCCACGTAATCAAAAAACAAAGTTACAAGTAGATGTCCAAAAACCAACATAAATGTCAAATCACTGTAGAACTAAACCAATGACATACACGTGGTAATTACACTATATACTGGGATACATACATACATATATGGTTCATCGCATCAATACTGATGATCCAAGTTGAAATTTCAGAATAAAATGTCGAGTAAAACACACTTAGACACGCGTTACATACTAATTATTTCACACGCTTCTAATCCCACTCAATCAAAAGTAGCATTCAAGTGACCAACTTCTGGGTTAGAAGACACGTACGAACTTGCTTTCTGCTTATGGGCTTTATTTTCTAACGAATAAATCCAAGTTCAAGGTTGTATCAATAACTTTCGATAATTGTTTTACGCGGTGTTTTACAAAGATTATTATTACTATTCAGAAATTCCACCCACAGCCAGAACCCGTCTTTAACATTTTCAAGACAGTCTTATTTTGGTTTGTACAGAGTATGAACTGGTGAAAAATAAGTTTTTATAAAAAATAGATACTATTCTAGACTTATGGGTGTTACGATTTTATGTTTTATGTTATATTTTTATGTTTATGTCCATACCCCCTGTTACACACGTGGCGGGTGTAACTAGCTAAACAGCAGGTGCTTACCCTTCCGGAACTCCCGGCCTTACTTCCCTGGTGGAAGTTCACGTGTTTAACCTATCTTGTCAGTTTCAAAGATTTTACTTCTGGATTGTGATTTGGACATAGATTAGTATGTTTGCTTTGATGATTACATAGCATTTCAATGTATCAAACTTGGGCAATACTTACTTTTATTCACACAACACTTCTCCAGGAAACAGTTCTGTTTTAGTGTTATCAACTATAAGGAAACAGTTCCCTAGAGTTTTTCTCTGGAGAGGTATAGTGTGCTCGTATTTTTGCTCGGGTACGATACATGTATCTATCAAAACTACTATAGAAAAAATCACCAGTTCTACTGAGTGTTGTTTGGATAGGTATAGTGCCCTCACTTTTCTGCTCGGGTTCCGCTACAGACAACTCTACAGGACAAAAACAAAGTTCTACTGCAGTGTTATGAACTATACTGATATAATTCTACTGTAGTGTTGTCTGAAGAGGTTAAGTGTCCTCACTTTTCTGCTCGGGCTCCGCTACAGACAACATTACAGGACACAAACAAAGTTCCACTACAGTGTTATGAACTATGGGGAAACAATTCTACTGCAGTGTTATCTAAAGAGGTAAGTGTCTTTTCATTTCGGATCGGACATTATATCTACCAAGGCAACAATACAGAAACACAGGTGTAGTGCTGTAGTGTTGTCGGGAGAGGTAAGTGACCCAACCCCCACATGTCGACTCGGGCGCTCTATCTATTCAGACAATACAACAGGGAAATGCACCCTTATGAATGGTCTATAACGGATTTGTAGTTACTTAGAGCAGAGTAGGAGTGTGACTATTGTACAGCAGATTAATGTTAGGTACAGTTGAATAGACAATGCGGTGTATTAGAACATTAATATTTCCGTATTAGGAGTGGCCATTTTATATGAAGGTTATCACTCTTGTTTTTTTACAACATACAGACACCAATCTAATCATAAACAGTGAAAAGCAAATTGAATGTGCTGGATCACACTTACAGGAAACACTCTAACAACAAGAATTCGTAACTATAGAAGAAGCTTGTTAACTTCTGAACTTTTTAATTTTCTCTTCAAACTTAAAATACAGGAACTAAATTACTGAGAGGAAATGAAAGAATTTCTAGTATTTTCAGTTGATTGAGTTAGTCATGTTAGAATTTGAAACATTTAAGACTAAAATGAAAACAAGTTTGTCTTTAAGATTGTTACAAACATTTTATTGGCTATAAAAGAACTATTATATTTTTAAATTTCGTAACGTTCAATTTTATTCATTTGTAACATTGTAATTTTGCAATGTGTTTTGTTGTTTGCTGTCATTCAAATACACAAATAATAACTTTTATTATCAAAAACATTGAACATGAGTTTGGTTTATATTAATGTTTTGCAAAACAATTTACGAGAAAATAGCCATGTCAATCTTGTTAATGGGAGATGCTATTAAGGTTTACAAGATGTAAACAGCAAATCTTGTATTTATTTTAATTAACGATATATTATATAAAGTTATTTGAGATAAACAACACGCATTACTTGGCTGCAATATAATAAACAAATAAAAATAAATGAAGTAATATACCGAGAGAGAGAAAAAAACATACTCAGAATAAAACTAATTATAAATCTCATTGTTGAGATCAACAAGACACGTTGATGTCCAGTGGTGTGGTGAAAGTACTTCCGATGAACCCAAAGCAGTTTTTACGACCAGTGGTCTTTAAAAATTTTACAATGTTTGCTATTTGTCTTTTACAAAGATTATATCTCGTAAATTATTTACGAATACATATCGGCTCTTTGATTTTTACATAAATTCGGTCAATGTCAACAATGCCCGACGCTTTCTACACAAAGATACCAAAAAACTGTCTTCTACATCCGATAGTAGATTTACTTAAAATCCCAAAATATTAAAACATAAACTTATGCAAGTTGTGATTAAGGCAAAATTACAATATTACAAATGAGTAAAATTGAACGTTACGAAATTCGAAGAATATAATAGTTCTTTTATAGCCAATAAAATGTTTGTCACAATCTTCGTTATGATTAAGGCTGTGCACCTGTATAATTTTTAGGCTTTTTTCAGGGGAATTTACTGTTTCCAAGGCATCCAAAACTGTCTGCTAGTTGAAAACATTATCATTTCCCTTTTCTTTAGAAATTCATATTCCACATATTACGCATACTTCGATTCCTAAATTTGATGATTTCAACGAACCGTTCGTTCCCTTCCTCTATATTGTCTATTTATTGCTCGTTGGAACTATTTCCAAATTAATTCGAAAACTCATGAACGGATTGCAATTGTTCATAATCTTGTGGTGTCTGCAGTCTATACATCTTATAGTTTATAAATTGGGGCGTAACTTGTGCTCCGCCGATAGGTATTTCTAAGGACACAATTCCACGAATCAGTCATTGGCATTCTCGTTTTTTCTCAACATTACATTCGGATACCTTTAATGCAAGTTGTAATTGGAATTAATTTGACTACCCTACGTTTTATAATACCGCCATTCTCAGTACAAACATTCCAAACCTGTACTCATTGCTTTGTTCGTTGACCTGGTGGCAACAGGGACTTCTTCATTATTAATGGCAAATATTTACCTTGCATTCCATATGAGGAGACGTATAGGGGCCTCTGGAGAACGTTTATAAACCCATTTGGTCGCCATAGGATACTCTTGTCATACACTCTTCATACAGCTATAGACAATTTTGTATTATCCAATGTGTATTATATTATCCAAAGTTGTCAGTTTATTTTGTAAACATATTATTATCATTATCAAGTTGACAAGAATATACGTATAATTTTCAATTTGTCTATTGGTTTTATTATGAGTATACAACGTTTCATTATATCTATATATAAACGGGATTATTATAGTCTTGAGATAGTATTTCTAGTTCCTTCATATGATATATGTTTAACCATATTATGTTTTTGTCATCGTGTCTTTTTGATTTATTCTGTTGTAAGTTGTTTAAGTACGAGTTTGACAGTTGTATTTTTTTGGAATAAAATGAGAAAAGAAAAATGACAAATTGTAAGGACATATTGAGGTCCTTAGCTTGCGACCTTGCAAAAAACATTCACATCAGAAACGTGAAAAATAATCTTTATTCTGATATATATATATATACAGAAACAAGGTAGTCCTAAATGTCCTGGTGGTAAAATAATTAACTTATATGTATTTAATATTCAATAGAACACTAGTTGTAAAATAGTTGTAAAATTGTGCTGTCATTTGCTATTTAGCTATTTAAAAAATAAATTTCATGAGCTAAAATAAAAATATAAATAACCATGCGCTACATTTGAGTGCACTATTTTATAAAAAAAAAGTATAAAAGAAGCACATGGCAGTGATGTTACCATAAAACTGCATTAAGTTAACCGTATGTTCAAGTTAGCAGTTAAATGATAAATAACGTTGTCCTCTTGTGTGTTTGTCATATTATGTCTTGTTTGATTGTGTCCTTCATAGACGTTTATTGTGTCATGTTAATAGTCGCAATGACGGTTATCAAATGTACATGTTTTTACCAACATAGTCCAATCTTGTCATTGGTTTCCAAATTATTTTATTTTGTGTTTAATTCGTGTATTTTTGTTTGGTTTTATTGGTAACCTTGACAACGTTTTACTTTGTTTAAATCATTATCTTTTATAATTACCAAATAATTTATTTTCGGCTACAAATCCATGTTCTATTTCATTAAGGTAATAATCACTAACATAAAAAAGAGATTTAAAAATAGTTTGGGTTTCTTTTATTATATTTAATCTGGATTTAAGCATCCAAAGTCCTGTAGAGTATATATGACACAGAAATTCATGTGATGAAAACCTGAAAACTTGCGTTGTCGGATCAAACCTTGAGAAGAGGATGGGTAATGATTAATGAGAATGATCGTGGTAATAAGATTGTCTCTAAAACCTTACAATCTCCTCAATTTCATGATAAGAATTGTAAATACTTTATCATGCTGTATTTGTTGGCTTCACTTGAGCTAGAAGGGCGTTTATTTAAAATACTTATAACAACAATATTTCAAGATTGTCCCTAGCAGATTTTTTTTGAAGAAAAGTATAATTAATCTTGATTTCCATTGCTAGATCATATTACATGGAGTTATCAGAAATATGTTTGTTTTTACAATATATTTTAAATTTAGATAGAAACAAGGATAGCAAAGAATACTTGAACAATGGTTTATTGGCCTCTTTGTTAATTGAAATTATATACTTAGTTAAATATAACTAATACTATCGAAACTAATACGGTCAAATATAATAAGTGGTATTAAATCAGAACACAATGTTGTTTTTTCTTCGTAGCGTCTTCTGCAAAATATGGTGGCTCTTTTGGAAAGTTTGACTATATAATTAACTCAATTGCAAGAGATGAAGTGGGGTAATGGGGTTTAATACCCAGTCACGATTTTAGATTTTTTCGTAGTTGAATAACTTCTATAAGATGAACAATATATATTTTTTCAATAAAACTGTCAGTCTTTTCAGAAACATAATGTTTTATATGGCATCATACAAAAGAAATCAAGCCCCGTTTATTGGAAGTTCACGTTTTTTTTAGCGGTAACGGTTTTCTATAAGTTGTGGGAACCCCAACCCCCCATGTGAAAAGGCGATTTTCTCTGTATTTTTAAGTTTACATCTTGTACGAACAATCAATAAATATCTAATTATTATCTAACAGTCATAACATTTGGTAATAATACAAGACATTCTGAAATATTTGAATCAATCTACAGAGATTTCTCCTATCGAGACTCTTTTACGGACATTCTGTGCTTTAACAGACCAGGTTCTGGTTTCACAATAATTTCTTAACCGATTTTCCTTAACTTTAATCAAGCTAATTTTGACAATCTTATATGCAGCTCAAGATACAAATTCCGACAAAACTAGAGTACATATGTCATGAACTTGAACTGACCTACAGGCTTCGACGAAACTAAAATGCCAAGTTACACCTTCAATATCTGAATATCTTGAAGATAACATATCATAGCATTAGGAATTCATTTTTGTTAGATTTAAGCTAAAAAAAATCTTAGTTAAGGAATGATTAGGGAACCAAGGCCTGCTCCTTTAATGTTTTTCCCTGGAAGTGGAAGTTTACGTGTTGAAAATAATTTGCCAGCTTTAAAGGTTTTACTTCGCTTTAGGATTGCGTTTTTGGATATGCGTTGGTATATTTGTTTTTGTTTTTTTCCTTCTTTAATTTTCAAATTAAAAAATGAAACTAAGACTTAAAAACATAAAACTTCAAGTTTATTTTTTTGTAATATTGATTTTACATCTACTTTTAGTTCAATTAAGAAATCTTCTACCACGATTCCCCGCAAGTTATTACTGTTAAAAGAAGGAAGTACCATATTATTTACCGTACAATACAGCGTCAAGATGTCTTCATTAAAGATAAAAGTAGGGTTCAACAAGAAGAGAAAGTTCATGTTATTTTCATTTATAAACCCGTTTCTTTGAATTAAAATGTCACCAGATATGTTACTTAATGATAGAAAAATCTTAAATGTGTAATAATGTTCTAAACATATTTGAAAGTATTAATTTTACTTGATATCCAAAGGTCAAACAGTTTTTGCTGTGGGTGTTGAGGAAAATTAAATTATAGTTTACCAATGAATGGGGACAGTTTAAATCTAGTATATAGGAGCTAGAATATGTTAAACAAATATGAGATTTCTTGGAAATTGCCCTAGTTCTTATACTATTTTTACTTTCTAAAATGCATTAACCAGGCGTGACATTCAGATTATCGGACCACCAATGGTCTAAATTACAACTTGCCACAACATGTACAAACAACGCGTCCATGCAATATAGTAATTAAGGAAATATAAAGGCGATCGTGATGTGCGTGGTGTCTCTTGTGTCCAGATTTTCCCTGGATGTGCTTGGCGTCCAGTAATTCCGTGTTCGCTTCGTTATTTAATTTGGTTGCACGCGTGGTGGATGTGGTTTGCAAGACGGAGGATGTTTGCCCTGCCGGGGGCGCCTGGCATGACGGGTGTTTGCCTGTTTGGCTTGGTTTGCCCGTTTGTGGGGAATTTTTGCTTTGGTGCGCGATTGTTTTTTGGAAATGATTGGTATATTGATTTTGATTATGAAGACAAATGTGGAATAATATACAACTAATTATGATTTATGAATTGGCAACATAAAAGCTTAACATTAATGTGTTTCTATAAATTATATGAAAAAGACGACGTATCAAAGGCATTTTATTTTAATTAAAAAATAGTTTACTAAAAAGCAAATCCGTTTGAATTGGCATCGGCATTATGCATTATGTAACATTTCACATATAATTGATCACTGTTTTTGAAAATCAAAGTGTGAATTAAAAATACAGTTTATTATTTCGAATTATGTTAAATGCATATAATAATGCACCCAAAAAGGATGCATTTAGAAGTCGTTGACATCTTGTGTCTGTGATTGAGACCATATTTTATATATATTTGAGCAAGTACATTGGGGATTCATTAAATAAGATATAGAATAATATTTCATTTTTAAACTTAAATCATTTTAAGTGCTACCAGCATCACGTACTGAATTCAACCATTAATTGGTCTGTTTATTTTTGGACATGAATAAGCGGATTAATAAACACGGTGCGATATATTTGAAGTCAGACAAAATGGTATCTTAATACTTCCTACATACATAGGACTCTTACAAAAGCTTAAGGCCGTTGACATTCACGGACTGAGAAAAAGTCATCAACAGTTATATATATAGTCTTAAAACATATTTAATGCCTTGAGCATCAGGTACGAAAAGATAACCAATTTAAATCCTGACAAGATGGTATTTATTTAAAGGACTGATGATATGGCATGAGCTTTGCAGTGCTTGGGGACCCTAGGTAGTTGGTACCAAAATGATCTAAAGCACCGGTTTTAACATCCATGACAGCATCATACACAGTCTCACTCAGGCAGACCCTAGTGCGAGAAGGTATTCCGTTTTCATTCACCTATTTAGAACTGACTGCCTAGACATAAGTGAAATATAGGACTCTTACAAAAGGCCGTTGACATTCACGGACTCAGAAAAAGTCAGCAACAGTCATATATATAGTCTTAAACATATTTAATGCCTTGGGCATCAGGTACTAAAAGATAACCAATTTAAATCCTGACAAGATGGTATTTATTTAAAGAACTGATGATATGGCTTGACCTTTGCAGTGCTTGGGGATCCTAGGTAGTTGGTACCAAAATGATCTAAAGCACCGGTTTTAACATCCATGACAGCATCATATACAGTCTCACTCAGGCAGACCCTAGTGCGAGAAGGTATTCCGATTTCCTTCACCTTTTTAGAACTGACTGCCTCGACATAAGTGAAAGAGTCTTGACTGGGACGTAAATCATACAACCCTACCTATTGTATAGCTAGATCGGACGTAGATAGACTTAATTATTTCAATTTTACTAAGTTTTCATATGACATAAAATATATCATTTTTTAAATAAAATGTTCAAACGAATGAATGTTATTAAATGCCGATCTAGTTCTACAAGTTATGGGTTTGTATAGTTTAACGCTCCAGACAAGACTTTTCATAGTTGATTGATTGGTTGAATGTTGCTTAACGTCGCATCAGCAATTTTTCAGCTATTCGCGATGAGAACTATTTTATTGACCTCTATGATTAATCTATGAACAAGTTCGTGTATGCATGTGAAGTGCGAGTATGTTTTTATGGTCTGCCTGTACGCGTGCACTAAAGGCGGCTTTAAGGTGCTAGATTACCGATTCATTACGTCACAGAGAAGTGTACCACTCCACCAGTCACATTATACCGACACCGGGTGAAACAGGTGAGGACAATGTCAAGGAAAATTTACTTTTCCACATGTGGTCTGAGCGGGACTCGAACTCACAGCGATGAGAGACCCTTGATTTGTAGACCACCGTCTTATTCATTAGGCCACCGCGGCCTCCACTTTCATAGTGATACACTAGAACATCTACAATTAAACTTGGAATGGTTGGCGTTTTATATTACATTATCGGCTATTGTTCTGGTCCATATTCAGAAACCCCTTTCTTTATGATCTATGTTCTCACCTTGTGATAAGACTTGCGCAAACAAGTGTTCCCATATAAGGGTATTTCCATGACAAAAAAAGAACAGTTGAATAACATCTTACGACCCAAACTGAATGACATGAAAATTTAAGAAGATTGACAATTGTATCAAGACAAATATGCATTTGCATTTTGAATTTAAAGTAAATGCAACGCCCAATAAGCCTATAAATTTTGTCCCAAGTACTAAATTAATTCCATCTAGCTTCACTGTTTTAAGAGATTTTGGATTAAACATTACAATGCAGGTATGATTTTCAGTATCTCTTAAGTGACATTCACAATAATTTACAATTTCCAGCACGTATGTGTGCTTTTTTCCACGTCATTGCAGTCAAAAAACAGTAGCTGTTGGGCTCTCTGATTTTGACCCATACCCTCGGGGAAAGTCAATGTCTTGCTTTTGAGCAAAATTACGTAATGTTTAGTTAAATCCCATGGGTGGACAGTAGAAAGGAATGTGAAACAACTTCGTTTGCTAACTTTCGCCACTAGTTGTTTTGTATAGGGGTTGTTTGGTCTTTGTCGATACTTTGTCCCTTAATACCGAATGCTATGCAAAGAAATAAAAAGTATTATAAATAAAGTCATATTATGACCCGTCCGGGGTTCGAATCTATTAGTTCCCGCTTTGAATGAGCACACTTTACCACTAAACCATCGATGCAGTCATCAATGTAAATAATGACAGGATAACACGAGAGTGTTAAAAAGAGTCATTATCCTGTTCATCCTTTATTCTTTATTGCCTTTGCTATTTTTTAGAATTTCGCGATACGATTTTGGTTTTGTATTTGTACATATTTTTATATAAAAAATAAAAGCTAATGACAAAAATGTTACTCTTCAGTATTTCACCATAGAACAAAGACAAATCATAGCCTATAGGAACGCATATTAAACAAATATTACCTAACCAACCAAGAGCAATGTCTTTTGTGACATATATGTCTTATAGTTTATGTTCTTAGATATCGAAATAAAACTGTTTCAGGACAACAATATCATGTTGTGTTCATATCCGCCGGTTTTAGTGAGGCTTATTGAGAGGAAAGCTTGAAAGAAGCTCTCTAATAATAACATGAGAGACATATATCACTTCTATAGACTTTAATATTGATCAGGATTAGGAAAATAGTTTTTTTTATTAAGGTTTCGATAATGGTAATTGGATTTTCATGGCGTTTGATGTGTTTGTTGAGCTTGTAATGAGTTTGTAAGTAAATCTTGTACGCCTCAAGGTATGATCTAACTTATACAAAAAGGTGTTTCTTAACACAAGAACGTGTTTGAAGAATTTCAACCTTTAATCTTATTTTTCTGAGAGAAAACATTATCAATGTTCCTGATAAACATAAGGTTCTCAAGATCAGATATCTCAAATCGTCTTGAGACCGTCTTTAAGGCAATGCTAGAAGATATAATATTAATTTTTTGTGGACTGTGCTGCTGCTGATGTAGGAATTTAACGTTTGTACTGTTCGAATTCCCCGTCGTTCAATTGACAGCATCTTGTCCTTTGTGATGATTAATAAAACTGTTGCAAATGTTTGCAGTTTTCTTTTTCATTATATTGACATTGATGGTGTGATTGATTTATAGCTATATTGCTACAGTACCTATTATCTTACAAAAACCAGAAGATTGTTACTTTAACCAAATTTAAGAAATGTAACGCCTTACGGGTGTTTTTGGGATCTTGAAAAGATTCATATTTCAATAACCATACAGATATTAAATAAAATAATAATAATACACTTTGATTTTAATATAATGTACTTCTAACTTGTCTTTTTCTTTTCATTTGTTGCTTACAGTTAATTGCTAAAAAGATGTTTTATAGTGCTTTTAAAACATCTGCAAACAATTTTTTTAACTGTGGTTAAAGAATTAACAATTAAATTAACAACATACAATCAAAAATAAACATACTAATCCATGTCCGAATCATAATCCAGAAGCAAATTAAAAACTTTGGAACTGAAAAGTTAGGTTAGACACGTGATCTTCCCATAGGGAAGTGAGGCCGGGTGATCCGGAAGGGTAAGCACCTCCTGTTTAGCTAGCTACACCCGCCACGTGTGTAATGAAAATTGTGTGAAAGGAACATGAATCTATGGAACGTCAAATATATCCAGGGGAATCCTGGACATAGAGACATTAAACTTATCAACAATACTGTGATGACGGCCATAAAACATTTTGAGGGTCTTGATCAGCCTAGGCTTGCAATATCCCTGAGTCAACAAAAAATAATAAATGTTGACAAATTGATAATCAACTAAGTTTAATAGTTGTCAAAAGTGAGCACTTCTTGAATATAGACCTGATTAATAAATCAATTGTATGCTGTTAATGTTAAATGTTAAATACGTATCTATAATGGTTTCTTATTTGTTAAAAGGTTCTTCATTCTCAACGACCGTTTCCAATTTCATAAAAACTACACGTCGGCCGTTTCCAACACATTGCAATAACAAAAATCAAAAGTGATGAAATGTTGATCAAAACAGTTTTATTACTTTGTCACTCCATAAGGTTTTTTCAGTCTGGCCGAATTTAAAAACTGAATCTAGTTGCATCAACTTATTTTTTCTATCAACAAATACTTTACAGAAATAAAAAAAGTAAAGTTTTTAAGATGGTCATGTCAAATTTATATGTAAGACAAATGCTGTTTAAACAATCACAATTTTCCGAACGTGTCTTAAATACTATCAGAATTTTTTTAAAAAAAATTAGAAATCTTTTGTCAATAAGAAATGAGGTGACAAATGTTAATAGTGAGTTTTATACAGACACATTTGACATATGTGCTACTAAATGCATCATTGTAGGTTTATTTGCAAGAAAGTGACAAATCTGAATTTTTCAAAGATTTTGAAACATATAAGGGAATGTTGGCCTGTGTGTGCTGTGTGTGTTTTAAAGTTAGTTAATTACATATTATACCAGTTTTAATTTTACAGCATTAGACGGCCGTTTCGGAATACAATTCCTCATCAGTAGGGCTTGGACCAAAATTATGAAACCAAAATTATTTTGAAGATGTTGAAAAGCTACCCGAAGGACCAAAATGTATTTTACCAAATTAAGCTAAGGAAATACTTTGCATGAGGGGGTATACCTTAGTTTTTGAGAAATTTCAAATTTTAACTTGCAGTTAACAATTTACAATTACAAAATGGTCTATAAACATAAAAAACAAGCATACTAATCCCTATCCGAATCACAATCTAGATGGTAGGTGTCATAATTGAGGTATAAGTCTTAATATGAAGCAGAACTTGAGGAATCAGTCGTGTCTTTTATTTCAAGCTGACTAGGATAAATGGCATTCATATAGTCTCCAAATTTAGGATTTTTAAGAGACAGAACGTCATCTGTGCAGTTGAATGATTTGGCGACAGTCTTCTCTCCAGATTTAACAAGGTTTTGCATCAAATAGAAAATTGAAATGCAATTTAGTTCAGAAATGATATTTATATTATTTATCTGAAGTATAAAGTTTACTGTAAGTTAATATATTTGCATTTCATTCTTTATTAAGATAACCATATTGGATATAGCAAGAATTACAGACTAATAAATGAAACTTTACTAACATTACTTAATGGATATGACATTTAACGTGCATATACAGTTTATCAGAATTTATTAAACGTATATTTACGACTTTCATATTTTTGTTTTAAAGAAATATATTGTATTATATTTCAATTTATATCATTAAAATGGAAAATATTTATTAAAAATCCAATCCTGTAGTTTGTCTTCGTTTTAAATTAATAATTCCATCATACGATCTTGAAATGAATTTTATCAAGTCACTAAATGATTAGGATGAACAAAACAATGTTGATTTATAAGTAGTATTGGCATTAAAATGTATTTGTTAAATATGATTTTGTACTTGTTTGTTCAGAAATTGGTTTAACCTGAAAATATAAAATTGGCTTTTGTAAATATTTCAAAAGCATATTGTTTCTTGATGTTTTAATTCTTACCAATTGTGATTTATAATCTGTTAAAATGGGGTTTAACTACCATTTCTTAAGTTATAATGTTCTCAGAGTAACAATGTTTTATGTTTAAGGCTTATTATAATGAGATTGGAAAATAGTTAATTTTTGTCCCTAAAATCCAAGTTGTTATTGTTTTAACAATTGAAAGATAAGTAGCTGTGTTAGATTCATTCTAGTAATGTTACATTTAATTGAATCTTATCTCTGTGTTTTTGAACCAACTTCTTTACATTTTCAATTTTGATTTACACGCGTGCATTAAGCAAAACGATGTAGTTACCGTTCCGAAGCATCTGGGCTCGCTTCCTTGATGGAAGTTCACGTGTATAACACAAGGATAAATGGCATTCACATAGTATCAAAATTAAGAATTGTTAAGAGAGAGAGAACGTTATATATATAACTGTGGAATTGAATGATTTGGCGACAATCTTCTCTCAAGATTGAACAAAGTTCTGTATCAAATCGAAAATTGAAATTTAATTTAGTTCAGAAATGATATATCTATCTGAAGTATAAAGTTTACTGTAAGTTAATATATTTGCATTTCATTCTTTATTAAGATAACCATATTGGATATAGCAAGAATTACAGACTAATAAATGAAACTTTACTAACATTACTTAATGGATATGACATTTAACGTGCATATACATTTTATCAGAATTTATTAAACGTATATTTACGACTTTCATATTTTTGTTTTAAAGAAATATATTGTATTATACTTCAATTTATATCATTAAAATGGAAAATATTTATTAAAAAATAAAATCCTGTAGTTTGTCTTCGTTTTAAATTAATAATTCCATCATACGATCTTGAAATGAATTTTATCAAGTCACTAAATGATTAGGATGAACAAAACAATGTTGATTTATAAGTAGCATTGGCATTAAAATGTATTTGTTAAATATGATTTTGTACTTGTTTGTTCAGAAATTGGTTTAACCTAAAAATCTAAAATTGGCTTTTGTAAATATTTCAAAAACATATTGTTTCTTGATGCTTTAATTCTTACCAATCGTGATTTATAATCTGTTAAAATGGGGTTAAACTACCATTTCTTAAGTTATAATGTTCTCAGAGTAGCAATGTTTTATGTTTAAGGCTTATTATAATGAGATTGGAAAATAGTTAATTTTTGTCCCTAAAGTCCCTAAAAAGTTGTTATTGTTTTAACAATTGAAAGATAAGTAGCTGTGCTAGATTCATTCTAGTAATGTAACATTTAAATGAATCTTATATCCCTGTGTTTTTGAACCAACTTCTTTACATTTTCAATTTTGATTTACACGCGTGCATTAAGCAAAACGATGTAGTTACCGTTCCGAAGCATCTGGGCTCGCTTCCTTGATAGAAGTTCACGTGTATAACACAAGGATAAATGGCATTCACATAGTATCAAAATTAAGAATTGTTAAGAGAGAGAACGTTATATATATAACTGTGGAGTTGAATGATTTGGCGACAATCTTCTCTCAAGATTGAACAAAGTTCTGTATCAAATCGAAAATTGAAATTTAATTTAGTTCAGAAATGATTTATCTATCTGAAGTATAAAGTTTACTGTAAGTTAATATATTTGCATTTCATTCTTTATTAAGATAACCATATTGGATATAGCAAGAATTACAGACTAATAAATGAAACTTTACTAACATTACTTAAAATATATGACATTTAACGTGCACATACAGTTTATCAGAATTTATTAAACGTATATTTACGACTTTCATATTTTTGTTTTAAAGAAATATATCTTGTTATATTTCATTTTATATCATTAAAACGGAAAATATTTATTAAAAAATCCAATTTTGTAGTTTGTCTTTGTTTTAAATTGATAATTCCATCATACGATCTTGAAATGT
The DNA here is from genome assembly GCA_021292105.1 of Anadara kagoshimensis. Classification (NCBI taxonomy): domain Eukaryota; kingdom Metazoa; phylum Mollusca; class Bivalvia; order Arcoida; family Arcidae; genus Anadara; species Anadara kagoshimensis. The sequence continues at coordinate 49,211,094 of CM037870.1, forward strand.
ATTTAATCATCTCACTAAGTGATTAGAATGAACAAAACAATGTTGATTTATAAGTAGTATTGGCATAAATATGTATTTGTTAAATATGATTTGTTCTGTTTTATTCAGAAATTGATTTGACCTAAAAATCTAAAATTGGCTTTTGTAAATATATCAAAATCATATTGTTTCTTGATGGTTTAATCCTTATAAGTCGCGATCTGTTAAAATTGGTTTTAATTACCATTTGTAAAGTTATAATGTTTAAAAAGTAACAACAATTTTTTGATATGTTTAAGACTCATTATAATGAGATTGCAAAAAAAGTTTTATTATTTATTTTCCTAAAATCCAAGTTTTTATAGTTTTAACAATTGGAAGGTAGTATCTGTGTTAGATTCATTCTAGTTATCTAACTTTAAAATCAATTCTATGCGCACGTTCTTGTATCTGTTTTTGAACTAAAATCCTTTTTTTTAATTTTAATTACAACAGGCTGGATGTATTGAGCAAAACAGGATGTTTAAACCTCCCAAAGCACCTGAGCTTACTCTCTTAGTGGAATTTCCCGTGTATAACTTAATTTATTAGTTTTGAAGGCTTTGCTTTGGAATTGTGATTTGGACATGGATTGGTATGTTAGTTTCCGTCAGCAGATACGGTGTAATATAAAAGACAGTAAAATATATTCATGTATCAAATCAAAATGTAACATTTCCAGCAATGCAACATCTCAAATATTAACATGATTGAACGGCTCTTCTTTATAACTTTCAATTACAGTTGTTTTGGCAATATTATCATTTTAATACAAAGTAAAGAGGTTTTTTTCTTAAGAAACAAGTCATTCTTCTAAAATACATGCTTTGTCTATAAAATATATTTCGACTGTTAAGTAGAGAAAATTTATACTCAGAAATATCAGATTTAATCAAAGAATGGTTTACTAGAAAATTAAAAGATGAGATATAATGAAGGTGAATCATAAAAAGTTATAGGAATTCGAGATTAAAGCGAAACAATTATACCATTTAATTCGGCTTAAGAAAAAACAAAAACAACTAACGCCAATCCAAAATTGTATCAGGAATTTTGTTAATGCTGTTAAGTCTGTAAAAAATTCACAGAAATAATTTTGGATTGGAGACCATGTTCCCTTCCGTGCTTTGATCATGCACATAGTTGGGAAAACATTGATTTCCCAGTTGGGGTTCGTTTGGAAGATATTTTTGAATGACATTCCACCTTAATTTTTCCTGCTTTTGGTTGCGTTGTCCATAAAAAGTATATGTTTTTTCAATAACAATTAGTTATCTCCTGTTTTAAACGCCCTTTCCAAAAAACGGTTTAGAATAAGCCAAGCAAAAAAATATGAATCATTTTTACTTTGTAAAATACAGTTTATCATCGTTGAGAGTGCATTGCATAGAACATGCAGACTTGTCATTCGTAACCTTAAAAAAGAAGTTCATTCATTTGTGTTTTGCACGGAAATTTCCAATTCCTTGACAAAATAAAATGGTCTTTAAGATACCGTAATCTGATGAAGATCTCTGGACTTGATTGAAGATTGAAAACATCTTAGTAGAATATAAATCGTATTAGCAAACCTCTTACTTTACATGTTTGATGGTAATTATCTCTCAAATTGATACAAGTATTAGATTAGTTACGGTATTAGAACCAATAGTAGAACGTCATATCATCTCTCTTATCACGTCTCTAACTAATCCTATACTGTACTGTTTTGCCTTGTACTATACAGGCTTGTCGAAATTTTAACACTAGCTAACGAATTAGTACTAAATTGACACCTTAGATTGGCCCATGGTATTCAATATCTTTAATGTATCTTTCGACAGCTTTTGAATCATAAGTAATCCATAGCTCAGCCTATCGGCAGCCAAGTTTTGACTTCCTTTTCGTTAGCTTAGTGATAACTTTTGGCTGGTCTGTATTATCCAAATCCAAATAATGATTAATTTGTTGTTTTTGTAAAAATTGCCAGGGTGAAGCTGTTTAACGTTTGATTTAGTAAATTATGTGTTAGACACGGATAAAGTATCGATATTATATTTAAGATAAACAACCAAGATGAATGGTTTCTGAACTAATTAGAAATTATACATTTTATATGTAGTGACATGAAGCACTTCGATTTAATCACAGTCGAGTGTGATGCCAGCATTCAGCTTTACGCAGGGTCAAATCTGAGATGTAACAATTGTAAGTTCCTATTTTTCGCCAAGCTTTTGGCTTTAAGAATTTCAAGTTTTAACTCTGATGAGATATAATGTAGGTAGTAGGTACACTTTTCACAATTTTGCAATATATTAAGTTCAATTATGCGAGTTTCATTAGAACTTTACTTGGAAAGAAAAAAAAGGTATGTGTAGCTAAAGATAAATTTTTGCAATAATCAGTGCAACAAAAAAGTGTAAATTACGTATTATACTAGTTTTAATTTTACAGTACTAGGCTGCCGTATCTGAATACTCTTCCTCGTCAGAATTTCTTGGACCAATATCATGAAACCTTAACTGTTTTCAAGATGTTGAAAAGATAACCAACGTTCTAAAATATATTTTGCCAAATTGAGCTAAAGAAATTCTTTGCATGAGGAAGTATACCTTAGATTTTGAGGAATTTGAAATTTTATCTAGCAGCAAATTTAGATAAAAGTATAAACGAGGAAATGAATACAATTTACAACAAACAATTTAATAAATATAAGAAATGTTGTTGGCTTGGTTTACTACACTAACAACAATATAAATAACACAACCTTTTACAAACCATGTTCATTTTAATGAATACACGTTATTCAGTTAAACTAATTTATTGATTTGATTGTAATGATTTAATTTGCATGGCACGCCATTTTAAATTCATATCATTTCAACGACTATTTTTCATTATTACAAATCAAAATCAGATACAATTCAATTTCAATCATCAATTTATCACGCGAAAGATAATTGCGTTCACGAATGATAAAACGTACAGTCACGTAAAAACATTGGTTAACTTAATTAGAAAAGCACTCAAAGGTTTTAACTCTTGTTGAAATGTCAATGTATATATTTCAGAAAAGGGTATTGAACAGTTCATTTAAATGATAGAAATAACTTTTGTTGTTAATGAGTACAAAATTTAAAACTTGAAGAACGTCTACTCTGCTTTTACTGTGTTTCAGAGAATGCAACATATGGCAATATTTCTACGACTCCCACCTTGATGTTCATTAATCCTTCAAAAGACAACTCCTTCGTTATTACTACGTACTATAACAAACGTCGCTATTTGGCAAAAACTAAAACTACTGTAAACAACTGCCGAAAGTATCCTTTTGGCATAAAAGTAGACTAAAAAGTGTGAACCTTCAATATTATATATATTATATACTTGTCAAATGACTATGCATTGTTCTTGAAACCACATTATGGCAAAAGATTAAATTTTATTCAGTTTATATGCATTACTTAATAGAAAAATAAACATAACGCAATACAAATAAATGACAAACATACAAGTGAGAAAACAAGAAATGATAAACACTACTGATAAAAAATATAGACTTTGAGAGGATACTGAGGATAATTTCCATAAGGCTGCTTATAATTGCGACACTTCTGGAGGTCCTCAACATTCCACATAATTTACAGCTATTGAGTTTTTTAATACGCACGTTTAATTAGCCTTATTACATCGAGCAATGGAAAATAAGCTCTTCATATATATGTTATCTTTAAAATTTAAGAAAACATATATTTTTCTAATTGTTATGATTAGTTTAAAAATTGAGAATAAACTGCATAAGTCACTATACTTTAAAGATCCTAGGCGAATTTATTGATATATTGTTTGAATGATAATGACCAAAGATAAAAATGTCGTATTATGTTTTAGCTCATCTGAGTTGCTCAATGTGAACTTTTGAAATGACTCCGTTTTTCGTCATCCGTTAAATATTTGACTAAAACGACTCCCCGAAAACCATTATTTCCATGGAAACTAGGCATATATCGTATCACGCTAAAGTCTTTTTTAGTTTGCATGCTGGTTGAGCTTGACAAATTTTTAATATCACAGTCACCCGTAAAATCAAAACCATTGAAACATATTGTCACAAAATGCATAGAAGCTTAATTGTATATCTACTTACTAGCTATAGTAGGCAAATACCAAGTTATGTAAGATTACGACGTCACAGACGTCTACCAGCGTAGAAAGATAAGAGAACAACTGACTGAATAACACAACATTGTTTTTTTTTCTTGTTTATCAAATCTTATTCAATACGATAATGACTGCATTCAGTTACATGCCAGATTTTTATATTGTATTTTTGGTGGCATAATTTACCCTTTTATCTATTATATGTCTATTTGTATATTGTCCAGATTTTACTTATGTAGTTGTCTAGACATATATCCAGACAAAATAAACTTACTATATTTCTATTACAACTTACGTATTGATCTCAATATATTACTTCCTACATCTTTCATTCCACCGTGTGACAACCTTTTTTTCAGTCACCACAAATATTTATTCACTTTGCGATTAATTTGAATCATTTTCGCTTTTATTGCTGTCATTTATTTATAGCGGTATGTTTGTATTAAAACTCATTTGCAAAATTTTAAAAAATAAGGATTTTTAAAAAATTTTTGTTCGGATATTTTGTGTCAACTAGTAATTTGTATTATCTATTAGTCTACTTATAGTGTTTTTTTTTAAATTGCTGCTAGTTAAAATTTGAAATTCCTAAAAAATTTTTTTTTGTCTTTCATATTTTTATTCAGATCATTCATATTGTTACAAAGCAATAAAAAAATAACATATATGCAAAATTATAATTCAATCAAATATTAGTTTGATACTTTCCCATTTTTGTTTTATTGTTTCCTGTTTTGTCGCGGGGAGTAAAAAAGGGAATATATTTCCAAATTTCTGTAATATTTTATAGATTCAACTGCGCCTGAAATTGTAGGGATAACATTTCTGTATTTACAAGAGTAAATATACTTTTTGATAATCAAAAAACACAAGTTAAATATACTTAAGGGTTCGTCCTTCAAGCCTTATTTGTTTTTAGTTCTTCACCACAGCCCCTTCTGACCCCAATCCAAACGGCTTGTGTTTTCTCGAAGTTTGCTCTCAATCCAGAACAGTCGGCGAATGACTCCAATAATTTGATAACAGTATTTAAAGATACTTCATCGTCATCTAATGTCAAGGTTGTATCATCCGCATATTGACTTATTAAATATTCAGTATCATTAACTTTAACTCCTTTAATATTTATATCATTTTTAATTGATGCACTTAGCAGCTCAACTGCTATTATAAATAAATATGGTGAGAGGGGGTCACCTTGTCTCACTCCTCGTTGAATAGGAAAGAAATTAGAGCAATGACCATTATATTGGATGCATATAACAGGAATTGAAGCATTTTATAATTGACTTTCCGAAACCAAAAAACTTAAGCGATTTTTCAATAAAGGACCATTCAATAGAGTCGAAAGCTTTTTCAAAATCCCTTACTTTTTCCTCCCGTAAAGCCTTAATTCCATTTCGATTTTTTCAATATCCCTTGTGTTTTGTAATGATTCATTTCGGTATAATTCTTTCAATTTATCTTCTAAATTTTTCTCTTTTTTGTCATGTTGCTTTTTAATGTGGGAAGAATAAGATATAGTTTTACCCCTGATCATCAATTTTATTGTTTCCCAAAGCAGTTGATCATCAATAGAGTAGGTGGGATTTCCATTTTCCCCAACCCCTGTAAAATATTGGTTTACTGTTTCATTTATACACTGTTTCACGATCTGAATATACTCTTTGCTATTTAACAAACTGTTATTAAATTTCCAGGTGCCCCTCCCCCTCTTATTTTCTATAAAATTTAAGGTAATATTAACCGGCGAGTGGTCTGATCTATATGCGAAATCAATATCTGCGCTCAGAATATACGGTTGTATATCGGAAGAAATCAAAAAGTAATCTAGTCTGCTAAGTTTTTTGAAGGGGCCTCTCCATGTATATCTCTTCACCTCTGGGTTAATTTCCCTCCATACATCAATCAAATCAAGTTCGGACATACACTCGTGAATTTTTTGCTGAGATTTAGGGTTGTTGTTTTTAGCTCACCTGACCAAAGGTCATGTGAGCTTATGGCATAGCGCAGCGTGTGTATGTGCGTGCGTGCGTGTGTGCGTGCGTGCGTGCGTGCGTGTGTGCGTCGTTAACACCTATTTTCGACTTCTCCTCTAAAACTACTGGACAGTTTTTAATGAAACTTTGTCAGAAGTATATATGGGCCGGTGCAATTCAGATTTGTTCGTGGCGTTGCTATAGCTACCATAACTAGGTCAAGATGACCTAGGGGTGCAAAAATCTTAAAAAATCTTCTTCTCCGAAAGTACTGATTGGAGAAAAAATCTGATGTGATATTTGGCTTCTCTAGGGTCTTAAGCCTATAGTTTGTTCATTTTGTGAAATTCGAATAAAAAATAGGTTACGCGTTTTTGCGTTTAATTTTGAAAAAATCGTAAAATAGCTTCAAATTGTTATAACTTGACTATTTGACCAGATAATGACATGGGGTTTTCAGTTTTGACATCTTCTTGTTAGTATCTTCAAAATGAGGTCAAGGTCGATTGTGAAGGTCGTGACCTAATTTTTTTTACCTCTGATTATAATTATTATCTCTAAAACTATAAACTTTTTGTATAGGCATATATATTAGAATGTTGTAGGTATAGATACAACGATCATTTTGATGTATAGAAAAAGGTCATGGGTTCAAAGGTCAAGGTCACAGATGCAAAACAATACCGAAATGGTTAATTATCTCGAAAACTATAAACTTTTTGTATAGGCATGTATATTAGAATGTTGTAGGTATTGATACAACAATCATTTTGATGTATAGAAAAAGGTTATGAGTTCAAAGGTCAAGGTCACAGATGCGAAAGAATACCAAAATGGTTAATTATCTCAAAAACTATAAACTTTTTGTATAGGCATATATATTAGAATGTTGTAGGTATTGATACAACGATCATTTTGATGTAAAGAAAAAGGTCATGGGTTCAAAGGTCAAGGTCACAGATGCAAAACAATACCGAAATGGTTAATTATCTCGAAAACTATAAACTTTTTGTATAGGCATGTATATCAGAATGTTGTAGGTATTGATACAACAATCATTTTGATATATAGAAAAAGGTTATGAGTTCAAAGGTCAAGGTCACAGATGCGAAAGAATACCAAAATGGTTAATTATCTCAAAAACTATCAACTTTTTGTATAGGCATATATACTAGAATGTTGTAGGTATCGATACAATGATCATTTTGATGTATAGAAAAAGGACATGGGTTCAAAGGTCAAGGTCACAGATATGAAACAATACCGAAATGGTTAATTATCTCAAAAACTATAAACTTTTTGTATAGGCTTGTATATTAGAATGTCGTAGGTATCAATACAATGATCATTTTGATGTATAGAAAAAGGTCATGGGTTCAAAGGTCAAGGTCACAGATACAAAACGATACCAAAATGGTTAATTATCTCGAAAACTATAAACTTTTTGTATAGGCATGTATATTAGAATGTTGTAGGTATTGATACAATGGTTATCATGGTGTAAAGAAAAACGTCATTGGGGTTTAGTATGTATGTGTTCTTTAAATCTATCAGCTAGACATTAGTTATCAGGTGAGCGTATCAGGCCCATGGGCCTCTTGTTAACATAGTTAAGAGTATCGGTTTCATAATTTTGAGGGACATTAAAATCCCCACCCATTATTACAGATGATTTATCAAAAAGAATAAGTTTATTTTTCAATTTATTAAAGAAGTCTGGGTTATCTTGATTCGGACCATAAATCGCCACCAAAGTAATATTATGTCCTTGAATTTTTACATCTAAAATGAGAAAGTTTCCTTCTGGGTCATGAATTTGATTTAAAACTTCATATTCGAAACTGTTTTTAAATAATATCGCCACTCCCCGACTGTTGCTAGAGTGAGAGCTAAACCATGCTACATAGCCCCATTCATTTTTCCAACAATGTTCTACCTCTTTCGTACAATGTGTATCTATTAAGAATATGATATCATATTTATCTTTATATCTTGAAAATATATCTCTTCTTTTGATTGTATCTGAAAATAGACCCCGACAATTAACGCTTCCAATTTTGAAACTACCCAGCATTTCGTAAAAGTGACATTGATTTGACATAAAAAATACAATGGGAAAGATAGAGATATATTGAGAAGTATAATAAGTTTTCAAACGATTTTAATTTTGATGCGATGAACATAATGAAAGATCTGATATTTTGTTCTTTAAGTCTAGAAGACCCCACCTAAACCCGTTTTCACGGCTTCCTCTGATCCACCTTTTATTTACACCATAGCCCATTTTAGTACACATTTCAGCTCATAATTTACATAATTATATACTTTGCGATATATATATATATATATACATATACACATATACACACACACATATATATATACATATACATATACACACACATATACATATACATATGCATACATATATATATACATGTGTGCATGTGTGCACACACACATAGGTTCAGAATATATATACATGCATATATACACATATATACATATACACACACATGCATACACAAGTACACATGACCATACATGTGTTATGTATTATGGATTAATATATAAAACACAAATTACCTGATGTTCATGATCTGCCGCAGTCCCCCCACCCCCACCCCCACCCTACCCCGCTCTCGTCCAGCCATGTTGCAATTGACAAAGTAGAACCTATCAGTCATCTATATCTATATTGTAATATTATAACATAGACATATCAGAAATGTATACCAAATATGGGTATTTATAACATTATTATTTTAATATAATGATGATGACTGAACAGCCTTCGAAATCAAGTGCAGGCGAGAGAGAGAAAGAGGGGGGGGGAAGTGATGAGAAATGATGCAGTATCGCATCAAGCATTATGCAATTATATTCACGCAGTCAAGTTTAACAATAGGTAATATACTGTGATCACGTTTACCGTTTACCTTTTGTAGAATGTACAAAAACAAAAATTCTATTAAATATAATGGTCGAACCAAACACTTAGTATATACATTCATTCGGTTACCTGCACATTTTTGGAGATAAAAAAAAGAAAATAACAATCATCTACTGATGTGATCCATAGTAAACATTTTCTGATCTAAGTCTCATAAGTAGCTCTAATTCCTAAAAATAAGGTAATCTCCACCATGCAAAGTATTTTCTTAGCTTAATCTGGTAAAATGTATTTTGGTCTTTTGGGTATCTTTTCGACATCATGAAAACAATGTTTAATAATTTTGGTCCAAGCACTAATGATATGGAATTGTATTCCAAAACGGTCGTCTATTGCTGAAAAATTAAAACCGGTATCATATGTAATTACAAAATAATTATTGTTCAATTTTGAACTGTAGAGTTATTTGGCTTCCCCATGAAAAATCCACTGCAATTTTGGCCTCATATACAATTCTTTACTTAATTTTCTTTTGAACATAGCACAATCAATAATAATTTCAAGTTTCATTATTTTCACTTTGAAGTTATATCTTGGATATTTGAGTTTATAACTTGTTTTCTTTTATAAATAACGATAAACCATTCGTTGTTTTTATATTGGAAATCTACTAAAGGTGTTTCTAAAGATAACTTGTCGGAGATAATAAACTGTTTATTACCTATATTGTGTGGGCTATTTTAATTATACATCTAAAAAATTATACCGTGTACTGTTTCACTGTATGCTATACGTCATCGATTATTTCAATTGAAATTAATGAAAGATACTTGAACTGTTGAGATTAAATATAGGTTTTTAAATTGGTCCTTAGCACTACATGTATGTTGAAGTGTTCTGTATAGGAGTGTACTGCCATCGGGTTAAACGGCATCATGCTTTTATTTTATGGATTTATATTTTTCGTTAGAATACAGACTAAATATGATACTGAAAAATTGATTACTGGAGGGAATAAAAAATAAAACATCAAATAACGATATTTTGTTGAGGAATTGATTTATGAAATTAAAGAACTTTATTGCTTGCAATATTAAAACAGAAGCATTTATCTCCATAAAACTTTACTAATACTTTTTCGAATTAATTGAGGAAAATATTTTTAATCATCGTATTACATAACACCAGGAATTGAATCTGTCGATCAATAAGAGCAAGTTTTGGAACAACAGAAACAATGTTTAATCTAATAAATCTCCGAAGGGAAATATTTTTTGTGGCACCTGTAAAGTATCCATCATCACATATACTGAAAAAGTATAAAGTTTGTTTTCGATTGTCCTTCTGTCTATTTGCAGAGTCAAACCATGTAAATATTTTTCACAAAAAGGGATCATATGAAATGAAATACTAAAATTTGTCATTTTAAATACACTTTAAAACATTAAAGAAACACATTAAAATTAATTATGTTATATATTCTTTAAAGACAGGCATATAGTTTTTATTTATTTTTGATACCGTTTATTGTTTCGGGCTTAATAAGGTCTTTATCTAGTCGATTATGGTGAAAGACTCTTTGTGTGTCATATTGACGAGTTCTCCAAGACTAATTAGATGGGCTTCGCCAATTAAACCGGAAATAATAAAGGTTTTTATTTGCATTTTTGTGGCAGGTCAAGCTGAGATAATATTCCAGAAAGTTTTATTTCTTTTTTATTTGCTAAGATTTTAATAATAGGGATCACTGAAAGAAGACTATATTTCAACATATTATATACAATTTTATAACACTTACAGTATAATTCTAATGTTTCTAATATGATAAGGTTTTTACCTATGTCTGTTAGTGAGTCAAAATCCACTTAACAGACGGTAAGCCATCGTTAATGACGTTTTGGCAAAATTTAGACATTTCCAAACGGTGTCACAGAAAATAAAAATATTTTATTAAAAAATTGTAGCCGAATAATGTCTTTTGTGTATGGACTCTTCAAAGAAAAATAAACCCTTAATTTCACATATACCGCACACAAGTGCTAAATTTATTGAATGGAGAGCATTTAAGATATTTTGAAGGAATCTTATTATGTCCAGTAAAGTACATGAAGGAAAATTAAAATAGATTGACGGCTTACTACTATATAGGTCAACCTTAAATGATATAGTTGAGTTCATTAAGGTACGGCTGAAATTTGTTTATGATTAGACTGATACCTTATTACCTGTCTACAGAATCTGCCAATCAGGAAATGTCTCTTGTACTTTCTCTTCATTCCATTCAAACGACAGTGATTACTACCTATTATCTTGTAAAATTGAGATTATTTTAAATCTATGAAATTGTGTTGTCTGCGTTGTTAACGTTGTTAAGGACTAATGTAGTTGTAGTCTTGTCATGTGACTAGCCTGGTTTTTTAATGGGACTCGTCGCTGCTGTACCACGTGGTCAATACCCCTTATCGTTTGTGCGGACATTTTGGAAAGGTTAAACGTTACGAATTTCTGAAACAACGTCGTTTTTACGGGAAAACGTGAACTGATCTGATTCCATATCCAATGGAAATAAAAGTTCCGCACAAACTTTAGGGGCATCATGTGGTACAACGACAAACTCCATTTGATGAAAAGATTAAAAACTGTGTCAAGTTGCATTGTCATGCAATAGATCATTTGAGTTATCTGATGGTTACATCTGTTGTCTGGCATAACATTGTGGGGGACGCTTTCTTATCCGGTTTAAAATCAAATACTTAATACTTCATTCGAGACTGACATATCTTTTTGTTAACTGCTGCCATAAATCATTTAATGGGGACACCATAATCACTATTGATTCTCATTTTCTTACTAGGTGATTTTAAAAGCATCACATTTCAAAAAGAAACGGGTCGAGTTTTTTTTTGAAAATGTTTTACTTGAAACCTATCATTGTTCTAGTTGTAACGATATATTTCCTTGACAGTACATAAAGACATTACAGGAATACATTGTATTTTTCACAATCATTCCTTAGACAAGATTTTCCTTAACTAAAATTAAGCAGATTTTGGAAATCTCTTTTCGGAACTACTCATGAGTATTTTTGTCAAGACTAAAGTTTTTAATCTAGAAGTGATCTTAAAAATGACACCTTAAATTCCTGCATACCTTTAAAATTAACAAAATCATAATAGATCTGAATTTTTGCAAGATTTAAGTTAAGATAAAGCTTAGCTAAGAGATGATTAAAAAACCGGGATCTGTTCTGACAACATTTCCTAACAATGGCCATACAACCATTAGAAATTATGTAAGAATACAATTGAATTAAGCAATTGTGTCATTAGTATTCATATTGAGGCCCACTTTGTATTCCATTATTTCTTATTTCTAAGCGAGCAAGTGTAACTGAAGCAAAAGACTAGGAACAAATTCAGAAAATGTGACTTGAAGCGGCATGTTTTGGTAAAAGTTGGTAGCATGCTTTTTTAACATAATTCCAGGGTGCTGAATTCAAAAATGGCGGATACCAAGCTCAATTTTCAGTTTTTGAACCCATAATTCCAAAAAAACAAAATGGCGGCTAAAAATAATGGTGTACCGATTCAAAAAATGTCACTTGGGTTGACAAATTTTGTTAAAAGTTGGTAAAGTGATTTATTTAACATAATTCGAGGATGTGAATTTACAAAATGGCGAATATCAAGCTCAATTTTGAGTTTTTGGACCCATAATGTCAAAAACAAAATGGCGACTTAAATTAATGGTGTACCAATGCCAAAATGTTACTTGGGTTGACAAATTTTGGCAAAAGTTGGTAACATAATTTATTAAACATAATTCGAGGATGCCGAATTAAAAAATGACGGATACCAATTAATTTTAAGTTTTTGAGAATTCTAAAAACAAAATGGCGACTGTCTCAATTTATTAGTGTTATTGAAGTTGCATGTTTAAGCAAAAGATGCTACTTTGTCCTTTCTAACATTTCAACATAACCTGAGGTTGTTAAATTAAAATGGAAGAGGCTAAACTGAAGTTTAAATGTTAAAACAAATTTAAAACAATTCTAAAAATAAATTTGTGGCTGTAATTAAGTGTTTGTTCATTATATGTGCCTTTTGCATAGTACACTGATAATCTACATGACTAAATTAAGTTCATGATCAAAACCATACTGAAATACTCCTTCATTCAGATCATTGTATGGAATTAACAGTCAAAATCAAAACTGAAAGTTTGAAATGCAAAAAAGAGCCTATTCTAGAACAGTCTTTTAAACAGAATTGCCACATGTTCTTGCAAAATAGTATGTAAAACCCGTGTTGTAAATGTCAAAATACTAAATTACTATGCGTGTCATCATGCATCAAACTTTTAAGAATATATTGCTTTAATAGGTAGAATCACAACCATTACTTAGAACATATATCGATTGATACGTTGTGAACCTCATTTGTAGTGGTTTAAATTTGGCGGTAATATTGCATTAATTTACAACATAATATCGAGCTCTATACAGTTTTGCCTGCGAAGTTTAAGGAACTCAATGCAGCTTTTAAATAATACATTTTCTTGAAAATTCAGAAAGTCCTTCAAGGAATATTTGACATCATCTATTAGTAACTATGAAATTGGATAATGTAAATGGCAAGACTAATGTGCAAGATTAAGCAATAAGTTGGCCACTAAATTAATTTAAAATTTAAAGCCATAATCGTTAATTGCAGTCAAGGCAATGATAGAATTGTGCTAGTGTACCAAGACACCTTTACTGAGTTTTTCACAGAACTTGAGTTGAATATTTTTCCGTAACAGCCGCACAAGTAATACAAATTATGTGCCATTATTTTTTGTCACTTTTGGAAATAATCTATATGTGCCATCAGAATGCCATCAGTATCTAAGATTCTAAGTTAACCGTGGTAATGGAACAGTCTTTCTCTGTCGTCTTTGGCGGAGGTGAACCAGGGTGATTCCATTTTTAGACTGTTATTTGGGCTTTGGGATGAAATAATGTCCCACTTTGCTCTATAGTAACAACGCTCTTATGGGAGCTAGCATGATATACCACTTAAATGTTTAGATTTACACGCGACACATCTTGTGTGTTTCTGATTAATTGCCAGAAGTCCAACAGGCTCAAAACTTTCTTATTGCAAGATGTCATAATGGAATGTACTCTTCTCTGTGAAATGCCAACTTGTCCTTATATTTTTGTAACTCTCCTGTCAGTCATAACAATACCATGTTTTTATCTACGTTTCCACAATTTTAAAATGATTAGTGGCCAGACTTTCAAAATTTGTGAAAATGTTTTAAGTATTTTTGTTTTTACAGATTGGCAAAACAATTTTCTTTTTGAAAGAAAAATATTTTCAGAAATGATCAGCCAATCGTGATTTCGGCTACCATGAATGGAATGAAAACAAAGCTCTTTTGACCATTTCTGGGGTTGCAACAGTGGCATACCTTCCATGACTGGGGTCATCATCAATGGTCTGCCTGTCCTGTTCTTAATCCGCCACCTTCTTTTTACTCTTGCCTATAAGGGGCGTCCTAACATATCAGTATGTACAGCTTTAGGTGTTTAACCGTTCTTGTGCAAATATTGGATCCTGCTCTTTCACCATTTTTTACATTTGCCAAGCCACAGCAAATTTCAGTATCTTTTTAATGTTTTCAGGTGAGTAATACGGCCCATAGGTATTTTGTTTAAATTTCCTGCTCATTAACATCAAGGTAAGCCTTAAAATATTACAATTTTGATTAATAGCTGTTTCTTGCTACTAAAACAATTTCTATATCAACTTTAATGCAAAAATGCATTTTGATTTTGGCGGCCATTTTGTATTTAAATTTTGACCTACCTAGCTTGGTACCCGCCATTTTCGAACTCTGCACACCCAAATTAAGTAAGAAGTAAGAAGGATATATGGTTTGCTTTTACTAAAAAATGCCTCTTCCTCTTTGAAACGACGTCTTATCTGAAAATGTGCCTTGTCTACAACGTAGATTGGTATGTTTTTTTTTATTTGTACCACATGAAAACACTCATGTACTACATAGGATACATAAGAGTAAAGTTTACATAAAAAATCAAAATAAAACTATCTAGCCCATATTAAAATGAAAAAGAAAAAGCCAGTAAAGCTTTAAAACCGGGAAATTTAGTTATACGCTTGAACTTGCACATGGGAAGTGAAACCGTGTGTTCTGCAAAGATAAGCACCTCTTGTAAAGTGTGTAATCAAAATTGAGAATGAAAGGAATATGGAACAAAGCATCAAACTGGCCAGATTTAAGATATAAAGTGTGATTATCCATAATATAATTAAAATCAAGTTCTTAAACAAGGTTTATTTTGATCAATATATAGTTTTCAATTACCATTCCAACTAATTTGGTTATTTCAATTTGAAGATTTAATTTTCGTAATTTGTCACAGGAAAGGGTAATTCGGTTCACCAATAGAGTTTTCGTACAATAACGCAGAAATTCGGTTAAATTGATAACTAGTTAGGAAAACATTAATTACAAAAATAGTCAATAGTTTTTTTTTTGGTAGAAAAGCCAAATGCTCTCTATAACATATACGTGCAAAGGTTGTAGTTCCCTTGTTTGCAAAAACGAGGTCTATTTTTAATATTTAAGTAAGTGTAAGTATGCAATGAAAACTGGTTTTGAAATTTAAAAAAAAAGTTTTGCGTCATTACACTATTGTACATTAATCTGTGCCTGTCTCAGTGTTTTCAATTTATACAATATTTGTCTTTATTAATCTTGTCTGGATGTTTTTCGATGAACTATATGTGTTCTGTGTTTTTGGTTGCGTGAGTAAATGCAAATTACATATACCATTCTATTATTAAGCCAAGATTCAAACATCTGGTGCTGAACAGAGATTGTGATTATTTTTGTCAAGCGCCATACTCAAATATAATGCTGATACCATCAATCTACTAAGAGTATATGATACACAATATGTTTGTTGTGTTTAATAACTTATATGTCTAACAAACAATCGATATACCAAACAAACTGTGCAACATTGCTTGCTGGTGTTTGTCTGTATTCGTATGAAACAAAATTTATACAGAACCTTGTTTAATCTGAAAATAAGACTGTTGCCAAATCATTCAACACAGACATATACATGACGTTCAAATTATATCATTTTATCATCTAAAATGCATAATGTAATGTGGTTGGTAGACGGTTTTCTTTCACCTGAAATGAGAAATCCGAAGATAAAAACATGTTCATTCAAATCAGGATCTGACATTTGTCTTTAACATGGTATTTAATTGTTCTATAATAAGGTACACTTAAACGATTTTTTTTTGTCTTGAATGGAATTACCTTTCTTTTATATATGATATAGGGATTGGTGTATGAAGAATAAAGTATGCGCGTGTTATAAAGTTATTGTACTTATTGTTTAAGTTTTAGAAAATTTTTATAAAGTTTTCCATAAGTAAAAACAGAACTTATTATATAGCCATGTCTAAGACGAAAATTATAAACAAATCAACAAATATAATATCATATGGGAATTAATTGTCAATAAAATATAATAATAATAATAAGAATAATAAAAATAATAATGATATAATAAAATAAACTCAAGCTTTTATTGAAATCAAAGATAATCGTAAAATTAAATAGATAAAACAGAAAATTGTAACTGAAATTCAAGTATTTGCCAACAGTAATTGTAAACATAATAAAACACTATACGAACTAATGATAAAACAGTTTAAAATGACAAAAACAAATACATAGTAAGCATTGATTATAAAAATTACCGAGTTTGTATGGGCATCGAAGTAAACACAAAATAGTGTTCTGTTTGAGTGCCCGAAGTAGCCAACTTTTTATGGCTTATTCAGTGGTTCATTGATACAAACATTAAAAACCATTGCACGATCAGTATATTAATCATGAAAGTGTTTAAAAATCATAATGTCTATTTTAAAATTAATTTTTATTATTTTCTTTGGAAACATATGAAACTGAAAATTTTGAAATTTGATATAAATTTACAAAACAATTGCAAATCCATAGCAAAATATTTCGTACAATAAGGTGTAAATTTGTTGTAGAATCCAAAACATGACTGTAGTTGCACACATAATAAATCATGAGAAAAAACAATATTTAGATTTTTTATAAAAAGATCTAAAACTATGAACAAAGTATCATATATGCATACTCATAAAATAGTTTTCACTGAATTTTTTCTTACATTGCTTTTATAATAAACAATTTCCAAAAAGGGACTAAACCAAAACAATATTCGTTTACGACCAATTCAAAACTATTATTCTGAGCTATACCATTGTCTCAAACATATAATATTGAGGTATGTAATTGAATTGTCAAAATATGTGTGCTGTAAAACGTCATACTTGACATTAGTTCAAAGTCACGAAATTAGCAAAAAAAACCAAGGTACTTTAAATGGGTGTAATCCAATATAGATTCTGTAGTTGGTCGTTAAGAATATTTTCAAAATGCACTAAAACACATTGACCTAAAAGTAAAGTTTAATTATATTTTCTTGTATTTATTTTTGTTTGAATTCAGACTCAATATGATACTTGCTTCTAGATTATAAAAATACTAAAACTTCAATAATCTTGATAATAATGATGAAAGTCTATACAGATTCTGAAGTTTGTCCTTAACAGTATACTGACTTCAGCCTTAAGGTACACCAAACTTAAAGTTAAGCAGAATATTTTTGTTTTATTTTTTCTATTTTAATTTAGACTCAATATCGTGCTTGAAATTGGTTTCTGAACGAATAAAACAATAAAATCTCCAATTACCTTATTTCGTGCAGCAATTTATATTTCAAATTAAAGCATTCTGCTATCTCTTATATTAAAAGAAGTAGAAATTGTCTTAATAAGTTTAAGTTCGAAATAATTCAGCAAACGATTTCCGAACATATAATCAGATTACAGGAAGAGATAATTGGAGTTTTTGACTCCATACAGGATTTTCAGATTATTAAACAAAAACTTTAACAAAATAAAGAACCCTATTGCACAGAAATTAATTGGCTATGTAGTGAATGGTAAAAGTTGCCGCTGATTCCTCAAGTTCTACTATACCTCAATTATGACGAAAGGCTACATTTGAAACTTTATGACAAACGTGATAAGTTAATTTTTTCCTATTTTTACCTTTCTTTTTTTTTGTAGCAATATACCAACTTCTCCTATTTATGGTGCATTTGTTTCCCAATTGACAAGCTGTGGTAAAACTTGTTGCCAAATACTGGGATCTTGTAGAACGACACAGGCTGCTTGCAAATACACTGTAAATTGTTGACAGAGGGATACTGAAAACGTTTTATGGCCGTCATCACAGTATTATTGATAAGTTAGATATCTATGTGCCTAGAATTGTCTTAGATATATTTTACGTCCCAAAGTTCCACGTTCCTTTCACCAGATTTTGATTACACACGTGACGGGTGTAGATAGCTTAACAGGAGGAACTTACCCTTCCGAAACATCGGACTTTCATCCTTGATGGAAGTTCACGAGTCTAACTTCACTTGTCAGTCTCGAGGTATTTACTTTGCTTCTGGATTGTGATTCGAACATGGATTAGTATGTCTGTTTTTGATGCATTAAACATTATTAATAATGCGGTTTAATTTTAAATGATATGTAAATATCTGCTTAGTATGCAGCATTCAACTGTTCGTTGGAAATTGTGTAGGAGGCATCACTTTCGCCTTTTGTACTTGGTGACCAGGGTTATTGTAAAGTGTAGGGGTACTTGAGCTTTATTAGCTTTGATATTAATCATGCAGTAGTGTTTTAAACATCACTTGTATAAAGTGTATAAACTAGTGGTTAACAGTACGTAAAACGAACGAATACCAAATCCTGATACGTTTTATATAAACAGATAAAAAACAGCAATACCAGTCCATGTTCAAATCACGATCCCAAAAGCAAAGCACAAATTTTAAATTATAGCAAATTAAATTTAACACGTAAATTAAAAAAAAACAACTTGTTACCAGAATAGTCTTTCGGATGAGATTCAATACTTAGATCCCGTTACTCAGTGCACGCTAAAGAGAACTCTGTAGAACTCGAAAAAGAGTAGGCCACCTGTGGCCGCTACAGAAGATGCTTGCAACTAAAAACGAATAAAACAGACTGAACAAAAAATAAGAAATCAAATATGATATAAAACTTTAGGATACAATTTATGACTACTTTTATTAGTTGTGATTTGTCTGTTATAGAGCACATTCCTGAGTTCTTTTTTACCAAGCACCGTTTTCATATTCAGTATTTAGCAATATTGCCGTGGAACATTGAGTACACGTAACATTCATGTTTATAACATTCAATTAATTATAAAAGATGCATTTCAAACCAGACAAGTGATCTAATTACAATTTCCGTAATAAATTTCAATCTAAACTTGCGGCGTATAATTACCAGTTCATTATTATCCAAGAATACATTTCTTGAACGTAAAAATAATTGTTATCCTTAGCAAAACAATTTTCCAAAACCAAAAATTTACAGTTTTTGTTCAGGTTGAATCAATCTATTTGATTTGATATAATAACTATTTCAGAGTTAGGATTGCCGCTACTTTAGGTATTTAATAAGTTCATATGACTGTATTGATTTTAAAACTCTAAGCTTTGATGAACTATTAATGGAAAAACACTCTTCGGCCTAAATATATAGTTCATTAACTTTTCGTTAAGAGTTAATAGTTTTGTGTTTCTAAATTTTATGCATTTGAATAAAGTCGACGTAATTTATTGAATATGTCTAATTGCAGTTGCAATACATTTTGACTCATCCACAGGCCGTATAAAATGAATAATATATGCATTCCACATAATGCAACAGTAAAGTTTAAAGTTGTTTAAGATAACCACAGTGTTTGTCGAAATTTTTTGTCCGAATCCGATTACAAGTCAAAATTATGGACATTAGTTAACTAGAATTGTAGAAGTGAAGTAGATGAGATGGAAATGTTAGGCTTGTCCAAATTGCAAGGTAGTGACTTGAAGCATCAATCAATTCTGAGCAAGAATTATTTTGACAAAAAACTAACTAAACTTAATTCGCAAGTTTTCAAAGATTTTACTTTGTTTTGGGAATGTCATTCGGACATAGATTGGTATGATTGCTTTGATTCTCTGTTATTTCTGCAATTAAAAGTATTTAGAAATCCTCTGAGATGTCTTTTAAACCTATATATCCGCTGATTAATAACACATTACTGTTGCAGGTTTAGAACACATTAAGATTTTTATCTTCGATTGCTACATCTAATTATCTGCTTTTATTATACAATGTATGTTGATATTTTATATGACATGTAATCTGCTTATATTTTTGTAATATGCAAAGATTACCACTTTTGTTTTTACAGATGGATTCGCCATTCTCGAATACTAGTTTTCTAATATTTATTGATTTTTTTTACATATTTGTCTGAAGCTGATTTAACTAGCGACAATATTGAATGAACACGATATCAATGTATTTCGTAAAAATTATTAATTGGAACAAAAATACATTATGATAGGTTGGTTAAATACAACAATATGAACATAAAAGGCCAAATAACTTGTTTATTATTTTAATACACTGCATAATTACCACAGTATTAATTGGACACTGAGTGATTAAATGTAGGCCAGAAACAAATTACCAAGTACTGAAAGGAGAAACACAATCTTTCAGTACTAATCAGTGAATCATAGATTTTATGAGTATCAGAACATTTTTGGTTGAAACTGTTCACAAAACATTATATCAGAATTCTAATATATACAGGTAAAACAACTTTATGTCCCGCTTTGAGGTTTAAGGTTTGAGATATGGCATTTTAATTCATCATTTCATGTTTCGTACACCAGAACGTATGTACAAAAATATATTGATACCATAGTCTTTTTCCTTTTATTGTCATGTTTTTTCAGTTTTATCATTGATGTTCCAAGACGCGTATACTTTTTGTTAGTTCACGTTTTCCCGTTCGACATGTAGGTTAATTCCAAGTACACGTTTTTCTGTTTGAAAAACCTTTTTTCCGCTGTAATACAGTAATAGATGCGTCTTTTATCTTTTATATGTCTTTACACAATCCTGTATATTTGTCTAGGAGTTATCTATGTAGTTGTCGGCACATTACTCAGACAAAATAATCCTTCATGAAGTACAGAACATTGATTACATTTTAACCTATAGCATTATGTAATAAATCACTGATATAAATAGCTTGTTACGTGTATGTTCGTAAGAATAGCGTTGAATGTCTTAGGTGCCAATTTTGATTTCATCATAGATTCCTAGTCAAATCGTTATAGACATTAATAAATTCGTATATAAGCGTGTATATGGACAATTTTGATTTTTCTGATAACGGGCAAGTCAACCTTGTGATTGATTTGTCTAATTTTATTGTTAAATAGTAGATGTGAGTTCTAAAAAAATTCAAAGTTTAATTATTTCAGACATTTACATTACATTTTAACTATATATATATATATATATATATATATATATATATATATATATATATATATATATATATATATATGCTATTTGATAGTGCATTATTTTTTATACCTTTGCATATTGCAGTAATAGCTTTCTTTAGTCGTCTATCTTACAATCGTGTACAAATTATTGGTAATAAAGCATTGAAATCAAATAAAAATTATTAACTTTGACGTTTACATGCTGTTCAAATTTATTGATATAAGATAAACTCTCAAATTAAAAATAATAATAATAATAATAATAACAATAATGTTAATAATAAGTTCAGTGCAATGAAGTGTTCTTGTATTTATATTATTTCGTTTCGCTATTTTTGGTATCTGAATTTGTGTGTTACGAATAAAAATAGAACATTTATAGCTTTGGTTTCTTGAGCACTTTATTTTTATCGGTATATGTCGAGTTATAGGTTGCCAAGCATATATATTTCAGTTACAAAATTATTTGATTAATTAAAAAAATACTAATGCCAAGTACAAGTAATTTACCTTTGCATCTCTTATTCTTTTTCTTATAAACAATTGCGCATTCTTTATCAAATATATAACGCAATTTGAATATAATCTCGTTGATATATGCCTACAATGTACATAAAATGTTGTAATAACTTCACATTCGAACAGATGCATATCGCAAATAACAACAACATCTTTAAATGTAAACTCTAAGCTACGCCTATGTAGTTAAAATATATCAAAGCATTTACTATAAATTTCATAAAAATCCCTTTTATCTTTTATTCACTTATCTTTATTGCGTCTTCTTTATAGCAGGGGCTTGACTGACGGGGTCGTTTATACAAAACAATGATTATTAGATATAAAAAAATAAGAAGAAAACTGTGTAGACATAATAGTAAACATACTTCGTCATTGCAACCAAGAACTCGTCACTTTACAAGCTAACAATGGAAACGGTGAAAGAAGGGGGTATGACAAGGAAAGACTGTAAACACTGATAATAAAGTTACCGACTTTGTATGGGTAGTGGCGTAAGCACACAGTGGTTTGATTCAGTTCCACTATACGTCCACTAAATTTTGTGTTGTAACCAGTAATCCAATATACAAACATTTCGAAATCAAAATGTTTTTTCTACGTATAATATATATATCAATAAACATTCAAGAAAACATTTAATTGATTACAAGCCGCTTATTATTAGCGTAGTTTGGAAAAAAATACCTGATGGAAAGTATACAAAAGAAGAGATAGAATAGTTTCTGAAAAATATTCTTTGCAGAGCAGATAAAAAACGGTGAATCCGAGTTCCTTTGCTTCGTGATGTTTATCTAGTCAGGTATCAAAGTGTTGAAAGTGGGAAAGTGTTCACCAAAAGCAACAAGAGCAAATTTGGATTTTGTAATCATATCATTATTACTTATATCTTGTAATCAGATAATAAAATGATTGAGTTTTAAATTTGTTGTATAATATGGAAATGACATAGTTCATATTCAAGATCTTAAATTATCACACAATAAAGCCAGTCGATTATGTTGTAATAAATATGTTTTGAAATTAACTATCTCAAAGGAACCAATAAATGAACACTATCCGTTTACTTCCGCCATTTCAAAATTAATTTTCGGAGGTTGAACATTATCTCAAATATCTAATTGATATATTTAATTGAATTGTCAAAATGTTTGTGATGTAAAACGTCCTACTTGACATCAGATCAAAGTCACGAAATTAGCAATAAACAAGGTACTTGAAATGGTAAAATCCAATACAGATTCTAAAGATGGTCCTTAAGAATTTTTTCAAAATGTCTGCACTAAAATACAGTGACCTACAAGCTTTTAGATTATTAAAAAACCAAAATACTAAAAATCAATAAAATTATTTCATGCAGGAACTTATATTTAAATTTACAACATTTTGATATCTGTTATATATATAAAAAAACCCAGAATGCCTCATATAAAATTAAAAGTTCGAAAAAATTTAGCAATCTATTTCCGAAAATATAAAATAACAAGAAAGGCAGAAAGGTTAACAATATTAAACAACCCTCAAGAAGCAGTTATAGTTCGCAAGCTGCTAATATACCAACACACTAATTAGTTTTACAATGATGTTTGCATATTTGTTTATTACAAATTGATTTTGCTGCACATGGGAATTTCAATATGAAGCATTCAGCTGGTCGTTGACATTTGCATCGGCGTCAATTCCAGACTTTTGTATTTATAAGCTCCGATTATTATTATTTACAAGTGCATGAAATACCTATGTAGGTTTATTTATACCATTTGAGTAGTACAGTCAGTGCATTTTAGATTTATTAACTTATATCAATGCTTTTAAAGCAAACTTGTTTCAAAACATACATACGTTTGGGATTATGATTTAAACCTGGATTGGTATGTTTGATGTTTACATTAATAATTAGATTTTGCGTAAATAAAAGAAAAAGAGAATAATGTAATCTCGAAAACGTTTTGTGTACAACAAGTTACAATAAAAACCAGTCCGTGTTATAATGACGATGCAATTTGCAAACACAAAAGACAAAACTTCAAAAACTAGCCAAGTTAGTTAAACACTTCCAACAGAGAAGTAGGCCGGATGCAAAAATCATAACAAATAAATCAATCGATTGCCAAAATACAATTTTAAGGCAAGTAAAAAGGTCTGGTGCAATGAAACGGTAAATATCCCCTATTTGTTAGCTTCGTCCACCACTTGTAGGATAAAATTTTAAATAACATTAAAATCAAGTGATACTTGTTGTGATTATTGGTATTTATTTTACTATCTTTCAATACCATATATTTACAATTGGAGTTGACCTTCTTTAGATGAACCTATTTGTTTTTACTGGCATTCATTTGCTCTTGAATACAGTGTGGGGTCATGACCTCTGATTACGTAACGAATAACTATTCGATTACGTAACGAATAACTATTCGATTACGTCACAGAATGACATCTATTACGTCACGCATTGTTTGATTGGTCAGCATCCAAGTCTACTCGCGACGTAACTTTCCTTATTTGGAGCAAGGCTGTTACATCAATCCCGTATGTTTGTCGGAAACTTGAATGAAATAAATTATTGAAGCGATAATTTTACATTTCGGAATGCTATCAATATTTTTATGATTGTAAATATAAGAAATAACATTCTATTTGAGTGTATTCATTCGGTATTATGAATGAGAGTCAGGAATAGCATATTTAACATGAACTGCTTCGCAGTTCATTGAATATGCTATCCTGACTCTCATTCATAATACCGAATGAATACACTCAAATAGAATATTATTTTTAATTACTATACCCATGTCTGCCTGTATTGCGAACTCCGTGAATTGTTCGTTCCACATTATACCAAGCAAAGTTTTTGATTTCATGAACTTGAAAATATGTCGTTCTAAAATATAGAGTGCACACATGTTATTTCTATACCCAGCCAATAATCAAGAAATTATAAAAAGATGGATTAGAAAGCAGGTGAATGGTTATTCTACATTAAATACCTAATTTCATTCTCTTTTGCAGCTTATAATAACTTTCAATTAAACTAATGTATCGTTTAATATCATTACAGTATTATACAAGCAAACAAAATAGTTGATGTTATTATTAAAACACTTATTCCGAATGTATATCATATTTTCGTATTTTTTTTTAAAAAAATACTATTAAAAAAGTATCATTTTTCATAGTTACATGTTCTTTTTATTTTCAATGTTGTTTCCACACGTTGCAGGTGTAGCTAGCTATACAGAGGTCCTTTCCCCTTCCGGAGCACCTTACTTCACTTTTTTTAGAAGTCCGCGAGTCTAACCTAACCTGTCAGTTTCAAACATAACTAGTACTAGACAAGGCTCATTTAGAAGTTTATTGATACAAACATTTACAGCCATCGCATGTTAAGTATATTAATCATTGATGTGTTTAAAAATCATAATATTTATTTTTAAATTAAGAATTATTATTTTCTTTGGAAAAATGAAATTAAAAATATTGAAATATGAAAAAGCACTGAAATGTCATTTTAACCCCCTAATATCCTCAGTGGATTGTGGCAAAATATATCGTACAATAAGGTGTTAATTGGTGTAGAATCCAAAAACATGACTGCGACTGCACACATACCAAGTCATGGAAAAAATACAATATTAAAAATTTTTTATAAAGCATCTAAATTAATGAAAAAGTGTCATATACATATTCATAAATACAGGTCTAATTGACTTTTTTCATATATTTCTATTCAAATGAACAATTTCCAAAAAGGGGCCGAGCCAAAACAATATTCGTTTACGCCCATTTCAAAACACATATTCTGAGCTTTATCATTATCTTAAATATCTAATATTGAGGTGTGTAATTGAATTGTCAAAATGTTTGTGCTGTAAAACGTCCTACTTGACATCAGCTCAAGGACACGAAAGTGGCAATAAACAAGGCACTTTAAATGATAAATTCAATACAGATTCTGAAGTTGGTCCTTCACAATACATCGACTTCTGCCATAAGGTACACCAAATTTAGAGTTAAGCAGAATACTTTTTGTTATTTTTTCTATTTTAATTTAGACTCAATATCGTACTTGAAATTGGTTTCTGAACGCATAAAACAATAAAATCTCCAATTACCTTATTTCGTGCAGCAATTTTAATTTCAGAATAAAGTATTTTGCTATCTATTATATTAAAAGAAGTAGGATTTGTCTTAAAAAGTTAAAGTTCGAAATAATTCAGCAGACGATTTGCGAACATATAATCAGATTACACGAACGGATAATTGGAGTTTTTGATTTCATACAGGATTTTAAGATTATTAAGAATAACTTTATCAATATCAGGAACCCCATTGCACAGAAATTATTTTGATGCGTAGTGAATGCTTGAAAAAAATACGACTGATTCCTCAAGTTCTGCTTCACCTCATGACGCCCACGAAAAGCTACATTTGAAACTTTATGACAAACGTGATGATTTCATTTTTTCCCTTTCTATGCAGCAATATACCTGCTTCTCTGTTTATGGTGTATTTGTTTCCCAATCTATACGCTATGGTAGAGCTTGTGTCCACTACGGGAACTTTGTACAACGAACCAGGCTGCTTGCAAATAAATTGTTAACCGAAGATACTGAAAAAAAATTATGGCCGTCAACATAGTATTATTAATAAGTTAGATTTTTCTGTGCCTAGGATTGCCCTAGATATATTTTACGTCCCAAAGTTCCATGTTCCTTTCACCTAATTATGATTACACACGTTGCGGGTGTAGCTAGCTTAACAGAAGGGACTTACCCTTCCGGGGCACCCTACTTTTCTTGTGATGGAATTTCACGAGTCTAACCTAACTTGTCAGTTTTAAAGTATTTATTTTTGCTTCTGGATTGTAATTCGGACATGGATAAGTATGTCTATTTTTGATGCATAAAACATTATTAATAATATGCAGTTTCGTTTTTAATTATATGTAAATATCTGCTTTGTCTGCAGCATTCAGCTGTTCTATGGAAATTGTGTAGGAGGCATCACTTTCGCCTTTTGTACTTGGTGACCCCGGTTATTGTCAAGTGTAGGGGTACTTGAGCTTTATTAACTTTGGATATTAATCATTCAGTAGTGTTCTTTAATACCACTTGTATAAAGTATTTAAAATCAGGCAAAATGAACGAAAATCAAAACCTGATACGTTTTATAGACAGATAAAAAACAAAAATAGCAATCCATTTCAAATCACAATCCCAAAACCACAGCAAAATTTTAAATAATAGCAAATTAAATTAAACATGCAAATGTTTACTGGGAAATGAGATTTGGTGCTCTAATAAGGTAAAATTTTATTTCGAAGCCAATAAAACGCAACGAATCAAATCATAAAAATTAAATTAAATTAAAATACGAAAACAAGACTTACAATAAACTAAAAACCAAATGGGCGGACAAGACTGAGTGGTACTTTCACTGGATTCGAAGTTAAGGGTTGTGGATTCAAACCTCATTGAAAACTTTAAAATTTTCCGAATGATTTATTTAAACCTGCCCACACTAGAGCGGTAAAAGCTCATTGTCATAATATCTTTCGAATGAGAAACCCGAGGTCCCGTGTCTCAGTGTGCTAAAGACACCTCTGTAAAATTCGAAAAGGAGTAGGCCATCTTTGGCCGCTACAAAAAAAAAAGCTTTCAACTAGAAGCGAATGAAACACACTGAGCAAAAAGATAAGAAATCATATATGATATAACACTTATAGATACAATTTATGCCTACTTTTATGAATCTGATATATAGCACCTTCCTGAGTTTTTTTATACGAGTTTGAAAAAAGGTACGGCACCTGTGGCCGCTAGAGCAGACGCTTTCAAGTAGAATGGAATTAATCAGACTGAGCAAAAAAAAAAAAATATCAAATATGATATAAAACTTAAGGATGCAATTCATGACAACTTTTATGAATTGTGCTTTGTCTGTTATATAGCACATTCCTGATTTTTTTATACCAAGCAATGTTGTTATATCTGGTACTTGGCAATATTGCCGTGGAACATTGAGTACACGTAACATTTATTTTTATAACAATCTAACGATCAAGTAATTATAAAATATGCATTTTAAACCAGACGAGTGATCTAATTACACTTTCCGTCATAAATTTTTATCTAAACTTGTGCCGTATAATTACTTTCAATTTTACAACTGTGTGGTATATTACCAGTTCATTATTATCCAAGAATATCTTGAACGTAAAAAGTTTGATATCCTTCGCAAAACAATTTTTCAAAGCCAAAAATGACAATTTGCTTCGATTATGAAGCATTCCATTTGATTTGATGAAATAACTTATTCAGAGTTATGATTGGCTCTACTTTAGATTTTAAATTTGTTTATATGACTACATTAATCATAAAAGTTTAAGCTTTAGTAAATTCCTAACGGAAAATTACTCCTTGACCTAAATATATAGCTCATTAAATTTTCGTTTATAGCTAAAAGTTTTATATTTCTAAATTACATGCCTTTAATTCCTCCATGTCGTCTTTATTTCGGTATGTATTGGTAGTACATTTTGACTCAGTCACAAGACACAAGTTTTGATTTTACCATTGATTATGTTCAAGATAACCACAATGTTTGTTGATATTTTTTCCGAATCCGATTATAATAAAAATTATTGACACTAGTGTACTAGACCTGTAGAATTGGTGTAGTTGAGATGGCAATGTTAGGCTTGTCTAAATGGCAAGGTAGCATCTTGGAACACCCATCAATTCCAAGCAAAATGATTTTGCCAGGTCTGAAAGTTTTTACTTTGTTTTTGGAATGTCATTTGGACATAGATTAGCATGATTGTTTTGATTTTTTGTTGTTTCGGTAATAATAAGCATTTAGAAACCCTCAGTGATGTGCTTTCAAATGTCGTTTAAACCTATATATCGTTATGCTGTAAGTTAAGAACACATTACGATTCACATCTTTGATAGCAACATATGATTACCAACTATTATTATACAATGTCTGTTGATATTTCATATCGCATGTAATGTGTATATATTTTTGTCATATGTAAAAAGTACCGCTTTTCTTTTTGAAAAAGGATTCATTGTTCTTGAGTACCAGTTTTCCAATATTTATTGATTTTTGTTTTTACATATTTGTCTAGCTGATTTAACTAGCGATAATATTGAATGAACACGACATCAATTTATTTGGTAAAAGTTATTAATTGAAACAAAAATACATTATGATAGGTTGGTTAATTACAACCGTATTAACATTAAAGGCCAACTAACTTGTTTACTATTTTAATACACTACATGATTACCACAGTATTAATTGAACACTGAGTGATTGAATGTAGGCCAGAAACAGATTACCAAGTACTGAAAGGACAAACACAATCTTTCAGAATTTATCAGTGAATCAGATGTTTTGATTTTATATTTGGTTGAAAATATTCACAGAATTTGTATTAGAACATTTTAAAATGGGAAGTTCTGACATACGTAATTTTGACTCACCATTTCATTTTACGTACATCATCACGCATTTACGGAATAATATAGAAAATTATAATTTTTTCTTGTATAGTCATGTTTTGCAGTTTTATCATTGGCGCATCGTTGATGTTCGAAGACGCGTAGGCTATTTGTTAGTACAGGTTTTAACGTTGGAGAGTTTTTCTGTTATATTATAAAATGTGTCCCCAGACGCGTAGGCTTTTTGCAAGTACACGCTTTTCTGTTTGAAAACAAACCTTTTTTTCCTATTATATCATCATGAGTGTTCTTAGATTCGTAATCTATGTGCAAGTACACGTTTTTACACTAGAATGTTTTCTATTATACTGTAATAAGATTTCTGAGACGTATAGGTTTTTTGCAAGTACACGTTTTCCGTTTTTCTGTAATACAGTAATAGATGCGTCTTTTATCTTTTATATGTCTTTACACAATCCTGTATATTTGTCTAGGAGTTATTTATGTAGTTGTCGGCACATTACTCAGACAAAATAATCCTTCATGAAGTACAGAACATTAACTACATTTTAACCTATAACATTATGTAATAAATCACTGATATAGATAGCTTGTTACGTCGTATGTTCGTAAAAACAGCGTTGAATTTTTAAGGTGCAAATTTTGATTTCATCATCGATTTCTAGTCAAATCGTTATAGACATAAATAAATTGGTATATAAGGATGTATATGGACAATTATGGCTAATAAATTTTGACTCTGTTTATAACGGGTAAGTCAAAGTTGCAATTGATTTTGCTTATTTATTTTGTTAAATTTTGCTAGATGCGAGTTCTGATAACGTTCAAAGGTCAATTATTTTAGGCATTAATACTATATTTTACTGTTGTTTATATGATATTTTTCTCTCATGGGTTTTTAAGATACCTGTGCAGATTGCAGTAATAACTTTCTTTAGTCTGTCTCACAACCGTGTACAATACAAATCATTGATAAGGAATCATCGAAATTACATAAAATTATAAACTTCGACATTTACATTTCGTTCAAATTTTCTGATATAAGATAAACTGACCTCAAGTTTAGTGCAATGGAGTTTTTTATGTTTTATATATTATTTTGTTTTACTAAATTTGGTATATGTATTGGTGTGTTATGAAACAAATAAAATATTAATAACATCGGTTTCTTGAGTACTTTATTTTTATGGGTGTATGTCGAGTTATGGGTTGCCAAATTCATGTATTTAACTTGCAAATTTCTTTGATTAATTTTAAAATACAAATGACAAATACAAGTAATTTACCTTTGTAACTCGTCTTTATCAAATAGTTTCAAAACATACATACGTTTGGGATTATGATTTGAACCTGGATTGGTATGTTTGATTTTGATTTAGGCTATGCATGTATAAATGTTGATATTGTAATTTAGAATCCAGAAATTTTGTTAGTAAAATAATTCCGAAAGTTGTAAAAGATGATAACTCTATAATTACTGATCAAAAGGAAATCCTAGCAGAAACTAAACAATATTACTTCAATCTTTATAATAGAGATAATGAGGAGTATGATATGGATCTCAAGAGTAAACTTAAAGATATTAAAGACATAAGTATTTTAACTGAAGAACAAAAGCATAGTTTGGAGGGAGAATTAACAAACACAGAAATTCATACTTTTTTACGAAAAATGAAAAATTTGAAAAGTCTTGGATCAGATGGTCTTACATCTGAATTTTTTAAATTTTTTTATAACGACTTCGTAAGCTTTTTAAGACGTTCGCTAAATGAAGGATTTTATACTGGAAAATTGTCAGTTACATAACGTCAGGGTATTATAACTTGTTTACCGAAAGGGGACAAACCAAAGCAGTTTCTAAAAAACTGGCGACCAATATAATATCACTGTTGAATGTTGTATATAAAACATCTGGCTGCATAGCTGAAAGATTGAAAAAGGTATTACCGTTTATTATTTCAGAAGATCAGACAGGATTTATCAGTGGCAGATATATTGGTGAAAACACTAGACTAATTTATGACTTAATGCAATATACAGAGGAAAAAAATATACCAGGGCTACTTTTAATGATTGATTTTGAAAAGGCATTTGATTCAGTGTCCTGGGATTATATTGATAAAGTGCTTGATTTTTTCAATTTTGGTGAATCTTTTATAAAATGGATTAAAATATTTCGACAAGATATTATGTCAGCAGTCCTACAAAATGGAATTGTTTCTGATTTTTTTAGTATAACAAGAGGTTGTCGTCAAGGGGACCCTATTTCACCCTACATATTCTTAATGTGTGCTGAGATTCTGACTGTTTTTCTGAAAAATAATAAAAATATCAAAGGTATTAAAATTGGTGATGAAGAATTTAAACTGTCACTTTTTGCAGATGACACTACTGTCATACTGGATGGAGCAGAGTCATCATTACAAGAAACTTTACATGTCTTAGATGACTTTGCCTTGCTTTCCGGTTTAAAAATTAATAATAATAAAACAAGAGCAGTGTGGATTGGATGTAATAAATATAATGGTGAAACCTTTAATCATCGTTTTAAATTAGATTGGAGCCAAGGTTCATTCACATTGCTTGGAATAAATTTTTCTGTTGATTTGGACAGAATGATAAAAATAAATTATGATATTAAAATACAAGAAATAGAAAAAAGTTTAAACAGTGGTCAAAAAGAATTTTAACTCCTTCAGGTAGAATAACCATTTTGAAAACACTGATAATTTCTAAACTAAACCATTTATTTATTGCTATTCCAAATCCACCACTGGAAATAATAACAAAACTGAATAAAATGTTTTTTACCTTTATTTGGCTACATAAAAATGATCGCATAAAAAGAGAGTTAATGTCACAGAGCTATGAAAAAGGAGGCTTAAAAATGATAGACATCAAACATTTTATAGCATCACTCAAAATAACATGGATTAGAAGACTACTTCAAATTGAATCCAAATACAGAAAGTTATTTGAGATTTCATATTCTAAAATTGATAATTTCTTAAAGTATGGAAATGATTATTTTAATAAAATAAAACAAAATAATCCTAATAATTGTTTTTGGAATAATGTTTTTGAAGCCTGGAATTTTTGTCTATGAGACAAAAACCTGAAAATATAAATGATGTTAAAGATGTAAGTATCTGGTACAATAAAGATATCTGTATAAATAAAAGTCCAGTATTCTACAAGTCTTGGTCTAACTGTGGCATATATTTCATAAAAGATCTACTTAACGAAGATGGAAATATAATTTCATATAGAGAATTTAATAGAAGATATGCTGCTGTCAGGCCAAACTTTGTTGAATATAATGGTATAAAGTCCACCATTGAATCATATATTAAAAGATTAAATATACAAAACCAACCAGTTAATTTATTACAAATGGACATGCCATATTTTTTCAGAATAGTTTTTAAAAGTAAAAAAGGGAGTAAGGACTTTTACAATCTATTTAATAATAATATCACAATTGTCAAAAGTCAAGAAAAATGGAAATCCATTCTAGACCTTGATATTGACTGGAAATCACTATATAATATCCCCTTTAAAACTTGTAAAAATACTAATCTACAATGGTTTCAATACAGGATAAACCAACGAATAATTTCTACAAATGATTTTTATTCAAAATTAAACTAAGGGATAATAAGCTCTGTACATTCTGTAACAATACAGCTGAAAAAATAGAACATCTGTTTTGGTATTGTGAGATAACTAATAACTTTTGGATAGAAGTAGAGGATTATATATATATAAAAATAAACCGCTACATCAATATCCATAGGCAAAGTGCTATCTTTGGACTTATTGACCAAAAACAGAAATATAAACCTCAAAATTTTCTACTTTTAACTACCAGACTTTACATATATAAGTGTAGAATTGATAAAAAACTACCAAATTTAAATACATGGAAAATGAGTCTTAAATATCAGATTAATATTGAAAAAATCATTGCAATAAAAAATAATCTTTATGCCAAATTTCTGGAATTTTGGGACCCATAATTCAATATCTTTGACGAATGACATACTTTCTTCATCTGATGTGACTGTGGTGTTAGTACTGCAGAAGTGGTAGTGAAAATAAATCATCAACATTTATATTGTATAAAATGATTCCTGACGATTAGAACTATACCTTTATCATGAAAATGTATAATATATATTGTTTGTATTAGAATTATATATACTGTTTGTATCTGAATCTCATAGGGGTTGACACACACACACACACACACACATACACACACACACACACACACTTGCATAAACAAAAACCCATACAAAACTGAAAAGAATATACAAGTACAATACCAAAGGAAATATAATAGATAAAATGTTGGAAACAAAACTATATATTTGTCATTTACTTAAGTACTTGATGGTGTGTTGTATATATATATATATATATATATATATATATATATATATATATATATATATATATATATATATATATGTTGTATTTGTAAAATTGTCTTTTGTTACCCGGCAAGTGAACCCAGTGGCCCCAACCCTGGCACTTGACCATCCCTATTTAATGTCTGGGAGAATAAAAACATGAATTACAAAAAAAATATTGATTAGATTTTACGAAAATAAGAAAAAAAGAGATCTCTAAAAACATTTATGTATACAATAACAACAATTTACAATAAACACCAGTCTATGTTCAAATCACAATGCAATTCGCGAAAAAAAAAAAAAGAAAAAACTGCAAAAATTAGCCAATTAACTAAGCTAGTTAAACACTTCCGCTAGAAAAGAAGGTCGGATGGATGCGCAAATCATAGTAAATATAGCAATTGATGGCCAAATCACAATTTCAAAACAAGTAACAAGGTTAGGTGCTTTGAAAGGGATTAAAGGGTAAATATGCCGTTTTGTTAGCTACATCCACCACATGTATGATAGAATTATAAATAGCATTAAAATGAAGTAATATGTGTCGTGGTTATTGCTATCTATCGTACTTACTCTAAATATCAGTTACTATACCCTATGTCTGCTTGTATGCGAATTCCTTTAATTTTGAACTTGAGTATATGTCGTTGTGTAATATTGAGTGCACACACATATGTTATTTCTATTCCCAACCCATAATCAAGTAATTATAAAGAGATGGATTAGAAAGCAGGCGAATGGTTATTATACATTAAATTCCCAATTTCAAACTCTATGTGCAGCTTATATTGACTTTCAATTTAATAAATGTATAGTTTTATATCAGTACAATATTATCCAAGTAAACAAAATAATTGATATTCTTAGTAAAACAATTATTTCAAATCTATATCATAATTTTTTTTATGAAACAAAATAATTATTATTCCCAGATTATATCATTGTTCTCGTAATATTAAGAAAAGTATTATTTTAGACATGGATTTGGACATAGATTAGTATGATTGTTTCTGATTTAGATACTTTAATGTTCCTTTTATTCTCAAATTTGATTTCGCATATGGCGGTTCTAGTTATCCAGGGGTACTTACTCTTCCTGAGCATCCGACTTCCAATTCCGATTGGAAGTTCCTGTGTTAAACATGGTTTGCCAGTTTCTACTTCGCTTTTAAACTGTGATTTGAACGTGAATTAATATATTTGTTTTCTTAGATATTTCACATTCCATGGAATTTGATTCAATTTATATTTCGAAAATGTTATTTTCTTTCATTAAGGCTGATATATAGGGTATATGAATACTCTCATTAAAAGATATATGTATATATAGATAATACAAAATTACGAAATAATTTTTTCATAAAGATGTCGAAAAAATTTTCAAAGCATCAAAAATATTTTATCAAATTTAGCTAAGGAAATACTTTACATGATAGATCAGTTTTTGAGGGATATATAATTGACGCATGGTTTATCCATTAGATTGGGATATTTTAAAAGATCTATTTATAGGAATGTGTTTGATTACAAATGGCACTTGATTAGAAAACAAAAAATCTATACTTCAAAAATCTAAAAACAAAATATTTATACAATCCTACACTTGTAGTGTTTGAGTAGTATGTTATGTCATGGCTGACCAAGCATGATTATAACTTCATTTTATATTTCATGCTGTTTACATTTTATCATATACAAAAGGTAAAAATCTTGCATTGGGGTGTGGCTTCATCTTCTGTAAAATATTATTTTTGTTAGGTTTTCAAAATAAATATTGATTATTCAATGTCCTATTTTAAAACCTTGCCAAAAACTAATTTAGTGTTAATGAATAGACCGAACATATCTAGAAAAAATATTTCGTCAAATACTAAGTTGACCCGATTTTATCAGAAAAACAAATACATTACGATCAATTCATTCATTACACCAGTAATTTCAACTGAGCAACATATATAACAATAAAACAAATATTGGAATTCTATAGTTCTAAAGCACCAAACAAATAAACCATTTTCATTATCCAACACATGAATGAATGTAGGTCGAAAAAAACATTACAACTATTGAAGTACATAAAGGATACAAGCATAATCTTTTAGCACTAAGAAATAATAAAATGGAAAGTCATTCATTGCGTGGGATTGAAACTGTCCGTCGAATTTAAAATAAAGGTCTTCAGTGCAATTAAATCATCTCCTTACTCTAGTATATTAAAAAGTAAAAGTAGTTCCGTTTAACATCATCATTTTATGCTAAGAGTTTTTAATATGTATAATTTTAATACTACGTAAACGCATATTATATTAATCTTTAAGGAATATAGCAGATTAAGCAATCGAGTTAACTGTAGTATGTGGACCAAGTCTAAAAACGTTCATTTTTTAAATATGCGTTTAGTTGTTATGCTTTATAATTGAAAATTCGTGCATAATTGTTGCTAATACAAAAAACACGTATCTATCACATGAACAGAAAAAATGTCAATAAGCCCCCAAAAGAGCTTTCAAAGAATATATAAATTTGAACAGTAAAATGCTAAAACAGAGGGAGCCTACACAGGAGATGTCTACATTAGATCCTACTAAATATAGTTAATAGTCCTTTTGAGTCAAATTTTGGCGTGAAATAATGTTTGCACCAGATACTGGAACATTGATTATACGCCTACTGTTTAGGACATTATACAACAATGCAGCTTATATTACACAACTAAGTCCTAGTAATCTATTATGGACCCCTCATTGATGAACTAACTGTACTCCTATAGTATTGTCTGGATAGGTATAGTATCCGACCCGTTAGTAATAACAGCAAATTAATCCAGTTCAAAAGTGCTGGATGCTAAGACAAAATGATAACAGCAAAATCATGAAAGAAAACACAAAATACCAAATGAAAATGGACAGACAACTCTACACGACAGGATTTAAATTTTATTTCAAATCTTAGCGTAGGTAAAGTCAAGAGATAATCCGGCCTAACTTTACTAAAAAATATGTTTTAATCTCTCTCTCTCTCCTTCATTTGTTTTCTCCGACGTTTGAGTTAATAACTTTCTTGCTCCCTTTTCAACTTTTATGTAGATATAAGAAATTGACCTGGGTTGCTATCCGAATCTATTCGACCTACTGTCTGCATATATACTAAGACCTGAATTACGGTTCTAATTAAAGCAGTTTAGCATTTTGAAAAATGCACTGAAATATTAGAGGATGTTAATTGAACGTCAAACTTGTGTGATTTCTCTAGGGAAAGAAACTATGATAAATCTGTTACAAATATAATACTTGGGTTTATTAATATGCATTAAAATGTCAAAGTAACAGATCTATATCATACATATTGGTTATATACGTTTGTGTATAAGGCGTCAGCTGATTGACAAAGGCAATCATATTTTGCATTGAAGCCAATTATATATATTCTGTGTAATTTTCAGGGGAATAATAATTTCATATATTACATAAGTCGAGGCATTTCTTATGTTAATAATTTTATCGCATTTATATTGCAACTGAAATATATGCAAGAAAAGAATTTCAAGGGAATAATAATTTCACACATTACATAATTCGATGCATTTCTTGTGTTGACAATAACTTATATGTTTTATATTGCAACTGAAATATGTATCAGGACCAATCCACGAAAACTCATTTTTAGACCATTGATACCAAACGTAATGTTTAGACGAGTATTTGATGTAATGAGAAAATGGTATCCGGTTGTGTGATTTAAGTATTCTTTATCTTTATTCATTCCACTTACATGTATTGCACAACAAGTAGACCCAAAACGCTTTATCTAAAATTGAGGGATTGTACAACATACAACTACTATGCTTTAGAAACATTAGATTAAGTCCGTCTTGTGTGTCACCAAAGCGCTTTAGAAATTAGCGGTTATTGTTTCATACATTATGCTAGGGAAGAAAAGAATTAAGACAAAAAGTAGTCTGAACGAACTTAAGACGCGGAAAAATGTATACGAGTTTGGTATGTAAACAATGTAACGTTTGATACTTATAAAAACATTTATCAATTTCAGCGTTGTTTTTAAAACAAAATCAAGATTTGTCTCAACAGTTCTTATTTTACAGAACTAGACTGTCGTTTCAGTTCAGAATACAATTCCTCATCAGTAGTGCTTTGGCCAACATTATAACATCAATTTTTTTCAAGATGATGAAAAAAATACAAAGGACCAAAATATATTTTACCAAATTAAACTAAATAAGCCCGATTCTCCTGAATGAATTTCTATCTGGACTAGTTGTTGTTGCTTTAAATAAAAGGACCATTCATAACTGTTGACAGTTATCAAAGGAAACACAATTACATGTCAATACATTTTGTTATCAATTTTTACGAATATATTGTAATAGTCAATCTGACAAAAATGCACAGCTATCTCAATTCTAAAATTCGTAGTGGTTGAAATGTTTCTTCAAAAGTTACACTTTTCGTTTTTAAGCCATATTATAGAAATTTTAACAATAGGAAACTAAATGCTAATTTCGAATGTTAAACTGCTAATATCATAAAATTTGAAGCATTGTTTTCATTTTTGCTTGCATTATTATAAAAATGAAACATAAGATGTTTAAATAACAAACCCAAAGCAAAGGTAACTTTGAAACTGTATGTTTAAGTTAAACACGTACAATCCTACCAGGACAGTGAGGCTGGGTGCCTCGGAGGGGTATATGACTGACAAATCCAGTTACAGTAAAATTAACCAATACATTACAATAAACAATATTATAAAATATAACGCGGCGTTGTAAAATATTACAAAAATGTTGTGTGTTTGTATCTCAAATACCAATTAAACTTACTCATTTTCATATTTAGGTTACTGGGAATAACCCCCTAGACTTAACTGCACCATATATGCAAATCAAGTCACGTATTAAAAAAATCAAATATAGTAACATTATATAAAACGTTTCAATAGTTTTTCTTGAATTTCTGATATCAACCAATGCAAGTGTTTTATTTCGTCATGTGATTCATTACCATCAACAAAAAATCGAAAAACAATTCTACATCCATTTACCATTTATCAAATGAAATACAATCAGGATCTATCAATTACATATAGTGTCTGAGAAAAAACAATAACAAGATATACGACAAATTGTTTTACGGAAAAAATCATCAAAATAATACCACGACATCTACCATTTGTGTCTGGGGATTTTGCTAATTTATAAATACTGTTTTATATGGTCAAAGACGACATCAGCTGTAAAGTTTTATGTTTCAGCAAAACAAGGATGCTTTATCAATCTGTTATTTTTAACTGAAATATATGTTGTAGATATATGTTGATATATCCTCAAATTTTATATTTCTAGATTCAAAACCATATGTCTTTACTTGCATTGGACTACAAATAGATACAAAATAAAATACTAAAAACTAAATATGAAATGTAACTTTTCAGTTTAATCAACATGTGTATTTAATGTTTTATTTGAATGCAATTAGGTTATATTTAAAATTTTAATGGTATCTTTACAGGCGTATCAAGATTATCACATGAAATTTAATCAAGTTAAAAAAACTAGTGTCTGAAAAATAAATAACAAAATATTCAAAGGAATGTTTTTTCTGTAAAATTCTATCTGAATAATGTCAAGAAAACTCGCACCTACGTTGTTGGATTAAGCTAAATTAGGATTAGTGTTTTATATGAGCAATAACGATATCGGCTTCAAAGTTCTATATTTTAATATGGGTCTGGTATCATTCTGATATATTTAACAGACACATTTTTCCGTATAGAGACGAAAGTTCTGAATTGTTTGACAATGATTAAAAATGGAAAGTATGTCCAGAAGTGATGTTTTACTTCTTGTCAAATTACCTTCTCGAGTATAAATTTAAAATTATATTTTAAGTTGATTGCGGTGTATTATACTTTCTTAAGCCATCAATAAGTATGCTGATAAGCACATATGATTGTATCAAACAATAAAGAGAATGATGTTTTCTTTGTCCAAATTTTTATTTCTGGATTCAAATCAAATATATTTACTTACATTGGTCAACAACATAAAAGCAACAAAAATAAATAAATAAACACAAATAACACACTTTTCAGTCTAATCAACAAGTTTTTTTACGCCAATGCAATCAGAGCTTCTTTAAAATTTCTAATGGTTTCTTTTCAGACACAACACGGAATGCCATTCGAACTTGTTTATATTTGATGGCAAAAGTCAATATATCTCTGGAAGCAGGAAGAGTTTAATCCAGGCATTTATTGTCAATTTCCTGGGATTTAATAAGAGACGATTCTACAAGTCAATTACCCGAGATAATATGTTTTTACCGCTATCATCTCCGGACTGTCCAATTTTCTTCCATTATGTCCGGCAAGAAAATTGTTCTTTCGTTTACAACTTAAAAACAGTTTTTGATATTTCTAACTGCTTCCTTACACCTATTATCCCAGTTTGTTTTTTCACAAACGATACAAAATACATTGTTACCACTGGTGATTAAACTCGCGACCTTTTACAGGCTTCTTGTTTTGTTAAGCTACATGTTTGATTTTAATTAATCACTTAAATACAATACATATACAAAAGACAGTCCATCGTCAAAAAACACTTCAGATTATTTTGCTGCTTTTTGTAATTCATGTTTTTATTGTCCCAGACATTAAATAGGGATGGTCAAGTGCCAGGGTTGGGGCCACTGGGTTCACTTGCCGGGTAACAAAAGGACAAGTTTACAAATACAACACATCTATATATATATATATACCACACCATCAAGCACCTAAGTAAATGACAAATATATATTTTTGTTTCAAATATTTCCAACATTTTATCTTTTATATTTCCTTTGGTATTGTACTTGTATATTCTTTTCAGTTTTGTATGGGTTTTTGTTTATATGCAAGTGTGTGTGTGTGTGTGTGTGTGTGTGTGTGTGTGTGTGTGTGTGTCAACCCCTATGAGATTCAGATACAAACAGTATATATAATTCAGGTACAAACAGTATATATTATACATTTTCATGATAAAAGTATAGTTCTAAGCATCAGGAAACATTTTATACACTATAAATGTTGGTGATTTATTTCTACTACCCCTTCTGCAGTACTAACACCACAGTCACATCAGATGAAGAAAGTATATCATTCGTCAAAGATATTGATCCATGGGTCCCAAAATTCCAGAAATTTGGCATAAAGATTATTTTTTATTGCAATGATTTTTTCTATATTAATCTGATATTTAAGACTCATTTTCCATGTACCTAAATTTGGCAGTTTTTTATCAATTCTACACTTATATATGTAAAGTCTGGTAGTTAAAAATAGAAAATTTTGAGGTTTATATTTCTGTTTTTGGTCCAAAGATAGCACTTTCCCTATAGATATTGATGTAGCGATTTATTTTTTTATATATAAAATCCTCTACTTCCATCCAAAAGTTATTAACTATCTCACAATACCAAAACAGATGTTCTATTTTTTCAGCTGTATTGTTACAGAATGTACAGAGATTATTATCCCTTAGTTTAATTTTGAATAAAAAATCATTTGTAGAAATTATTCGTTGGTTTATCCTGTATTGAAACCATTGTAATTTGGTATTTTTACAAGTTTTAAAGGGAATATTATATAGTGATTTCCAGTCAATATCAAGGTCTAGAATGGATTTCCATTTTTCTTGACTTTTGACAATTGTGTTGTTATTATTAAATACATTGTAAAAGTCCTTACTTCCTTTTTTACTTTTAAAAACTATTCTGAAAAAATATGGCATATCAATTTGTAATAAATTAACTGGTTGGTTTTGTATATTTAAACTTTTAATATATGATTCAATGGTGGACTTTATACCATTATATTCAACAAAGTTTGACCTGACAGCAGCATATCTTCTATTAAATTCTCTATATGAAATTATATTTCCATCTTCATTAAGTAAATCTTTTATGAAATATATGCCACAGTCAGACCAAGACTTGTAGAATACTGGACTTTTATTTATACAGATATCTTTAT
The DNA here is from genome assembly GCA_021292105.1 of Anadara kagoshimensis. Lineage (NCBI taxonomy): Eukaryota > Metazoa > Mollusca > Bivalvia > Arcoida > Arcidae > Anadara > Anadara kagoshimensis. The sequence goes on from CM037870.1 coordinate 49,253,093, forward strand.
TGTACCAGATACTTACATCTTTAACATCATTTATATTTTCAGGTTTTTGTCTCATAGACAAGAAATTCCAGGCATCAAAAACATTATTCCAAAAACAATTATTAGGATTATTTTGTTTTATTTTATTAAAATAATCATTTCCATACTTTAAGAAATTATCAATTTTAGAATATGAAATCTCAAATAATTTTCTGTATTTGGATTCAATTTGAAGTAGTCTTCTAATCCATGTTATTTTGAGTGATGCTATAAAATGTTTGATGTCTATCATTTTTAAGCCTCCTTTTTCATAGCTCTGTGACATTAACTCTCTTTTTATGCGATCATTTTTATGTTGCCAAATAAAGTTAAAAAACATTTTGTTCAGTTTTGTTATTATTTCCAGTGGTGGATTTGGAATAGCAATAAATAAATGGTTTAGTTTGGAAATTATCAGTGTTTTCAAAATGGTTATTCTACCTAAAGGAGTTAAAATTCTTTTTGACCACTGTTTTAAGCTTTTTTCTATTTCTTGTATTTTATTATCATAATTTATTTTTATCATTCTGTCCAAATCAACAGAAAAATTTATTCCAAGCAATGTAAATGGACCTTGGTTCCAATCTAATTTAAAACGATGATTAAAGGTTTCGCCATTATATTTATTACATCCAATCCACACTGCTCTAGTTTTATTATTATTAATTTTTAGACCGGAGAGCAAGGCAAAGTCATCTAAAACATGTAAAGTTTCTTGTAATGATGACTCTGCTCCATCCAGTATGACAGTAGTGTCGTCCGCAAAAAGTGACAGTTTAAATTCTTCATCACCAATTTTAATACCTTTGATATTTTTATTATTTTTCAGAAGAACAGACAGAATCTCAGCACACATTAAGAATATGTAAGGTGAAATAGGGTCCCCTTGACGACAACCTCTTGTTATACTAAAAAATTCAGAAACAATTCCATTTTGTAGGACTGCTGACTTAATATCTTGTCGAAATATTTTAATCCATTTTATAAAAGATTCACCAAAATTGAAAAAATCAAGCACTTTATCAATATAATCCCAGGACACTGAATCAAATGCCTTTTCAAAATCAATCATTAAAAGTAGTCCTGGTATATTTTTTTCCTCTGTATATTGCATTAAGTCATAAATTAGTCTAGTGTTTTCACCTATATATCTACCGCTGATAAATCCTGTCTGATCTTCTGAAATAATAAACGGTAATACCTTTTTCAATCTTTCAGCTATGCAGCCAGATGCTATTTTATATACAACATTCAACAATGATATTGGTCGCCAGTTTTTTAGAAACTGCTTTGGTTTGTCCCCTTTCGGTAAACAAGTTATAATACCCTGACGTTGTGTAATTGACAATTTTCCGGTATGAAATCCTTCATTTAGCGAACGTCTTAAAAAGCTTACTAAGTCGTTATAAAAAAATTTAAAAAATTCAGATGTAAAACCATCTGATCCAGGACTTTTCAAATTTTTCATTTTTCGTAAAAAAGTATGAATTTCTGTGTTTGTTAATTCTCCCTCCAAACTCTGCTTTTGTTCTTCAGTTAAAATACTTATGTGTTTAATATCTTTAAGTTTACTCTTGAGATCCATATCATACTCCTCATTATCTCTGTTATAAAGATTGAAGTAATATTGTTTAGTTTCTGCTAGGATTTCCTTTTGATCAGTAATTATAGAGTTATCATCTTTTACAACTTTTGGGATTATTTTACTAACAAAATTTCTGGATTCTAAACTACAAAAATACTTTGTTGGTTTTTCACCTTCCTCTACCCACCTTGCTTTAGACCTTAACAGAGACCCTTTCATTTTTTCTTTTCTTAATCCTTTTATTTTATTATTTTGCTGCTTAATCTAGAAAACAGTTGCAATAAGCGGACAGCAATTGTAAATTACTTTAAGCCGATCTTAAGAAATTCACTCTGATTTACAGTTTTTGTCGATAAAATAATTTTATTATATTAAGACGAGGTACCAACGCAGTTTATTGGCTTGATAAAAATCTTTTTAACATCACCAGTCTTTATAATCAGACTAAATAGCTTCGTCGTGTTGTTGATTATGGGGGTTTAACATTTTAAAGAATCTTAGGATTTAGATTCAACCACAGGTCGGGCAATTGTGCGCCATTTATAACGCATGTTTCGTCATTATTGTCACCTTTTGTAACAAATAGACTGAGCGTCATTTTCAAAATGCAGTCACCAATCATTAAAGTCTTGCCTTGATCTGTCTCTCATGTCATAACAAAATCAGTGTAACTGCCAGATCTTTTAGCAAGGTCTAAATCTTCGGTTTCTTCATCAATTTCATCATCCGAATCACGATCTCTTGTATCCCCCAATATAAGTTCGTCAGTCCACAATGGTTCTAACTTATTTTCATTTAATGTTCACCCAATTCCAAATATAGCTTTCTGGTGTATAAGGTTATCGAAGGTGTAATACCATAGTCCGACCCGGTAGCTGACTCTTCTGATATGCTGTATAAGACATGATTTGCATGGAGGAAGGGAGCCAAAATTCACATTTGTGGATGCCTTTACTATCTCTGATCAACATTTTCGATGAATCATGTTTAAACGAAGCTCGTCAATTCTTATGATACGTGCAAATTCTTTAAAGCCAAGATCGAGCTCTGTTGAAACTTCCCAACAGCTTACCAAACTGTGTCAAAACAGGCGAAAACGACACAATCGCTAAAGAATATTTAAAGGTTTTAATAATTCTCATTCCATGAAAAGCAGCACTCGTTTTATTATATCTTGTGAATGCATGTAAACCAATCAGAGCAGCTACAAATTCTTTTTCTAAGGATCTTGGTATTTCAGATACATCTTTGGGAAACTTGTGACCCCATTTTGGTTATTCCAAATGCTAAGGACAGTGACATTGTCGATCTGATTAAATTAGAACAAGATCTGTGTTGATGTAAACGTATGCAAAATATAAGCTACTAGTATATAAATTATATGTCTTACAAGATAACTTTGTAAACTCGAATATTTAATATTTGTATATTGCGCATGCCATATTCTATCACTCTTAAATTTTAAAAAGCAAAACTGCTTTGAAAACTGTTTTTATTTTTTATCTCGGGGGAGATAACATTATCAATAATTAGAAACGTGGTTTAAATTTTGTGTAACCTAACAGAAATTGGTTGGTATCTAGATAATTTGTTTTTTAAAAACTATTTATCCATTTTACAAAAAATGAATTCCTGTACTGATAAATTCGTTTTGTTACAAAATATACTATAGTGAAGCTAAATTAGTTGTTTGGAGTTAAGGATAGTAAAATAAAGGAAAAGATAACGAATTCATGTGGAAATAACTTCAATACAAAATAATAACACATTATACCAGTTTTAATTTAACAGCACTAGACGGCCGTTTTGGAATTCAATACAAAATAAAAATTATTTAAATATGCTGTTACAATCACATCTCTCATTTTACGAATTGTTGTATTTTTTAAATTCTATTTCAATTAAATTTAAATCTGATAATTTTCAAAACGGATGAAGAGCAATACGAACTGAAATAACTGTCATGACGTTCTTTTGGAGCACAACGTTACTGTGAGCACATGTTAAATAAGACCATATTACGGTGAATCAATGATCCTTGTCCTAGAGTAATGTATCTTAAATTAAAATATTATCTAAAACGAGAGTATTGTTTGAACTGCCTTTGTCACCAAAACTGAGTATATTTCTATAAATTCTTGCGATATCTTCCTCATAAAACAAACTTCGTAGCAGCCACCTAGTACATACGTACTAAAAGAATTAGATTAATATGACCAATATTGTTTTTTCTCATAAATACGAATATTGCTTTGCGATAAAAAACATTGTATACATCGTTGTTAAATTCCATATCTTTAGAAAAACTGTACGTATTAATTTCAAATATTATTTCAGGTTTTGGTATTGTTTTGCCGCCATCACTATATCATTGATAATTATGATCGATGTCAATTTATACCATAGGTCAGTACTACTAGTGTTCCTTATATTTATCATTGTTATGTATGTAACTATCTTTAAAGGAGATGATTACCATTCTAGAGCAACTAACATCACTTCCCTAGTGGAATTTCACGAATTTCACCTAGTTTGCCAGTTTCAAAACGTTTTGCTTTGCTTCGGGGTTATGAATCCGTCATGGGTTGTATTGGTTTAGTTTTTTTTTTTTTTTTTTTTTTTTGATTTGTATTTTGCATTTTAAATATTCATCTCTAACTACCAGCATTTTGATTTACAAGAAAGCCATATTTCTGAACCTATATCAGCATAGATTGATACCAGTTATATGATTGCGAACCAGCGAGAAACATCACGAAACAATGCAGTTTTAATGTTTTAATGCAAGTGAAAGCGGGGTGGGGGTTATAAGAAAATAAAAAAAACATTGGTACATGGCGAAATCAAATACAACTCAGAGTAATAAACTAAACACGACCGCAAAAAATTCAAAACCAGCAAGAAACACCAACAGAACAGTGCAATTATTAAGTGTTTATAATAGAAGTGAAAGCAGTGAGTAAATTGAGTAAATGTAAAAAAAAAAATAATTATTGGTACATGAAAATATAAAATACAACCAATCGAAATATACAAAATACGACCGCAAAAGAATCAAACAAATGATAAGTAACACATTGTTACCACTGATGATAAAATTCCCGGTTTTGGACAGGCTCTTTGCTCTCTTAATTGTTTTGTTCTGCTACAGCTTTAATTTTAATTCATCACTGAAATAAAAGAGATATGGAAAGACACTTCATCATCAAAAAACACTTCAGATTTTGATGCTTAATCTAGAAAACAGTTGCAATTACCGGACGGCAATTGTAAATTACCTCTTGCCGTTCTTAAGGAATTCGCTCTGATTTACAGTTTTTATCGATAGAATACTGTAATCATATTAAGACGAGGTAGCAACTTAGATTGTATTAGCTTGATAAAAAATCTTTTTTTTAACATCATCAGTCTTTATAATCAGACTTTATAGCGTCGTGTAGTTGATTAGGAGGTTAAACATTTTAAAGACTTTAGAATTTAGATTCAACTACGAGTCGGGCAATACATTATCCTCATTTCTGACAAGACATTTTTTGTATCAGTGCAAGTTTTTAATTTATCATTTTGTGCATCAGTGCAAATGTTCAAGTTAATTTTTTTAATAATTGACCTTGGTCTATTATAACTTTTTTTTACGTCTCGTGGAATTTTAAACTGGAAATTCTTCCATCTCCTCTTTTTTGTGGCTGAATGGACTAGTTCAAACTTCAATCAAAGTGTCCTTGTTCAAACTTCAACCATCGATCTACCGGATTCCTCTTCTTTTAGGACTGAACTAATTTGTCCATACTTCAATTACAATACCCCTTTTTCATGCACGCTGACTGATAGCCAAATAGAAATCTTTAGCTTGAATTATCACAGGTCACTTGATGCATCTATAATTTTTTTGTTCGACTGTCTGTTAAAAGAAAAAAAAACATTTTGTTATAACACATATATGCCAAATTTTTGGATTCCTGTGTCGGAAAAATGTCTGGCATCCAGACTGACAAATGAAATAGAATATGCAGTTTGGGAAATTAAAACGGAGAACGTTGATCATTACAACACTACTTGATATCATTTTATCATGCAAAATTGCGCATTAAAAATGGTATCCAGTAAACCGTTCAACGAAACTGGACCTTCGATCTGATTGCAAGCTTGAAGTTGAGTTAATTTTTGAACGGATATAAACAAAGAGAATGGAGTGTAGCAATGCCGTTTTACGGCCAATCAAGAACCTGCCGCTTGTTATCAAAGCAATCTGATATGGAGTAAGGAAGAGAAACCTTAGACCTTGGACAATGAACTGACAAACGTTTTCAAGCTGGGATTTAAACCTAGGCAGTAGATCACTCAGGCGCCAAGATGTTTTGATCTTGTTATCAATTTGTTGGTTTTAATCATGTGATATCTTTTTGATAGTTAAAAAAGTCTCTACATAAGTGGATGAAAGACAATTTGAATAACTTGAAAAAAAATATTCGATCTTATGCTAGTACGTAAATGCCATGGTTAAATCAGAATTAAATTTTCAATAATATCAGGAAGGAAACGCTAACATTAGGAGTAAAGACCGCCAGTCTTTGTCTAATGTGGCTCCAGGCACAAAACGGAAACGGAAGTAATAAAGGGTACAGTTACTTCTTGTATATAGTTTTACTAAAATTATACGTGTACTTAAGAAAAAGTGGAGTACATGTTATTCGATAGAAGATGCTTTCATTAACAACGCTCTATTAAGCTTGACTAGAGGGTAAATGACAATGATGATTTTTATTTATTAGGGGTTTATTAATCTCATGGTAATGCTTACGGGTTTTTTAACAGAATTAAATAAGTACATATAGGTTAATTAGCTATGTTACCAATTTTGTGGTTTCCGATAAATAATATCTTCTAGTCAAGCAAAGAATTTAAGCTACTGTTTTCACTGTCATGTGCTGTTTTTGAATTTCTATAAAAAGAATGCATTCAAAAACAGCATGTGCTGTTTTTGAATGCATTATTTTAATAGAAATTCAAAAACAGCACATGACATCACTGTAAACTCTTTTAATCATAACGAGTACAAACTAGAACTTCTCTCGAGAGCCAAATTCCACTTGCCATCAAGATCTACAAGGGGTGTATTTCCTCAACAGGACATTCAGCTTTTGTTTTACATTTGATATTCATATTGTACTGATCATCAAAGCAAAACACTTAATTAAAATTATAATATTAAAATCTATGTTGATATGTTTATATTTCACATGTTCGAAATAATTTTCTTATTTGATGCTTCGGTTTTAATGAATATGAAATGTAATTTATTGATTTAATAAATACTCCTTCAGAAATTCAGGGTTTGGGAGCTGACAAGCCAATTAATTGTAATAATAATTACATTACTTTCAGTGATGAATTAAGTACGGTTTTGTGCAAAAATAAACTACAGTGCTTACGGCAGTAGCGTATCATTTTTCAGAATAAAGTTAATTTTTTCCATATCAGTACGAGAGACCAATAAAACTCGGATATATTTCTGTAAAGCTGGTATTTTTTACTTAATTCTACGTTTCATTTGTGTTGATAAACGTGCTATTTTTTAAATTCTCGGCTTTGTAATGCGAATGTCACAAGCGTCTCAGCGACATGGATGTGATTTCCAAAACCTAACTTTCGGTTTGACCAACGTATTCAATACTTTCAAAGGTAATTTGAAATGATTACAATAGCTCTTTACACTCGTTAACATGTCTTCTTTTACGACATAAACCTTTATTGAGCTTTTCAGTTCATGACAATAAAAAATAAACCAGTTTATGCAGGGTGCAATTACGGTAATAACGGATCAGCTGCTGTCTACAGGGAACCTCTCGAAAGGCTAAGAAAAATATGGCATGTACCCTTGGGGCTGCCTGGTGCTTTCAGAAAAATGATAGATTCTGGTGGGTTTAGTTATGCAGAGGCTATTGGAGAACCAGTACCTAGCTTCCCTCAATGGCCAGTACCCCATGAGAAAGATGGGGGCATTGTCATGCCATGCCACTGTCTTATTTATCACTTTTATAAGACCAGATCAATGGACATTTTAAAGAAGCCATAATTGTCATGCTTGATGGATAATCTGTATGAGATTAGAATAAATTGAATAAATACATTAATATCCAACCCTATTTTTTGTGTTTAGGACAATTTATGTTTTATTCCGTTCTATATTTTTGTCTGGTAACAATTTTGGACCTATGATGTACAGTGTACAGTGTACAATACCAATAAGTGTCATTGTATGCATATACTGTTCTTGTCAAAATAAAATCTTCATGGACAAGAGTATGTCTTAATATTTATAACTTATAAGGTACAATTATTTTATTTTATTTCCTTCGCCATTTGCTGCTTTTATAATTCAGTAGTCAAGACAATGTTGATTGACTTAATTTATCAGGGACAATTTGTTTTTGTTATTTATTTTAATCATGACATTTGTTGATATTACGATTAAAACTATTTAATATTGTTTCATGATTAGTATTTTTTGCAACTGAATGATGGAAACTCAAACTAATAATGTTTTGAGTTAATCGCCTTCGTTTTCTTGACACTAGGTGGCGCGATCCGCTACTCACAAATTGGTTCGTTACTGACGTAAATACATGGGGTACAAAACGCGTGAATTGCCCATACTTATAGTCGGGCGATTTTTACTATCTAATGATAAATTGAAAGAGTGGAGAAATGTCAATTGACAGTACCAAAAAATACAATCGGCAGCGATGTTATTCTCGGAGAGCAGTGAATATTGCACTAATGATCCGTTACTGTCGTAAGCACTGTATTATTATATTGATATAAACATCTATAAATGAACTTCAACCAGCTGACACAATTTTCATATGAAGTTATGAAGTTACAAGGCGCAAAACATACGTAAATTATGCCATGTACATGTATTAAGACAACTGAGACCGAGAACAATTCGCCTATACGTGCGTTTCAATGGTGGCACGAGTATATTTGGACTAAATTGCTAGGTATTTACAATTTGATACCGGTGCACAGAAAATATTTTACAATCCGAAGAAAATTAGATCCCTCACGAGCTAATGCAACTTGTTAGGTGTTGATGAACGTTGAGGTAGATTTGGTGAATATTTCCGATATTGGCTGTTGTAGGTAGGGATGAATTTTCATTTTTGTGTGTAGAAGCCAGGGAATCTATATTGATCATGATGGGTGTGACTATAATTATTGATTGACAATGAGTTTTTTGTGTTCCGAAATTTGCATGATTTGTTTGACACACTAGCCTACTACATTTCATTTAATGTCTTTACAAGGAATTTATATGCACCACAATTTGTTAAAGTCTTGTCAGATTCTATACCAGAAGCTTTAACATCTTATCCAAGTACATTAAGTCCACCAATTTTGCTTTGTATAGCAAGTGTTACATGTACCAGGAGAAGAAGTATGTTTTTAGATGAAGCAACAAATTTCACCCAGAGGCCAAAAACCAGTCTGAACAATATAACCACCCTGTTCCTGTAAAGACTGTTCAATCATCTTTAAGTGCTATACAATAGTATGTAATACAACTTATAGGTACATTTTGGCTCAAGTGAATATCAATGAAAAATATATACCTGACATCACATACATTTTTTGTATAATAACAATTCATAATATGCATGTTTTAGTTGTATGTTACACGTATTTGATTAGATTATGCAATTAAAACTGTGTGAATAAAAATATGTTTAAAAAACCTTGAAGTGCTATGACCTCGATTTTCTGAGAGAGTTGAAGATGGTATTCTGATGATAGATTATCTCAAAAAGGGACCAATAATAGCAAACAATAGCATCATTTCAGAGGTGGTGGCGGGACAATTTTAAACTAAACAGAATAAAGGTGCGTCGTCCAACCAGGGCAATGGCAATATTTACAAGCATGTCGTTGCCATGCGTCCATGTGTGTCCTTCACGATTGCGGCTTTAAATTAATTGGCCATCTAACTTATGCGCCTGAACTAGTTCCATCAGACTTTCATCTATTTCTTAATCTAAAAAAACCCCGCCATTTCCGGTGCCCAATTTTAGTCGGATGCTGGGGTCATCCATTTAGCGTAGGAGTTTCTGAACGGAGTTTCTGGAGCCCTTAAATGTTAATAGCAATAGTATATCGATATCGAAGGGTATTATTTCCGCTAGGATTCAAAATTTTACATATAAGGCTCACAACATATCAATCAGCCCTTGTAAATAGAAAATTCAAAGCTTAAAACATGACAATGGGAACGATTTATTGAAAGAAGTAGATTTATTACAACACAATTTATCTCTTTAATTCATAACAGACGCTTGTTTCCAACATAGCAAATCTGTATTCATATGAAACTTATTCATATCATCTTCATCTGTTTATTCAATACAAATCTTCCCAATTTTCATTACCAATTCTGTTTAATATCATTAAACAAAACAAAACGTTCGATTTAAAACCGAGCAACTCGGCCCACGCATATATACCCAATGGGTATGGACAAAATAACTAGGTCATCTTTAAATAACTTATTCAAGTAAGTAATTCAAATAAATAAAATGAAAATAGACTAATTCATGAATTATTCTAAGCACGATGTAAGGAACAGAAGACTATTCTTTTTGTTTGAAATGTCAAGGACTTGGGCAGTACAATAGTGATTGACATTCAATTGGCCGGGAAACATCAAGGGGTTACCAACAGTTCAGAGATCACAATGTAAATGTTGCTCTTTGTTTATCGGTATTATTGATACATAAAGTAACAACCAGGTCAATCTTTTTGACAATACCACTGACACATTGGATATTATAGTTCTTTCCTTGCTTCTCTGTGTTGATTAAATTGTCAGAATCCATTGATTGTTTTGTTTTCTATTTCATTCATTGTGTCTCAATATAACGAATTGGATTGCTTTTCAAATAGTAAATAGAATAAGTTTGATGAAACTAGGAAAATTAGTCCACGTGTACTAAAACGTCCTTTTTGCAAAATGATTCATAATCAAAAACGAACATACTAATCCATGTCCGAATCACAATCCAGAAGCAAAGTAAACACTTTTGAACTGAGAAGTTAGGTTAGACACGTTAACTTCCACCAGAGAAGTGAGGCCGGGTGCTCCGGAAGGGTAACCCCCTCCTGTTTAGCTAACTACAACCGCCACATGTGTAATGAAAATTGTGTGAAAGGAAGATGGAACTATGGGACATCAAATATATTCAGGGCAATTCTGGACACAGAGACGTCAAACTTATCAACAATACTATGAGGACGGCCATAAAACTTTTGTCAAAGAAAAGCATTTGATTGTCTCAAAATAATACATTGGTTTGCTGTTACATTTCCGAATTTCTGAACATAATCAATTTAACTGAAACTAGAGAAAAAGTGTACATGTACTTAAATGTTCTTCTTTAGTAAAAAGTCGAATGTAAAAATATGTTTTTAGGGAAAGAAAAGTACTTTGTGCACGTACATGGAGGGTGTTTTTCGGAAGAATTTCATGAACCATCACACAAATTACCCCCATGTTATGTTGTTTAGTCATGAATAAAAAAACAAGCATACTAATTCATGTCCAATTCACAATATTAAAGCAGAGTGAAAACTTTGAAACTGACAAATTGGATAAAACATGTCACCATGTACTAGGAAAGTCAGACCAGATGATCCAAAGAACATACACTAAAGGTGTATTCAATTTAGTGTTTTTTCGCCGATGCGAATTTCATGTTTATCAGCTTTTATCCCATACCTTCCAAGAAGGGCCCTATTGTAAAATCTGACTTATGACCCAAGTTGTCGATTCAAATCCCAAAGGAACAGCACATTGTGAATCCTGAGAGATTACTTCATATTTTGCTTGGTACAGTATAACGGATTGGCTGGGCAGCAACCTTCTAAATTGTTGTCTTTGTCAGCGAATGGTAAAAACTCGCCGATTTAAATCATGAAAATCTTACTGCAATACCAAATATTGTACAAAGCAGACACAGTGTTATGCTCTTAATCAGCGACAGCATCTGTCGTGTTGTGACATTGGGACGTCTTGGTAATCTGTCGTGTTGTGACATTGGGACGTCTTGGTAATCTGTCGTGTTGTGACATTGGGACGTTTTGGTAATCTGTCGTGTTGTGACATTGGGACGTCTTGGTAATCTGTCGTGTTGTGACATTGGGACGTCTTGGTAATCTGTCGTGTTGTGACCTTGGGACGTCTTGGTAATCTGTCGTGTTGTGACCTTGGGACATCTTGGTAATCTGTCGTGTTGTGACATTGGCACGCCTTGGTAATCTGTCGTGTTGTGACCTTGGGACGTCTTGGTAATCTGTCGTGTTGTGACATTGAGACGTCTTGGTAATCTGTCGTGTTGTGACATTGGGACGTTTGGTAATCTGTCGTGTTGTGACATTGGGACGTCTTGGTAATCTGTCGTGTTGTGACATTGGGACGTCTTGGCAATCTGTCGTGTTGTGACATTGGGACGTGTTGGTAATCTGTCGTGTTGTGACATTGGGACGTCTTGGTAATCTGTCGTGTTGTGACATTGGGACGTCTTGGTAATCTGTCGTGTTGTGACCTTGGGACGTCTTGGTAATCTGTCGTGTTGTGACATTGGGACGTCTTGTAATCTGTCGTGTTGTGACATTGGGACGTCTTGGTAATCTGTCGTGTTGTGACATTGAGACGTCTTGGTAATCTGTCGTGTTGTGACATTGGGACGTTTTGGTAATCTGTCGTGTTGTGACCTTGGGACGTCTTGGTAATCTGTCGTGTTGTGACATTGGGACGTTTTGGTAATCTGTCGTGTTGTGACATTGGGACGTCTTGGTAATCTGTCGTGTTGTGACATTGGGACGTCTTGGTAATCTGTCGTGTTGTGACCTTGGGACGTCTTGGTAATCTGTCGTGTTGTGACCTTGGGACGTCTTGGTAATCTGTCGTGTTGTGACATTGGGACGTCTTGGTAATCTGTCGTGTTGTGACTTTGGGACGTCTTGGTAATCTGTCGTGTTGTGACATTGGGACGTCTTGGTAATCTGTCGTGTTGTGACATTGGGACGTCTTGGTAATCTGTCGTGTTGTGACATTGGGACGTTTTTGGTAATCTGTCGTGTTGTGACCTTGGGACGTCTTGGTAATTATCTGTCGTGTTGTGACATTGGGACGTCTTGGTAATCTGTCGTGTTGTGACATTGGGACGTCTTGGTAATCTGTCGTGTTGTGACATTGGGACGTTTTTGGTAATCTGTCGTGTTGTGACCTTGGGACGTCTTGGTAATTATCTGTCGTGTTGTGACATTGGGACGTCTTGGTAATCTGTCGTGTTGTGACATTGGGGCGTCTTGGCAATCTGTCGTGTTGTGACATTGGGACGTTTTGGTAATCTGTCGTGTTGTGATATTGGGACGTCTTGGCAATCTGTCGTGTTGTGACATTGGAACGTTTTGGTAATCTGTCGTGTTGTGACATTGGGACGTCTTGGTAATCTGTCGTGTTGTGACCTTGGGACGTCTTGGTAATCTGTCGTGTTGTGACATTGGGACGTCTTGGTAATCTGTCGTGTTGTGACATTGGGACGTCTTGGTAATCTGTCGTGTTGTGACATTGGGACGTCTTGGTAATCTGTCGTGTTGTGACATTGGGACGTCTTGGTAATCTGTCGTGTTGTGACATTGGGACGTCTTGGTAATCTGTCGTGTTGTGACCTTGGGACGTCTTGGTAATATGTCGTGTTGTGACATTGGGACGTCTTGGTAATTTGTCGTGTTGTGACCTTGGGACGTCTTGGTAATCTGTCGTGTTGTGACATTGGGACGTCTTGGTAATCTGTCGTGTTGTGACCTTGGGACGTCTTGGTAATCTGTCGTGTTGTGACCTTGGGACGTCTTGGTAATAACCTACCTGTTTCTTATCTCTAGCATCACTTTAGGACAATACATTGTTGTTAACAAGTGCTGTTCAAGGAAAGAAGATTTGTTTAAAAAAGATCGTTCTTGTTGTTGCATGATAGACAATCACGTTACGTTTTCAGCAATTTTCCTAAGGAATAACTCTCTCACTTACGGTTTCTATGATGCCGTCGAAAGCTTAAAAAACTCAGATGTAATGTTTTGCAATCACAGAACACGCAAAACGCATTTTTTCAGCTTCAAATTGCTTTCTTCTTTATTTTAATTAATAGTTCCTATATGAGTATATCTTGTCTTAAAATCAATCACAAACATACCAATTCATGGCTAAACCACGACCCAAAAGCAATGTAAAAACTTTAAAAACTTTTAGGTTAAGTTACAAGTGTACCGAGTACGTATATGGTTACATCGACTGTTACTTATCTAGTATTTAAGCCAACCCATGTCCTTATGGCATAAAATTTCAAACGTGGCGGACATAACTAGCTAAACAAAATGCGCTTATTCTTACGGAGTTGCCAGCCTCACTTTTCTGATGGAAGTTCAAGTATTTAATTTAATATGCCAATTTTCAAAATTTATGCTTTGATTGTGGTTTGGATATAGATTTGTATTATTGTTTTTGATACACTACTATAGTGAATGTTTTGGTTATTTGTATAAATGGACATTATCCTCTGATTTCAAAAGTATACGGAGGTATATAAATGCAAGTCTAAAAACATGTATACAGTCATACCTACCTATAAAGGCCATCCAAGGGAACCAGTCAAAATAGCCTTTATATACAGGCCCCCGGTTTCACAATCATTCCTTAACTTAAGAATTTCCTTAACTTATGTTTTTTCCTTAAATTTAAGATTTTTCCTAAAGTTAAGGAAAAAGGCGTTTCACAATATTTTCCTTACTTAAATGTTTCCTTAACTTAAGATTTTTTCCTTAAATATTTAAGGATGCAAAATCATTTCCTTAAATATTTAAGGAAATTTCCGTAGGAAAACAAAATGGCGTGTTTTTAGACGCCTGAGACAAATATTTATTATATATTACTGATCACATTGCATTTAAACGCCGAGGAGGAGAAAAGAGAAAGTTTTTCGCCGGATTTCATTACTAGATGAATTAAACAAGCGTGATTTTTTAACCTGTAGATCTCTGTATATCTAAGTGAAAAAAGAGGTCAATGGGCCTTAAACGCTCACCTGAGCAGGTATTGCCCTTATCACATCCAGATATTAAACGGCCAATTAATTACAGAAAAAATCCAAATTTTCAAGAGTTAGGACCAATAATAAGAATATTTGCAAATTAATTATGTCTTGAGAATGCTTAATATAACATATCTAAGGTCTACATGCAGTATATATATATTTATAAACAGCAAAAATAAATAAATAAATTTAAAAAAGTGCGATATCGTTTACGCAACCGTGGTAACATTCCAATACGTCGATTATTTATTTATTTATTTATTTATTTATTATGGATAAGTCAACATTTTGTTTTTGACATATCATATCCATAAAATGTTAGCTGTACTCTTCGGGCGTATGTGACACGTTTACGTGACTTCTCTGAATTTCGGTCAATTGGTCCTTTTCTTATAGAGGAAACGGATTGTATTTTTCACGAGAAAACAACCCTGTTTTTCCTGGATTATATCTTAAATAGATTCTTACACTCGAGTTTATGTAATATTAAGAATTCATCCTGTATGATCTAAAAAGCAATAACAGATCATAAAAAATAAATGATAAAAAATACTGAGTATGCAGCTTACACTATTCACAGATTGTTCATTGCATGGTAATTTCGGCCTTCCTCTTTTATTTCTACCGGACCTTTACAATTGCCGAAAAATTCTCCCTCATTCTGTATTTTATTCTACAAGGGATTTCGCCCAGTTAGCCTTTCTTTAAAAAATATTTTATTTATTTATATAATATATTTTTTATATAAATAATATTATTTATAATCATTCTCCACTGAACCTTTATTTTATTACATTTAGGACTGTTTGTGTAAACATAATTGTAGACTTTTATTATTCAAGATTGTATACCTCGTAAACGTATTCCTAACACTTAACAGTGGTGCTAAAAATAATCGAGGAAAATCCGAATCCAAGATGAAGAAGCAGGTTTTTATAATACTTTTTATGTTTTAAACGCAAAAGATTTCCAAAGAGGCCGCTCGTATGCTTGAAAAAATTTCCTTAGCTAAGATTTTCCTTAAATATTTAAGGAAAATTTGAGGAAACATTGTGAAACGCGATTTAAGGAAATTCTTAGCTAAGGACGAAAATATAAAAATTAGGATAAGGAAATTCTTAAGTTAAGGAATGATTGTGAAACTTGGGCCAGGTTCAAATTATATGATTAAAGAACTGTTGGGATAGAATTCTACTGGTCTTTATAAGCAGGTGGCCTTTATATAGAGGTGACCTTTAAGGCAGGTTGGTCTTTCATTGTTTTTCGCATACTTGTCAATGAAAATAGAATATATCACATAACACCCTTTCTGATTAATTCTCATAATTACTTTAATTGTTTTTCGCCAAATTTTTAAAGATTCAACTTGAGCTATTTTGAATTACTCTTACACAATACCTTGGAAATTGCTTTAATCGCTTGTTACGTGATGCATCAAAGTACATAGAATATACTATTATCCTTGAACAGATGAGAATCTTTAATCAGACAGAAAGAAACACACTTGTCAATGAAAATAGAATATATCACATAACACCCGTTCTGAGTATTTCTCATCTAAACATAGTTACTTATTAGATTTACATTTCCAAATAAACCATAGATTCTGAGCATTTTGATTTTTATGACTAGTTTATATGTTTCTTATCCATTAAACATTTTCCAGAATGTTTTATTTTTGATATTTTATATTTAAATCAATAATTTCAATATATGCTACATGATCATATTTCTTATTTTCACGAAAAACACTCACTTTCTATATTAATTTGTGTAATACACGCTGAATGATCGATATGAATTTGATATCGGGTTTTATAAAATACGGTAGCCTCAGCTACTTTTCGTATCTATGTTTAATATTTACAGTACAGATCTGTCGAAAGTTTAACACAAAGCTAACGAATTATTGGCAAATTATCAGCGTATCTCTTAATGTAAGCCGATTTAAATCATGAACAACTTACTACAATACCGACACAATGTTTTGCTCTTAATTAGCGACAGCCTATGTCGTTTTGTGACTTTGGGGACGTCTTGATTATAACGAGCCCGTTCCTTATCTCTAGCATCACTGCAGGACAATTCATTGTTGTTAATAAGTACTGTTCAATGATAAAATAAGACTTATAGAAAGACACTGTTTCTGACCTGTTTTGCATGGTAGGTCATGACGTTACGTTGTCAGCAACTAACGTATTAGTGCCGAATTATCAGCGTATCTCGACAGCTTTCTAGCAGATGCTGTCTATATGTCGACTGTTTTTTGGCAGTTGTTACCTATATATCTTTGCAGTTTTTCGGCCTCCACTCGGCAACCGAACTTAGACAGATTATTCGTCAGCTTAGTGTTAAACTTTCGACAGGTCTGTACTGTATCTGTTTCATAAGTATTTGATGTTATTGAAATATATTAAATAAACAATGCTTTAGTTTTATTGACTAGATACTTAATACCATAGCAACGGATTAATATTAAAATAAATGTATAGATGTTCAGAAATATTTTATTAAGCTCCAAATGAAAAGAAGATTAAATAGTTTGAAATGTGTGCCATTCTTTGTTATATTTATATATCTGAAATACATTTAATATTTAATATTAAGAAAGATAAAGATGTTCACTTCATGACAGATTCTAAATGAAGAAATATAATACTAGTCCATGTTCAAATTAAAATAATAAAAAAAAAACCAAAAAAACAGAAAAAAAAATATAAAAACGTTAAATTTGACAATTTTAGTTATACACGTTTTACAGGTGGACTTTCACCAGGGGAAGTGAGTTGGGTGCTCCGGAAGGGTAAACACTCATATGTAGATTGCTACACCTGACACGTGCATAATCAAAATTGGGGAGAATGAAAGAAACATGGAAATTCAAATTCCAAGTTATTTTCATATAGATGTGCTATCATTCATGAATACGGTGTGGGTCATGAACTCTGATGACGTAACGTTTAACTATTTGATAACGTCAAAGAATGCCATCATATTACGTCATCCATTGTTTTATTGGTCAGCCCTCAAGTATATTCCTAATTATCCTATCCTTATTTGGAAAAAGCTGTTCCATCAATTTTGAAGAAAATTAATTCAGTAGGATAGCCAACCCGGCCAGCGCATTGATTCATCAAACAAAATTTCACGCGCAGACAAAGTGAAAAAATTGTCAAAAATTTGAATTCACTCGAGGCGGTAAAATTACACAATATTTATTTCACTGCGAGTTTTTAATACTATTTGTAGTATTTTATCGTCTTTTGAGGACAAAAGTAAGTCATTAAAGACGATTTTTATCGAAGTCGGTGAGAATTTAACAATTTAAATCGTAATTGAATGTTAGGCACCGGCGAAAAATTGAAAATTGAAACTTTAAAAAATATCATTCTGTGTACGCAGTTCCTCTTGCACCAAAGATGTTTTTACATGAACGGAAAGAACTTTTTTGACGGTCATTTTGATGTATAATTTGTCAAATAATTTTCTTTACACAAAAAACGTACCAGTTTCAAATGTCAAAAAAATCGATGACATTGCCGGATTCTCGATCATAGGCCGCCCCCTTTCCGGCTAATTTGACACAGAAAAAATGCTAAGACAGCTTCCTTATTGTATGTAATGTATAAATTTGATAATCGAGAAACGCTGTGAAGATATTTTTGTTGAAATAAATTAAGTCTTTCCTTAAAAATATTGTATTTTCACTCCATTTCTCGTCTAATCTGCCGATTTTTTGGAACTACTTCCAGTCGGACATATTTGATTAGCATTCGTCCCGCTTCGATCACAATTTTAGCATGCAGAAAATGTCATCGTGTATTTTGGACAAAATAGTCAAGCTTTTTTGCCTTATTTGTCATGTATGATCGATCTGCATGGCTGCCGAACACATTAGATATGCATGTGTTCTAATTTTACCTATATGGACTCGGGATCTGTACCAATACAGTGTACAGTGCAACCTGCTCATAGTTAGGGACTCAGAATTACTGAAAATTACCAACTGATTTTGCTTTGCTGGCAAAATATAAACAGGACCTGTCTGTCATATCAGTACATATCATTGGATAAATAAGCTAATATCATTAAAGAGGGTTAGACTGGATTTTTCTTTATGGAATATTTCCCAAAATGAGGAAACATCTCCCATGTTAGTTTAGCCAGAGTCAACACAACATTGGTCTTTATTATTTGAATTTTTCTTTCTGTTCTGATGCCAATAACCCTGGCATTATTATTTTAGTACAATTTAGACATGAAAAGTTGATTATTTTGCTTCATTAAAAGTTTCAAGTCAACTTGACATAGCACAAATAACATTTAAAATAGACTATGTGGAAGTAGGAAATAGGAAAAGTGAATACTAATCATGTGGATTTCATTTGACTTGGTTAAAAATTTAACTCCATATTATAATGATTAAATACAGATCTGTAAAATATTTAGGAATTTCAGTAATTTTTGTAAAATTGTAAAATTCTAATAAATAAATATCACCTTCTTTTAGGAAAATTCTTGGGAACTGGTTTGATAATAGCATTAAGAAATAAGTTGATTCAAATGCAGTGAAATTCATGACACAGTGTATCCAAATGGGCATTATTAGTTTGTAAGAATTCAAAATAATTGCAACACACTAGGCCTATTCCAGATTTATTGATTTATCAGTTAAATTTAGAATTGATTGGATGGTATACACACCCCATTCAAGATTATTTCAATTATAATCAGGTAAATGAGATTAAGGAGGAAAATAGGTACAGGGATGAAGATTTGCAGGGGCCCAGTAGCCAATGGCTTCTAAATTCGAGTATGGGCCACTTAATGTTTACACATTTAAGCCATTTAGTACTGTTACAAATTCTTTTATGAAGTGAGCTGGCCCCAAACTCAAAACATTCAGGCTTCATCCCTGAGGTTAATCACATCCCTCAACAAGAGAACTGGCAAACTTTCTGACATAGTAAGATTTTAACCTATGCTGTTACCTGTATGCTACGCTTCAGGCAAGGGTGCATGAAAAGCATTTCATGTGGTGAAAAAGAGGTATTCAGTATCAAGAGAAGCATTCATAAATGTGTAACGGTATATAATTCCCAGTATGTTAAGGATATTGATATGTGTTGATTTTGTTTAATTCTATATAAAATGAAACATTCATAAATGTCTGATGATATCTAATTCCTAGTGTATTAAAGATATTGTTATGTTTTAATTTTACATGAAATAAGACATTCAACATTATTACAATTTACAAAGTTAGTTTAGACACACATAATGTTCCATTATGTGTAAATAGTAATAACCATGAGTGTTCATTCTAGGATTTTTTCAGATGGGTTCATTTCTAATAAAATTCCTCTAATAATAAGTTTAATAACATCAATGATTTTGCATACATCTAATGTTTGATGTGACTTGTAGTCTTTTAGGCTGATGTAAAAGCTTTTGTAATGAAGTAATTAAAAGTTTCATATAATGTAGCTTTTATATATGACAATGCTATCAAATATTTTGAACTTGCATTTGAAATCTAATTTCAAATGTGGCCAACTATGGCCTTTACAATGGTGCCATTTGGCAAAATAAAGGATCAACAACCCCTTTCTAGAATGAACACTGCCATATGATCCCATAGTTTTTTATTTATTTGTAAATGATTTATCTATTTATCACAGCCAGAACAACTAGAAAGTACCTGTCCCCCCCCCAAAATCACCTGTTTGTGTAGTTTCTAAATTAATTTTGATAATTTACACAATTTTAGTCCTTTTAAATGCTATTATGGCCCACTTGTCATTCATTTAACAAACAACAATATGACAAAATTTCTAACTATCTGCCTGTTCATAAATTTTTCTAACTTTTTAGTAATTCAATATCTTTTATTTTTTAAATGTTAATTTTGTTTATATAAAAATATTTGTTTTATTTTTCCAAAAAATATCTGAGGTTACTTTCCATGGTACCCATGCCACATTTCATGTTAGTACCTTGAGGAAAGACAAAATGCAACTTATTTTGATCTCTTTTTATGTATTTACCCTATTTATCATCACTAACCTGCTCAACATATTGTGTCCCAGCTCTAACTTATTTCTCTGTAGAATGTCTGATTTATTTATTTATTTATTATTTATTATCATCTCTAACCTGCTAGACATTTTGTAACCTGCTCAACATACTGTGTCCCAGCTCTAACTTATTTCTCTGTAGAAATTCTGATTTATTTATTTATTTATTTATTTATTTATTTATTTATTTATTTATTTATTTATTTATTAACAACTGCTGACATATTGTGTCCCAGCTCTAACTTATTTCTCAATTTAATTTCTTAATTATTTATTTATTTATTTATTTATTAACTGAGCACTGACATATTGTGT
Source organism: Anadara kagoshimensis (assembly GCA_021292105.1). NCBI lineage: Eukaryota > Metazoa > Mollusca > Bivalvia > Arcoida > Arcidae > Anadara > Anadara kagoshimensis. Next base: position 49,274,233 of record CM037870.1, read on the forward strand.
CCCAGTTCTAACTTATTTCTCTGAACAATTTCTGATTTATTTATTTGTTTATTTATTTATTATCATCTCTAACCTGCTAGACATTTTGTAACCTGCTCAACATACTGTGTCCCACCTCTAACTTATTTCTCTGTAGAAATTCTGATTTATTTATTTATTTATTTATTTATTTATTTATTAACAACTGCTGACATATTGTGTCCCAGCTCTAACTTATTTCTCAATTTAATTTCTTATTTATTTATTTATTTATTTATTTATTTATTTATTTATTAACTGAGCACTGAAATATTGTGTCCCAGTTCTAACTTATTTCTCTGAACAATTTCTGATTTATTTATTTGTTTATTTATTTATTATCATCTCTAACCTGCTAGACATTTTGTAACCTGCTCGACATACTGTGTCCCAGCTCTAACTTATTTCTCTGTAGAAATTCTTATTTATTTATTTATTAACAACTGCTGACATATTTTGTCCCAGCTCTAACTATTTATTTATTTATTTATTTATTAACTGAGCACTGACATATTGTATCCCAGTTCTAAATTATTTCTCTGAACAATTTCTGATTTATTTATTTATTTATTATCATCTCTAACCTGCTAGACATTTTGTAACCTGCTCAACATACTGTGTCCCAGCTCAAACTTATTTCTCTGTAGAAATTCTGATTCATTTATTTATCATTTATTTTTCTTTTTTGATGTAGGCCCTATTTATTTATTCCTGTTGGGGTCCTATTTAAAGTATCTCCATCAACAAACACATGTCAAATGATGTGTGCCAGATGAGGATGCCTGTTGCAAAAAAAAAAAAAAAATCGATAAATACAGTACAGACCTGTACAAAGTTTAGCACCCAGCTCACAGGTACTTGGGGACAGGAATTTATTTATTATTTATTATATTTAAGGTATATTTTATCTATCGGGATATGAATTATGTGCGAGAATTCAATAAAACTCGTTTTTAAAAAAATCCCCTTACGACTGGTATATAAAAAAGACAAGGTAAGTACCTCTCGGTGAAATCTGAAGGTACCGTCCGGGGAAATCCCTGTGAATTTTATTTCAAAAATGACTTGCCTTTAATACTAACGTCATATTTCAACTCCAAACATATTTTTCTTCCAAATAAATCATATCTCGTCATATTAATATCCACATAAACGATCATAAATCACACAAATCCAACAACAATGTCATTATTTTCCACCATGTCTAACTTCGATCAACGGAAGTTGGAAAATTAACGCCGCCTATCGGAAACCGTTTACACGTAGAAATGTTCCGAATGTGTATCACAATACGAACAAGTACGAAAGGTCCGATTTAACTTGTTGGCGGTATTTTCCAATTCAAAAATACCGCCAACAAGTTAAATGGGATCTCTACGTGTAAACGGTTTCCGATAGGCGGCGTTAATTTCCCAACTTCCGTTGATCGAAGTTAGACATGGTGGAAAATAATGACATTGTTGTTGGATTTGTGTGATTTATGATCGTTTATGTTGATATTGATATGACGAGATATGATTTATTTGGAAGAAAAATATGTTTAGAGTTGAAATATGACGTTAGTATTAAAGGCAAGTCATTTTTGAAATAAAATTCACAGGGATTTCCCCGGACGGTACCTTCAGATTTCACCGAGAGGTACTTACCTTGTCTTTTTTATATACCAGTCGTAAGGGGATTTTTTTAAAAACGAGTTTTATTGAATTCTCGCACATAATTCATATCCCGATAGATAAAATATACCTTAAATATAATAAATAATAAATAAATTCCTGTCCCCAAGTACCTGTGACCCAGCTAACGAATTAGTGCCGACAGTCCATATTGGTTCCTCGTTTGGTGTTTATATCGACAGCAGTTGCCATCTATCTCTCGGCAGCTTTTCGACCGCTACCTTTCCATACCTTAGGCACTCGGCAGTCGAGCTTTGACTTCTTTTGGTTAGCTTAGTGTTAAACTTTCGACAGGTCTGTACTGTACATTGCGTGTACTGTGTATACAGTAGACAGTTGACCTATATATTTGACACAGGGAACGTTGTTTACGTCATTACGTTAGAAGGTCGCGGCCATATTTGTTTTCATTGACAACAAGACGTACTGAAATCATGCTGTTGGATTTTTGCGATTTTCGCATATTTAACCCTCATGCACCAGGTACGATAATTTACTGGCGTATACTGTAATAATTTTCTGAAATTGTATTAAAATTTCTAGGAAAAGTATTCTTTACACAAAAAACGTACCAGTTTCAAAAATGGAGAAGAAATTTCTGTTGATTTTCAAGAGAAATCGGTTATCGTCGGGATATCAGTAATTTTAAATAAATGTGGCGTTTTATCTCAGACTTTTTGATACATGTAGAAAGTTTAGTTAATTCCTCACACGCTTGCATCATATTCGTAGCTAGAAATGTTAATTTTATGGTATAAAAACGATTCTGAAAATGGCGAATTTTTTTCGGGTTCAGACACTTGCCAAAAAGTAATCCCTTTTTATTTACCGCGGAAGGTCTCAAATTTTAAAACCAACGCACATTTTGGACTTGGCTATCCTACTGATTATTGTAGCGATAATTTGAAATTTCTATCTTGCTAGCGATATAGGTAATAACATTCGATTCGAGTGTATTCATTCAGTATTATGAACGAGACTCAGGAATAGCATATTTAACATGAACTGATTTGCAGTTCATTCAATATGTTATTTCCGACTCTTATTCATAATACCGAATGAATACACCCAAATAGAATGTTATATTTTTTTCTCAAATATAAACCATATTTTTTCTATTAAAGTGAGACTGGATAAGTTACTTATAGAATAACACAAATTTGTATCAATGTTAATCATGTTAATAGTGTTTGAAATCATTAACTTTAGTTGTCTGCGACACGGTGGTTTTGGCTGTGATAGCATAACAATTTTTAAAAAATGAAATTACCAATAAATTTACAAAATATCATTTAGTACATAAAGGTAAAAGTGAGATTTCATGAAAATTGGCTGAAATCTTCTAAGATCTATGCGCCTTGTAATAATACATTAAGTGTTCGTGATACTTCAGATTCTAAGTCTAGTGGATTGATTGGAATCGATCGAGCTCATAACTAGAACTGAATCACTTAAGAACACTTAATACCATTCAGATTTCCTATCCTTTCTTGTTTTGGAATTGATATTTTTATTTCATCCTCCACATAATTTCACAAAAGTTCACATTAATTAAGCGTTATATGATATTCAGTTATGCAAGTTGAGTTATGATAATTATAGAATTGCAAATAAGAAAGATACAAACACGTATGTCCTTAACACAGAAAGTTGTATATCGCCTGGGTTTGTTCTTATTTTGTTAACTTTCTTTTGGTTATAAATCAAATTGTAAAACAGTTCCAAATTCTGATATCTTAATCTTTTCCACTGCAACATCAATGTTTGGTAGCGTTTTTGAATTTGACTTTAAAGATTTGTTAGTTTTTGTTGTTTCGTAGTAAGATTAAACATTCTAGATTCATATAACGTTAAACGTTACATTTTTGTTGAATCTATCTCAAAAACTGTACCAAACCGCACCGTTACAATTGAACAATGTAACATTGAAGGCTAACTAAGTGAGAGTATCTTTAGTTAAAAACCAAAATATATAACTCTGTTTCAAAAAGATGACTTCCGGTCATGTAGGTAAACAACAGGTGTGGAAATCAGAGCTCCAAAACTTTTTTTCCCAAACACTAATTTCTGGCCTCAGAAAACACCAAAAAGTAAGTGAACAAACAGTTTAGTCTTCCTAGATACTATATTTGAATTTGAATTGGCGAAACTTTTGTGTTTTTAAGAGTTTAGATAGTTTACAATTTTTGTTTACCTCGAACTGAATACGTGTCATATAGCACGAGATCCAGTTGGTATATATATACTATACATGGCTATGAATATGGAAACACAGTCTACCGAGAGTACTGGTATACAATTGTGTGAAGGCAAGTCGTCAAATGAGTGTTTTGCTTTAGTACTGGACAAATTGGATAAAATACATGCTGAAGTTAGTCAGGTTCAAACTAGAGTCACGAATCTGGAAGCTTATAGGGAATTCACTGAAGAGTCCCTGAGAGTTTTGAACGAAAAAACACTGCCCAATTTGGAGGAAAAAATCAAAGGTGAGGAAAAAGAACGCTTAAAATTAGAAAACTGGGGCCGAAAATGGAACCTAGTTGTCAGGGGGGTTCCGGGCGGGCCAAAGGAAACCTCTCGTGAAACAGACAGAGTTGTAAGGAGGTTTTTGACAGACTCGCTGAAATTGTCACAAGAAGAGGTTACGAAAATGCTATTCACCGCCGTACATAGGCTACCTAGTGGGGACGAGAAAAAAAGGAACATAATTGTAAGGTTTAGTAGTCTTATCGATAGGGATGAGGTTTTAACAAAAGCTATGAAGTTGTCCCGTGGGTCAAGTTTCAGTGTCACACCAGATTTGGCCCCTGAAACAAGCAGACTCAGATCACAACTACCTATTTGAAAGTTGAGTGGGGTAACGAAGCAAGGTTTTGCTCTTATACCAGTAACAGTCGAGGAGTTGCCATTTTGTTTAAGAATTCTTTCAAATTCACCATATTAGATGAAATTAAAGACATTAATGGTAATTATCTTATTCTAGATATAGAAACCCAAAATAAAAGAATAACTCTTGTAGCGGTCTACGGACCAAATTCAGATCAACCAAGCTTCTTTGAAAAACTTTTTACAAATATTAATATCCTTAACAACAACTCTATAATAGTGGGGGGGATTTTAACGTTCCATTAAACTACGACATTGACACATTATATTACACCAATAAAAACAATCCAAAGTCACATGAAAAAATAATTGATAAGATGGCAGAATTCGACTTACTTGATGTTTGGAGAGAATTCAACCCAGATGTTAGGAAATATACTTGGCGTGGTCCAAGATGTGTTAAACAAAAACTCGGCAGACTTGATTACTTTTTGGTTTCCGCTGACTTAAAACAATTTCTGATTGATGCAGACATTGACATTGCTTATAAATCAGACCATTCTCCAGTAAATATTTCATTTAAATTCATTGAACATGTAAAAGGTCGTGGTACATGGAAATTTAATAATGGTCTACTATATGATAAAGAGTACATAGACTTGGCTAAAAGTAGTATAAGACAAACTGTAGATGAATATACTGTAAATAGCACCTCTGAAAATGGGGATGTATGTTTTTCAATAAATGACCAACTTTTATGGGAAACTATAAAACTAAATTTAAGGGGAAAAACAATATCTTACTCGTCTTACAAAAAGAAAAAAAGTACTAAGAAAGAAGTTGAATTAGAAAATAAACTCAAACTTCTTTATACAACCGAATCAACAGTATCGAGAGATGAAATTGATAAAAACGAAAGAGAACTAAAGGATTTAAGGGATGAAAAAATCAGGGGCTTGGTAATGAGGGCAAAATCAAAATGGTTAGTTGAAGGGGAAAAAAGCAGTAGATATTTTTGCAACTTAGAAAAAAGAAAATTTGTTGAAAAAACCATGCCAAAACTAATATTAGATAATGGTACCGAAATTACGAAACAACCTGATATTATTCGAGCACAAATGGCATTTTTACCAAAATCTATATACTTCTCAAAAGTTACCAGAACATAATAAAGAGGCAATGTTTTTCGATAAAACAAACGATTTTATTAAATTTTAGATCCGGGTATATCGGATACTTTAGAAGGAAATCTTACTGAATCTGAATGTACGTCTGCATTATCAAAAATGAAAAATGGCAAATCACCTGGTTTAGATGGTTTTACAACCGAGTTTTATAAATTCTTTTGGAATGATATTCGGGAATACGTAGTTAACGCTCTTAATTATGGGTATAGTATTGGTAAGTTGTCTATATCCCAGAGAAGAGGTGTTATAACATGCATACCAAAAGAAGGAAAATCCAAATTGTATTTAAAAAACTGGAGGCCAATTTCTTTACTAAATACTGATTACAAAATTGCATCAGCTGTTATTGCTAATAGAATTAAAAAACACTCGATCTAATTATTTCTGAAACACAAACAGGGTTCATAAAAGGGCGATTCATAGGGGAAACAACCCGCTTAGTTTATGATATTATAGAAAAAACTGACGAAGACAAAATTCCTGGGGTTCTTTTACTGTTAGACTTCGAAAAAGCGTTTGACTCCATAGAATGGTCATTTATTGAGAAATCCCTTAAATTCTTTGGTTTTGGTAACTCAATTATCAAATGGTTTCAAACTTTTTATTCAGATATCATGAGTTGTACCCAATACAATGGATACTGCTCAGATTTTTTTCCAATAGAAAGAGGGGTTAGGCAGGGGGACCCTTTATCTCCTTACCTTTTCATAATATCGGCAGAATTACTTAGCGCGGCTTTAAAACAAAATCCTAATATAAACGGATTAAAAATTAATGGCTCAGAATATTTAGTAGGGCAATATGCAGATGATACTAACCTCATCTTAAACAATGACGAAAAATCCCTTAATTCAGCAATAAAACTAATTGATGACTTCGGTGACTGTTCTGGGCTAAGAGCAAACTTTGATAAAACTGAAGCTATTTGGATTGGGGCGAAAAGGGGATGTGGTGAAGAGTTAAAGACCAATAAAACATTAAAATGGAATCATGAAGGAAAATTTAAACTTCTTGGTATCAAATTTAATTTGCAATCTGAATTCTTTTACATGGAAAATTATCAAGAAAAGCTGAGGTCTTTCAAAAACATCCTTTCCGATTGGTCTTATCGAAATTTATCTTTAATTGGAAAAAATTGTTGTAGTCAAAACAATAGCACTGCCTATATTAATACATTCTTGCTTGGCTCTTCCAGACCCTCCTAGAAAAACCATTGACGAGATTCAAGCCACTATTTTTAAATTCATTTGGAATGGGAAAGTGGATAAGTTAAAAAGGAAAATAATGTATAATGATCTTGCAGAAGGGGGACTCCGCGTTCCCCATATTGAAACTTTTATTCGTGCATTAAAACTTACATGGTTAAAAAATTTATCGATCCACTTGTTCATTCCAATTGGATAATACTTTTATTGGAACAGTTGAAAAAATTCGGAGGGGACAAATTTTGTTTTTAAAAGAAGAAGGAATGAAAAAAAATTCCAAAAAATTAAACACTTTTTGGAAGGATGTATTTTTGAGTTGGTCCAAATTGAATAAAACTCTCATCACATCCCTAGTGATATATTATCCCAACGCTTTGGTATAATCCATTAATCAAAGTTGATAAAAATATGATTTTTATAAAGATATGTGTGATAAGGGATTTTCTTTATAGGTGATATCATAGACGAAAATGGTAGAATTATGAATTGTAACGACTGTAATGCAAAATACGGAATCAATACCAACCCTCTACGATATTTAAGTTTAATCCATGCTATTCCAAACAAATTTAAAACAGAATTGTTAGGATTACCCAATAATAGACAAATAGAAAATGAAAATATATTGACCTTGAAGAGAATTGAAAAAGTAACAAAAGTATTTTACGACAAAATTAGGAAATTGAATGGGAGTAGAACATGCGTCAAAAACTCAAGAAAAATCAATACAAAACTAAATACCAACATAGATGAAACTGAATGGAGAGAAATTTATCTCGTCCCTTTTCGAATTACCGATGATACAAAATTACAGTCTTTACAATTCAAATCAACCATAATATTATCTTTACAAATGATAAGCTTTATAGGTGTAAATTGTCGGATACAGAATTATGTACATTTTGTTTTGAAACGAAAGAAACGCTCATCCATTTATTTTTCGAATGTTACACTGTAAGATCAGTTTGGTACCGTTTTTAGATGAACTAAACACAAAATGTAACATAAATAGAATGCAGAACATTTTGTTTTTGGTATACACAACTATGAACAAAAAGACATAATTAATCTTTGTTTTTTGATTATTAAAAGTTATATTTACTTATGCAAAATAAAAAAACGTTACCAAACTATGATGTTGCAGTGCAAAAGACAAAAGTATACCGGAACTTAGAATTGTTTTCGCTTTATAATTATAGCCCAAGAAAATAAACAAAATTAAAAAGAATTGGGACGATATAAAACTCTTGTTTTGAAGACATATGTAATTATTATGACATTCTCTTATTTTTAATATGTGTATCTGTATGTCATTAACAATATTATGTAGCATCTGAATGTGAAATATTTTTGTAAAATTATTTGGAAGATGAAATAAAAATACCAATACCAAAAAAAAACTCTGTTTCAAAAATTTACAACTATAAAGCTTATAATTTGTAAAAATTATGGTATGATTAATTTTGAATTGAAAAAATGTTAATTTGTATCATTTGTTATTCGAAAAGAGAATAAGTAAATGTCATATATAATGGATGTTGGTATTTAATTTAATCGTTTCTTGAGTTTTTTACGCATTTTGTATTTCCGATTCCTGATCACAGCCATTCTCTTCGGAATAGGTTCAAATCACACTCCACAGTTCCTGATTTCGCTAGTTCGCTTGTCAAAGAGAAGTGGTTTTTATCGGACATCCGACTTCTTTCAACATTCCAGAACCTAATTATATAAGCTTCGGTATAAGTCCAAGGTTATGACTGGCGTGTGTTATTCCCCATCCAGAGCTAACAAAGCCACCAACCAAAATTTAAAAAAAAACTAATTCGTGGAGGGTACCGACCTATCACTACCGACCATTATAAAACATTTTATCAGTTGAATCTTGTATAATAAACATATGAAGGCAGCGCTCGTTCATACCACTTACTTAGATTAGACTTTAAATCCTTGACGTACTTTTAGATATCACTGAAGATTTGAACGTTTATATAAATTTATTTATTGTGTATTTTGTCATTTCGTTATTGATCAAGACTTTTCAATTAATAAATAAAGAATAAAAATGCAAAGACAATATAGTTCAATCTTATTTCTGCAGTGCTCTTGTGTAAGCTATTACTCTTCTCTGGTATTCGATATTTCAATCTTTTACATCAGATGGTGTCTCCGTATTTAAAATTACGGGAACTTCCCATTGATCCATGTGCCTTTCATTTCCAATTTTGATGACATGCATGGTGGGTGTAGGTAGCTCAACAGGAGATGCTTACCTTTTCTCGGTTTCCCTGGTGGGTATTTCACGTATTTAATTTGGTCTGCCATTTTCAAAGTTTTTTCTTTGCTAAGTGATTTGGACATGGTTTGGTATATTTGTTATTGGAGCAATTATGGCAATATAAAATCATCTCGTTAATATAAATAACTCGCGTCAAGTTATTTGTTCTGCAGATTTATGATATGTTTCCATGGATTATGAGAACAAATTGTTCGAAAAAAATAATTTAGGGTCGTAAATGAGCTTCTGTAAAATAATGATGTGAAAAAGATTAACAACCTTACAAATAGTCTATATTTTGTAAGCATTATTAATTGATAATAGTTGTGGTGGATGTAGCTCAACAGAAGGTTCTTACCCTTCTAGAGCACCTTGCACCTTGCCTCATTTCACTGGTCAAAGTTCATATGTAAAATTCAATTTTTCAATTTTTTCTTTACTTTGGGATAGTTATTTGATATGGATTGGTATGTTTGTTTTTGACTGTAGACTTTATGTTTTAAGTTATGACTACTTGGGGAAATTAACGTGATAATGTAAGTATGTTTCTGTGTCAAGCGTTTAATACTCCAATTTTACACGACAATGTTGACTTGTTCATTTAGAAATTGAAAAATGATAAAAGAAACGTTATTAAAAATTGCTCTATCATAGCTGAACGTAATATCATACAAGCCTTTCACGAACTTCGGGAACTTCTGAAAAGCTCGAGTAATATACTTCTCCAGAACTTTTTCCGAATGGATTTTGGTGATCAAATGTTTTATTTGTCAAGAAAGATTTTCAGCCAACCTTTGATTTTATCATAAAATTTACCAAACAAATAACTCTAACAGTTCTATTTACTACTATAAATAGCGCCACCTGAGTCAAGGGAGATAACTTGTAATAGTATGGTTACGTCTTTGATTTGGTGTAAATGGACTATATCTTTGTAAAGTGTGCAAAACAATTTATTTCTGCATTAAATGATTTATGTAGGTATCCAGTTATTATGTAATTAAGAACGTGATAAATTGCAGTTTGCAAAGTAAGAAATCAATTAAAATTCGTTTTTTCTTATTTAAACCATTGCTATATTGTTTTAACATAAAATACATCTCACCTGTTTTGAACAAATAAGAATACCAAAAAAAAAAAAAAAAAAAAAAAAAAAAATTCATATTGAAGCATTATAGTCTATCCAGGAACTGATAACAGAATGTTTATAAACACGAACGACTTTAAATAACACATCTAAGTGGTAAGAAGATTAGCGTAATATGTGTTTAATCACACCAGCGCTGTTTTTACTTATAAAATTATTCTAATATGACAATAGACTCGCTGTGAACTTTGCCATCAGATCGTGGACGACCTATAGTTAGATCTGTTTCAATGTTATAATTTTACAGATGATTAGTTCAATATGTTATCTCAGTTGTGTCTATGCACCCGTGAATGACCATTTGTAACAGGAGTTAAAACCGTTCCCGAATGCATTTTAAAGATGAACGCCAACTGAAAGCAGCAGCAGAGTAATGGCAATAATAGTTAAACCCATTTGTTAAATATGCATCCAATGTTTTAGATTTAAAATATATAAAACTTAATCCCTCAGTCGGTAAAATGTTATACTTTGTTTGTCTGTTTTGTTTGCTGCGCCTAGATAAACGTTTACTTTATATTCTATATGCCGCAATATTTATTTGAAAAAACAAAAGGAATTACCAACTATAGGATGTCACTTTGGTGTCTTATAACTTGAACCCATGTCGTAAGGCTTAGAAAGCGTACTTGCCACTCACTGAGCTAACTAAAGCAGTTATAACCTGGGGTGTTAAAATTTATCTTCAGTTATACGCACAGTAGTCAGTTTTAGTTTTCCCTAATTTTAAAAAATTGACAATTTTCTCCTGAGAAAACCAAATATTCTGAAAACTCGTAAAGATTGCGTTTTGAAAATATTTTCAGAAACAAAAACTTTAAAGTTGGTGCCCAGATGAAACAATGCCTAGATTTTTATAACTATCTTTTAGCTTATTACACAACGCAGATGTGCCTCTGTACATACGTGCGTACAATCGAAACTTCAATCTTTTCTTAAACTACAGAACTTAATGAAAACATATATTAAACATATTTTATAAAGAAACTCCTTAGTTGATGTAGATTCATGGCCGTTCGAAATCCAATATGCCAAGATGGGAAAATAATGTAACCTTTTAAATTGATTTTTTTTAATATCTTGTTTGTTTAGTGGTTGTTCTAGAACAAAGATAACTGTTATCAGCTTGTCTTGTTGCTCACCATACCCACATCCCCTCATCTTAATAATTAGGCCTATGTTCGTACAATTCACAAGTAGTTATTTAGCATACGGACTGACAACAGTAAAATGTCATTAGTTGATGGACTCTTGCTGAGTTTTAAGAACATAAAATAGAAATACTTCTCTTTCATGTCCACAGAATAATGAAGTGATCTAAGCAAGAATCCGTAAGGATTAGTAAGCGAAAAAATGGATTTTAATATTTGGCCATACGCTTGAATGGAGCCAGAAAAAGTTCAATGAATGTTTGCGTTTTGGCAAACAGTCTGTATAAAAAATAAAACAACCATGTCAATTATAATTGCAGGTGTAGCTAGCTAAACAGGATGTGGTTACTCTTCCGGAGCACCCGTCCTCACTTTCAGTGTTTGATGCGTTTAACTTTTGGATTTTGATTTGGACATGGCCTTGGATTAGTATTTTTGGTTTTGGTTGGTCATCAGTTGTAAACAATAGCTGGGTTGTTTGGAACACCCAGTTGTCCTAAATTAAGCCGGATTGTTAGATCGTTGGATTCTTACTCGCACCACATCACTAGGTATTAGGTATTTTGTTATAGTACCGTTTCATTTAATGAGTGCAACGTTCGCAAAATGGCAGAACGTCATTGTACGTGATCGCCGATGTGATAAGAAGTCGTACCGGAAGATATAGAGTTGATGATTGGTAGCTATTTCTTTCTTATTGTGAATGGATTTAATCTAGCACTTCTTTTTAATCAATCTTCACTTTATAAGTCTTAGTTAACACTGATATCCATTTGTATACGGTTGTCCTTGTATAATACAATATATTGTAGTTTTTTCTTCGAAGTATAATAAGTTAATTTGATCAAATTCATTTCAGGACGTACTGAAATCAACAGAAAATATATTGATTCTTTTTTTGAAAGCGAAAACTTGATTGAAATCAGATGATAGGTGACTTCACAAGTGATTAATGAACAATGCCCTTTTCAGTAGAAAGAGCAATTGTAGTTAAAACGGAACATTCAACTAGGCTTAAGATACGGCGCATTTGTGATGTAAAAGCTACGTTTACGACAGGTACAACATTTTAAAATGTCGCTGATAAAGAGCTTAGTGGTAGCTATACCGGTATGCCATACGAACAGTGTTAAGATAATAAATATGCTATTGAACATCACAAATAAAACTGCTGACTTTCTTTAAAATGTAGATTAAACTAATGGTCTTTACGCTCCAAGATTATTTCAATTATATCAAAAAAATTACGTTTTGGGATAATGTAGGGAACTGGAGTTTCGAAGAAACCATCTTTCCTTGGAAAGCGAACTGAAAGCTTTTTTCAGATAAGAAAATGCCAAATGTCTAGGCCACAAAAGTCCTAAAGTATTGTAGGGAAGATAGAATTTGTTCGAATGCAATCACAAAACTCAACTATACCAGCTGATATTTAAATCCAAATTTTGAAAGTCCTGCTCCATAAATATGAAAAATGAAAGATGAAAAAAACAAATCGACAAACAATGGTTACAGTCTGTGCCAATTGGTATACTGAAATTATATTGCCAAACATACAAAATACAAATACATGTTGTCGATCAAAAATTTGACATGTTGTTGTTAATTGTTTTTTGGATGTTTCACAAAAAGAAGACATGGTATGTTTAACTACCAGGAATGTTTACTAAAATCCAAGATGAAAGGTTAGATGTTCTTATACGCATATGAAAATTCATTTTAGTGTGTCAAATAACTACTATGAACTCTAAATTTGCTGCTAGTTAAAATTGGAAATTTTTCAAAAACTAAGGAATACTCCCGCATATTTCCTTCGCTGATTTCGGTTAAATATATAGTTGTCCTTTGGGTTTCTTTTCAACATCTTAAAAAACGTTTTGCTTCATAAGCACTACTGATGAGAAATTGTATTCTGAAACGGCCGTCTAGTGCTGTAAAATTAAAAATGGTATAATATGTAATCTAAAAGACTTATTTAAATTTAGTTCTGTTCCACAAGACGATGACATATCGAGACAATATAATATTAATTATAGGCCTTGTGGAAAATCAGGTCCATTATATACAAAATACTATAGGGTTATTGAACTAATATTGTGAAATATTGTCCCGAGTTGACTCGACATTTACACGAGCTTGCGAGGGACAATATTTCATAATATCAGTTCAATAACCCTTTTATTATATAGCAAAATAAATTCCGTTCACTTCCGTCAAGTATTTCATGTAAAATACCATTTTGTTGTACAATACATAAATATTACGCTAGTTCTTGTAAATGGATATAAGAACTAGTGCAATATGACAAACAACACAGCGATGACGTCAACAACAATCGTATGACGCTATAAACGACAGCGTCATGTGACAAAGCGTGCAATATGAAAAAATTAATTCGGGAAACCTCGGACTAGAACAAAGTTAGCGTGCAAATATCGGGATTTAACGTTTTAGTTTCTATGCGAAGCATATATTGCTATATAATAAATTTTAATACTTTGCAATTTTAAATGAAATATCTCACTTCAATCTTGACTGGTATATGGCCATTTTCTTCTTATTGCGTGTCAATTTCGATATTTAATCAGGTTAATTTTATGAAAGATAAAACTGGTCAAAAGTGTAGTTCTCTCAGATTTCAAATTAAACCAAGGCAATGTTCTGTTCAATTTTACAAATAATCCGTCTATATTATATTGAACATTATATAACCATCAATATTGTTGCCGTATATTTAAATTCAAAGATTTTACGAACTGTATTAAATAGTCACCAAGTTAATAATATTTTGCAATAGAATATTTTAAGCTAAGATTTTATACCTGTTTTATGATACCGGGCCAGACCTTTTGTCATCAAATTGGAACACGACTTGTAACTTTCAATCTGACCTTTATCAACATGTTATATGTTTGTATCAAAATGCCAGTTAAATAAAGAAATCATATGGTGAATACCAGGCCAGACTTAGCATACTGAATAAAACCAATTAATTTTCCACTTGCTCTATACCAGACGTGCCGGCGACGTTTCAGATGGATACCTTAGTCCGCTCAATACACTGGTACGATCGCGCGAAGTGAATGCATTCGCCATTGTACCACAAGATACCCAATACGGTTCTGCGAAATAATAATTTTCATTGGAAATGGAATCGCTTCAGTTCACATTTTCCCATAAAAATGTCGTAAAGGAGATAAAGATTTTGAATTTCATACACAATACAGACCTGACGAAAGTTTAACACTGATGGTAACGAAAAGTAGATGATCCTCGACTGTTTCCAAGCAGCCAAGATACGGATACCTGTTGATTAAAATGCTGCGAAGAGATAAAAATCACATGCCGAGATAAAGAAAATGAGGGCCGAAATGAGCTGTTGATCCGGCATCGATTCGTTAGCTTAGTGTTAAACTGACGATATGTCTGTACTATATATAATTTTTAGAAAAACCTAGTGTATTTCTTGTTTCTTAAAATCAATTTAAGCTATAAAGACCGCTATATTGATGACAATAATGATTTTTGTTTTCATTAAATATGAGATTGCTATGCTAAACCGATCTTTCTTTTCATTCTTTGTTCTTAAGAATGTTGAACAATGCTTCCAATTGAGTGTAAAAAGTTCAAATATTTCCCAAAGGAGCAACAAAAATTTAAAAACCAAAACAACTTTCTGAATGATTAGATGTGTAATGAGACGTAAATGATGTAATGATAAAAGATGTAATTTTCTCTGACCTAAAATGTAAATCA
The DNA here is from genome assembly GCA_021292105.1 of Anadara kagoshimensis. Lineage (NCBI taxonomy): Eukaryota > Metazoa > Mollusca > Bivalvia > Arcoida > Arcidae > Anadara > Anadara kagoshimensis. The sequence goes on from CM037870.1 coordinate 49,289,468, forward strand.
AATAACTACAAAATGTGTATGTTATTGTTCTGAAAGCCTTTAATATAATTGTTATGAATTTAGGGCACACGAGTACCTAAGTCATATATACTTCCTTATGTAGTTTTTGCCTTTCTGTATTCAACATAAACGAAATTTACTTTAGATTGGATGCCAGGTGAGTTGCACTTTGAAAATTCAATAAAATGTTTTTAGAGATGCCACGTTTAACTATTACAATGGGAAAAATTTCCAATAAAGAAAGTTTTGCGTCATATTTTAATAAAAGGTTTTGGTATGACATTTAATATATTATTTTTCTTTTACAACACATTCACGTGTTTTAAAATGATGAAAGAATTAAAATGATTTATTTGTTTCTAATTCTGTATTCACGTGACAAAATTTAATACAGTACCCGGAAATATAGAAAGTAGTTACCTATACATGATAAGATGGTAACATAAATTTACGGTAGTAAGTATTTCACGACCAATACTGTATTTCCATAAATTCAGTGCACATGGAAAATGCAAGAATAAAGTCGTATTTTCACCAAAATCGTAAAAGAATGACATTCTACATAGCGACAAAAATTGTCAGAACTTAATACAAAATATACTTACCTAATAGGGAAAAATATTTTCATTCATGAAAAAGGTGAACTTAATTCTGTACATAGAGCAATTTTTAACAAAATAGCAAATATGATTATGTCAAAATTATCCCATATATACCTTCTTACTTGGAACAACTATAAACGTTATGTCATAATTGGAATATTCATGATGATCACACCTGGAAAAACCCCGAGCAACAATGACCTACCTGACCCTAAATGCCCTGATGTAACTTTGAATAAGGCCCAATTAGTGTATAAACTTCATCACATTTCAAAAATTGTCGCAAAATTTCTCTATGTACAGCAGAACTGAACAATAATGTTTTAATTTAAAAAATGATTTGGTTAGGTCAGTACATTTTAAATGCATTTTATAGATAGTTTAATGGAAACATTTTCAATTAAAAGAAATAAAGAATAAAACCCATTTGCATTCAATTTATGAAAATACAGTAGTGCGCTATTGCCAAGTCAAACGACACGTTTTATCTACTTCATTCACAAAGTAATGACATACATGTATGTATACATAATTTAATATTGTTATAGGTAACGCATAGAAAGATGTTGATGATTTGCTAGCTTAGACCTTCTGAGAAATGAACCTTTGTAACAAGCTGTTGATCCTTCCCGTGGACGTTCAGTAAGATTAAAGAGAAACAAGAAATTTATGAGCTACTGCTCATTTAGTATACCGTCACTTTTAACTCTAACCATTGACAAAAATGTCAAAAATTGACTTGAGTAAACAGGAAGTAGATGTCTGGCAGACATGAAATAACGTCTTGTGGCATAGGACCAAATGCTGAACGTGCATACAAAACTTCAAGTGGCTGTGTTTAGTAGTTATTAAGACAACTATTAAGTTTTTGTTTCGAACGAACAGAGGTAAACCAGTATACCCCTTCTTCTTGGAAGCGGGGGTATAAAACAGGGGAACTTTATCAAATCTGAAGAAGTCAGTAATATATATTTTAACATGTGTAGACTAACGTCTCTGAATTGTTCATGTCGTCATTACGCTTTATCGCGTGGCGAGTTTATTAGGGAAACAATTAAGGACGAAATTACGTCATGCAAAGAAATTAGCAATTTTTTCATTTAAATATAATTTGTGAAAAAAGTTAAACTCTTACGAAGTACTTTTGCCATTAAACTTTTGTATGTCATAATGTCCAGAATCTGCCCATTTGGTGGCATCTACGTTTCGCTGGTCATAACAAAATACATGTTTTTATCTTCAATTTCTATAACTGATTATTGTTTTATTTGTCTGAAATTTTGACATACAATAAAACTGTAGGCATTGTGTTAAGTTTTACAACATGAAGCAATGTAATCAATTCCAACACCCTAATTTTACAATCTAAAATCCAGAACCCTTTAATAAAAACATTTTATTCTTTACTATAAGCATGCTATTTAGTTCTAAACCTATACACAAGTACATACACAAACGCTGTATTTCCATAGAACTATAGAATAATTCCATTCTTAATTGAAAATTCTGGATAGTAAAATAGTTTTTAAACCCAAGATAACAGAAATGTTTTTCTTCTACCACTAACACTATCATAACAATGATCATACGTATCATCCAATCTCGAATGAATTGTATTAACAACAATATCCTTACACTAAAAGAATAGGATAGTTGGCAGAAATGCAACATCCTCAGCATAAAACTTTAATTCTTACACAAACGAAAATGCAATTAGAAAACTTTGTCAGAGTGATGTTTCAAATTTAATATTTTTCGACCACAGTCTGATCTGTTTAACAAGCAAGTATTATTATTTAAAATAACGTTTGTGTATTCTAATGTCTAAACACAAATACAGTGCGACCTGTATTAAAGCTAACCTCTGTATCAGGACCACCTGCTGATAAAAGCCAGTAGAATTGTATCCCGATTGTTCTTTATTCATATTATTTGAACCTGTATGTAAAAGCTACCTGTCCATAAAGGTCACTTTTACTGGTTGGTTCCTTTGGGTGGCCTTTATAGACAGGTTTGACTATTATGTAATTCATCTAGAGTATAATTAGCTTGAAACAATGCTCAATACATGATATAACAAATGTCCATTCTTCATCTATTCCTTTCGATTGGCATATATAGACCTTATTACATATTATGTCTTGGTTCCGATCGTTTATTTCGCATACGATAGTTTTTGCTAAAACATTTTGGTCAATTATTTTTGCAAGTTGAAACTATTCTCAAGCAAAATCGAACAGGCATACAATTTGATTTCTTAAAAAAACTATAGCAGTATAAGCATTATGACTTGATACCAGGTCTTTCTATAGCTAATTATAATTTATGTGTTTATGAAAGTTGTTCCTATGCTATTCCGTATACGGAATTAAACAAATTTAGGCCGACTTCAAATAAAGTTTTCAAACTTTAATGTTTTTCTCTATAAGAAAACTTCTAATGTCGTCCAACACATTTCTGAAATATTCTCTTCATATCGTCTCTAAACATTGGATTCATAAAAGCATAAATAAGAGGGTTAGCCACATTGTAAGAGAAATACATATAGAAAACAGTGATAACATACGGAATCATTTCGTGTGCCATAAGCCAAGCCGGAAGAAAGCCACAATAAAAACTATGGTAACAACAAACAACATAACAGCAGTCTTAATATTTGCGAGTCTGTTATGATCCTTCTTCTCCTTTATTGTATTTTGACGATGTCTTAAAGGTACTGCTTCTCCATTGTTTAATCTTGGTGAAGCCGTACTGGAACTGACACCGTTTTCACTCATTTCAACTTTAAGTGTGACGACATTGCTTGTACTATGATGTATATCCGTATCTTCCGTTTGGACCATAGTGGTTGAATACTGCTTTGTATTACACGTTTTTGCTTTCTGTTTTTGTCGCTTTGCTCTTCTTGCTGTTACCGAATGGTATATAATCACATACAGTGCTAACACAAAAAGTAAAGATACTGCGAAAAAGGAGGCATATACTTTCTGATAAACATTTCTGAACGTTGGAGTAAATATATACCTAGTTACAGAACACTCTCCGATGTAAACTGTGTCACATTGGAAAATAGTTTTACTCAGGTTTCTAGGTGGATCCAACATTGTCAACAACAATTGTAATTCATCTGGAAACACTTCTACACTATATAACATTGCTGTTATCAATCCAAGAATGCAGGCGAATGTTGTAAGAACGGACACTATTACTTTAGCACGGAAAACTGTCATTAAATGTAAAAACGGGTGACAGATGCAAAGATAACGATCAAATGCTATCGCGACCATAATGAACGCAGACAGCGGAACATTTGAAGTGATGAGAAAATGATATATCTTACAAATGATGCTAAACTTGAAAGCATGGGTCAGATAAATATAAGCCACCGTCATCGGCATGATTATCAAGCACGTGATCAAATCTGTCAATGCAAGAGCCAAAATGAAAATATTAGAAGTCTGTTTCTCCTTTTTGTTATAATACACATATATAACTAAACCATTACCAACCACTCCAACTGCACTAAATATACAGAGAATTATAATCACTGCCCAGTGTTGATCCGTCACTGGTTCGGGATCCAGATGGTATGTACAACCCGAGTCATTTCTCATTGGTGTTGCTGTGTCCGTGGTATAGTTCAAAGTTAGTTGCATGGTTGAAAGTCCAGTGGAAACCTGAAAGATAAAATACATAAACATTTAAACTTTAAAACCCAAATTAAAATAAGATCTTTGGCCTTATATTGCTGAAGCATGTCATTCAATCTCATTTATTACCTTAAAAGTTAATTAAATTATGATTCATAGAGATTAATCATAGCGTAAAAATCGCTGTGCTGCAAAAGTATTGTTAAGTTTCCTTTGTTGAAATCATCGTCTGTATGTCTTTGTAAAGAATATATAAATCTTAGCTAAATATCCACGGAAACAACCAAAAGCAAAGAAGAACAAAGGAAAACAAAGAATTCCCAGACACAATGACATGGTTACCAGCACGCACGCCTTTAAATACACTTATTTAACATAAATCATTTATTGATGCTGTGAGCATTGAATATGTGGCTTTCATGTGCATTTATGTGTGAAGGTTAACAGGTTTTCATCACCATGGTGTTTTGAAGTTTAGAAAAAAAGTAAAAGCATTATTAAAATATCGACATTTATGATTGCATAACCCGGCTTCATTAGAACTCAAGCGCTATCATTATGATCAATAAGACGTTTTCAGTTAAAATTATTGTTTGATCCTTGATCTTATTTTGTTTAAGTGTAAAAATTGCCCTTTTGGGAATTTTCTCGAAAGCGATAACAAGAGAAATAGCTCAACTTTCTAAACTGAAAGCTTTTACTATGTTATGATGGAACTCGTAATGCTGTCATTGGAATATCGATTATATTTAGCTCTAATTATATGATGTTGTCGCTGTGTAGAATGTCATTCTTTACGATTTTGGTTAATTAGTGTAAAATAAAGTTTATAGAATAAACTCGATAAATCGATGAGTTTAATGAAACATCTGGGATTATTAAATATAGTACCAAGGCGTATCAAAATCTCTTTCTACTATTTTCTTTTTTTTCCGAATTAGAGAGGATGAGAAGATAAAGAAGTAGATTACGAAACTGTCTTGTACCCGCCTTCTTTCTATCGTGTTTTTCTCTTTCGAAGCTAAATACAATGAATTCATTTCCTTCCGTATGATGTTCAATTTTCGTGCCTCTACGACAAGCTACAATTTCGTGAGGTAATATATTTGTGATTTGTGGTAGATGTTTAATGTAAGAACTTATATATGAAAATAATATATTATATATGTTGTTTCCCAATTAATACGCTATGGTAGAGCTTGTTCCCACTACGGGACTTTGTAAAACGAAGTAGGCTGCTTGCAAATAAATTGTTGCCTCAAGGATATTGCAAGCCTAGGCTTATCAAGGCCCTCAAAAAGTTTTATGGCCGTCATCACAGTATTGTTGATAAGTTTGATGTCTCTGTGTCCAGGATTGTTCTGGATATATTTGACGTCTCATAGTTCCATGTTTCTTTCACACAATTTTGATTACACTCGTGACGGGTGTAGCTAGCTAAACAGGAGGTGCTTACCTTCCGGAGCACCCGGCCTCACTCCCCTGGTGGAAGTTAACGTGTCTAACCTAACTTGTCAGTTCCAAAGTGTTTACTTGGCTTCTGGATTGTGATTCGGACATGGATTAGTATGTTTGTTTTTGATTATATAAAATATACACATGTATATTCGTGTGTCAGATTGACCATAAATACAACCGAAATTGAGACACCATTTTACATTTGAAGTATATAATATGATCATTTATTGTAGACACTGCATGTAAGAAGAGTAAATAAGGACAAGAACTTTAAACCCAAACTTTGTTTCTCATCTGCTTCTCAAAACCATATAACAGCATATAGGTATCATCTGTCGGAGTTTTTGTCCTTATAATTATTCATTGTAGTGTTAGCTTATTCGTAACTTTAAGACTTGTTAATAGATTTTATTTATACATCTTAAAAATTTAAACAAATTTATTCTGTGTTACTCAAATTTTTCGCAACATCTTTTAAACCTAGACTGTTTCACTTAAGGCAAGCTTTGATTTATTCGCCATACGTGTTTAGAATAAAAAAGTGTTTCAATGTTTACATTAACTTGGATAATAAAGAGGATGTGTATGTAGATTTTATATATCGAATGTAACACGATCTAAAGTAAGCTTTGTTATAGGATATATATAGGGAGTATTTGATTTACACATTTAATGGAGTCTGTGAAAAAAACTGTTGTTGGTGTACAGCTTACTCCATACGCTATTGTTCATGTTAGAATCTTATACAAATTTTTAGTAGAACTATCACTTTCATTAGATATGCGATCGTTTAATTTGGCGATTTTTGCTTGAATTAGGTAGCTATTGTAAGAACATTTGACATTAGAAAATACCTGATTAACTGGTTTAAATTCTTATAATCTAAACGACTTTAGAATATTACAATGAAATTCGATGATAATAATATCCTTATGCTCATAGAAATAGCTAAGCAAAACAAGAAAATTTTTAAGAAATTACTTTTAGTGTAATTAATCGGTTTTTGAATGAGAGTCAGGAATATCAAATTAAATAAACTGCTTTGCATTGCATATCCTATTTCTGATTCTCATTTATAAAAGTGATAAAATGAACGCTTACAGAATGTTATTTCTTATACTTACAATCATCAAAAGTATTGTTAACAAAACAGAAATGTAAATCTCAACAATAATGTCTTTCATCTAAGATTTTTTTAAATAAGGATCGAAACGTCGACTAAGCAACTATACTGACAAATTAAACAATGTATAACGCAAAAAGATGTTTCAAGTAAGTTATGGCCGTCATCAGAGTATTGTTGACAAGTTTGATGTCTTTGTATCTAGGATTACCCTGGATATATTTGACGTCTCAAAGTTCCATGTCCCTTTCACATAATTTTGATTACACACTTGGCAGGTGTAGCTAGCTAAATAGGATGTGCTTACCCTTCCGGAGCACCCGGCTTCACTTCTCTGGTGGAAGGTCACGTGTTGTACCTAACTTGTCGGTTCCAAAGTTTTTACTTTGCTTATGGATTGTGATTCGGACATAGATTAGTATGTTTTTTTTATCTGTTTGGTCAGGAATTCGGGCGTGGAAGTTTTCTAAGAGACTATTCATCATTTTATATTCAAAGCTCCTCCATCTAAAATTTACACACGTGCTTTCAATTAACGTTTCTTATACTTTTAAATTGTATTGTATTTGTTGGTGAAATGTTATTGTTTCAGCAATTTAAAAACATAATTTCATTTATTAGTCAATTTTATTTTCACTTCATTAAAATTCATGATATACAATTGTATATTCTGTTTTACTCAAATTTATCACAGCATCTTTTTAGTCCCAGACTCTGTATCACTTAAGACAGGCTATGATTTATACGCCTTACGTGTTAGGAATAAACAAGACATGATTTCAGTATTTCAGTGTTTACATTAACTTGGAATAATAAAAGGATGTGTATGTAGATTTTCTATATTGAATGTAACCGGATCTAAAGTAAGCTTTGTTATTGGATATACAGTAAAGAACTGTCGAAAATTTAACAATAAGGCAACAAATAAGTATCAAATCGACAGCCAATATCGGTTCCTAGAAAGCTATACCTCGACAACTGCTATCTTTGTATCATTCAGCAGCTTTTCGGTCACTAGCCATCCATATCTCAGCCACATGATAGCCAAATCTATACTGCTTACGTAAGCATGGTGTTCAACTTAGACAGGACTTTACTGTATATAGGGAGTACATTGTATTTGATTTACACATTTAATGGAGTCTGTGTTAAAACTCGCGTGTGATATGAGTGAACTTCACACGCATTATTGTTAATGTTAGATAACAAATAATTATTCTAATGTAGGGTTTAGTAGATTAAGCTGAAGATGAGACTGTAAGTAAAGATCGATGTGACAATATATTACAGTACGTGCTCTAGAGTGAGTGAGTGAGTTATTGTTTAAAGCCGCATCAGCATTATTGCAGCTATTCGCGGCTAGAAAAAGTAAAAGATACAATAGTTTCAATAACACAATGTATTAAAATGTAAAATTGAAAATAACAACAAATAAATTTTTGTGAAAACTATCGCTAAACTGATAAAAAACAGTACGTATTCTGGAGATTAGAATACTGGTAACCAGTGTTGTGAAGTTATTTGTTACAGGGCGGGTAATGAAGGTCGACTATATAAATTTTGATATTATTAAATTATGGTAAATCATAAATTAGGGTATCACGCGTTCATAAACACTTTGTAACTTAATCTCAGATGGAAATATTCAAAGCAAAAGTACCACTAACTTACACCCCCCTTTATGCAAACGTTGAACTCTTAAAATGTTTTTAATAGTTAATGTATCATAAATGATTGATAATGCTTATTAAATTGAAGTGGTTTTATCAAAGAACCAGTAGCCATAAGCGGTTGTGTTAGTAAGCGTGCTTCTGCTTGAGTGCTATGAAAACAACAAATCCATAATATTTCAATGTAACATCGCAGTTCATTTGCTCGCATTAACCTACAAGAAATCATTGAATGCGGTACATAATTAGGATATTAGTAATTGTCAATAACTTAACGGTTAGAAAACCAAGACAGTATTGACAACTTCATTAATCCTATGGTCTGTAAGATGTAACATATTTGTCTGAGTACCAAAAAAAGGCATTTAATCGAAAGTATTCACATGTAATCGTGCAGAATGCCAAACCATAAGAAGGAAAACCACAGGTATAATCACATATAATACCAGTTTTAATTTTAAAGTACTAGACGGACTTTTCGGAGTATAATTCCTCATCAGTACATCTTGGGTCAAAATTATGAAACTAAAACATACATCACAAGTTGTCTTAGTACCTAGAGGCTTTATGCACGATTGAAGCAATGTCATTGTGTCATATGCTAATCTGTTAAAGAGTACACTACTAACAACGTTTGAAGTGTTTTGGTACATACATCAATGAAAGCTTACTAGTGCAAGGAAGACTTTCAAATACACAGCCAGTGTTTTGTAACAAGATTTTTGTAGAATTACAATGTGTAGGTTGATATAAAGGTACTTAAAATAGGCAATGCAAACAAAAATATAAAACGAACGAAAATCAAAAGACAAACAGCATAAACATGTGATTAGGACACTGGTTATAAAACTAACGACTTAAGATGGGTGCGGCATCTAGTGACAGTTAATGATATCCTGTGAAAGTCTGTTTGAGGGTTTACAACATTATCATGTAAGAGACTTACTTTAAGGGGACTGCTTGTGACATGGTAAAGAGTTTGACCCTTAAAAGATAAATATAGTTGTGTTTTACTAGTGCTTGTAACTATTGTTTACTAGTGCAAACTGTAATTTCGAATTCCGTGCATTTAGATGTCCCAGAATCCCTGCATGTTTAGAAATACAAAAGAAACCCCAAAAGTTGCACTCAAAACGTCAGTGTCATTAAAGGCTTTATCTTGACATAAAAGCTTCAATTTGATAGAACAGTTACGTTAACTTACCATTATATTCAGGTCAAACCAGGCCGTATTCCGGAGAATATATATATATATATATTGCTAAGAGTAATGTACTTTTTACTAACACAACTGTATATATCGTTATAGTGTGGTCAAAATGATGTTAAAAATAGTCCACAATACTCTACATAGCCTGATGAAAAGTCAAGAATTTCGTAATTATTAATAAACTGATTGTGATAATTTTTCCAGGTAATATTTTATTAGCCAGTGGTTACGCACTCGAAGGACAAACTACTCATGCTTACGGGATATATACACACGCATTTATTCTGTTTTTAGTCTAATTTTAGGGGTATGGACATTTTAAACTAAAACGATAAGCTTTACTCTACCAGACAGTTAACCATCGGAACAGCGACTTGAGACCGTTTTCGTTTTACACCAGCTCTTGACAGTGGTAATTATTCCCTCTTTTATTGATAGAAAGATGAATAAAAAGTAAGATTTAAGATCAATATTCCTCGCTGTACAAATGTTTTACATATCTCTAATTGTATTTTCCATATCCTGGTATCATATTTATATAATACATAAATAACACCAGAAGGGCTATATAATAACAAGTTGTCCGCTCATAGAATTACAAAAACACGTGGGATTAGAGTGAAGATGCTTCATCTTGTTATAAGAGTCAGCATACAATGCTATCGTGACGATGAAAGCCTTCAAGTGTCATATGAAAATCAGAGATACGTCCAATAATCGTTATATCGTATAGCTAGTTAACACAGAGAATTGTCTGTGCAAAATATTAGTGTCAAAACGCAACAAGATTATTCTTCCTCACGGCTGGGTAATTTGGTTACAACAAAATAATTAATAATTAGTACCACAACACATACATTAAACATTGTCGTAATTATTAAAATTCGTATCTCTCCATTCATCTCTAGTCAATTTCATCACATGAATGTTCATCATTTCATCAAGGTCAACATATATCAGTAATTCAGCACTTGAATTTCACGTATAGTTCAATAAATTCATGTCTTCATAAAAAAAACATATTCAACAATTTCCAACAAATTTCACACTCTAGATCTTTTCATCATAAAATATATACTTCATCACATTCATGATCCACACTTTGTATTCAGTTCATCTAATTAAAATTCATGTAATACATCATTGACTTTTTTTAAATACATTCTTCCTTTTTCATCACATTGTACAAAGTAGTCCGGTCTGTTAAAATGTAGTGCAACATTCTAAATAACATTTGATACCCGTCGGTTTTATGTTAAAAGTCAAATGTACCCATATTAAACATATTAAAACATTTCCTTTTAAAAAACTCTCCATAGCCTTTGGCATGCTTTCTGAACATTCAATATTGCACTGTCCAAAATTTAACTTTCACACAGCTTTACACTTCAAAATCACTCAACCATCAAAAACAGATTGACACTTACTGATTTTAAGAGTTTTCTTAAGGGATAATTTAATTTAATTATAAAAAATGTAAGTATCGTTTTGGCTTAAAAAAACAAAATAAACTTACACTTAAACAATTACAACTAACATGTAAACGATATTTCCTTTTATAGCCGTTATGAAAAGAGGTGTTCTGATATTTTTTGTAATCATGATTAATAAAGCATTGCTGCGGAATGGAAAGTACATCACAATGCAACTTTATATAATAAATATGTAATAACCAAAAGAACGATAACGCATTGATGTCGCTAAATATCAGTGAATATTAGCAACTTTAGAATGGCATCAAGAAAAGTGACCAAGTTATGGTCAATTGTTGTGGTTTAACCTCTCCTTTGTATTTTACATAAGGCGAATGTCATTAGCTAAATAGGAGGTGCTTACCTTTCTGGGACACCATGTGTTGCCTTAATTTAATTTTAATTCTTACTTGCCTTAGGGATTCTGATTTGGACATGAACCGGTATGTTTGTGTTTAATCTTATCTGTTATATGTAATCAAAAACAAACATACTAATCCATGCCCGAATCACAATCCAAGATCAAAGTAAATACTTTGGAACTGACAAGTTCGAATTCGGAAGGTGCTCCGGAAGGGCAAGCACCTACTGTTTAGGTAGCTTCACCCGCCACGTGTGTAATCAAAATTATGTGAAAGGAACATGGAACTATGGGACGTCAAATATATCCAGGACAATTCTGGACACATAGACATCAAACTTATCAACAATACTGTGATGACGGCCATAAAACTGCTTGAGGGCCTTGATAAGCCAAGGCTTGCAATATCCCTGAGTACTGAGTTTGTAAATGGAGAAAAGAAGTGATCAATAAAGCGATATTCCCTATATATACACTCATGGTGACTAAGTGTTAGCAATGAAAATAGCGTAAAATAAGATGAAGTGTAATAAAATCAATTACTTCCGTCCGAATTCAATAAATATTTTTTATATTGCTAGTTTCAATGATTTTGTTGTCACCAGTATGTCGAACAAATAATTTAGTTTAAATAATCCCAATTTCCAAATGTCAAACAATAAATGCTACCTGTCATGTATCATATATAGTTAGACCTGTCGAATAGTTAATACCAAGCGTACGAATCAACAACTCAATTCTACCCACTCGTTAGTCAATCTCCCGAAAGTTTTTCGGCAGCTGTTATTTGTCTCACAACAGGTTTTTGACCAATGACGTTCTATATCTAAGTAGCCAAACTTTGATTCCTTTTTGTCGGTTCAGTGCTGAACTTTTAAAATGTCTGTAATGTAGCTAAAAATTATATTACATGTAAGGGATTTGTCATCGACTAAAGCAGTCAGTAACTGAATAGTACTTTACTGCAAGTACCTCTAAGAATAATAAAACAATAAATTGAATACAAAAGAAAACAAGAGCATATTGCATATCGAAAATGATTATAAAACCAATAAATATGCATTGAGTCTAATGAAAAATAGTTTCCAATAGCGCCGTTCAAGTGCTTTTTGAGAACTTTAACCACACTGAATTGAGCCAAAACACACCCAATTCATGTATTATATATATTCAACTGTAATCGATCGACAAAATCTATGTCTTTGGAAAGTCACATGTATTTAATCTCAACAAAGCATTCAAAAGAACGAGAAAAGCCAATCTGTAAAATAACTTGTGTTCTATGTTATAGAAAGTACACTTTGTACAATATAGTGGCGACATGCAACTTTTAAGTTTGCTTTTGAAATACAAGTTAGTGCTATATTTTGCCATAAGCACAAAGGTAATAGTATATAAACGCACACTTACGTCGTCGTTTCTTAAACGTTTAAATAACATGTGTTTGAAGCCAATATGTTTATGTTTAAAAAACAAACATGTATTGTATAAAATATTACTATATTATTCACCTATTCGCAACCACAACATCATATTTATAAATAAAATTGAGAACTGAACTAGTATAATTTGAACACTTCAGAATGTTAAGTGATGAAAAATTGATTATAATCCAGTCATTTTTTTTTACAAAAAAATAAAAACTAGACAGGTCATTGTGAACTGCAAAAACCTAATTATTTGCAGGCAATATATAGTACATCATTTCAACAAAATGTGATAAATTACGTCTGCAGCCAGCAAAATTCAGCAAATAGTTTATGCATCTCTTTTGTATCTTCCATTTCATGGTATCATATGTATATATATTAATAATACCATAGGGCTATATATAACAAATTTTCCGCTCATTGAATTAAAAATCACGGGGGACTAGAGTGAAGATGTTATGTATCATTATAAGGGTCAATATACAAGGATGTCTTGACGATTAAGGGTCTTCATGTCGAGTATAAATCAGATATACAAGAACATTTGTCCAATAAGCGTTATATCGTCCAGATATTTAATTAAAGAATAATTGTCGGTGCAAAAAGGTAGTAATACTAAAGTATTTATTAATGTATATAGCGATATTTTCTTTAATCTGTATGATATGAGATTTTGCTTTTTACAAATTTCAATAATATCAGTAAGTGAGCTAAAGTTATTGAAAACAGACTGAATATTTTTAAATTCTCATCTTTGGGCTAGTAATCTGGTATAAATAAAATCGTTGTGAAGTGCTTATACACTTACTTTACTTTGTTTTATTTAACTAAGTGTTAAGATGAAAAGTAGAATAAAATGGCCAATAAAGACAGAGATATTCTCTAAATTTACCCATTACGACAAAAGGATACCGACGAGAATAGCGTTAAAAGAGGCTAAGGAATAATTAAATCGATTACCGGCAGCGAAAGTTGGACCAAACAGTTATTAAAATCGCAACGTTAATGAACAAAACAAACGTTTAGCCGCTAATTGGTTAACGCTCGAATGGTGTAATCTCAGAGATAGATGTGAAAAGCGTTATTCAGGTCTGTAGTTTTTTATCCATCAATTTTTTTTCAAAAATATCATGATAATAATGGTTATTTTTTATGAATTGCACAGGGATGAGTTAAAAATTGAATATTTATAAGAGTAGACATGTATATACTGCTCAAATCTTGTTATATGCAGACAACAATAGATTGTTTTTTAACAAAATCATAAAAAGTTATGTCTGAAGCGGCGAAATTTAGCATTCTTGTGACCCCCATATCTTTGTATCATATGTATATCATACATGTATAACACCACAGAACTTTAAAATAACAAGTTTTCCGCTCACTGTTTGAAGAAATCACGAGGGATTACAGTGAATATGCTTAATCTCGTTAAAAATGTCATTATAAAGGCTATCGTGAGGATGAAAGTCTTCAAGTGTCATGTGAAAATCAGAAATTCAAGAATATTAATTTTATTGGCATTATAACGTATCACTGGTTAATAACTGAAAAATTGTCGGTTTTCTGTTCATTGAATTAAACAATCACGAAGGATTAGAGTGATGCTACATCTCGTTATTAAGGTCAGTTTACAAGGCTATCGTGACGGTGAGAGTCTTCAGGTGTCAAATGGAAATCAGAACTATAGAAATATTCGTTCAATAATCATTATAATTAAAGCTGATTAATAAAGAGCTATTGTCGGTGCAAAAAGTTAATAATATTAAATTATAATATATAAAATGTGTTAATGTATTATAATATATATTTCCTTTTATACAACATATTTTACTAGTTTTAATATACCGTATTAGACGGCTGTTTTGGAATACAATTTCTCGTCAGTAGTGCTTGGACCAAAATTGTAAAACCAATTTTTCATCCAAAAATGTTAAAATGAAATCAAAAGGACCAAAATATTTAAGCTTTAGCTAAGGAAATACTTTGTATGTGGAGTATACGTATGTATGGAAAAAATTGTTGTGATTTTTAAAATATTGCAATAATGCTGCTATGGATGTAGAATAGCATGTACTTTACAATACACATCAATTAGAGATAAAAAAAAATTAAGAACTGACTGCATATTTTAAACTCTCAACTATGGCCTGGTATCCTGGCATAATGAAAAACAATCGTCGTCAAGTGTTTCTCCTGGTGTTATCTGTTTATACTTAATTAATCTTGTTTGTAAGTGATGTACAAAGTAAATTTTATTAAAAAAGTGTTCATTAATTCAGCCATCACGACAAAGGTATACCATCGAGACTACAGTTAAACATACTTAAGTCAAATGTTAACAGCCGAATTTGTAAATTATAACGTTAACGAATAGCATTTACGTTTCAGTCGCCGTATGTTTAACGTTTCAACAATGTGTTTTTTTAAGATTGAAAAAGTAAGATATGACGCTAGACAATTTTTAAAAGGCAGTGCATACTGCAAAACTAGACTTTATAAAGTTTTTTTAATGTACAGACATCATTAGGATTTTTAAACAAATCACGCCTGAGGTGGTTCACCTCATATTGTATTCTTTTATATCCTTTATCATATGTATATATTATTAATAACACCACAGGGCTATATAATAGCAAATCCGCTCATTGTATAAAGAAATCACGAGGGAAGATGCTTCATCCCGTTATAAGGGTCAGTATACAAGGCTATCTGACGATGAGAGTCTTCAGGTGTCATGTGGAAATCAGAAATACAAGAATATTTGTTTTATTGGCATTACAACGTACTGCTGAATAAAACGATGATAATATTAAAACAGTTCTATATAGGGATATTTTTTTTATATGTATGAAATTGGTTTGGTTTTTTTTTTAACGAATTGCAATAAGATTACCATCGTTATTAGATATTATTGGACAGCATGTAATCTACAAAACGCATCAATAATATTACTAATAGTTATTAAACAGACTGATTTTTTAAAACTCTCAACTTCGTGCTGGTAACCTTGCATAATGAAAAAAAATCCAACGCCGTCGAATACTTCACTTCTTTGCTGTATTTTTGGGTAATATTTATTGGCTTTTTTATTTTATGGATCATCTAAAAACAATAAGGTATATTTGTAGTTTAAAGATGATCCATAGACAAGAAATGCCAATAAAGACAGAAATATTAAATTTATTTAGACAAAAGGATACCAACGAAAATACTGTTAAAGGTACTTAAAGAATAATCAAATCAAATACTGCCACCAAAGTTTCAACGAAATATTAATGGTCAGAACATACCTTATGAACATACGTTCAAGTCATCATATGTGTAACGTGTATGGTTTCAAAGCCAAATATGGAAACTGTTTTCAACCATCCAAAATTTTGGTGCATTATTTATATATTCGTTAGCTAAATGTGTTAATGATTGCTTTAAATTAAAAACAGGTAAAGTATGGCACGAATTGAAAAAGGATGCGTCTTTATAATTTGTAATCTATCCACTGCATAAGTATCAAGCATCATTAGAGTTAAACGACTATCAACATAATAAACCAGACATATGGTGCGGTTTGAAATTCTAGTCGTGCACCATTTGTTGTTCTGTAGGTTGCTTGATACGGTCATTAAACGAACATCACATGAAACACAGGTAATATATATATGAATAAACTATATAAAGATATATTTACTGACGGCGTAACAAAACTAAAGTGTTATTTTATATTTATTTGTTGAGTATGACTAAGCCACACTAAAAATACTGAATTTATTATGAAAATATGTATACAGGTGCTATTATGATCTAAAAAGGCATCTCTTATCCTGCATGAAATTGAAACCATTACGTGTGTTTACTACCTAACCTTTTATATTTCAAGATATTTGATATTTGATACTTAAGCAACTTGATATCTTTGAAAAACTACTTTCAACAAATAATTATACCGTACAAATAACGTTTGTGCAGAATAACATCATCTTATTGTTCTTTAAAATACATTAATAAATAAATATGTCATTGGTCTAGTTCGGATCTATAATATTTATCAAATTTACAAAGTAGTTTGTTTGAAAAGAAATAGTAAAACATTTTGTTAGATATTTTGCCCTTTTGTTCATCATTACTAACCCTGCTTTAACTTAGTTTATCAGCACTAAACTGCTGTTTCGGAATAAAATTCCTCATCAGTAGTGCTCGGGCGAAAATTGTGAAAATTTCGAATTAATTCTTAATTAATTACAAACTTTAACTTATCAAGTCTTTCCTTAAGGTTTAAGACCGTCATCAAAGTATTGTTCATATTATGATGTCACTCTTGTATATAATTTATGTAC
The DNA here is from genome assembly GCA_021292105.1 of Anadara kagoshimensis. Taxonomy (NCBI): domain Eukaryota; kingdom Metazoa; phylum Mollusca; class Bivalvia; order Arcoida; family Arcidae; genus Anadara; species Anadara kagoshimensis. The sequence goes on from CM037870.1 coordinate 49,306,778, forward strand.
TATAGTTCAATGTTTATTTCATTTTCAATTTTTATTTCAAATGGCCTAACAGGAGGTGTTTACCCATGTGGAACTACCGGTCTTTCTTTTTAAATGGAAGTTTACATGTTCCACCTTATTTGTCAGTTTTCAATTTTTTACTTTGCTTATTTGGATTGTAATGAGAGCATGAACCGGTATGTTTGTTTTAGATTCATACTTTATAACCTCTGATTATTAACATCATTCTGTTTACAACATAAACTGCCTGTAGAAAATCCTCACAATCTATAGCTCTACAAATAGATATGAAATATGTGATTTGTATGTAACTTCCCAGACAGTCTGTGACATTTTAAAAGAACATCAATGTTCCTAAAACCGTTGTATAATATTTCAATAATGTATTTATCTTCGAAAGAGTAGTGGGGATGGGCGAATTGGTCACTAGCAACCATTATTACTAGATAGAAGATTTATTGCAACAAATGCATTTTATATCAACAGTCAACCATTAAAAGATAGACTGACTTAGTGTGTGTGTGTGTGTGTGTGTGTGTGTGTGTGTGTGTGTGTGTGACAATATTGTGTTATGGAAGTAATAAATACTATAAATTGTGTAGACTGTCAGTCACGGGATAGTAAAGGAAGCCCTCAAACTTCAGCAAGTGAACTGCCAAGTTTTCAAACAATCGCGTTTTAGGATTGGATCTTTAGTGAGATTTATACAACTTGGTCACAGAGTACCTCAAAGTGATTAGTTATAATGTTTGGTTAAATAGGCAATTTGGCTGTTGTTAATTAGTATTTTTTGCTTTTACACTTTTTGCTGGAAAAAGTGGAAGCACTTAATTGTGACTGTTATGAGTTTTTAAGTGTTGATACCAATATTACTACCTCATAAAAGCATAAATAATTAAAATAAGACTTTTAAAAGACAATTAAATCATTAGCTTCTTTTAATTGAATTAGTGCTGTAAGGAATTTAAAGAAACTATTATACTTATAGAACATCTTGACTGTATTTGCTAAAAAGTATTTTGTGATAATTAATGTAATACTCAATTTTGTACAAGTTTTTTCTACTCTTTTCTATATTTTTTTTTATTTACATTTCAGCACGCCAAATTTTCCCTATAGCTATATTTTAAACCTGATCCATTATATATAAATTTTAACAATTTTGTCAAAACATTGTCGAAGACGTAAGTTGCCAGGATGAATATCCATTCTTTAGAACTATATGTGAGTAAATATTATTAAAATTGATGATCAGGTATTGCTGAATAAAATGTACAAGCTTAATTAATTTTTTTTTCTATCTTTTTAATTATAATTAATACGACATACAATTTTTCCGATTTCTGTATTTCAAAACTTTATTCATATTTAATCTCAGTATAAAAAACCTAAAAATCTTAGTTGCTAGGATAAACTACACACGACATCTCTTTCATGGAATTATATGAGTAAATATTATCAAGAGAGTGGATCATTTATTAATTAAAATCCGTGGTGAGAGAAAGGTCACCCTTCAAGATATTTTTCTATTAACGACATCAAAGTCTTTAGGGACATCAGTTGTAAAACGCTCCGACAAAACAGTATCTTGAACATCAAAAACAATATCTGTTTATTCACCATCCTGTATGTTATGTTTTTAAAAGACACGACATAGCTTCAAGTGGTTTCCATTAAAATTCCTTAATGAAGTACCTGTTGTTACAAACATCGTATTGAAGGAAATTTTCAATGAATAACTTTTGCAAAATATTTCCATATATTTCGTAGTTCTATTTCTAATTTATACAGTACAGAACGAAATAAGTCGAATCTTGGCTGAACAGTGGCCGAGATATGTAGAGCTAGTGGCTAAAAACATGCCGATTTATAACAGCTGCCGAAAAGTTCTGATACAACAAGTGACCGAGATGAGCTGTTGTTTCGGTATCAATTCGTTAGCTTAGTGTTAAACTTTCGACAGGTCTGTACTGTATCTACACATACATGTACGTATTACGTTCAGGTACATGTCTGTTTCTTTGTTTTGCATTTCTCAATTTCTCAGTCATATATATATAGTACAGGCCTGTATATATATAGTTTAACACTATGCTGACGAATTGGTGTCACATAGGCAGCTCGTTATCCATATCTGAGCCACTCGATATTCAAGCTTTCGACTCTTTTGTTCAGTTTAGTGTTTAACTTTCGACAGGTCTGTACTGTACTAGATAGAGAGAGGTGAGTTATAGTGACCATTGGACGCCATACCTTTAATAAAATGCATGCACAGTAAAACCTCGATTCTTTGTTACCATTTTAGTTATATCGTGCCATTATTAAGGGTTTTGGCGTTAATGTTAATCGAAAAAGCACAATTGAAATAAACTTTCGAAAAAGATTCTAAATAAAATGGTCCTTCGAACATCAAAATACTATGACAATAAGTGAGGTGACCACATTATGCTGGTAATTTTATACTGTATATAACTTTACTAGTGTCTTTTATCCCGTTTGTCTTTTCTTATTTTTATATTCCGTTTTGGTTGTATTTTTGTTCAATTATTTCCTTCCACATTCCACAAACAAACGTAAATCCTTTAGCAAAGGTAAACAACATTGACCTGTCCGTTTGACCTAACATTAGGAATATTCATTTAGGACGACCATCTTAATACTTGGGTAGTGTTAAGATTCGCAGTTAATAAATATACTCATTGCCCATGATGAGTGTTCACATCATATAGACAAAGTTTACACGCGTGATCCCTATTCTTAAATTAACTCGTCCATAATGAATATTTAAATAAAAGGTCCAACGGACAGGTTAATGTTGGTTGCCTATATAGTGTTTAATACACTATTAACAATACATTACATATTGCAATGACTATTTTCTGTAACTAAGGCTAATAGGTACTAACAATGAATACATACTTTAATCCACTGCTGGACTGTGTTACCTGAATGGTTAGTCTATAGACTAATGTGCATGTGTAATGAAATAGTAAATGGGGCAATAAAGAATACTTTCTGGACATTTTGTGTTCTATAAACCATGTCAATATCAGTTAATCAACACATTAAGTTTATGCCGATATGAACCTTTGATGGTGTCCATCATGGATATTCTCACTAACAATCAAAACAAAATACTTTATAGACATGGGATATTCCTGCATCATCAGGAGGGTTAACACGTGTTTGTAAGCATGTTAAAATTACTATAAACATGTGGGCAAGCCGTATTCCGCAGTTAATGTGAAATATGAAGATGATACTCTCGGATCAACTTAAGCGCTGATTGAAATTAAATACACGTGTTAATTAAAATAATGGTTTATCTACAGAATGTATTACAAAAATCGGTTTATGTTCTGATTAGTGTTATTCCTGCGGTCAGTAAAAACAATCTACTTAAAATAAAAGAAAGAAACTTGCAACTGAAAAACAACTAAACACTTTCCATCAGTCACATAACACAATACAATTAAACGATGCAATCAATCAATCAAGCATCAAGCCAACAAATTAAACTAGCAAAAAAGAAATCGTGCAAATACGGCATATAATAACGTTATTATAATAGATTCAACGACATATATCATATTTTGCTAAGTTTGCAATCGCCTTTTTTTAAATAACAAAATAGTAAGTATCATATATGATTTAAAGACAAACAGCCGGGAGACATTTTGGCGTTGAAAATAACACTCGGGTCGCAAAAAGTATAATATGATATATATGTATAGAAAATAGCCGTAAGGCGTTTTAGCTTTGAAAAATAACAATCATTTCGCAAGCAGAATTACTTTGCAAACATACATGTATAGCAAAATAAATGATATTTTTGCTTCTAATTGACATTTACGACGGTATTTTCTTATCTCTGTTTTCAATATTTTGTATTATTGATAAGAATCTATTTTTGATAATCCATACATATATGATACTGTGGTATTTTAGTTTAAAATGTATAACAAATATGATGTAATTTGTTCTTAATTTATTACAAATTATACAAATTATAATATATATATTTGACAAGGTAACATCTAGTACACGTCTCATTAAATAATTTATTATACACTGACTTATTGATGAAGTGATCAAAAATACATTACAGTATGGTACATTAAGTCACTCGATATTTAACGTAAGCTGCCCTATCATTACTGTTTAATTCTAAAACTCGTTTATGGATTGTTATATCTCTAATACAATGGTTGCCTAAAGATAAACACATTTCTAGGAAAAACTGAAAATCAAATTACGTAAATGTGTATTTAAAACGACAGGAAATATGTGGACATATTTAACAAGTTGAGAGAGAGAGAGAGTAACATTTTGAATTTAACTGTTTATTGTAGTATAAAACAGGTATTTTGGTGATGTTTTCTGGTAGATCTGATAATAGCTGGTACGTAGGGCAACCAACTAAGTTTTAGATTAATTACAGAATATTCATTAAAACACATACTGATTCACGAGATTTGTTTTAATTATAGAGTGTTTAAATACTATGGTAGCTGATTGGCGATATTTTGATACATAAATAAGCGATAATAATGGAGTCATGGACCTGTCTTTGTCCTCAAATCTTCATTATTCGTCTTTTCGTTCTCCTGACGCTTGTTAAAGGATTAAAGATGAGTGATTAGAAATAAAGTAATAGTGTTTTACGACCAAGGCAGTCAGGATTCTTTCACTTATAACAAAGCAAGACATTTTGAAGAAACCAGAATATTCAGAGACGCCAAACTTCAGCAAGTTGAAGAAACCAGAATATTCAGAGACGCCAAACTTTAGCAAGTTGAAGAAACTAGAATATTCAGAGGCACCAAACGTCAGCAAATTGAAGAAACTAGAATATTCAGAGACGCCAAACCACAGCAAGTTAAGAAACCAGAATATTCAGAGACGCCAAACTTCAACAAATTGAAGAAAACAGAATATTAAAATACGCCAAACTTCAGCAAATTGAAGAAACCAGAATATTCAGAGACAACAAACTTCAGTAATTTGTTCCCCAGATCCTTGATTTGAACTAAGGCGTTCATGAGTTATTGCGATCTGTAAGCGAGCATTTACGATCAATTACCATAGAGAGACCCTGATGCATAAAAATGTCTAGGCATAAACTATTCACTATTAAAGAATGTATCACTGATGAGTGCCTACAGGTCCGAACTATATTAATAGTTATAAAAGTCAATTTTGTTTTTCTCATAAAACAATGTAATATGGCAATAGAGAAAGTTTATGTTTCTTAAGTCTACATGTAAAGTATAAAGTGCACATAGTTGAAATGAGAGATTTTAAAATAGAAAATAAGAAAATTCGATTCCCAGGCAACATAAATGTTACATATTTATGGCCAGATTCTTTATAGTCTTCGTATTGGTTAACACCACTATATACTGAAACTTAAAAAGACTCCGTTATTGAATTTTACGTAAAATGGGATTTTATGGCTACAATTTTTCCTGCTATCGCGGAAGTTTAAATATTTATGGTACACAATAACACGTGAATCAGTTCTTAATTACAATTCAATCTCTAATCGAGTTCATTAACTGGTTAACTATGTGCTTGGTTAGCCCCATATTGTTTTACTGAGAATCGACAGATTTCTACGATGTCCGATATCAGTTTTCAAGATTTATTTCTCGTGGAAGAGACGGTTTAGTGTATTTAGTCGTTGCCAACTTTCTAATGTTATTTTTTTCTTTCTTAAAAAATAGTGACAATTTGTTGTCAATATTTTAAAATCGCAAATCTAACATTGGAAATATATCAAAAGTGACTACACTTAACATTAACAGAATAGACTTCTCTTCTCTTCAACACGGAGCTACTTCAGAAGAGACCTTAAAACCGATGCCTCGTGCCACAACATACGTGGTACGATAAAGAATTCTCCCTGCAAATTACCACGAGCGCACTGCAAAGGTAAAATGTTCTGTCACTACACATATAGCTAATGGCATCTCGACTGAGACGTAAAACTCCATTCATTCAATCAATCAATCAATCTTCCACACGGAATGAAACTTGATGGCTGATATCGGCCATCGTAGATTTCAACCTTTTCCATCTATTTAAATCTTTGTTAATCTGAAAACACAATCATTACATGAAATTTATGTGGCTTCTCAATTAATGGACTGCTGGTTAAATACAAACAATCTTTGCAATAATATAAGAACCGAACATCAACAACAACTTTTTACTGAAACGAGCCATCCCATATCCTTACATGAAGTAGGTAATATTAAAGAACTTGTTTCGTGTAAAATGTTTGCTCAACTGCGTAACTTTAAAGAATTTGATTAATAAATGTGATTTGATTAAGGCACTTGCAAGATTTACCTTTTTACGAGCAATGGTCTGAAAATTTGTTACTTTTTCTTTGTGTTAGAACACAAAACAATAGAGAAATAAGAAAACTAAAAATATATAGAAACTTGACAATGTTTACACAATGGATGAAACTTGATGGCTTGTATCAGTCATCGTAGATTGCAACTTGGAACCTAACATCAGCAAATCTGTGACATTTTACTGAAGCAACACAAAGATGACAATCCACAAAATAATAATTTGAGCATATGGAATCTTTTAGGTGATTAAAAATGTTTTGTCTTGTCTTTATCTTTAAGAGTTGTTTGTTCGAGTCTGTCACAACAGTATATCTTTGGGTTTTGTTATTAATTGTTTACAATGCATTACTTGAATAATAGAAGAAGCCTACGGTTTCTCTGTTTGGTTGATAACAATATGGTTACCATGACAACAAAGGGCGTCATTTTGTAAACGAACAAACCCTTAATTTTTGCATTGACCATCAAAGCTTAAATTCAGTAAGGAATTTGATTTACTATATTGAATTAAGTTCAGAGCCTTAAATACATCGCTGGATAAGCAGTTCTTCTGTCTCCTGGGTGTTTGTAAGCCAAGATATAAATGATAGCTGAAAGTACGCAATATATAAACACAGAATAGAACAAAACAACCATTTCTATAGACATATGAGTATGGTTTATGATTTTGTATATAGTAATTTCGGTGATCTAGTTCAGATTAACTATACTTTAGATGTTAGATTATACTGATTTATTACCATTCTATATAACACCGTCGTATTTCAGCATTCGCCAAGCTAAGGTTAGAGAGCAAACATACTTTCAGTGTTATTTCAGAATATCTTAAAATACAAGTCACCAACAACTGTTTTCGTAAATGGCTTTTTACTGGTCATACCAAAGCTTTACGTACATTTTAATAAATTCATTAATAAGTAAATTAACTCTCTGTTGCTTATCACAGTATTGTTAATAAGTTTGATGTCTCTGTGTCCAGGATGGGCCTGGATATATTTGACGTCCCATAGTTCCATGTTCCTTTCACACACGTGGCTGATGTAGCTAGCTAAACAGGAGGTGCTTACCTTTCCGGTGCACCCGCCTTCACTTCCCTTGTAGAAGTTCACTTGTTTAACCTAACTTGTCAGTTCCAAAGTTTTAACTTTGGTTCTGGATTGTGATTCGGGCATGGATTATTGATAGTATAGTGCAACAAACAGGTAAAAATGTGGGTTCTTACGGAGATTATTTTCTTATATGTGGTTACCAAAAAAAAAAAAAAAAAAAAAAAAAAAAAAAAAAACAACAACAACAACATGGCCTCCATTTTCAATTATTTGACACATCTCCTACATTAGTACTAGTACTGTGAAAGCCAAGAAAAACTCGTGTTCGGGTTATGGCAAAATTCATAAGATTATAAACAAATGCATGAAATATATAAATAAAATTAAGAAAAGAGAAGCCGTAATAAATCTGATTGTTCATGGTATAAGTTAAGGAGTGAAACGAAGGGCTAACATTCATATTAATAGCATTAGAACCAGTCAAGCCATTTTAACTTGCAGTGATGATTAAAGGACATGTACAACAAAGACATTTACACTAATTTCTTCTTTGTGCTATTCCCTTACGTAACATTAGAACCTAAATAGTCGTAGAGTGTGCTTTTGAGATTCACAATCAGGCTGTCATGAATATAATGTGTATGATTATGGCGACAGACATATGCCATTAAAATGGACATTTTTGTTTGAATAATAAAAAAACCCAATTTAACCTCATAGAAACCCCATTGACATGGTGATATTTACGGAAGCAAAAACGGTCGGTTGTTCTGGACAAAAGCCAAAGCCCATAATGACATACATGTAATGTCAAAACAAGAAAACCAAATAATTGTGAACAATGATACAACATATTAGCAATACTTCTTGTAAACTTAGATGTTTGAGCGAGAATATGATAAAAATTGCTTCGATTTGTAAGCATGCGCATTTCTAACTTTCTGAAAGGGCAACGAACGCAATAACGAGGCGTTTCAAATGACATAATGTGGTTGTAAGGCACTTTCCATATGATTTATTTTACAAACAAAACCCGTATATATTATATATATTATAATAAAGACAAATAGTTTTGTTATACAAAACAGGAGTTGCAATCTGGTATGTGATGTCAATAAAAGGTTCCTCTGCAAATACCATCTTTGTAAAATGGAAAGATTAATTCACAAAGTCAGACAATCTAATCAACAAGTTTGTTTGTACCCTTTCTTGCGTCTTGTAGGTATAATGCCATTTTGAATGCTTTTCTCAAACCTTGACTGATTTTGTTTTCTCTTTAGTGTCTATATAATTGCATCATCGATTCCTGACTATGTCTATGTAAAATTACTCAACTTTGTTTTCAATGAAATTGTGATATGTGCTTGTATTTTTGTTCTCTTTCATATAATGTCTACGTAAAATTACTCAACTTTGTTTTCAATGAAATTTCGATATGTGCTTATGTTTTTGTTCTCTTTCAAATAATGTCTATGTAAAATTACTCAACTTTGTTTTCAATGAAATTGTGATATGTGCTTGTATTTTTGTTCTCTTTCATATAATGTCTATGTAAAATTACTCAACTTTGTTTTCAAAGAAATTGTGATATGTGCTTGTATTTTTGTTCTCTTTTATATAATGTCTATGTAAAATTACTCAACTTTGTTTTCAATGAAATTTTGATATGTGCTTGTATTTTTGTTTACTTTTATATAATGTCTATGTAAAATTACTCAACTTTGTTTTCAATGAAATTTCGATATGTGCTTGTAATTTTGTTCTCTTTCATATAATGTCTATGTAAAATTACTCAACTTTGTTTTCAATGAAATTGTGATATGTGCTTGTATTTTTGTTCTCTTTTATATAATGTCTATGTAAAATTACTCAACTTTGTTTTCAAAGAAATTTTTATATGTGCTTGTATTTTTGTTCTCTTTCATATAATGTCTACGTAAAATTACTCAACTTTGTTTTCAATGAAATTTCGATATGTGCTTATGTTTTTGTTCTCTTTCAAATAATGTCTATGTAAAATTACTCAACTTTGTTTTCAATGAAATTGTGATATGTGCTTGTATTTTTGTTCTCTTTCATATAATGTCTATGTAAAATTACTCAACTTTGTTTTCAAAGAAATTTTGATATGTGCTTGTAGTTTTGTTTACTTTTATATAATGTCTATGTAAAATTACTCAACTTTGTTTTCAATGAAATTTTGATATGTGCTTGTATTTTTGTTCACTTTCATATAATGTCTATGTAAAATTACTCAACTTTGTTTTCACTGAAATTTTGATATGTGTTTGTATTTTTGTTCACTTTCATATAATGTCTATGTAAAATTACTCAACTTTATTTCCAATGAAAGTTCGATATGTGTTTGTATTTTTGTTCTCTTTCAGATAATGTTTAATCTATGTAGCAATTTTGTTCTTTGTGACAAAGTCTATTAACGTGTTTTAATCTACAGTCATTTGTTCATTTTACTTTTAATGGGCTTTTGACACCTCATAAAATATACAGAAGTATAAAACTTTTTATATGTGTTTATATTTGTATTGTCTTTCATATTTCATCTTGTTTCATCTGTGTAGCGAGTTGTTTCGTGGTGACAATGTATCTCGAAAAAATATGATTTTATATTCAACCAGAAGTTCAATATGCTATTCATGAACGTTTGATACAGCATATATACAACGTTTTAACATTTAATTACAACAGATGGTCCTATCATCAAACATAAATTTCTATAAAAGTCCACTAAATAAACATTATTCGTATGAATTGTAATATTTCAAACGAAACATAGAAGTTTAAAGAATTACACTTAAAAGTGAGATTACGTTGTTTAAAAAACAAAGCAAGATAAACTGTGTAGATGAGTACTAAAGGGAGGCATGTTGAAAATATAAAACTGTGTTATAATGTATGTACAATAAATATTTATTTGGATTATTTTTTCATAAACACACATATAAAGTAAACAGTGAGAACAAACATTATTTCAATGTGGTAATATAAACAGACAATTAGCTGTGTTAATGTCGGCGCTTGAGTGTTTGATCATACTAAACACTGGGGTAACATCTGGTTTGAAATTGTTATCTGTTCTTTTGAATTAAAACATTACCACTGTTCAGGTGTACATTATATACCCATTAAACAACACATACTTTTGTTTAAAGTCACATCAGCATCAGCATTACCTGGTTGTTGGCCTTAAAAGACACGTTGTTAAAATGATTCTCTATTTCATATAAATACACGTACATGATTGTGTAAAATATCATCAACGCGCTTCAAAGATTGAACGAATAGGGTTTTACGTCCTAGTCAAGAATATTTCAGATATATCGAGTCGTCACCAGCTATAAATGACGTAGCTATAGCAGAAATACTCACATAGCTATATATAGTGTATGACGTCATTGATAACATTTCAGTTTTATTTATTTATCCATTTTTATTTATTTGTTTGTTTATATTTATATTCAATCATTTTAAGGTTTGTATATAAGGACAAAATGACACGGTTAAATATTTTAGCGCCAACCAACTTAATAATGCCTTTCAACAAAGGATAAAGAAAATATAAAATAGGCACTGTTCATGATTATCATAGTTTTACTGACTGAAGGTTTTTGGGTTTTTAAAGTGATTTTACTCTTTATTTTAAGTTGGCATCCCCACATTTTAATTTCTTTTTTAATAAGCAGAGAGAATTATGTCAAGATAAAATCCTTTTCTTGGAAGAGTTTGATAAACAGTGTATTAGTTCTGATAACTACAATGAATGATGTATCTCATATTAACTAGTCAGTTTTAAGGTTTGGAATCCTTTCTAGTGCTAAGAGATTCTCTATCAGTGTTCCGAGCTCTAAATTGCTTTTCTTAACCATATTGCATCTTCCATGCATTCATCTAGTGCGAGACAAGGATATACTTCATAACTGTTGACACGATTTACTGTTTACAACATAAAATCGTTATTAAAAACAATCTACGCATGTTCGATTATATTGTAATCGGTTTAAAAAATATGAAAAACATGTAAATTATTGTTTCTTAAAAAAAGTACAAATGCCATTATTTCATAGTTATTTTGCTATTGTGGTTGTTTACGACAGTATCTGGTATAAAAAAAATTTATAATTTTTTTTTATTTTGTCATAATTTTCATGACGTGTTTGTTGCATTGACATCGTATTGATTTAGAGTTGTTGATGAACATGAATCTATAGATAACGCGTGTTCAATATCACAGGTATAGCTTCAGATATCGTTCACCTGTAATTAAAATTTCGTTTGTTGGAGTCGGATGTTATTTTCTCTTTTTATTTGTATTCTGTGAGGTACTTGTGTCATAAATATCTTTAAGGTTTTTGTGTTTTGTTACAAAAATCAATTTTAAGGCTGTATTGACGAATCATTATATAAAATTTGCTCTTTAATTACAAGTCTGGTGACTATATTATAGTTGACTTTTATCATACTGCGGCGGTGAAACAGCTTTGTGGTATATTAGTTTCAGCGACACATGAGTTACAATTAACGAGTTTGGTAATCGAAATACAGTATAGGACTGTAGAAAGTTTAACAATGAGCTAACGAATTAGTTTCGAAACGGCAGCCAATCTCGCCCTCTAGTTAGCTATTCCTCGACAACTGCTGTCTTTATATCATTCAGCAGCTTTCCATATCTCCGTCATTTGGCAGAGGAGCCTATATTTAGTTCGTGAGCACATTGTTAAAATTTTGACAGGTCTGTACTGTTTATAGCCCTAGAAAAAAAAACAAAATTGATTCACTTGTTCTTTAGAGGTTTTCCAGTTATTTCTTACACGAGTTGATTGATTGATTATATAGTATGGTAATAAGCTTGTACATTAAAAGTAGATATTTCATCAGTCTTAGCGTTGTAGAATCTAGACAGTTAATGATCTTGTATTATCCAATTACAACATCCGTTCATTCTTTATGTAACGGTAAATAATTCAATACTTCACTGTTTCGGGTATCACAAAATTATTAAATTGAAAAGTTATAAAAGCTTAATTGCATACAGCAGACCGCTTTTATTTGGCGTGTATCCGGATTATGAGAGAGTTACACTAATAAGGATAGGAAGTCGATGCCGAGACAGCATTGTCCCGTCGGATGTCTTTAACGAATTCCAAAGAAATTTTATACATGGACAATATTGCAATCTGCTGTTTAAACAAGCATATGCAAATAACCTGGAAGGGAGAAAAAAGAAATGAAAATTCATAGTCGCATAACTGCATCTCATCATAGAAACATCACACTATATGTACATTTAATGGTGTGTTGGGTTTCTGGTTAATTTAACAATATTCGCTGTTCGCAACAATATATCAAATCAGCATTAATAAGAAAAAAGTGTCCAGTATAGTGACAATAATTGTTATAAAATTTCATCGATGAAGCAAAGAATATGATTGAAGCAATAAGGGTGGGGCTTGTTTCAGGGGTGGTAGTGTCACAGGACCAAAAAAACTTTGTAGGACAAAATTTTAACAATTTTTTTTTTATTTAAAAAAAAACAATGAATACAGTACCAAACAACAACAAGAAACCTTTCTATTTGTAATTTAACAATAACAAAAAAAAAAAAAAAAAAAAAAATACTACCTCGTTTTATTATATTAAGATGTTAATCTAGTTGGTCTCAATTACATCATAATAAAGAAAAATATTTAAGGAAACAGTTCATGAATGAGTTACACAGTTGCCCTACTTTAAAATTTAATACCTTGATGGTCAATTAAAAAATTAAAACATAAACACCAATTCATATATTTACATCCAAAATCACCTGGACAACTTAGGTCATTTTTTTGCAAACTAGAAACAACCAATGATGCCTTTACTACTCAACCTGTTAAAACAAACGTCAACGTGAAAGCATTGTTCTTGATGATATTATAATTAATTTATGTCATTTTCTCTAACTGCTCATCGAAAAATAATGTCAATTGGGTACAATATGCTCATATGGAGAGTGATAACTAGATTATAAATATTTTGTAGTAACCAACTGGACGTAGCTTCCTTGTTGGATGTATTAGTGCAAACCGTTTAAAATTCTGTTTTGAAAAAAGATTTCGTTTCAATATCACATAAAGTTTACCTTTGTTGTATGGTTTCTCGCACTCTAAAGCCAAGATACAGAAATCCAAACCATAGCAGTTCGATCTAAAATGTGTGGGCGACAAATTCGAACTAGTTTTCCTTCTATCTTAATTGTGAGCTGCTAATTAACATACTTTCTTACTACATCGGGTAACTTTAAGTGCTAAGTAAACTAGCTATTCCGATATCTATTTTGAAGTTATCAGTAAAATCGATGTTACATCTAAAGCACTTAAGACAGCTTTAAGTTCGTGAAACACACTAGTTTCTGAGATATTATCAATGTTTACACATAACTATTACTCCTGTAAACAAGCTGATCAAGTGAGTTAATGATTACATTGGCATTGTCAAGAATTGATGGCTATACATTAAATATAAAAATTAGCACCTTAATAACATTTAGACTACTATTGCAAAAATATGAACAAAGGACACGCCACTTCAAAATGAAAAAAAAAACAATATGTTGAATAGAGCAAACCACAATGCAACAAACAAAATAAATGATGACATAACGAACAGAAATTCCAAAATATAACGGGTAAAATAAAATGCCTCAATATTCAGGAGAAAGTTTCACGCCCTATCACAGCAAACCAAACAAGCCAAAGCGTAGCTACAAAACACCACCAAATATAACGAAGAAAACACGCCGCAATATAACAAAGAAATCACGTTGCATTATAACAAACAAATCACGCCGCATTATAACAAACAAAACACATTGCATTATAACAAACAAAACGCCGCATTATAACAAACAAATCACGCCGCATTATAACAAACAAATCACGCCGCATTATAACAAACAAATCACGCCGCATTATAACAAACAAATCACGTCGCATTATAACGAACGTAACCACGGCGCTATATAACAAATACACATACCAAAAAAAGGTTGGAACACAAAATTACACAATAGAATAGATCAAATATCACCGTCGTATATGGTAATTCATGTATACTTTGTTATTATTGCGTCGTCACATAGTTCTAAGCTTCTTTCATTCCCAATTTTCATTACACACGCGGTGCTTTTTTGAAACACCCCGTATTACTTCCCTGGTGGAAGTTCACATGTTTTACCCAATTCGCCAGCTTCAACGTTTTTACTTTACCTTGTAAATTTGGTTTGGACATGAAATGGTATGTTTGTTTTTGATTACAATTCTAATAAAATTGAATTGCTTGAGTTGCCTTGTTGTTTATGGAATGCAATTATTCACAGCGACGGGCTAATGGCATAGCGATGACATGGACATCTCTTTACTATGTGTGAGTATGTGGTACTGTTTTATCCCAATATTTTAGAATATTTCTATTCGAAAAATTACAAAATTTATATATTTGTTCATATGTTTTGTGCATCAAAACTTGGTAATAGTGTTCCTAACCATTTACAAGCTTTTTAACTCATATTTCACAACAATCACGAGATGAAGTTGTGATGGTAACGAAGTGTAACTTGATTATAACGACATAATTAACACTAGTAATTCAGTTAATATTTGATTTATTTGGTTAACATACTTTCACATTTGTGCACCTAAGACATCCAGGAAGTTTTGAACGTCATATCTAAAATCTGCAATTTGTGGCCAATACAAGGAAGTACTATATGAAGTCAACGTGTTTGATGATTAATGATGCTTCATTTAGCAATCTGGATTAACCAAATGTGTATTCTGAAACATTTTAAAGAATTACTTTAACGTCTTGCTTCTCGTATTAGTATAAAGATCCCTTTTGATTTCTTTACACTTTACACCACTATCCCTCATTCTAAATTGAAAGAACGTCTAAAACAAATAATTCATTTATAATTCTTTTACAAAACAGGTAAGATAAGGTACAAATATCTATTGTTTAACAGTGATTCTGTTTATTTTGTTATATTTATTGTTTAACAGTGATTCTGTTTATTTTGTTATATTTATTGTTTAACAGTGATTCTGTTTATTTTGTTATATTTATTGTTTAACAGTGATTCTGTTTATTTTGTTATTTTAAATGAGAAAGAGTAAGCTTCAAACAATACTATACTGAAGTTAACATCAACAAATTGTTTTTATAGACCACCTATTTGTTGCAATGTATCTTTATAATTTGTTGCAATGTATCTATCTATCTATCTATCTATCTATCTATCTATCTATCTATCTATATATAATTTTTTATATATTATACAATTATGGAATTTTTAGTGGTTGTATATGGCTGTCGCCTCGATCAATATTTATTTTTTCGGTGAATATCACACCATATACAACCACTAAAAATTCCATAATTGTTTTATTATATAATTTAGCCACTGTGGCACTTCGGTTGACAATGTTTTCTCAAACCTGTGACCAGGCAATCTAACTATCTTACCGATGTTAGATTTCCCTGCCCACCCTGGTTGATCACACTAAAATTATCCCGCATTAGTTAGATCAATCTGACTTTTTAAGTATGATTCTCTGAAAAAATAAATGGCATTCCGGATGAGACACAATCAATTACACACTACATTGTAAATTGGTAATGCCATAACGTCAACTTTCTATGAAAAAAATAACAAGACACAATCACTTGCGTACACTTAATTGATGACGTTCTTATCATTTTACGGAGAACGTCAACAAAAATCGATGACGTTATGACTAGTTTGCTTTGCACGGCAATGGAAGTTATAGCACTATAAACGCCATTTCTAGACAGTTCAATGGTTATATTTACATTTCGCCGCATTTTTTGAAAACCTTATTTTTGTTTTTGAATCCTGAAATAAATTTAAAACACTGTCGTGTACGACGTGCAATTTCAATTCCTGGAACAGCCTATCAATGACGTCACGGGTATAGGTGTCAGCAAGAAATGAGTGACGTCATATTAGCAAAATGTAATTATAGTCCTATAACTTCATTTGATCTAAAACAGAGTTTAATACAATCAAACACCATAAATATATATATATATATATATATATATAATCCAAAAAATAATAAGACTTCACTAGAATTTTAAAAAAAAACCTTGTATCACTTCATTTTACTCAACTAGTTTCATTGACATTCATCTTTTTGACTTCATAGATTTCTTCATTAGAACAGAATCTCGCTTTTGTTAGTATTTTTTTCAATGATGGTGGTTGTCTTTTACTTTTAATAATTTTGTTTATTTCCAAGACCCGCTTCATCCTGTCATTGTTACGTAATATGGGAAGACTGTTGAAGATGTGTTTAAATAATTCAGGGTTTTTTGGATTGAATGTAGATATAAATGGGATAACGTTTTCATTATTTCTTATTTGAATCCTTCGTAGTTCTGTTTTTTCAATAGATCTAGCTTTTGAAATACCATGACTGATTAATTGTCCAGGAGAGGACTTATATAGGCAATGCCTGCTGTCCAATCCTTTTCAACATTTTTTTTTGAATAAAATATTGTTTAAATTAAAAATTAATTGTTGATTTTTAAGGAACGTTGACAAGTTAGAATTATTTTTGATTTCGACTTGATTTAAAGCAGACAATATTTTCGGTCATTAAAGGTTGAACTTAGAGAGTACTGGCGGCTCGAAAGTTTAACACTAAGCTAACAAATTAGTTTCTAATTGGCTGCTGATTTCGACTCCTTATTGGCTTCATCACGTCAGCTGCTATCTATGTCGCTGCAGCTTTATTGTCGCCTTATATTTATATTTTGACCACTCGGGCAACCGATTCTTTTTCGTTAGTTCGATGTTAAACTTTCAGCAGGTGTGTACTGTAGCTTAAAATTATATTTCAGCTTCAACCCATCATACCTTGGAGGTAACATAACAATGTAATAAGAGCTGATGATTTATGTATACCTACGTTATTACAATGTCTGGGGACTTGACATATCACACTGACCTTTAAAAAAACTCTCTACAGAAATCGATATATGAAGAGAGATACATAATATGCTTACTCAAATTTTTAATAAATTTTTCGTTTGAGTAAACATCTTTTTTTACCTAGACCTTCTGATGCTTTTCTTTATTAAATGCTATAATAGTAAAAATGAAATAGTTATAGCATAAAAATCAGAAAAATTGGTAACAAAGACGATTTTTTCTAATCATTTTATTTCTTTAAGACATGTTCATATGCATATAAATATATACGACCAATAAGAACAAGGAAGTAGTTGTATCAGAACTGGGATAATTAGCACACAATCAAAATTTAAACCAATTTTTGGCAATATTGATGATTAATCAGCGACACAACACAAACAAATCGTCCAATTAAAACGTTCTAAACACGTCATATATGTATATAAAATGGTTTTGCGTGTTGGATATTTACTTTCTTGTCAAAAATTTTCACAAGTCTTAAATGAAATATTCATACAATTTTCTCTATATTTCCACACATATTAAAACACTTGGTTATAAAACTCTCGATTTTGTACTGTCACCTTGCATAATGAATCCAAGCTCTAACTGAATTTTAAGCATTAAAAAGTTTGTTTCCAAATGTAGT
Organism: Anadara kagoshimensis; assembly: GCA_021292105.1. Classification (NCBI taxonomy): domain Eukaryota; kingdom Metazoa; phylum Mollusca; class Bivalvia; order Arcoida; family Arcidae; genus Anadara; species Anadara kagoshimensis. Next base: position 49,324,832 of record CM037870.1, read on the forward strand.
CTTGATCACACAGACACAAAAACGATATGTCAAATTATCAAACATATGTCTAGCCGTCCTTTTAACTAATATAAAGTTTTACATAAATAAACATGACATATCTAAGTAAATCACAGAATGCTGGATAAAATCCCGTAATTTAAAAGATTAATGGCTATTTAACGATTTTATATCCAAACGTGCGTCAAATGGCGTGAGTCTAGTTTTAAGTACATCGAATGAAAATGACACCATAATGAATTTTGCGGCAAATAACATATTAAAGAAGTGTTAATTTTACAGTACTAGATTGTCATTTCGGAATACTTTCCTAAGATTCAGCCAATGCAAAACAAAATGACGTCATATTACAGTTTTGACGTAGTCTAGAGTTTTCAGTCCAGAGAATGACAAATGGCAACATACTAAATTATGTGGGAAACAAAGAAACAAAATCAGAGAAATGACCCAATTTAAGTTTTCAGCCTACGAAATGAAGTCACATTAAAATGTAATTACCGGTTACATAATTGATGTTTGATGGTTTGTACAGGAAAAATAAGTAACATACGGTACATTTCCTTTATCAGTTACTATGTGACTCATATCGATGGTTAAGTTATTTATTATAAAAGTGTTGAATTTACAGCACTAGACGGCCGTTTCGGAATACAACCACGAAAGATGTGATTCATTTTATGTAAGGTGTGTTACATAAGACATACAGTTACATCTACAAAACAAATTGTATTTAGTAAAGCTTTAAATCTCTTCTACCATTCCTTATATTATTGTATTCGTATTTATAAAATTGAAAAAAAAACCCAAATAATTGGCAAAAAGTTCGATGTCCCTTAATACATTTAATCATGTCACTAAATACACTTTTTGTTATATCCAATGCACGTCCAAAGCAGAGCATGTATAAGTAGTGAAGAGTGACTTTAAATGCACGTTTACTTATTTCATGTGCCTTTCGTTTGCTATAGCACCAAAAATATTGATGAAGGACAAGACAAACTGTTCTGTTAATGTTAATTATTGCTTGCATTGTGCTTCATTTGGTTTCAATATCATGTTTTCAGCAGTTATTGTCTCAAACCCACTTATTGTGAATGAGGGACCAGTAACCAGTAAAATCATATATACAATACTATGTTCGAGAATCCAGTTACATTCAGAAAAGGTTTTTTTGTCAAGACCTATGGTATGAATTATGACTTACTGCATTACCTATTTTTTTATTAGTATGTGCATTGTATGAAAATAAAATATTCATTTTGTCATTATAAGAGTCGAGATCCCAGTTAATTTAACAGTGTTTAAAGTAAATAATTTTGCAATTAGAAAGTAAACTGTTATTCTTTCCCTTCAAAAATAGGCTTTTTAAAATACTTAAGTTTCAATTTCAGCGTTCGAAGAGAAAATAATTGAGTTGTAACACGTTTCGCTAGTGTTTAATTAAATAGGCTTTGATAGAAAACGGTAGATTCAATTACGTGTAACAGATGATCACCAAGAGCGGTAAAAAAACCAATATGCGTGTTATTTTATTTTGCCTCCGTTATTTATTTACAAATTGCATTACCGGTAAGATTTACTGAGACAGCATTTTAAGAAACTAAGTGAAATTAATTCAAGGACGTGTGCTCCAATTATTTTAAATAAATCTTATAGAAAAACGCTAATGTATAATCCCCGAATTATATTCTAAGAAACGTACACGAATCAAATGTTTGTCAAACACTAAAGTCATTTGTTAAGGTTCATGTACAGTTTGATGAATATGGATATATGATAAAAAAAATAAATAAAAATAAAATAAAATAAAATAAAATAAAATAAAATAAATTAAAATAAAACAAACAAATAAATAAATATATAAATAAATTAAACAAAATAAATCCATTCATTCATACTTTATTTCCTCTTAAAAAAGATTTTTACAAATGTAATTAAATATAACTTAGTTAAATAAGTATGTTTTATCTAACAAAGTTAGCGATTTTCTTTAACTTCGTGATACACTAAATATCTCAGATAAAAACAGCTTTAAACAGAATTCACAAAAAAATAATGTATCATTTCAATTTTAAAAACAAAGAAATAAAAACAAATAATATTAAAATAAAATAGTAGGTAATTCCTACCTTTTCCATTCTTTAAAATATGTCGATATTTGAAATCCTTCGATGTGACAATTTCAAATCACCTTTTACATTTATCCATAACGATTCCAATTCAAAAGGATATCCCCCGATTGTCTGAAGACTCAAAATTCCCACTGAGGCGCGTTTGATGTTAAGACCAGTTATATATACTATATTAATGGCCGGAAGTAAAGCAGTTTACGATCGATGATTTTATAGCAGTGAGAATCCGGTGAAGATCAACAGCATCTCTGTTTGACAGAATGTAATCTTCAGTATCTTATTACGTTCGTTAACTTATGATTTGTAGAAATGCCTGAGTTTCCTCGATTATCCTTGGTTTTCTATGATTGGACCTATTTGATAAGTCCCGTGATATGGTGTGTAATTGGTTTGGGTATACATGAATACATCTTGAGTTCAAATCTCGCACAAGTTGATATCAAGTGGCAATTTTTAGAGCTGAGAAGTAACATGCAATGTCTGATAATAGACTAAGTAAATATTTAGATAGGTTTCGAGCGAGATCACTTGCAGAATCTCTGTTCTGTTTTTTTCACTGTTTTTATATGATTTCTATCTCATTTACACATAATTTGTCCAATTATTCTCTCATTAACAGCTCTAACTAACAGGTATAATAACATTAAGACGAGCAGCGACAAAAGATGGATTACAGTAGCTTATCGCTAATTGATCTACACCTCTGTTACACGCAGTAATAAAGGCTTTCATTATTAGATATCACATTTATCAACACCTGAGACGATATTCCTTGTAGGCATTACTAGTGATGGATTACAATGATATGATACGGTATGGGGGCAAATGTTGATGGACAGGTACCATACAAACAAGTTAACATCTCATCCCACTATTCCCGGAGATGTCCATCTAGCGAAACAGCCTAAACTTGATATTATTATTGTCGCAATAGGACAATATGGGCGGACTTGTCTGACTGGTACTGTCACTGGCTTCCGAAGTCAAGGGTCGTGGGTTCAAACTTCCTTCAGGACTTGGAAATTTTCTGAGATGATTTTCGTTTTCTGCCCATACTAGAGTTACCAGAATAGTCTTTGAGATGAGACTCAAAACCGAGGTCTCGTTTCTCAGTGCACGCTCTAAAGACACCTCTGTAGAGTTTGAAAAAGAGTAGGCCGCCTGTGGCCACAACAGAGGACGCTGACAACAAGAAGCGAAGAAACAGACTCAGCAAGAAGATAATGACAATATCAATTGATGCATCATTATGTTTTTACGATTGACTTAATTCTATAATTGTTTCGCGTTATAGCACAATTTTTTTTGTAAATTGGATTGAAATTTAATAAAATTACTATTGTTAATTTTATTTATTATTACTTATATAATCTAGTTGATCACATTAATACATGCTTCAGTATTTGCAAACGAAAACACAGCTACATATGCATGTGCCTAAACTTATCTTTAATTTGAAATTTTGTCCAAAAAACACAGACAAAAGGACAACACTTCAAAATGAAGTCTAGTAAGTGGTAACATTGGTTGTAGAGGGTCAAATGGCACACAGTTAAACGTGAATATAAACGCAACCCACATGACGTAAACTATCTAAACTTTGGTTGAAATATAAAGCAAGGGGACCTTGAAACAATGGTCTTAATGAACAAATGGTCATGATGAAGAGATGATCAATATCACGGGTTGAACTTCAACATGATCGTATATAAAGGAAACCCACATGACTTGAGCTATTTAAACTTTTGTTGGAATATAAGGAGACATTGAAACAATGGTCTTAATGGAACACTTGGCTTGATGTAGAGGTGATCAATACCACAGATTGTTCTTCAACAGAACTTGAAAGTGACAACATTATATTATCAAAATTATAAATCTATATGGAAATGAGTCTGGAAACAATTACTCAACACTGGTTTGAATTAAAATGTGATGGCCATCCCAATAATATTGTTTAAGTATGATGTCCCTGTATCCTAAATTACCTTGGATTTATTAAACGTCTAATAGGTCATTTTACTGTCCAGATAAAGACCATTTCCACGATTTTATTAAAATAGCTTAAAATGTTTTCTTTAAACTACAAAGTTATTTGTAAAGTTAACACCACTTCTTTGCCCTAAATAGTGCATCTTTACTTGTTCTGAAACTATCTTTGTCAGAAAATCTACAGTAATTCAGTGAAGTATGCCTTATTAATTTGTATAGTCTTAAAAAACAAAACCTGATAATGCGAGCGAGTATAGTAACAGAAGTACTAGTACTGTTCAAGTATAAATTTTAATTTAAAATGGTGGTGGAAAAAATTAATAACATGAAAGTGAAAAGGACATCACTTCAAGTCTGAAACAGATTGACCAGAACATTCGAATTGTTTTCTACACTCAGACATCATAAAAACCAGACATATATAAAGATTTTAAACGTTATTGTTCAAGCTCAATTTACAACATGATAAAAGCATAAATGTAATAAACTAAAGATACAAATTCAATACAGCACTACAGAATAGTCTTTATAAATACTCGTGGAATTGTGTTTTTTGAAAATAGTTGCCATTGATGATTGCTATATAAGCAAAATATACGTTGCTTAGTATTAGCTGCCAACGACAATAGCGGAATTCACTATAGAGTAGTCTTGGTGAATACTCGTGGAATTGTGTTTTTGAAAATAATTCTCGCTGATGACTTATATGCGTTGTATGGTATTAACTGCCAATGACGAATAGCGAAATTTACTAATGAATAGCTGTTGCGAATGCTAGTGGAATTGTGGTTTTTGACAATAATTCCCGATGATGGCTTATATAGTTGCTTGGTATTAACTGCCAATGATGAATACCGAAATTTATAATAGAATAATCTTGACGAATACTCGTGAAACTGCTTTTTTGAAATAATTCTCATTCATTGCTTATTTAAGCAACATATACGTTGCATGATTTTTACTCAAATTACTGCCACTGAAAATAGCGAAATGTACTGTAGAATAGATTAGGCAAATACTCGTGGAACTGCTTTTTTAAAAAAAATAAATAATTATCATTGATTGCTTATATAAGCAAACATTTGTGGCATGATTTTTACTCAAATTACTGCACTGACAATAAGCGAAATTTAACACTCTAAACAATTCTGATTAATAGTATATTCTTATAAAATGAAACATTATGTACTGCATCTCTAGGGCTTGATTAATCAATTAATCATCATACTCTCTTTATGTTTTATCCTGTAATTAACGTGGTTTTATTTTAAGACCACTAGTTATAAAGTTAATTAATTTCCTTAATATTTCATGATTTAATATTTTCATTTTTGATCTATCATATAAAGATTGTGATTTCGCTAATTAATTTTGCTCTCATTTGTTTGTATTTGCCAGATAGCAAGAAATGATTTACTTTACAATTCTGTTTTTATAACTACTTAAGCATGATCTTCCGCATTTTCTGTCAGTTCCAACGGGAAGTTAATGGCAAGTTTATGTGCACTCGTAATGCGTATAATATGTTTGGTCACATTTTATGGTTTACAAAATGCAGCTTTTATACATGCATATATAAAAAACATGCACTTTCATGTACACCAGTGTGTTGAGTAGGTATGTTAAGAAAATGAATAACGTTTTTAAAACCGTATTACATTGCCACCATTTTGTTCAGTATGATGTTGGCGTGGTGAACCGAGACGGACTAATAAACGAAAAACATAACAACAATATTTTGGTACTTTGAAAATAAGTGGAGTTAAGTAATGTTACAGAGGGACCATATAACGAGGTTTTACTGCATTCTGTTTCAGGGATATAAAGTGTTTATAATCGCAAGAAAAAGTAACTGTAGTTTTAGTTTGCTTAATTCATGACGTCATAACGACGTTACTTGATAGTTTAGTTATATATTTTCACCACTCAATACCTCTCTTATATTGGAAATGTTAATACATAGATTTGCTTTTAGGTAGATATTGGTCAGCGATATCAACGGTCAAAAGTACCATTTATGACGTCATAACGATGACACGTGATAGTACAAGTATACATTTTCACATGCCATCACGGTACCAAAGCAGCACCACTTCAACTAATGACGTACTAGTGTCAGTGACGTCATTAAAAGGCAAAATTCAGACAGAGTGTGTGTAATTCAAGCATACCGGGCCTTTGTCCGAACATTGCAATTGTGGGCGTGGCCAGCGATCCGTCAATTGGACATATTCACAATTACAGGGTATATAGATTTCTTTTAGGTGGATATCGGCCAGAGACCTCATCAGAAACATGGTCGTATTGACAAGCTGTCATTAAATGAGTATCATCACCAAGGAAACAGTATAACACAACTTCAAATACCAGCAGTTTTTTTAAAAAAAATATATTGATGTGATCAGAGCCAATTTTCATTAATATTCAATTTAAAATTTATATGTAATTTTATATAATTAGATATCAGTGTGAAATCTGTTAGAGATACGAATTTCTAAACAACGTCTGATATCATACAAACGAATTTACAATTAGAGAAATTTGTTGTCAAGGGAACAATGATTTAGTTGGCAATTATCTCATAGCTTGAGTATATCCTCAAGTGAATTTTTCATTACCATGGCAACTTAAAACTTAATGCAATTAAAACGATACATTATATTAATTTCCTGTTTATGTCTGATAATTTTGTAATACATCATACATGTTTTAAAACAATCCAATTATGTTCAGCTCAGTTGAGTTGGGTATTCGATAGTTTACCTCGCCCAGGAGTTAGCATTAGACCAAGGACTTAGTACAGCCGAACCTGTCTATAGGAGCCACCCAAGGGGACCAGTAAAAGTAACCTTTATGGACAAGTGGCCTTTATATACAGGTTCAAATAATATAAATAAAGAACAATTTGGATACAATTTCACTGGCGATTGTAACCAGGTGGCCCTTGTATAGAGATGACCTTTAAGGCAGGTTGAACTGTATTGGACAAAAAACAAGGACCTTTGAAACTTTTTTGAATTCGTAAAACTGGGCTCAGGAGTTATGACTGAACGCAGGAATCGAAATATTTGGCCACTTCTAATTAAACTAAGAATTGGGAATTGTACCCAAGAATCTAACATTTTCACACCACTTTAATGGTCTAACTGTATCCAAGAATTGTGTCTGGTTCTAAGAAAATTTGTTGTTGACACTACTTTAAATGTTTGTAAAATTGGACGGTTGAATTACAAGATTAATTAACTGTTAAAACAAAGGGATTGCCGATTGATTCAATTATGTGTTATATAACATATGAACTTAAATAAAAAAAATTAAATGCTTCATTTTTATTGCAGAGGACGTTGACACAGACTGCAGTGTTGTAAACATGTCAAATCACCCCAGAATTGTTAAATCTCAAAAGCTGTTTATGACAGCTATATCAATAGCATGTTAAGAAAATTTAGACAAGATGTTGGTGATGACAAATTATCGTATCAAAAAATTCTAACAAGTACAAATCGCTTGATATCATTCTTGCTATGAACCGTAGAACAAAGAGACTTGTCTTTTGTAGATTGTTTAAAGAAGCTCAAAGCTTATTAGACTTTATTAAAAGATAATCTGAAATCTTACCTGTAGCATCTGATACTGGCCAAATATGCATTAAAACACATGTATTTGACAACAGCTAACTGAAACAAAAAAACGCGACGCAATACAAATTCATGCCAGAAATAGCCGAACAAGACAAAACATTGATTATTGGGACCAACCATCAAACTTATTATTTTACAATCATAAGTTCATAAATATTCACATTTAAATTCAAGACAAAAAATACAAATCTTTGTTCAAAATACATAATCCCACTGGCTAAGTAAACGCTTTGAAAACTGACAAAAGCGCGAAACACCACCAGGGAAGTGAGACTGGATTATCAGTATTTGATTTTTAATTTTTTATATCCATATTGTAATTCAAATAAAATACAGCAGTGGGTCATATAATCATAATGCCCCTGTCCGCCACCTCTCGTCCCCTAGGTTATAATCCCTAGTGCAAAAACGTTTTTCAGTTCGCTTGTCGTATGTTAGTATTTTCCCGGGGTATATGGTTTCGTCAATCATTCCAGAACTGGTCAGTAATATAACATACCGCCTTTGGTTCTGCGTGTTATATATTGTTACTGACTTTTCTTTACTTGATAGCCAGTTTATTGTTTATTTTTGTTTCCTTTTTATGTTGCTTTATACATAGAATGTTTGGTTCAAGGACAGGCTCTACCACTAACAGTTTCTATTAAAATTCCTCTATTAGTATATCAAACATGGAATCTGACATTGTAACACTCTTGGTCTCAGACTGCGTAAAATTGTTTATAAACAAAATTCTTTTTATGCTTACCATTACAATGTTATCATATAAAATATTACAAAAATGCAAACTTACAAAGCAGCATCTATTCTATTGTTGCAGAATGACAAATAACAATGGAGGAATTCATGACGGGATATTCTTCGTGTAAACCAATTCCCTAACTAACTGCCTTAGCATTGTAAATTAGTTCTAAATATCATGGTGCAACATAAACATGACCTGGGACAGAGTCAATACAACCATTAATACAGAAAACAAACAATATAGATAGCTACATGTACTGAGTTAATAAGACATGCCAAGTCAAACAGGAACAATCAAAACCAATGGTTATAAAATAAGTGAGGTGGTTGGAGCCTTCCACTAGTGCTACAACCACACGGCTATAGACGATTTTGAACACCGTCATTGCCAGTGCCCGCATTTAGTCAATAGTTACATAATCAGATATCTCTTTTTATTTTATTTACTTCTGTAACTTTAATTTATTCCTTTATAATGCCATATCATTTGTGGTTCCAATGGGCCTAATTAAAGTGCAAGCTTAAGGGTCAAAGCGCACGTTGTCGCCACCAAGGTCCAAAAAACACTAAGCTGTATGAGAAAGTTTGTCAGGTTGATGGTTTTCTCCTAACACCCCGGTTTCATCCATCATAACTGAACTAGCCGACTCTATTCAAGTGAAAAAACTCCGCCTCACTTTTGATGTGCCATTGGTTGCACTTGCTATTACAAAAATTAATGACATTTTACAATACATGGTTATTTTGAACATACTTTTGGATGGTAATTTATCATTCTAGTACCATTGTGTTGTATGAAATGGTATAAAACATTCATAAAATATTTAAAGGGGGGGGGGGTCGAGTTTAAGATGTTCAGGTTTAACCCCTAGTTTCAATCTTAAATTGGATAGTATATGTGCATCTGAGATATTCAAACAAGGTCAACCACAAGGAATCCAAATCTTGTTTAAAAGGCACTATAGTTTTCAAATAACTTTGGTTACTTTATAAAAAAAACGAAATATTTTATTAAAATTTTCTTTTAATATTGCTTCAATTTTTTTCTTTAAAACCTTCAAATAACATAGATGATTTGCGGATTCCATGACTTATATTTTAAGCATAGGGTTACAAGCGTATGTACAGCTCCTGGCAAACCAACATCATTATCAAAATAGTTCCAGTCTTTCAATTTTCTTAATCAGCAATGCCACAAGCAGAGTGCGCTACAAGTTTAAGTAAAAAAATTGATAATTATAAGAAGCTTTTACGAACAAGAGGTTCATTAGAAGTATACTAACCCTTTATTATATGTTCTAAGTCAGTGTCCTTATATAACCGCCACGACACCATAATCTGATTAAACCTTCGGAAACGGAAACAAACATTGTGTAACTATTTCACCCCATAAGGATTTATAAACCCATGACGTCGGTCGCTCTCCTACACCTTATAATGAGGTGGCAACTTTAAAAACATTATGGTAACGCCTTTAGAAATAAACAAAAATAAATTAAAACTTGATTACTCAATACAAATTTTTAACTCATGACGTTTTTGTTGAAGTTATTGCATCAGCGGTCCTCATATTTCCGTTTAATTGAATTTTTACGTCAGAATCATAGGTTGTGTACGTGTTGGAATATCAAATTATATAAAATGAAAAAAAAATCTGTTTACAATTTCGTTTTTAATTTTTTTAAATGGCTGAAGAAGTTGGATTTTGCATTAGAAGTCTTCTAATTGTACAAGGAGAATATTTACATTGGATAGATTGATGTGACGTATTTTAATATCTTATTATTAGGCTAATTGGTTTGTATTAGACTTTACTTCTACGCGTATTCGTTTTCTTGATACATGTATTACACAAAGGGGACATTTATAATGAAAGAGCTACTTTTGATGTTTAAATTCGTAGTCCGATGGTGATTGTCTTAGGATAATTTACCGTGGTATTCATGTCACTTAATAGTCCTAATGGTGACCTTTATTCCAGAAAGTATCTCGAATCCAGGTCATAAGTATACGACAATTAACCTTAAGCATTCGTGTGTATCTACCAAAACGCATTTTCAGAAAGAACATTGGTGTACACATTTTTCCACTATCAACATCACCTACAATTAAATAGTCCTGATTCAGCATGTTGTTTGGAATAGTGTCCCAAGTTTCAATTGCATGCTTTTTATTATTAGAAAAACAAACAATTTTTAATTTTCCAATTTTCATCATTGTTGTCATCAATGAACTGGACTGTACTCAATTGTTAATTGTCTGACAAAAATTATACGGATACCTTTGCAAATTTGAGACCTTTTTAGGTTAGATTCTAAAAAAATTGTGATTACACGTGTCATGTACATATATAGACGTGTAGATTGGCATCAGATTATACAAATGCTTCTGAGAACAGATAAAATTTTATCTGAAACTAAAATAGCCTATCATTGAGATGAAGATTAGAATCAGAAATCAGAAGAAATGCCTACTCCTCGTCTTTCTGACATCTGTGACCGGTGGTCGAGTGGCTAAGGCGTAATCCTTCATACCGAGCAAATTTTGATATTCCTTATAATTTTGCTGCATGGTTCAGGACCGATATTAGAAAATTAGTAGTATGCGATATTTATCTGCAACAATTCAGGCAATTGTACTAGCATGCCAAAGGTCGCCATGATTGCGCACTAGTACAAGGCAGATCGAATCAGAACAGAAAAACAACAACATTCAACCAACAAACCAACCAAACAAACAAACAAACCAACCAACAAAACAACCATCCAACAAACAAAAAAACCAACCAACAAAATAGCAAACCAACTCTTCCCACATTTACGTATAGCTGATGTTCACAAAAGCGTTAAACAACATTGGTTCCAAGGATAACCCGTTCTCAATTTTTGGCCACAAGTACAAATAAATTTTTGCCATCTTAAACTAGAAACTTGAACAGTAATCATATATTGAAATGTCTTGTTCACAACATAATAAATTTAAAAAAAACCATATGATATAAAAGCCCAATACATTATACGGGGATATTCACTGGAAGCATATTCAATGAACCAGAGGTTTTTACAAAAATAGAATCCCCATTTATAAAAACTAGAGAAACTCAAGGGGAATGTAGGTAACTGTTCTGATTGGAAGTTCAATTGGTCATTGCCAACCAACATGTACAATTATGGAATAAAAAAAGTTTTTTGTCAGTTTGGTTATATCAATATCCTCATCATGGCTGAGATAAAAAAAATAAAACTTTGATCAGTCGGTTTCATTTAAACTACAGCTAACCTTCATTGTTACAATCAATACTGTGCTATGTATCTACATGTTAATTCATATAAGCAGATTATGATACATTTCCATGTGGATTGAAAAATCTCTTTTATAAAATTGAAATGCTTGTCGTACACGGTCAAAGAACCATATTTAGATCAATATACAGTTAATTGAAAAGTTTATAAGGAAATTGCAAGATTTAATCTTAATTACATAGGAAAAAATCTCAATACATCGTAGTTATTTTTGAAATGTCAGAGTTCAGTCTCAGCAAAGCATTGAAAAATTTTGGTGTAGTTAAAAATTTAATTATTTTATTTAATTCATTTTACTTACTAAACACGATCTTAATAAACAAGTATTGATAAAAAATTGTGAGTATTCAGTGACATAATGATTAATTGCATAAATAATATTTCAAGTTTTAAATTAACGAAAGTAACACAAACACACGAAGATCACTGCGGTAGCTCTGTTGGTAGAGTGCTCGCTCCGTAAGTGGGAGGTCGTGGATTCGATTCTCGGCCGGGTCTGACCCAAGACTTGAAAGTAGGTAGCGACTGATCTTTCGCCAAGCACTCGGCATTACGAAATAAAAGTCACGGTTCTTTTAGATGGGAACTTAAAATAATCGAGGTCCCGTTTTACGGTGGGCTTGACCCGCTAAAGAACCCTGCTGTATAATGCCATCAGCGCAACACACAGACACAATTTCTGCATCTTTGCCTATAGCTGGCGACGTCTCGATATTAGTGAAATATTCTTGACATGGACGCTATACACCATTACTCAACTCAACTCAACAACACACAGCACAGACGTGTCCAAAGTTTAGCTAACAAATAGGTGTCGAATTAGCAGCACATCTCGACCTCTACGTTAGCTATATCTCCACAACTTTTTCGGCAGCTGTTATGTATATCGTTCGGCAGACACAATGTATTCGGGCACTAGCTACTCACTTCGACCCCTTTCGTGAGCTCAGTGTTCAAATTTCAGCATGTCTGTATTGGTTTTTTTTCGTTTCAGAATGAACTGTTATTCTTTAAATCATTGACAACGAATTGAAAAGATCAAAAGACAAGAATGAATAGTTTATTATAAACTGATATATTTTCTTCATTTTTGAGGAACTATTTGGTGTTTAGAGGAAAAACTTTTTTTTGTAAACTCCAACCCCAACTAGTGACATTAAATGTTATAGGATATGTATATTGGTTCATCTACTTGCTAATGACTCTCTTGCTATTGTAAATTGCAATCATAAAACATAACTGTCTTTGCCACCGGCTATGCACAGAAATCTATTGGTTTCTTTTTAGTACATTCAAACGCAAACTCATAAAATTCTATATTTACTACTATATATATTGTACAATGAAAAAATATGTTCAAATTAAGTTAATAGCACTTTTAGTATTTTACATACCGATTGTTTTAACGAGTCGTTTGTGAAATTTTTATGTTGAATAATATGTTATGTAACGTACATCTAAGAACCAATTTGAATTTTTTATTCTATCTATTCTCTACACAAAATAACCACATAGAATTAGCAATTATATTTGACATTCTACAAGAATTATACGTTTGCATCGTCATCTTTTTATATCTTCTTTACAAAATTACATACATGAAACATAAAGAATGAAAAAACGTTCTTAAATACCCGAAAACACTAGAAACGTTTTTAAAAATTGATAGAAGAAGCCGTTTATTAAAGGCAATTGTTTCGACGTGTATATACGTAATATAGGGAATTGCTTGACAGATGATGTGTCATCAGAAGTGACAAAGCCTCAGAACGGTTAATCATTTTTTAAAGGTGTAATTTAGACTTTCATTTCGACATAACCGATCTGAATTTAAAAACTGAAATATAGAGAACTGTCACAGATAATTATATGTAATTGTTATTTATGTAAAATGTGAAGAATTCTGAAATTAGATGGCGTAAATAGTGATAAATTGCAGACATATTTAACGAGCATTTGGTATAAAATAAAATTTGATAGAATAGCCAGTTTTTCTAAGAATATGCATGTCTTGAATTTTCATACATCACACCAAGTTGCATCAGATCAGACAAATAGAATTGATTTGGTTTAAAACTAACGTGGCTTGCAAATGGCCGTCGCATCTGATCATTTTCTTTTGTTGTTACTGCATCATGAATAAAGACAAACGTGTCTTTAAAATTTATTCGGTAATCATCATAAAATTTAAAGTTAATTTGCTGAACAATACAAACTATTTCGCCACATTATTATCATTTTTATTATCTGGTCATTTTTCTATAGCGCTATTTTACATTTCTAATGCACATTGGCGATTTTATATAGACAAAAAAGATGAGTATGTCATGATCAAATGACACCAGAGATTGTTGGCTTTTTAAAATTATTAATTATCTATACGGCTCCTTTAAAATTAACATTTTCTGAAGGCTCCTTTCTATTATAGTTTTTCTTAACCTTTCATGCATATGTTTTCTAGATATGAAGTCTTTATTGCTGTTGTCAATTGAAAAGGCGTCTAGGATAACAATTACTCCGAAGAAGAAAACTTAACATTATGATTTTGAATGAAGGTTAGAAAAGTTCTCTGAGTTCAGAGAAGTATGGCACCAGTATCCATATTCATCACGTGTCTAGACTTAACGAGCTTAGTTACTTCGTTATTTACAGGTGATTAACGCCATTCCGTTTCTGTTATGATGAAAACACAATAATGACATTACGTCTGATTACACCATCTTTATAATATAATATAACAAAAAGATGTTTCTCCGCTTGCTACATTGTATGAGGTTTAACAGGAGTTCTCAGTTTTAGCAGTCCGTCTAAACAGGAAATGCTTACCCTTCTAGAACACCCGACCTTACTTCCCCAGTGGAAGTTTGATTAACCTAACTTGTTAATGTAAGTTTAAAGTTTTTAATTTGCTTCTTGGTTGTGATTCGGACATAGATTAGTATGTTTGGTTTTGATTATAATAACAAAAAAGTTTTTCTCTAATTTGTATCTTATATTGTATGAGAATTATACACTTCTCGAAAAGGACAAATCAGATAGTGTTCTTTGATAAAATGTGTCAGTGTTGGCTTGCAAACTGACAGACTACGTATACTCTCATTTTAAGTTTTTATTTAGACAATAGTTTCTTTAAATGGCAAATTTAAAATTTAAACAATATGTCTTTGATTAATTAGAATTTCTAACTTATTCAATACTAAACTACAAGGATACATTATTTCTAGCATTGACGTAAGATTGTCATCAACATAACTGTATCAGTAATTGTTATTAACATTAAAAAATCGAACAACCGTAACAAAGTCGATATCGATCAAATATAGAAATATTTCACTTAATCGGCTATTCAAAGATCATTATAAAATCAAGACAGATTTAGCATTAATTATTAGTTTTAGTAAAAACGGTATTTGTCCATTTAATAATTGTGGTTTCGCCGATATTATGTTTGAAATATAGTTTTCTAGTAGTCAGACTTTGACAATCAACAACAAGCCGTATCCGGACGACATGAAAATCCTGTCTTGCAAATTGTTGTCATACCTTTAAATGTTACGACATGTGTTCACTCTTATCGTTAATGGTCAACTTGACAAATGGTTACAATTTGTAAATATTGTTGATGTATTTGATAGAGAAATTGGTCAACATTATCTCTTAAGTAAAAGTTTGATAGAATTTCAGATAAAGCCACTTATAATGATGTTATGGATTAAACAACCGTAAAAGCATTTTCCCATGGAAAATATCTTGTTACACATTGAATATAGAGATGAAGGCAATAGAAATTCAAGTGGTACTTCAGATATATGATGTAACATTTTAAACAAAATACTGAATGTCGGATATTATAAATAGAATGTCAAGTTGATCTGAAGCATTTATATAGAATGTATTTGTTCTGTACTTGTCTTACCTAACTTGTCAGTTCCAAAGTGTTAACTTTGCTTCTGGATTGTGATCCGGACATGGATAAGTATGTTTGTTTATGATTATAAGTGCAAAGGCGTATAACAAAGGTAATGGTGACAGGACCGATAAGTAATGATGATTTACTTTATTTTGAGACGTCAACGCCCATTGCTGCAAAAAGACATTCTGATCAAAAGTTGATACTCATCAAAGTTACACTTCAATCATGGCAAAGAACATAGGTTATAATGAACCAAATATATACTCGCTTTTGGAGGAGACAAGTTTAAAGGCCAATGTACATATGCTTCTTTATGAAAGCGTATTAGTACTACCCTAGAACTTTTATCTCACACATGTGACGAGTAAATCCAGCTTTTTTATCGGTGCTAGATTTCCCTGTCTATCCCTCGCTGAGGCATATAGCACGAACTATCTCCCGCGTTTATCTCTCTGACTTTTTAATCCGATTCTATGAAAAAGAGGGCATTCCGGATGAGAAACTATGATTTTTGGACAGTAAATTGATGACGTCATAATCGTTTTATGCAAGAATGTCCAACTGTCATTTTTAGAAGGCACGAAAGGTGCCATGAAAACTGAACATTTGATGCAAATATTTGGTTGCAAATCGAGGTTTTATGATGCAAATGTGCGAGAAAAAGAATCTTACACCAAAAACAGTGTAAGACAGAGATTATTCTATAATTTATTGCGTAAGAGTTATATGTATACGTTGTGTCTTTTTCTGTCAGTAGTTACCATAGGCACTTGTTGTATAACGAAATAAGTGGATATTCACTCCAACTGGAAATAATTTTAATTAACAGAAATAATTGTGGTTTGGATTCAACGTTTTTAAGATTACTTAATTAAAGAATTTTTGTATTTTCATAAAATAAGATTAAGTCGTCTAGTGCTGCAAAATTAAAACCGATTTAGTAATATATATATTGCAAATTGTTATATGTTATAATTGAAAAACTTAGTTTTGATGGGATTAATTATGTTACAAATCCATCTATCTCTATTTTATCAAATGTTAGAAATAGTAAGTCTATTAAATCCAATTCTAAAAAATAGCATTATAGAATTTAGACATTTGATTTCGAGACCAACAAAATTTGATTACGTTAATCATTCATCAAGATTCTCAATAAAATTGATTTTAAACACTATTCACAATCCAAAGCACAAGACTTAATTGTATAATTTTAGTTTTTAATCAACAAATAAACTTTACACAATATATCAATATATGACAGTCCAGAGCATACTATCTTATTTTCTAGAAACAATAAGACAATCATTTTATGTATAAGTTACAATCCAAAAGCAAACAAAAACATTATGCTGATGAGTAAGGTTTTAAACGTGCATTGACACCAGGGAAATGAGATCGGGTGCCTCCGAAAAGGTAAGCATTTCCTATTTAGCTAGCTACAACAACCACATGTGTAATCAAAATTAAGGTTGAAAGAAATATGGAACTATGGGACGTCAAATATATCCAGAATCAATATGAGAACACACGTTGTTATAATTGTAAATAATCTATACGTGCGTAGACAAACAATATTGACCTTCCCGCTTGACCTTTGATTTAAATTTTCATTATGGACGAGTAAATTTGAGTAATAGGTAATAGGTATCACGAGTGTATATGTCGTCTATGATTTGAACACTAATTATGGGCAATGTGTATATTTATTAACTGCGAATCCTACCGCTGCCCATGTATTGGGTGGACCCTCCTATATGAATATTCCTAATTAAAGGTCAAACAGACAGGTCAATGTTGTTTATTAATTTTATACACTTTTTAAGTGCATGTACATCATCTTTGTGTCATTGTATATAGTGTATTGATAAAATGATACATTTATCCTTTTAGATGGCATTTCAATGAGCCATCAGACACAATCGTTTGATAAAATGTTAATCCGGCTGGGTATACAGAAAAAAAGCTAAGAGTTTTCACTCAAATGCACTAATGCTGTATATTGTAAGATATTTTATAAGCACATTCCATATTCCTCGCCCCTATATCCTAAGATTTAAATAGAAGCAATACATCAAAAACAAACATACTAATCCATGTCCGAATCACAATCCAGAAACAAAGAAAACTTTGGAACTGACAAGTTAGGTTAGACACGGGAACTTCCACCAGGTAAGTGAGGCTGGATGCTCCGGAAGGGTAAGCACCTCCTGTTTAGCTAGCTACATCCGCCACGTGTGTAATCAAAATTGTGTGAAAGGAACATGGAACTATGAGACGTCAAATAAATCCAGGGCAATCCTGGACACAGAGACACTGTGATGACGGCCATAAAACTTTTTGAGGGCCTTGATAAGCTTAGGCTTGCAATATCCCCGAGTTAACAATTTATTTGCAAGCAGCCTACTTCGTTGTATTTAAGACCAAATGTTTTATTCCTATCGGGAAGGTGTTGAAAATGTTTCTCAATTGGAAGTAAATTATTTACCCAAGACAACTAAACGACTTTTAAATTGAAACTAAAACTGCATTACTACCGTTTTGACCCAGAAAATCTTTAATATAATTATAATAAATAATATTCAGGTAAGTTAAGTGCATTCTTAAACAAGACACTTGATATACCATATTGTGTCGGTGTATTCACCAATTATTACAAACCTTAAAGGATTATACAACCTACACAAATCATCAAAGACATCTACGTACATATCTAAGAACATCAAACCATATCGTTTTCTAGCAACATATCAGAAATAAATTGCTTTTAAAACTAAACATTTACGTATTTGAGCGTTAATTGTAACAAGTTTATTATAATTAGTATGGTAAGTGTCAAATTATATTATTCATACAAACATCTTGCATATAAAGGTTCAAATCTTATAAATATCGAGAATTATTTTCTAGATGAAAGAAGATAATGAACAGTTCTAAGAAAGGATTTTTCATCATGCCTAAAGAAGAATTAATATCTGACATAACATATAATCTCATATTTATATCATTTAAAAAGACATACTGACAGGGGATCTCCTTGTTTGAATCATTGTCTGAAATAAATCTTGATATAAAATCCACGATGAACATGTTTTGATTATTGGTGTAGTCGTCTTTGATGACAGATATTAATTTAATAATAAAAAATCAAAATTGCAAGGGAAGATAACAAAAAAGACAATAAAAATGAATCCATATTACAGCATTAAAACTAAGTTAAAATAATTAAAATAACTCATGTGAGAAATTAAATTTAGTGTAAATGCTGCTTTAATTAAATACTAAAATAATATGCTTTAATACAATATTTGGACAGGATCAAATAAAATAATAAAACAAATCTTTGTTTTAAAAAGCATAAAATATAAAATATCCTACTTGGAGTTGTTTACTACTGAGCTTCTAAAGGGACACATCTAAAATAAATATAAATCGTTTGATAATACACCGTTTGTAATTACCTATGCAGTGATATTGATTACATACTAAACAATGGATGTGTAATAAGTAAAACCGAATTTCTCAACTTTTCTTGGAGTAAATCTCAAATGCGTCCTTTAATGTCGTTTTTTCACCCTACGTCTTTGTAAAACTTGAATTACTAACTACTTCGTACAGATGAATACATATCAAAACAAAAAGGCTATATATTATCAAATCACAGTGAATAATAGAAAATACATAGAGATGCAAACAATATAATACCGTGTTAAAAAGTTTTAATCATCCCAAGTTATCAAGATAGGTTTTGTATTTTTGTTTGGTTTTCCATGAATAATAAATTTCGTCAAAGTCCTTAACGACTGTATTGCTTCACTCATTTACATTGGTATGAAACATGAAAGCATTCCATAGATAGTAGGATAGTATAATAGATGAGTATAACATGAATGATGCTCGTAGGGACCAATAAAATATAATGTCTCCAAAGGAATTCAATTTAAAATTCTTGCATTGTAAATTTCAATAATATTTTGTACCAATTGCCTGCAGGTATTTATGAAAGGTCATGTCTGTAAAAACGCTATCGCGTGACAATTTGGACCAAAGTTCGAAAGCAAATTTGGAATTTTGATTGTTTCATGATTTTTCTATAAGGGCATATTTGAAAATATTTTTGTTTTTAGGGAGATAAATGAGTAACAATGTATTTCATATCTTGAATCAATTGTTATGCCATTTTAAAGCATTACAGCACAACCAAAGGCCTATATTTTGTCAGTGTGTGATTACTAACCGATTTACATCTCTTTCATGAATTTTCTAAAAATTCAAATAAGATTATCTAAAATTGCACATGGTAATATATTATCATTAAAAGTATCAAGTGTTATTGGGATTAGCTAAATGTTACAAATCCATCTATCTCTATTTTATGAAATAATTGAAATATTATAATTAAGTCTGTTACATTCAAAATAAAAATAACACTGTAGCATTCAGGCATTCAGACATTTTATTTCGCTTATCATTCAACAGGATTCTCGATAATATTGGTTTAAAACAATATTAACAATGAGTAGCGCAATACTTAATTTGTATACACGTAGTGCATTTAAAATCAACATAAAAAGATTATAAGCCATCAGACACAATCGTTTGATGAATGCTAATCGCGATGGAAACATGCACAGGTTATAGGCCGAGGAATTGCGTATACATAAATAGCAGGGCCGCCTTTTCATGCTGATTTCAAAATTCTTATAAGACTTCAAATACTCTAATGCTGTATATTTTGAGAAATTTTTCTTAAACATCTTTTATTTCATATTAATCGTCCTTATATCCGAAGATTTAAATAGAAACAAAATATTTAAGTGCAAATGTTTCATTCCTTTTGAAAGGAATTGAAGCTGTTCATTGTCTTGTTTTTCAATTTGAAATCAATCAGTACTCCAGACAATCACAGCACTGTTAAGTTTGAATATAAAACTGCATCACCACTGTTTTTACCTTGCAAATCTTAACTTTTATCACTATAATTAATATTCAGGTAGGTAAAGTACATTATAAAACACAACAATTGATTTACCATATTGTTTGGGTGCATTTATCAATTATTACAGACCTAGAAGGATTACACATCCCACACATTTCATCAAAGGCAACTACGCACAGATCTAAGGACATCAATCCGAATCGTTTTCTAGCATACCAGCAATTAATTGCTTTTAAAAGTAAACAGTTATGTACTGAGCGTTATTTTTAAAAAGAACATTATAATTTATATGGTATGCGTCAAATTATATCATTCACACAAGCATCTCGCGTATAAATATACAAATTAAATTCTTTGGAATAAAAAGATAATGAACGGTTCTAAGAAAGGATTTTTTATCATGCCTAAAGAAGAACTAATATCTTGCATAACATATATCAGTTAAAAGACATACTGACAGGGGATATCCTTGTCTAAATCATTGTCTGAAATAAAACTTGATATTAAATCCAGCTGAACATGTTTTGATTATTGGTGTGAGTCGTCTTTGATGACAGATATTAATTTAATAATAAAAATAAAAACTGCCGGGGAAGATAACACAAAGTACAATAAAAATACATTCATATTACATCATTTAGATCAATCAAATAACCCGTGTGAGAAATTACATATTTTGATTGCCGCTTTGATAAAATACTAAAAATATATACTTTTAACCAAACTTTGGTCTAAAAATTAAGATCAAATAAAATATTTTAAAAATCATTGATCTAAAAATGAATTAAAAATCCCACTTGAAGTTGTTTACTATTGAGCTTCTAAAGGGACACATTTGAAAAAAATATAAATCATTTAATAATATAGATCGTTTGTCGTTTGCTTACGCGTTAGTATTGATTACATACTGGACAATGTATGTGTAATAAATAGAATCTAATTTCTCAACTCTTTTTGGAGTAAATCTCAACTGCAACCTTAAATTTCTCTGTCCGTCTTGCTGACCTACGTTGTACATTGCAACAGTTACTATCTTATTCAAACAAAGAGCTTATATGTAATCAAATCACAGTAAATGATAAAAAACTGCATATAGATGTAAATAAAAAACACCATGTTTAAAGGTCTTAATCACCCTTTGCTATCGAGATCGATTTTGCATTTCCATTTGGGTGTCCTTTTATGGTACATTTTTGTTTCAAAAGAAAATTCACAGGAACTATGATGGCATTGTTTTGAGTGAGCATTCACTCTTAGTTATTGCAATGAAGCATTGGACTATTCCATAGATAATAGAATAGACTATTCTGTCAGTGGGGACCAATAAAAATTTATGTCTGTACAGAATTAAATTTAATCCTTGCATTGTAAATATTTAAATGACATTTTATACCAATTTCCAGCAGTGATTAACAAAGAATCATGTCTAGAAAAATGAACACTCAAATGGCATTTTGGACAAAATTTGACAGCAGATGTGTACTGCTTTTCTATGTTTTTTTCTTTACGTAAATACTTTCAACAAATTGTTGCTGTTGTAGGGATGCAAATGAAGTATTACATCTTTGGAATCAACTGCTATGCTATTTTAAAACAACAAATCTCAAACAAAGGTCTTTATCTTGTCAGTTTGTGATTACGTACCATTTGACATGTCTGAGATGCCTTAATTGTTTAAATTCTTTGTAGGAGCAATACCATGCCTTCGTTGTTATCCGCGATTCCAACAGTTTAAAAACTGTTTGAAGTAAACAACGTAATTATTTCAACCTTTTCCGTGTCAGAGACGATGTTATTATGTCAGCTTCGTAAGATGTCTGTGTCACATCAACATAGATGAAAGGTTTACAGACGTTGTTACTCAGCCTTATTTAAAGCTGTCAAACATGTTTATGATTTGCCTTATATTTTTTATGAACGATCTATCAAACTCAGTAACAAACATTAAAACTGATACGAAATAGAAAAAGAGCAAAGGTATTTTTGCCACAGTCAACACAAACAAAACATTACACAAAAACAGCCAAAAAGGTACAAAAAAGACATGGACAAATTTGAAACACCGGTTATAAATTTCTGAACTTTGAAACACACAGACATTCAACCGCGACCCATTTATAACAAGCTGGAAGCAGCATACATACTGTTATTCGTACTGTTCTTCTAAAACGGTTTCTGTTTTGAAAATTCTTTATTATACAATATCATTTAGAAACAAAACATTTCAAGTTGAAGTTAATCAATCTCCCAAACGAGGTGGGACATATAATATTTGCTCCATCTCTTTCGCCAACTTTTTTCCCGCTCCTTTTCTAGAACACTATTCAATAAACCTTTATGAAATTTACAGGTATAATCTTTTGGTATTGTACTTATGCAATTTGCTATTCATATTTATACCATTCACATGGATTGGAATTTCCCAGTTGGGTTCGACTGGGGCACTTTTGGATGAGCAATCCCATTCCATGCATGATCTGTTATAACTTCTTTTAATTTATCTTTACAATGCAATTAGGTCTAGTTGCCTGATGCCAAGGGCAATTTGTGCCGTATGACTTCATCATGGATGACTAGATCACCATCTCCAATCAAACCGAGAGTCATCATTCATAATATTTTCGTTCTCAATAGTTATGAAGCAAATCCCATGAACAGGGAATATTCAGCATGCATAATGGATAGATGTTCAGTGGTGTGGTTACATTTGATTTTGATTGTCTCAACCATCTCGAAATCAATCATTAATTTAAACAATGGCTTAACGAATAAATATTAGAAGGTTTTTTTGCAATATATGAAAGCACAAAAGAAAGAAGGCTCTGAAAATATGCTTGATGAACCAGAACCGTAGCTAATAAAACAAAAAACAATTATCTTTATAATGTCCAAATCACAACCCTAAAGCAACGTAAAATTTTTTAAACTGATAAATTAGATTAAACACGTGACCTTCCATCAGGGAAGTAAGCTCAGGTGCTTCGAAAAGGTAAGCAGCTCCTGTTTAGCTAGATAAATCTGCTATAATTGAAATCTAAAAAATAAATGTGTTTTACAACAGTTGCTGTTGTCAAAATTTCTTAAGATGCTATGTGTGTTCTATAACTGGCACGTAAAACTGATGTTGTGAACAAAACTATTGGTTTTTCTAACTTAATTAAGCGAAGTAATTAGGGAACACCTGCGATTTACTATCATCTGTAATTAAAGATACAGGAGCTGCGCTACATTAATCAATACCTAATTACATATTGTGATTGGTAAATTTTCACTGTAGAATAAGTTTCATTGAAGTGATAAAATCATTTTAATAGTAGCCAAGATTACTGGTCTGTGGACAATTGGAGAACAATGGTTATATCTATAAATCAGACATCGCTAAATTTCCACATATGGAAAGGAGTATCAGACAGCAAATTCATGAAACATATGCGATACTTAGATAAGATATATAAATAATGATATTTGCGAAATATGTCCCAAATGAATTTCTATCAATAGATATTCAAACGCATACCAGTGAGAATACTGAAGGCTATATAATTAGGTTCATATCTATGTATGGTATAAACAGTGCATCCCTCTGTTACATTTTTACAAACATGATACAACAGACGATCTTATTAACCCCTAGGCTCAGAATGAATGTCTGACCATTCAAAGAGAGTTAAAGTACATACTCAAAAACGTTAAAACTGTTTAATGTGATTTTATTGTTGTTCTTGTAGTATTTATTTTAGGATTATAGCTTGTTATTTAAGTGTATGTACGCCTTAAGGGACAACTAAAGATGGCTGTTAAGTAAGTGAAATGGCTAAAAATTTTAAATTGCAGACTGAATACCGTTTTGTCATGATACGTTGTTCATCTGTCTGTCGAAGTTGCTCAATCAACACTTCCTTTCTTGAATAAATCTTCTAATGCTGTTTCGGCGTTTCCTCGTTAGAATCACATAGCTCACCTTCCAACTGCTAATTACTATATAGTCCGTTTACCGCTATAGAAGATTTGAAAGGACTTGTCAGTAGTCGATCGCGAAACTACACAAATAATGAGCAACAGGAATGACTATATTTGAAACTGTATAAATTATTTTTTTCTGTTTTCAACTTTTCTTTTCTATGTAGTTACATACTTGGTTTTCCTGCTTATAGTATATTTGTTTCACAGTAAATACGCTGAGGTACATCTGGTTCCGACTACGGGAAATTTATATAACGAGCCAAGTTGCTTACAAATAAATTGTTGACCCAGAGATATTGCAAACTAAGGCTTGCCACTGCACTCAAACGTTTTAAACGTTAAGCATTTTATATTTCTATCTTAGTTTCCTGTTTTTGTAAAAAATAAGACAGGTATATGGTTTGTTTAAGACTTTTTTATGTTTGAATGAAGAGTTCAAGTTCAGAGCATGTATTTGTTTTGTTTTACAGTCTCTTTATACTGGTTTTGATTTAAGTCCAAGTACAACCCGTTTTACGTACACATTTCTGTCTTCTCTTTGAGTTCTATTAAACTTGAACTTCAAGACAGACCCATTTCTTGCAATACAAACGAAACCAAACAGATACTGTCGTCTACTTAAAATGAGGTAAGATGGCTTTTTAACGTGAGTGGGGTTTTTGTTTTTTCTACAGATCCATTTCCTGTAATATAAACGAAACCAACAAGCTACTATCGCCTACAAAATACAGTGTATTATATAAGATGACATTTAAACGTGGGGGAGGTTTTGTGTTTTTCTACAAAATACTATTCAATAATAAAGTCCTTACATTACATTGTTTACAACTATTTTTTCAATATTTTATTGGCATTTAGTTCTACTCACTAACCCTGTTAAGAATAAATAAACAATAATTTACATGTAGCTATCGGCTTTAATTATCTAATTTATACCATCTACGTAAGTCTTAAATGAAAATTACTCAGTGGCTCAACAACATACATTGTATATTTGGCTTTTGTTAATTTATAACATAATGATCAAGAAACATAATTGTCTAAAACCTCTGTTGAATTCCCACGACAGTATATCTGGTTAACAGTTTTACGCTAATGTAGTTTTGCTAATGCTTGTATATAAATTCAATTTCTTAGAATAACAAGATTTTTTTCTTTGCACCGAAACATCCGGGTCAAAAATATTATACCCATATTAAGTCTTCTAGTATATTGGCTTACATAAATCAGTATCATTGCATTACAGAATTTTAAGGTTATATTTAAACATTGAATTTCAAACTTTATACTTGCTTTATCAGAATCGGTCAGTTGCATACATTACAGTGACTATGCTGAGCAACGTTTCAAATTATTAGCTTTCATGTAATTCAAGAAAATGGTGTGTGTGTGTGTGTGTGTGTGTGTGTGTTTTAATACTAACTTAGTCCGTAAAATCCAAAACATAACCTAGTATATATCAGAGTAAAGAGGAATAATAATGTTGTGTGCATATTTATAGACTTTTTATGTATACCCAGACGGTTAGTTTAAGCATAATGGAAGAAACCTGAATGCCCAAAACAAACACCTACCTTTGGCAAGCAAAGTAACATACTTTATCACATTAGTTTCAACCCGAGTGAGAATTGTAAGCAGAATACTAGTAGGTGTTTAATAAATGATGGACTTTCATCCCATTTCAAAGGAAAAATAAACGATTGTTTTACAATGACTATAGATACAGTAAAGAAAATAAGTGTAGATAGATATATTGCAAAAGCAAAGGTAGATAATTTACACTTCTAGAAGGAAAGTTGTATAAATTTTAGAGGTATTGTACTAACATTTTGTATGTGATTCCACGGTCATAAGTTACAGATCAAGTTTGAGTTTTGTTATAATCTACTGATTTTTGAAATGTATGACTTTTCTTGCAGTGCAAAGGGGTTGGAGAGAAAATGTACAAGCACACTTAATCTTTTAACTGTATCCTTTCCACAAACTGGATCAATGTTAGGTGTTCTTGGTCTCTAATTTCCCGGTGTAATATTTAGCATTGCAGGAAAAATACTTATTTAATGCTTGTTGTTCATTCTGTCACATCTTTCTTTAAGACTGTTATATGCTCCAGTTTGGAAGTTCGAAATGTCAGGAATATTGTGTTTAATCCTGTCATCAACATGGCTCTAATACTGACCAGATCTAATTAATTTCCGAAACGCGCTTTTACTACAGCAGTCTTCACGACGGTAGAGATAAATGAATCTTGACAATGTGAGTGATCGACTATACGCCATCTCTCGCAATATTGTGACAGGTCAAATATTTATTGGAAAATCGACGCGTAAAATACCGTGGTTATTTATTTTCTTTTGATGTCAAATGAAGATTTCTGATATACCCGATGGTAATGCTAAAAGGTGAATGAGAGGTCAGAAATTTCAACAGGAACAGGAAATCATTAACACCGGAAATAATTCTTCAATGGATTGGCTTAGAAAATTAACACTTGTGCTAAATACAGTACAGACCTGTCAGAAGTTTAACACTTAGCTAACGAAAGGGGGAATAATTAAGTTTGGACGCAGAGTGGCGAAGATACGAATAGCTACTGCCCGGAGAGCTGTCCCAGAGATAGGGTACAGCTGCTGAATTATATAGCTAACGCTTGGCGACATGAGCTGCTGATCCAGCTTTGTGTTAAACGTTTAACAGGCCTGTATTGTATCTACTCATACAAATAGAATAAGTGACGGTATAATGTAGGTTCAACTTTACGGATAAATTGTGATTGAATGTCAAATTGTTCTCCCAGCAGATAAATATTCAATAAATGATTATATTGGCCAAACTGAAGATATTTCTGCCTGAACGACACAGCTTGCTTTATTAAACTAGAAATGAAACTGTTGTGTTTTTGACAATGTGTCAGTTTTATATGTTGTGAAGCAACATCGACAGCTGTTGTTGAGTTTCAATTTATTTATAATTATGTACAATGCAAAAAGACACGTTAATACATGTAATATCACTAATATGCGCGTTTTGTTTTGGCTTCACTTAGGAGAGTTAAGGAATGTTGGAGGCTCTGACATGATTCAAATTAAAAAATATTGATCGGTTTAATATTTTATTTTACGTGTTTATGACACAAATACTTGTGTATATTATGATTTATTTAATGCTTGTTTTTATCATGACTTGTGTACATAAAAAATTCCGATATATCTATTAAAATTCCTACGTTTCAAGCATTTTGGTTGGTAAAATCTTTTTTTAATTATTTTTGTATAACAAGAAAATCGCTCAATGACGTCATATTATTACTGAAAACACACAGAACTACATGTATTT
This sequence comes from Anadara kagoshimensis, assembly GCA_021292105.1. NCBI lineage: Eukaryota > Metazoa > Mollusca > Bivalvia > Arcoida > Arcidae > Anadara > Anadara kagoshimensis. The sequence goes on from CM037870.1 coordinate 49,352,794, forward strand.
GAATTCCTACGCCATATAGAGATGCATTTTTTAAACATTGTTGCGTCAGTATTGTTGTTAGAATTGTTGATTTGTTATTGATCATTCGGCAATTCTGTAATGTTATTCCATTGATTTAATAATTAGCTTTTTTTGTTTGGAAATACAAAGGAAAGGAATTTGACATTTTGCATTCGTAACATATATGTAATTTTGGTTAGTGTATGCAGTAATAAAAAAAGTCAAATTCTTTCATTTTCCGTAACAAACACATTGATTTCATTTTAAAAAATAGAAATTAAAGTGAACAAAATAAGTAAACATATTTTTCATGAAGTTTCAGACAATTGCAAAGGTTTAAAAAAATGAGCATTTTGAGACAAAATATTCTGGAATTCAACTGAAGAATAAATACAACGGATTCACTATTAGCCTATTTTAATGTTAAGACGAAATCCACAACACCCTGACAGCCATCTTGTGCGAGCTTTGTATATGTATTTGGTGTTCATGTATTGCAGACAAAACTTCGTTTGTAATGTGGCTTTATTTTTTTTAACTTCTTGAAATCTGGTTGGCTTATAAGAATTGGGATAAATTTCTATTATTTCTGTACTGAGGTAGGAGTTGTTTTCAAGGACAAACCGATACTCTATCAACTATATTAAGTTTCATGATATAATTATTAATAGTTTCCTCAGTGACAAATATGACTCTCATATTCCGATTTTTTGTTTCATTCTTATGGATTTAATCTCATAAATGACTTTATCATTTTCTCGTCTCTATCTCGTTAGGCTTATATCCGCTTAATAAGATAAGCCTTCGTTAATATTACAAATGGGAATTTACAAATGAGGTTTTTTGTCTCATAAGATATTACTAGTGTAATTGGATCTAGAGAGCGTTTGTTAACTTAAAATTCGACACGCATAGAACAAAATTACGATACTATATTAAACGTATTTGCTCTTAAAATAAGGTTTAGTTCTTATCCAATTGTTTTTAGTAATTTATAATTTGATTCTGTTCTGTATTTTAAGGTATTAATGTTGATCGTCCTAACTGCACTAAAAGCTTACAACCCGGAATCAACTACTAGTTCGTTAGTTTTATATTTATTTAGGAATGGTTAATGACTTCTATAAAAAGTCGGTCTAATAAGGGTTTAATTAACTCTATTTCAGAAAAACCCTCTTGAGGACTATTCTACCATTTCGCAATCTGTACGTAAACTTAAGAAACTTAAAACAGATCAGCCTGTATTTTTTATTAACATATAATTGACCTATTTGTACTCTTTGATATATCACATCATGGAAATTTATGTATTTCCAATTAGCGGGAAAATATATGTAAAGGCAAAGGTTATACGTATATAAAGCGTGATTATGTCATTAACCAATGCGTGTACATGTTTTTGAGCACGTGGTTGGTTGAACATGAGACACAAGGTACTTTGTTAAATTATTGGCCATCTGTAATGAAACATTTCGAATAGTGATACGGACTCAACCCTTTTATTTTCATGAAGTACAAAGCAATGAGCAATTTGTAACTGAAGATAAGCTACTTTTCAGCCGACATTAAAACCAGAATTACAAAACAAGTCAAACAAACAAACAAACAACAACATAAACAACAATTTTACTACTACTACTACTACTACTACTACTAATTCTAATAATATTAATAATAATAATAATAATAACAAGTACGTAAAATAACATAACAAACAGAAAATCGGCTTCAGTTACAAAATATTTCAAGGTCAAATTTACTAATTAGTATTGTATAAATGATCGGGGTTTAGTTTGCAAACTACAATGTATTAGGGAGATAATTTTATACATATTGATTTGATTTCCCATTAAGTTGTCATATATAAAGTCATTATTTAACGGTGGGTTGTTTTGATCCAATCGCTATAATGGTAGATATCCATTACAGATACAGGAACCTGCTCGGCATCCAACACGATACAGGACTGTCCAAAGTAAAACTCTACGCTAACTAATTGGTACCAAGTCGGTAGCTGATCTTAACCCCTAATTACCGATACCTCGGCAGCTGCTATCTATCTCTTAGCAGTTTTTAATTTTCAAAACCTCAAGCTTCATTTCTATTTATATCTCGGCCACTGAGCTGCTAAGCATTCGTTGGCTTAATGTTAAACTGTTGACAGTACTGTATTGTTCGATATCGATACGTTTATATTGATAGGATAATTTATTTACATATGCAAAACTAGGCAGATAAACACGAAAAGTACGTGATTGCAATGGAAATTAGATGACACAAATGAGTCAGTATCAAAATGCATATACCTCACATGAAATAAAATTATAAAAAAAGAATGAATTTCTATATTAGCATAAATTTTAGGCTACAGTAACCAGAACTAATTCTGTTTTGTGTTGATGTGTTGGCAAATTGAATATGAATTAATGAAATTTTATATTAAACGTCAATAAAAGCATGGTCGCAATACATTATAAACAGCGCCGAAATGTCGCCTTGATAAACAAAAGGTTTTGGTAAAAAAAAAACAACATGACAATTTAAAACTCACTTGACAGAAGGCAATTTATTGATACATTATTAATAAATATACACTTACAATGCACTCTTTATTGAAAATGTTATTGAAACATTTAAAAATCAATTGGTATAATTTGGAGTAGAGTTATATATCGTTAAAAGTGACAACTCTAAAACTCCCAGAAGGTATTCAAGATTGTTGGTGTCCCTAACAAACACCGAAATGACGTTTTGGGGTTCCTTATAAATAGAACTATATTTCCCCGTTTCAATAAAATCTAGTTTTCACCTTTAGGATAAAGAAATAAACAGCATTTGCATATAAATACATGTACATGTATACCTGGGTTCGGGACGAACCAATACACAATATATCGTTATAAATATACCTGAAATCGGGTTAAAAGGCCAAATAAAGTCTCTGGTTATAAGCATGTTATGAATCGAGAACACAGACTATAACCGCCTTATACTCCAGTCATTGAGAACTGAATATAAACCTTGTAACACAGTAGCACTAATTACAATTTAATTCTTAAGTCGCTTTCTAATTAAGGAAATAATCAACATCAGAATCGATATCACCGGTAATTGAACGACAACACTTATTAAGCCTCGAATACATGGAGAAGGACCTGCAACATCTCACGATGAATTTCCAATGTTTAAAGCAAACATATAATTCAATTTTAAAATTCAGATTAAGTACAAAATTAACATATCCTTGGATTTCAGAAAACATCCATTAAAATGTTAATTGATCAGAGAAAATTATAGTGTTCATGAAAAAATGACATTGATTACTATTGTGCATTGTATACACACTGTTCTTACTTCGATATATTGATAATCTTTATTCTGTTCCTTCTCCTTCTACGTTCACCATGGCAAGCATCGTTCTTTGTAAACCAGATACACAATTAATGCGTTATATGCTATCCCACTACATACGGAAACTTTATGCAACGAACCAAACTGCTTACAAATGAATTGTTGACCCATATTCTGCAATTCAAGGCTTATCAAGACCCCCAAAACATTTAATGGTCGTCATCAAAATTGTGTTGATAAGTATAATATCTCTATGTTAGGATTACACTTGAGATATTTTACGCCACATACATAGAGTTTCGTGTTCCTTTCAGTCCTAACTTTGATTACACATTGCAGGTGTAGATATCAAAGCATGAGGCGCTTACCCTTCCGGAGCACCCGACTTCACTTCCAGTTCACGTGTTTCATTTGATTTGACAGTTTCAAAGTATTTTTTGTTTTTTCTGAGAGAGAGAGAGAGAGAGAGAGAGAGAGAGAGAGAAATTATCTAATTTGAATCAGCACGTGTGCTACACGTGGTGTAAGTAAAAAAAAGTTTAGCCGAATGATTAAAATTTAATAAAGTAACGGAAAGAGATTATAGCTGTTTGCCTCAGAGCTATCGATGTTAAATAAAGCTTACATAATGGACTTATGCTCATTCCTAAAAGTTAATCTTGCCCAGAAACAACAGTTTTGTACCATTTGTAAAAAATGACGATGTACTTGATTTAATTTGGCATTTAAGAACATTGACATTAAGTGTTTTAAACTACCTACTGTGCAATAAAAATATTTTTGATTAAATTGACATTTTGTACAAAAATGATGCAAGAAATAAAAAATCGATCGAGCAAACAGATGGGTTGTTCAAAGATGTTTTAGTCGTGCATTAAAGGTTAATAATTCAAACGAATTGTAAGAAAACACACATAACCCTTTTTCTATACATATGCTGGGGATCATTGGATAGGGATACAGCAGAGGCCTGTCAAAAGTTTAACACTGAGCCATTGTTAAGGGGACGAAACTGGACTGCCGCGTGACCAATATATGGATAGCTAGTAGACAAAAAGCTGTCGTGAAAAAGATAGCCGATTCGACACTAATTCGTTAAATTTGCGAAAAGTTTGTACTGCATATGGACATGGTTTGACTACATTATTGCGATTGGAAAAATGGTGTGGTGATGTTTACACATCTGTCAAGATTCTTTCACTTATGACGAGGCGTTTAGATTCAGGATGAACGACCTGAAGAAAACCATGATCTTTAGCAAACACCACACGTCTTTCAACCAAACTAGGATCTTTCAAATTATGTTTCAAACCTAGGGGTCGAGAGGCGTTGGAATCTCTTGATCATCAACTTATTTTTCACATATATTTCAGCAGATGATTTTTAAAAATAGTTAACCATTATTAACTAGCTTTTTCCTAGAAGCCTTATAACACACTTTCCCTAATAAATTAGGGTCTCTTGATCATCAACTTATAATTACTTTTTGTTTTTACTGATATTTTACCATTAGTATAAATAGCTAACCGTATTACTACTTTCTAGAGGGTCTTATAACTCATTAACCTTTATAAACACTGCTTGACGCTGCTAAATTGTCATGACAACGGTTACTATTACAGTTACGTAGTCTAGCCAAAATTATACAGTCGCAGTAAATGTACCCATTCCCTTTATCTAAATTATAAGTATGTTTATTTTTTTATTATAAATTAGGAATGTTAAGTTAAGCATTCCCTGAGAAAAATGTGTTGTGAATTATCACAGATATTATGATATATTTTTAAACCGATCTTGTGAGAAACATTTACAACAAGCTTCACAAATTGAAGAACGAAAGATGCTAATAAGAAAGTTCAACTGTATTTTATAAGCAATGGAAACATAGGCTACAAATACAAATTAAATTAAATGTAGAAACCTTAAATAAGGTACGTTTCTGTAAAACATTTGGAATGGAATAACGAACATGATTGATGTAATGTGTAGCCTAAGACCTTAACTTATAACAACAACTACAACCAAGAAGACGAAAAAACAGCAAAATCAAATAGGGAGGCCACACTAATGTAATTTATAACAATTGAATATTATCAATTAATTTTTTTTTTAATTTTGGGAGTACTTAGTTTTTCATATATTGTACTCCATAAAACGTATCGTAGTGAAATAAACCCAATTTTAGAATTTAGAATTCTTAGTAAACCTTTTACATTTTAGTCAGTAGATGTGTACTGACCAGATTATTTTGTTTATCTTGATATCATCTGCAGAGGCATTTTTCTATATTGGATTACCTAACGTTCATATCAGCGTAATTATAGATAGGCTGTCATTAAGGATAGAACTGAAAGTCATGTCAGGAAGTAACATAGACGACAAACAAATCTCTGCCTCAAGTCTATGTAAATTGATTATCTACAATTTCCATTACATATTTCCTATAGTTTTATAAAGCACAGTACTATGAACAAATGATGTGACGTAAACCAGTCAACACGTCATATATAGCAATGACGTCACAACCGATGCATCCCCCTTCTAAAGGAACAATTTTATTAAATACAGCACTATGAATTATATAATGTGACGTCAACTAGTGAACAAAATACGTCTTTTACAAATGACGTCACAACTGCGAACCAATTCTACATACGTACGTTAACAACTACCTAATTGTGCTTACCAAATGTACGAAATTAAAATACGAAATGCTTAGAACAATGTTAACTTTATTAGCTTGCGCAATATTAATCATTGTATCATCATAGATCAATATATAATATAACTGTAAAGCAAGTACTTGGCAGCAGTCGACCACTTCTGTAGCTCGGTAGAGTGCTCGCTCCGAAAGTGAGATGTTTCTGTTCAATCCCCGGCCGGGTCTGATCCAAGACTTGAAAGTGGGTAGTGACTATTCTTTCGCCAAGCACTCGGTATTACAAAATGAAAAGGAACTTAAAATAAACAAGGTACCATGTTACGGTCAACTTCCACTAGCGTTTGCACGGCGTCAGTAATGTGAACGTCTGGGGGTAAAAGGGGTAAACAATAATAGTGTTTTTATCATTTATTCTTCGTCAAAATTGCATCTGGTAGATTTATTAGTTTGTCAAATATTAAATTATATATTAAAACATCACTGACAAAACGTGCCTTTTGTCATGACAAGATACAATATTTATGATTCATTGACAACTCTACAATCTTAGGTTTTACAAGAACACTCCTCTTATAATTAGACATAACCATAAGTGATACGTAGTCAAAGTCATTTAACGTAGTTAAATTGGTGTTTTTTTAATTTTAAATATCAATAAATACCGATTTTAAGTTAGCAATATTGCGTAATTAAAACTACCGGAACTAACATTGCTTATAATACTGTGACATAATTTCTTTTTGATTTTAGAGAAGCAATGGTATTTTAAACACGATAAGACGAGAAATATTTGAAGTGAATAAATGTCATATTAATTATAGAACTTCCTAAGTTTTTTTAAAAAAAAAAATTTAAATTTGATCTTTTAAATACGTTCCCGATCTTTGCCCAACCGTGTTTCATTATTTGCCTGAAAACAAATTGTAATAATTAAGGAAATGTTATCGTGCTCTTAACAAATGATGCGATATATGTCGTGGCGCAATTAGAACGTTGAACAACACTACCATGTTTATAAATGAAATCTAGCCTTAAGAAAATATAATTGGTATTACTGATAGTACACAGAACACGAAGCAACAAAAAACTGATTTAAAATCAATCGTGTATTGACAACAATGTTTATACGATTCTCTACATTGGAGTGGAATCAGGTATTGACAACTCGTGGGCCATGGGATTTGCAAATTCCATAAATACACAGATCTTCATGTGAATCTTTGATTCCTAAAATATAAGCACTTTACTACAAATCATCGAACAAACAATGAAAAAAACATTTTACTTGCACTCAATTTTGATTACACACATGCTGTGTTTAGCTTGCTCAACAGGAGGTGCATACCCTTTCGGAGCACCCGGCCTTCATTTTCTGTATGGCGTTCAAGTTTTTTACCCTACTTTTTACTTTAAAGTTTTAACTTTGCTTCTGGATTGTGATTCAGAAATGGATTAGTATGTTTGTTTTTGATTAAATAAACGGTTTTGTTTTACAATTTTAAGTGGGATAGTTGGCGATTCTTTAATTATTAAACTATAGTGACAACACTGGACATTGCCTCCAAAGACATTCCAAATGGTCAATGATCCCAATACGTAATTGTTTGTTCTTGATTTGACTTGTTTTACTGTGTCTGTGATTTAATTGGGTTGTGTTGATTTGTGCGTGTTTTAGTTACAGAGATGTGACCCATAATAACAATCGAGATAAAAATATCTTTGTTTTTAAATACAAATACCACAAATAAGCTTTTGGGTCATTTCTAATGGTAAATTAGTTTTTCTATTAAGAATGCATTGTCTAACTTATAAAATATTATCATATAATTCCTTGAAAGTGTTTGTTGTCCATGTGTAGCTTAGTTTTATAGTCTTTGGTTTTTATATTTCCAAGAAAATTGAATTCTTTCGTTAAATTGAGCTTTTGTTAGCACTGGTTATTAACTCGAGTTTAAATTGAACTAGAACTGTCTCTTAAAAGCCAAATACCCACGCCCCAACATTTAATGTTTTCCCATTAATTTGACCTTTCCGATATGACCTTGTTTCAAGGTCATGACACACCTTTGGGCCATGCAGATTATTCATGTGAAGTTTTATGACAGTCCTCCAAAGCAGCTATGAGATATGGTCCGGACTCGATTTTACACGGACAGACAGACAGACATACTGAATCCTAGATACCCCACCCCCAACTAGTTTCCGGGGGTATAAATATTATCAGTCAATACAATAGAGCAATAGTCCTTAAAAATAACGTTATCAAAATGAACAAAAGCCTTACAATCTTGTTTTATAATTTTTAAAAATCTTTTATAAGGGTATATTCGTATTTTTAGGTTAGATCTGCAATGTATATAAATGTATTACATATTTCCTGGTGCCGAACTGAAAATCTCCAAGCATAACGGAAATGGTACGAGTTTTTATTTACTCTGCCTCTAGTCTAATCAGATATATGGATATTTTCAATTCATAAACTTCTATTGTAAAACTAGAGCCTAGAACCATAAAATGAAATACTCTATATATCTTGAAGACTTCTTTGTGACCGACTAGATCATTAAAGATTGGCGTTTGTCAAACGTCCTTATATTTGGAATGATGTAACTATAATTAATAGTTTTTTTCTGATTCATCGAACATTTTTTAGAACTGCCGTATGTAAATATTTTCAATCTGGTGACCCATATAATGTATTTAGCTACAAAGATATATGTTGATGGGTCTGTATCACGAACGTTTCATGAGTTTACGTCAGATTGTATCAGCTGTGTATCTGTCATGTCAGAATACAGCTATCAATCAATCATCATTTATTGTAATGCTTAACAGTTATTTTATAATTTACAGAACACTTTTAAGACAATAAAAATATTACTGTCATCTCTATTTAAAAGAAACTTCCATCATACTTCCAATAGACCAACTATTTGTGCATGTTGTTTTATGCTACTGTAAGCGAGATCGAGTCAGTTAGGAGTGAGAAAAAGAAAACATACACACTCATATTAAAAAACTATAAAAGACAGAATCTGAATGGTTCAGCTGTCGATAACATTAAAGAAATGTTGCTTAGAGCCCAAACTGATATGCATATGGTACAAAAATGTAAATACATAATATGCCATTTAACAAGACATTCAATTTTACACACTTTCAGTCAACCAAAATTCCATATACATGTATGTTTGGGGTAATATTTTGCTTGCCTTATCACAAATGAAATTATATATTCTTTAGCGCATTATCGCGCGTACAACTCTTAGAGGTGGTCACAAATTGCGATCTTTTTTGTGTTAGCGCCTTAGCACCAATGACAACCATTGTTGTGTTAGCGCCTCAAAGCATATGAAAATATTGTTGGTTTCGCGTCTATTACAAATGAAAATTTTGTTGCGTTAGAGCTGACCATACATGACATCTTTGCTGTGTAAGCCAATAATTGCTGCGTTAGGGCCTTATTACAAAACAGGTGTTATGTGTCGTTAGCGCCAAAGCACAAACAAAACATGGTGCGTTTGAACTGATATCAAACACTGTAAACGTATTTAATTTTGCGTGTATTTATTTTCGAGGTATATGAAATTAAGACATTTCCGCATAGTTAATTTTTCGCGCTTTTTAGATATGCACTATAAGAAAATAAGCAAAGTTTAATTTTCGCTTGATGGTAATTTTCGCGCAAAACTAACTACCGCGAAATAAGCGAAAATTAGTACATCGCAAAAAGAAATACGTTTACAGCACACGTCTTTGTTGCACAAGACTTGATCACAAATGACAATCTTTGGTTTCTTTAGCTTATATCACTAATGAGAGGTTTTATTGCTTTAGCGGCTATCACAAATGACAATCTTTGTTGCGTTAAAACACAAATGAAATCTTTGCTTCTTTAGCTTCTATCACAAATGCCAATCTTTAAGTTTTCTCAACTATACAAAATGTTCCTCGGTATTGCCTTTTAATATAAAATATAAGGTTCTTTTATTCTCTTCTATAATGGTTTTCTGACTTGTCTAATTAAGCGCTGATGGTTATAATACACGTATAATAGGATGTTGTCTCGTAACCTTTAAATTCATAAAAATGTCTTGAATATGTTCAACGCCTAACAGAATATTGATAGGATACCTAGTAACATTTTTTCCTGAATAACATAAAACGGTATTAAAATTCTTGAAACCCTTGATAGTTATGGCATTATTCACAATGATGTATCATATAATGGTAACATATTCAAAAATGCATTATGTGCACACTATTATCAAACATAACCATAGTTTACGGTTAACCGCGCCATGCATGTTAAAATTTTGATGACAATCTTCATGTTTTAGAAGTATATGTATGTAAATCAGATGTATCTAGTAGTTTATATCTCTTAACTTCACTGAACACTGGAATGTTTTATTTAAATATCATATTATGATGTTTTTCGATGCAATCACTTCAAACCATTTATTAACAAATGTGATAAATTATTTATGCACAATCTTGAACGCATCACTGATTAACTGTGATCGTCTCTATCGAAAAAAATTGTTTTAAGGCACTAACGGCAGGTAGATTGTATTTCGTGATTGTCGCTTACGCAAAAAATTACCATGTATGGTTGGTGATGCAACAAAGATGATTACTAACGGCACAAAGATTGTCATTTTTGATCGGTTGTATGACAACAATGATTATAATGTCTGATTGGCTACGACGTTACAGAGCTTTTATTTCTGATCGGCGCTAGCGTAAGAAATATATTTTGGTTCGTGATGGGGTCTTACAAAGCAAATGCTTTAATTTGTGATAAGATGCTATGAAACAAATCCGTTTGGGATGGGCTCTAACATAACAAAGATCATTTTTTTGTGATAAGGTGCTATGCAACAACTATTTCCGTTTGTGATGGGCTGTTACACAACATTAATCTCCATTTATGATAAGACGCTAAGGCAAGAAATATTTCCGTTTGTGATTGGGTCGTACATACCAAAGACCTGTATTTGTGATAAGGTGCTATGCAACAAATATTTTTCGTTCGTGATTTTTTCTTACTCAACAAGGATTTGTATTTGTGATCGGCAAACAGAGTTTTATGTGGGATCGCCTCTTAGTCTACTGAATCTATTAAAATAGGATCAAACCTCAAAGTAATTGTAACAGAAAATATTTTTTGTGACTATTTTCAGGAATGGTGCTTTTATTCACCATTACAAATGTACCAATTTCAATCCAATGTAATTTGGGTTTTTGCCAATTAAAGTTACCAATGGCATTTCAAAAGAAAAGGGAGATAATTCTGTGTTGGAATCCTAAATTTTACACAAAATTTTCAAAAACTTCCAAGTAGTTTCTGCTACTATATGAAAAACAGTCTAGAAATCAGATGAAAATTTATACATAGACTTAAAATAAGTCATTCAAGACAATTAAGAATGTAATATGTAAATGAAATATTAAATTTAATTAAATGCAAAACTTAATGCAAAACGCTAAACAAGGGCATATTGAAGAGATGATTTATTAACCTCAGATATATTTTATTATGCACAAATATGATAAAATAAGTATATTTCAGGTTAAAAACGTAACTGTTCTACTTCTACCCCATTACTCCAACTATTCTGCCATTAATTTCTCATCACTAGAAGCATTTTTGTGACAAACTTTAAATAAAATGTAACCCGAATTAAAATGGGCTGATGATTTAACTTTAATTGCTGAATGTATGTATGAAAACAATTATGATTGATTAATTCTACGGTCTGTGCTTTACATATTGTTCAAATAGCATACAATTTGATAATGGGGCTAAAACTTCACCTGTTTACAAGAGTTATCTCCCTGGTCTATAGAAATCCATATAAGAAATAAAAATCCACAAAAACTGTTTTCCCCTCATCAGATATTGGTAGACTTTTTACTATAATCATTTCATGTATTTGAGAGCATATTAGTAACAAAATATATTCTGTTGCAATTAGTTTAAGGTCAAACTGTAGATTGACTAGACTATCTATCTCAACAAAGGTTTTAATTTGTGACGGTTCTAATGCAAGACAGAATTTTATTCAATTTATTTTTTTTAGACAAAAACAATAAAGCAACGTTTTTTCTTTTGTGTCAAACGCTGACACAACTCAGTTATTTGTTATAAGGTGCAAAATACCTATTTCACATTTGTAATAGCAAAGGGCACTGTCATAACGAAAACGAAAGTTCTACACAAACATCATACAATACTTGAATTAACGCTATTTTTGTTGTCTCAATTTCCTAGATCAAAAAAAAACAAAAATATACTAATCCAAGTCCGAATCACAATCCAGAAGCAAAGTAAAAACTTTTAAACTAACAACTTAGGTTAAACACGTAAACTGCCATCAGGACAGTGAGGCCGGGTGCTCCGGAAGGGTATGTTATTCCAATTTAGCTAGCTATAATCGTGTTTAATCAAAACTGAGACTGAAAGGAATATGAAACTATTGGACGTCAAATATATCCAGGGTTAAATTGGATACAGAGACATCAAAATTATCAACAATACTGTGATGACGGCCATAGAACTTTCGAATTCACAATTGCAATGTGGGCTGTCAATGAAACACAAAGATACCGATCTATATTTTAATCACAATATATAAAACAAAGCAAAAACTAAAAAAAAAAAAAAAACAAAACTGGCAAATTTATTTGCAAGCATGAACTTCTACCAGGGAAATCAGATCGGGATTGTCAAGTATTGAACCTACTCTTCTTAAAGTATACCTATTATCTTCTACAACAATTCTGTTTGTTCTGTGATCAAGTAATAAAAGTATACCGAAAAACAAAATGTTTAATTGGTAAAGAATAACGATTGGAACATACACATATATACGTGTATATGACGCCATTTTCTTGTAAAAAAAGGTGGTTTCCTTATCCCTATACGGTTAACGGCTAATTTGAAATTTTTTGGTGGGTCTATTCTTGAAGAACAAATAGCCTCTCTATCCAAACAAGCGGATGATATAAAATAGCGTTTAACTTGATACACTGATACAAATGTTTATCTTAAAAATCAACTTTCTTCGATTTTCTTGTGAACTCTAGATTTTATCACATTTTAGTAACTTTTTTGGTCTATCATCTATAATTATTATTACAGTCCAACTTGTCTTAAAGGCCACCTCTATATAAGGGCCATTTGCTTGTAAAGGCCAGTAGAATTGAATTCCAAACTTTCTTTATTCATATTATTTGACGCTGTATATAAAGACCACCTGCCAATAAAGTCATTTTTAATTGGATTTTTAATTTCCTTGGATGGCCTTTATAGACAGGTTTGACTGTATTGTTATTGCATTTTGATAACATTTTTCTCACCAGATATTATGTTCATGCAGTACAAAGTTGTATTTGATATAAATGCCTGCTTATAAACTAACCATGTACGACGTAAACGGATTTTATTCATATTCCTTTGAGTCATTTTTCCCTAATTAAGCATAGTTCTGATGGTTTTGAAGTTTCAAAAGGTAGCTTTAGGCTAAGATCAGCTAGAAAAAATAACAAATTTGATTCAAAAATAAACACTGCACAAATACGGTCTCTGATATATGATGGTTTTATTTGATTAAGTACATGTGAACTGAACTTAGCAAACAGAATGTAAATAACCTTGGTTATTGATACAATAACATGCCGTGCTTAATTTTGATAGCGGTACATGAAGCAACAAGGTTTGAAATTTTGAATTTTCCACAAAAAGTTATTGTTATATTGATGCAAACATCTAGATGTTAAAGATCAATTTCAATGCAAAGCGAAGAAGTCTGACAATCAATAAAGTGTACTATTGTCCACGCAAAACTCAGTAGAGCGCAGTGGCTATAAACACAAAAAGCATGCCCGTCCAGTTAATTTAGACCGGGTGCTCCGGAAAGGTAAACTTGAACATGCCTTGCTTCTTACATCCACTACGTGTGTAATTTTTGTTTTTTGCCTGTGCCATTCTCTTAGTAGCCCAAATAATCAACGCAAAAAATTAGAGTTTTCGGATCTAAAGAGTAATAGTTAACATTGGCAGCAGTGACAGTCATGCTGATATATTGCCGAGTCAGGTTTAGTCTTAATCTTAGTTGGAATCAATAAAAAGACATAATTTAGTCTGAGCCATAACGTTTAATTTCTAAACCATATATTATGTATTTAAGTGGCTTCTTCTTTTACATAATTCACGGAAAGTACCGTTTGATTGATAACGATTTTCACGTGTTTAACTTTAATAATCAGTTTTCAAAGTTTTAACTATGTTTTTGGGAGTGTGATTCGGACATGGATTGTTATTTTTGTAAAAATCATTAACACTGGTTTATTTTAAAAAAAACACACATTTTAAAAGGATTAACCTTAATTTGATTTATTACGTTGTTACCCAATACCAGATAATATATATTTTTACTGATGTAAACTGTGAAATATGTAAATTACAATGTAAAATATTAGTCACAATTATCATAATAATGAGGTTAAACAGATGAGAATGAAAACACAATTTTTTTAGAATCTGTTTATATAGGAAACAGCATATTAACCTGTCCGCTTGACATTTCATTGAAATATTTATTTTTATAGGGGACACGGGTGTTTTTTATGTCTACGTACACCATGGTAAACGTGCATTGTTTATATATGAACTGTGAATCCTAACACTACCCATGTATTGAATGTATCATCGTACTGGGATATTCCTAATACAAGGTCAAGCAGGCAGTTATTATTGTTCGCCTGTAGAATGATAGAATGGAATAATTGTATTCAATTTATCTTTATTATTATTTGTTTTTATAAAAGATGGATAAAAACCGATAATGATAATTTTATGTTACTATAAATAATAGTATTTATCAATAAAGGCGAATAATGCCACAGAATTCTACATCTAAACACAATTCAAGCAATTAATAATATGATTTTATATTAGGAATATATGTTAGCGGTTTTGTTTAATGTGAAATAAAAAGCTAACAAGCAGGAAAAAATAATGTCTATTTTTGCAACAAACTTGTCTGAAGCGTTTCATTAAGTGCACTGAAGTGTTCACTCAAAGCGTTGTCCTTGTTTACAGAAAGTTAATATTCCTCTAGCATACTATGTAATCACACTTGTTTTGCAATATCTCTTTAAGCTATCAGTTCTATAAACAAATAATCTAAATGCTCTTGTAGATAGATATTGTACATATACTTGGCAACATCTATGAAGCAAGCAAACAAAACGAAAATTGGAAAAAATCTATTGTTTATTGTGAAGAGAAAAATGATGATTTACAAAGAATCTTGTTTCTCATTTTTCACAAACGTCGAAATTGTTATTAGTTACCATGTTTATATTTTTGAACAGTGGATTGGATTCAGCTCCAGTGTAAAGAAGGTAATATACATACAAAAATATAATTTCAAGCTATCAGGTCTATGAACAAAAATTCTATATACTGAATAGAGAGTTACTGTAACATATTCTTGGTAACATCTATGAAACAAACAATCAAGTACACACAATAATATATAGAGGACACAAGCCAAAAAACCCATAAAAATGTCTAGTGTTTAATGTAAACAGAAAAAAGTGAAAAAAAAAAAATAATAATAAAAAAAAAATACAAAGCATCTTGTTCCTCATATTTCATAAACATCAATACTGTATTTTCCTTGTTTATATCTTCAATGAATTTTATACAATTCAGCCCTACAGTAAAATGTTTGTGAATCTGTTGTTATGTTGATAATATACAATTTGTAGTAATCCTTTTTGTTTGTAGTGTAATTTTTAAGTAATAAGGCATTGTATTTTAGCAAAGGTTTGTTTCAAAATACCAAATCATGACAATTTGCTTATCTTGCGACAGGGAGAGATCCAAATACCTTCCACACGTGGCGGGTGTAGCTAGCTAAACAGGAGGTGTTTACCCTTCCGGAGCACCCGGCTTCACTTCGCTGATAGAAGTTCACGTGCCTAACCTAACTTGTCAGTTCTAAAGTTTTACTTTACTTCTGGATTGTGATTCCTACATGGATTATTGTCACCCTTCAAAGAAATTATTCGCAAAACGATTGGTTAACTTGCCGGAAATCTGCCGAGGTACATGAACGCACGTGAAGTTTAGCGGTAAAAGGGAAGTAACTCGTGCATCTCTGACGTCTAGTTACGGTAAACAAACATGGCGACAGCGTACGCAAGTAACACAAAACACGAAGTGGAATTTAAAAAAATTCAACTGGTAACGCTTTGAAGGGTGACAAAAATGTTATACAGGGCTTTGGCAGGTTACACGGCCCCAGGTACCCCGTCAAAGATGAATGTACCCTTCGCCTGCGGCTGACGGGGTACATGGGGCCGTGTAACCTGCCAAAGCCCTGTGTAACTTATAATATGTTTGTTTTTTTATTCCTAGTATAGTATTATTTGCAAAGGGAGAATTCTAGTGACTGAATAATAAACGAGGCAATAGAAAGGAAAGAAAGTCTATTATTTCATCAACAATGTCTGAAGTGTTTCCGTAAGTGCATTAAAGTGTACACTTACAGCGTTTTCCTTGTTTACAGAAAGTAAATATCACTCTATCTGTCCATGTAGAGTGTAATCACAATTGTCTAGTGATACTGAAAGAAGGCAATATAAATAAAAAAATATCTATTTAAGCTATCGGTTCTTTATACAAGTAATCTATATGTTAAGTAAAATAGTTACAGAAAGTTGTACTTGGCAATATTCATAAAGCAAGCAATCATATTCACAGAATAATAATAATGTATGAAAAAACAAGCAAAACCAACGAAATCGTAGTTTTTATTGTGAATAAGTTTAACAAAACATCTTGGTCCTAATTTTTTATAAACATAATAACATCAAAATAATTATTTGCCTTGTTTATATCTTAAATGAATTTGATTAAATTTAACCCTAAAGTAAAATATTTATGCGGCTGTTGATATGCCAGTTATATAAAAACTGTAATACTCCTTATTGTCTGAAATGTAATTCGTAATAAATAAGACACTGTATTATAATCAAAAACAAACATACTAATCGATGTCCAAATCACAATCCAGAAGCAAAGTAAAAACTTTGGAACTGACAAGTTAGGTTAGCCACGTGAACTTCTAATTTTGTTTCAATACACCAAATCATGACAAGTTGCTTAACCTGCGAAAGGGAAGAAACCAATACTTTACTATGAAACGGTTATTTGCAAAGGAAGATTTCTGGTGACTAACTAAAAACGATGCAATAAAAAGGAAAGGAATATCTATATTTGTATCAACAATGTCTGAAGTGTTTCCGTAAGTGTACTTAAATGTACACTTACAGTTTTTTTTGTGTACAGAAAGTAAATATTACTCTATCCTTCTATGTAAGCACACTTGTCTAGTGATGTTCAACGAAGGCAATATACATACTAAAAACCTCTTTACGCTATTAGTTCTATTTAATAATGAAACTGTTTTGAAATGGCGTGTGTAGTCAAAATAAATGCCAAACATTTGCACAACCTGAATAATGCGCGATAGTTCACATTGACTATGAACGCCATTTCAAATCAGTTAAAATATTTTAACAAAAATTCTGGAAATATTGTTGAAGGTTTATTTGCGTTCAATCGTGGGATTATTTGTCCGAGCGTTTCAACAACGAAACTGAACGTGCACGAGCCACACGCATGTTTACGGCATAATACGTATACGTCGTGATGTTGTTATCAAAAACAAACATACTTATCCATTTCCGAATCACAATCCAGAAGCAAAGTAAAAACTTTGGAACTGACAAGTTAGGTTAGACACGTGAACTTCCACCAGGGAAGTGAGGCCGGGTGCTCCGGAAGGGTAAGCACCTCCTGTTTAGCTAGCTACACCCGTCACGTGTGTAATCAAAATTGTGTGAAAGGAACATGGAACTATGAGACGTCAAATATATCCAAGGCAATCCTGGACACAGAGACATCAAACTTATAAACAATACTGTGATGACGGCCATAAAACTTTTTCAGGGCCTTGATAATACGTCACCAATTTCGTCCTTCAATCAGTGCACATCAACTGGATGGACACGAAGGCGTGTCCGATGATCCTGTAACAAATCCACTTGCATTTGAGGAAATATCTAATTCGTTGGTTAAAATTTTTGATTTACACAAGGACACTTCTGACAGACTTTGTGAAGTTGAAGAACGAATTGATCATCAAACTCAAAGGCAGTCGATACCACAAGAAGTAAACCACCTGTGAACATAGAGGCTTGTTTACAAGGTTATAGTCCCTCGGGACTGTGTATTGCAAACGCAGTGACGCCGGCGTTTGGAATTTATAGTTTTATGAATGTCATTGCTCTCAAACTGGCAGAAATAGGAATTACACAGGCTAATGAAAATATATAGATATTAATTATGCTTGCTTTGAAGATATCACTTAATAATAAATGAACATCTTCAAATAGCACAATGTAACCTTTCAGGTTAACATTGTAATCTGTGTTTTGGGTACATCAAATATATTCAACACGTGTATCTTTGATCACAATCACGTAAACATACGTTTTATTGAAGCTATTTCAATACTTGACATATTTATGTTTGATTGTACCAACAAAATGGCAAAATTTTTGTTTCAACTTCCCAATGTCAAATAGAACTTACAAACATAACTGAATCACAAACATTTTCATCAGTCATTAGGTGCTGAATACATCAATGGTTTAAAATTATGTTTATATTAGGGAGCTAGCAAGAACAGTTGATCTTTTATTCACCTGTAAGAAGTTCTTAAACATATGGCCCAAGTTTATCAGGAGAATATTTGTCTCTTAAACCAGAAGAAAGACTAAAAACGAATATTCGCATCTGAAGAGTAACATTGTTTGGATATGTTAATAAACATTATGGTGAATTTTTTGTTTTTTACACTTGGAAACCTTCAACACCTGTTTATGGTTTATATATAACTCAACTCGTGCAGATATCAAAAAATCATTTCAAAAAGTGTTAACAATGATTTTAAACACATGCCAAGAGCTGATGCAAAACAATTGTCTTCGTGTAACGTTTTCCAGCATTAATGAATCATTCCATTGATTTCTCTTTTCATTTATCTGAAAACGTGAATTAAGGCTACATTTTTGCGTATTTTACGTTATATTGTACAACAAATGACGTTAAAACTACAAACAAAACAATCCTTTTACGTGGTATCTTTGGACTACATATGAATGTAGTTAACAAAAATGCATATAGAAAATTAATATAAAGCAATAAACGAAAGAATATAAAGCAAACGGGATTTGAAAGGACAATCATATGAAAGTATGATTTTGCAAGGACTTTTTTCAATTTTCAATGATGATAATGATGAAACAACCGCTTTTTGTCTGTTCCGTAGTGTACATATGATATTAAGTAAAAGCTACCTGACAAATCGTAATTTAAAACTCTTTTAGCACAAATAAGGATTCAAAAGTTTATACCTTGACACACTTCTTTTCCAGTTTGTTTAACCTTATTTTTTTAACACAATTATATTCATTCTCGTTGAAGACTTTTATTCAGAGCAGAATGAGATTAAAATCGTGATAAAACGTGAATAGAACCTTAGTAAATCAGAGAAAAATGACATTATCGACATTTCCAAGTTCTAAACACTTCTTTGAAATAAGGCATTTTAAATTATGCCTTTATGATTTCCTATATAAATCTTTTTCTACCTGACACAAATCGCAATTAATAAAATGCCATTGTGCACAATAATAATTAAGGTGATAAATGTCGTGATATGGTTACAATTGGTACGACACGATATGCTAGTATGAACTCTTTATGATATTGTAAAGGATATATTCTCGCAAAATACTTTCTTTTCAATAACAAAACAACAAGTATACTGCAACCAAACAATCAAAACCAAACATACTAACCCATGTCTAAATCACAATACAGGAGTAAAGTAAAAACATTGAAACTGCCATATTAGGCTAACATATAATTTTGCATAAATAAATATATGTGCGCTAGCAAGAAGACTTTTTCCATGATGATGATAATGATGATGAAATATCTTTCCGTTTTCCCAAGTATATAACAATTATGTATCAATTGATTATTTGTCATAATGATAATTACTAAACTATTCAAATGCTTTTATAATTATTTTTGTTTTTTGTTTTTAACAATAGCCTGTTTTAATAGAATATTGATTGTATTGAAGAAAAGTTAAGTGGACCATAATGATTTCCCCTACATAATCTTTGAGAGTCAGTACAGGGTATGGTGAAGTAAACCTGAGTGTCTTAGCAAAATCACTGACCGACTCGCACAAGCAGATGAAGCAATCTCATATCAGAACTAGGCGTTAAGGACAAAGGTTAGAATGGATACTAATAACAGAAATTTCAATTTGACCCAGTTACTTGACTAATGTTTGACACATTGGTACCGGGCTAAGTTTATCTCTTTTCTGCACAGGCACTTGTTTCTATGAATAAAGAGGGGTAGGTCAAGACCCATATTACTATATAATACAACAAGGTGTCTAACGACGATCTCCAATTTTTGTGACCACGCCGCTTCAGTCAGAATTTTCTACTATTAAAATGTTTAAAAATATGTCGTGCCATACATCGTTCGATTCAGAAATAATTTATCATTAAATCCAACACAATTGTATTACCCTACATGTACCCTCGTATTCATACCAGCCCATTATTTCCACCGGACCGTGACCGACATCTCGAATGCACATTACTTCCGGTCCAATCTGCAGAAAATGAAAGGTCGCAGCTGATTGGCTGTTTCCTGTTCTTAAACGAAAGTGAAAGTAAACGAACATGGAGATACTTCGAAATCGCCAAGTTATACTTGATCATGCAGTTAGGGGCCACTCAGTCCTAGTATTAGCCAGAGCGGTACGGGTAAGAGTGCATTGAGCAAAGCTATAGCAAAAGAAATTTCTTCAAAGGTAAAAATGTAGCGTGCACAGCTACAACAGGGATCATAACATCATTAAATATAGAAGGTAGGACAATACATTGTTGGTGTGGTATAGGGGATGACAGATTCACCAATGAAGGATTGTTAAATAAATTAAAATTTGATGAACATTTTTGTGAATACAAAAATAACATTTTAAAAACTGATGTTTTACTAATTGACGAAATTTCAATGCTGTCAAAAAACAGTTTGAGCAAATTGAATACATATGTAGGAATATTCGAGAGAGTTGTTATATTTTGGGGGGTATTCCGCTAATTGCAGTTGGAGATTTTTTTCAGCTGCGACCAGTTCCTGATAATTTAAAACAAGATGCAGGGGAATATTGTTTTCAATCAAAAATATTTAACAAAGTATTTTCCCATAAGTTTATCTTGACAGATGTAATGAGACAAAGCCAAATTGTTTTTATAAAAGCAGTGAATGATGTTTCTAAAGGCAATTTACCAGAAAACACATTTAATTTAATTAAAAGACTTAAACGCCCTTTACCACCAGGTGAGGATCCAATACATTTATGTTCCAGGAATTTTGACTGTTTTGTCTTTAATTCATGGAAACTTATGGACATGGTTGGAAAAGAATGTTTTCCATGCAGTTGATGATGGTGACATCAAAAAGCTGGAAAATATTCCAGCCCCCAAAAGTTTACATGTTAAAGTAGGCTGTCCAGTAATGGTGTTAAAAATCTGAGTGCAAAGTTAGTAAACGGATTAAGAGGTACTGTGTCATATATTAACCATGACGATGAAAAAATTGGTGTAAATTTTAGGTTACTAAATTCTGAGACATTTTCTGCTGAGTTAAAAAGAGAAACATTCACCCTTTACAGTTCAGTTGAGAGTAAGGTTGTCGCTTCAAGAAGGCAGTATCCTATTTGCTTAGCATTTTCAATCACCATACATAAGGCCCAAGGTCTCACTTTATCGCGTGTGGAAGTTGATGCCGGCTGCATATTTTCTCCAGGGCAGTTTGGTGTTGCAATCGGTAGAACCACAGAAAAAAGGGCTAAGAATTATTGGGTTTAACCCTACCTGCGTGTTGAAACATGATCAGTCCCTTTATGATTTTTACAATGATACTGAACAAAATGTAAAGTTTGAAGAAGATTTAAGTTGCAGTAAATATGTTTTTGATAAATTCCATGAGCAAAGTGTTGCAGAGTCACATTATACATTGTCTGACCCAGAGTTGTCTGACTTTAGTGAAGATGAAATTACTGAAATTGACTTTTTATTAAGTAGTGACAGTGATGTAATGGCTGTTGGTGAAACAGGAAATAAAACTGAACATAAAATTGAAGGAGAAGTGAAAAAAGTTAACAATATCAATGAAATAACTGCACTATTTTGTGGAGAAAAAACTGCACCAAGAGATCAGATGATCAGTTCATATTACCAAAACTTAATTAGCAATAAACCAGAGGCATTTGAAATTTTTGTAAATATTTTGTTTGCTTCATTAACTGATATTTTTAAGAAAAATATGTGGTGATGTGTCATCAGCAACACCAGACTCAAAAACATGGAATTTATTTTATACAGAATTGTATAATTTTTCTATATCATCAGATTATAACTCGTTTGTACAGTCCCTTTTTGAAAGCTCGCCTTCTGAACTTGATTATGAGATATGTAGTGTGATATTTGATAAAGTGAAATCAATTGTCTTGAATATACAGTCTCAGCATTTAACTACCTCCAGAGAAAATATGCCAAAAAATGTGAGCCCCCTTATATCTGAATCTGGACTAGGCAAACTGCGATATATTTTTGGCCGCTGTATTGCAAAGTCCAGATATTCATATATGAAAATTGCTAAACAAAATTTGTAACACAAAAAAAAAAAAAAAAAACAAAACAGAGCATCTATGGCAAAATCATTCCTGAAAGTAAAAATGTTGGACTATCTCACCACAAGTTTTTCAGATTTAGAAAAACATTCTGATTTTAAAAGTACTTTTGTATGAGACACAAAGGAAGCAGAACCTAACTGAAGGTTTGACAAATATCACAGATTCTACATTTGTGTTTGCAAAAGAGCTTGAAGAAAATAGAACTTGTGTTCATTTTACAATAAACACAACTTTCATGTATATGGGTCAGATTTTTTGAAATATTGTCATTCAATTTTGATTGAAAATTCAGTATTAATTAACAAATGGAGCTATTTATTTAATGGTTTTGAATTGTCGGACAAATACTTGTTAATGAATGATCAAAATGCAGAAAATTTGTTTGCATGAGCTTTATGTTGATGTAATTCAGAGATTCTGTCGTATAGCTGATAATCAGTTCCGTAAAGATATCTTACATCAGGTTGGAAAAGCAACAACTGAACAATTACGAAAAAGGATTGACACTAAATCAACATCAAAATCTGAGTTTAGTATGAAATCTGTTAATTAAGATAAATCACATGAAAAATATAGTACACATTTAAAATCGAAATCCAAAATATTTGATGATAGCAAATCATGTTTCAATAGATTTTTAAAAACTGACTTAGCTAAAGTATGTAAGCATATGAAATCCAGTTCACAGCAAAAGACGCCATTAATAATTTAAAAGAGAAATTGTGTTCTGTCATTCCAACACGAGACAAAATCTTACATCCTGTGTATCTGGAAAAAGACTCTAAAGTACCAGAACAATAATCAACATCACAGTCTGCAGACTTGCATGAGCCAAAACCAGGTCCTTCCACTGCTTCAGATATGACATCTCTTGTTGAAACTGCAAGTACATCTGCATCACAGTCTACATCAAAACTGAAAAAAAAACAAACTTCAATGAAATCTAGGAAGAAAGGTAAAAAAGCAAAAGAGAGCAAGGATAAAACCATATGTCCAGTCTGCAGAAAACAGTATCAGGAATCTGAATATGGTTAGCATGTGATATCTGTGACACGTGGTACCACCGAAACTGTACAAAAATTACAGACAATGACTGGGAAAATATCCAGGAGACTGACTGGTTTTGTGTACATTGCTTAAAATAGGTAATATGTGTGTGTGTGTGATGGTGTGTGTGTGTGTGTGTGTAAATGTAAATGAGTAATTTCCATGTGTGTATGTGTTTGTGTGTGTGTAAAAATTGTAACATATTTCTAACAACTCAAGGGATAACATTACAAAGGCTCAAAATGGGCCTGCATCACTCACCTGGCAGAGTCAGAACCAAAATGGAATATGTACCGACACTGATTCAAGGATCAAGCTAAATGCATAGTATGTGAATATTGCACCAACACAACAATTTTACACACACATGCACAGACAGACAGACACACACCTCGTCATGCCATAAGCTCACGTGGCTTTGCCAGGTGACCTAAAAATTACACAAGTTGATAAACATGAAAAGCACTATTTTTGTGTTAAGCCATACTTACACTTTTGTTTCCGGGCTGGTGGGCCAAGAGCTAGGGGTTTTGCTGCAAATCTTCCAACATTTGATTTTCTTGAGGTTGTTGTTTGCCCAAGAATAATGCTTTTAATACCACTGCGATATTCATTGTAGTTTTGATTTGTGTTGGCTCCATGGTAAAGTGAGCGTTGCTGACAGAAAATGTTTTCTATGATGTCACTATTTATGCGGTTTGGCACAACTTCAGTTTTTAATTGGTTAATGCAAATTCCTGTCAAGGAAACAACCCCATGATACATAAAATCCAAGTCTGCCCTTGTTTCCATTGTGATTAGCGAGTTGATTCTCTTATGAGGATTGGAAGTTTGTTGTTGTTCCCATGACTTGAACCAGTTGTATGTTTCTGCAAGCCATTTTAGCCTGTTATCACTTATATCTTTGATTGGTCTATAATCTGTGAAAAAAACTTACAAGAAAACTGGTATGTTTCAGAAATTCCAAAACCCCTACCATTTCATTTTGACTTGCTTTGTTTAGACTTGCAGTATAACATTTCATCAGATTTAACATGTTTTCATCTAGAACATCAAAAGCTAATTTGTTTTTCATTTTTGGCTTTGGCTGGGAAAAATATGCTCATCAGTCAACTTATGGTGAATTTTAAAGCTGTTATTAGTGCGATCCCATTGATAAGCATCAATAAACATTTTCCATATGATAAAATGACTATCAACAGTAAGAAAACGTTGATGACTTTGCTGAAAACCACTTGATAATACACTGTTTCGAATTTTTTCAGCAAATGAGGTGGATCCATTATAAATTTATAAATACAATTTTACGCAAAGGGTTTTTATAATGTCTTGCAATCATTTTACATGAAACTGGGTCAGAATGGGGAAAATGCATCTTCAAAAAACTTGTGTTATTGGCTGAGCCATCCATACAACAGTATAGGGCTTTAAACCCCATTTATGAAGCTCTTTAATACACAACCATGATGTAGTGAATATCTCTGCAGGTGAGGCATGTGTGTTTGGGAAATTTGCAAAGGGCCACCTAAAACCAGACTAGCCACTAAAAAGATATTGCTGGACATGGTTTGCCAATTCACATTCTATCTTTGAATTATTAAGAGCATGCATTGTCCCAATGTCATTGTCAGTATATGAGAGACCATGCAATTCAGATTTTTCTTTTGTGTGCACAATCTGCAGATCTTCTTGTATGGCAATTTCATCTAAAATTAGACCTCCATAATAACCATCTGGGTCATTGATTTGTTTTTAGCCTCATTTGACATCCAAATCATCATGTCAGTCACAGTTCCAGGTTTTTGTTGAACTGCACTTTTATAAACCTTAATTAACTGTTCTGATGGCAAAGTCAACCAGTGATTAAGAGTCAATTCTCTATATAATGCTGGGTTTCTATTATACAAACTAATTGACATACAGAGTAATTCTTTGTCCCATCTTATAGACTTTTTACATTCAACATTTGAGGCCATTATCTGTGATTGGATAAGCAATAACTGATTTTCATGTAGATTAGGAGCTAGAGCTTTAAGTTGGTCAAGTATTTCTTCTTTTGAATGATATACTGGACAGTCATTTTCTTTATCTCCTGTACTTTTTGAACGTTTTTTGTTGCACACAAATTGAGAACATTTTCCACAACACAGGTTGAATTTTCTGTTTTGTAGGGGAACACAATGCTGACAGTTTTCATGTTTAAGTACAGAACTTATGGAGTTTCCTATTTTACGCTGGACTTTTGTACACTTAGTGCTTTGAGCAAAAGAATTTTCATCCTTGTTTTTTATTTCATACCCATGGCATGGTTGCAATACCAACATGCAGCGAAATATTGCAGGTAAGGAAGTTGCAATGAAATTTACTTTTTCAGGAATAAAAAATGCTGCAAGTCTACTTGTTTATTATCCATCATTGCTGATAAAGTGTTATTGTCATTTATTGTCAGAAGAAGGACAGAATTATGTCCATTAAAAACTGTATATCATAAGTATATCTAAAAGTAATTGAAGTTGAGTCTTCATTGAAAACAAACCAGTCAGGAGGTTTCATTTTCTTTACATTATGAAATGAAATTTGAGAACTTGATACCAATTTTTGTACTGAAATGCTTTTAAAACTTTTAACCTGTTTACCATTTAGCTGACACATAACACGGGATGTTTTCACAGTTGGAAATAATGCTTGTATTACATTTCCTACAAGCTGTGTGCTAATTTCAGGAATATTTATATATTCACTGCTCTCCTTAAATTCCTTTGCCAATTCATAAATTTCTTGAAGAAAGGTATTTTTCATTTGATCAAGGACAATGTGTTCTGACAACCTACAATTTAAAAGTAATGAGTCAGCATGGCTCATTTTCTTGAAAACAATATTTTGTCAGATTTCAGATTTTGTCAGTGTCAGTATTATGTATAACAGAATAATATTAACATGAATAAATATTGATATTTATTGAGCAAAAATATTTTCATAAAATAACATTGTATTGTGAATAAGTAATTCATTACTATTGATAGAAACAAATGTCTGTGTTTATATAGAAACATCAGTAAATGAATGAATGATGATAAATTGTCTTAATATGGATCTTCTGTTTGTTTTCTTACCAAAAAGTTACTGGGAACGCCATTTTCATGTTTGAATTTCCCTCCAGATGTCTGTACGTGATACTTGGGTGTTTTCATAAAAATTCGGAACTCTCGGGACTTACCATAAGTTATAATGGTTGGAACGATTTGGTTTTGAAAATCCATCTTACAAAACCCCGAGTCCAACTGTAATATTTTTTTCAATTAAAAAATATTCATTAAAAATCATGATACATATTTAATTTTAAACACTACTTAAAATTATTTCAAATGAGCATTTACCGCGGACCGGAAGTAATGTGCATTCGAAAGCTGTAGTCGAGATGTCGGTCACGGTCCGGTGGAAATAATGGGCTGGTATGAATACGTGGGTACATGTAGGGTAATACAATTGTGTTGGATTTAATGATAAATTATTTCTGAATCGAACGATGTATGGCACGTCATATTTTTAAACATTTTAATAGTAGAAAATTCTGACAGAAGCGGAGTGGTCACAAAAAATTGGAGATCGTCGTTGAATATATTGATGCGCCAGATTTTTACGTAATGTATCTATAATATGTGTTGCTAATTTAATATGCTTAATTATTTAAATACATATCGCATTGTGTATTTTACCATACCACATAATGATACAAAAAGTTACACCCTCACACTTCTTCGTAATATTGCTTTAATGAACTTTAACCTTCAATAATTTATAACACTATGGCATTAAATGTTCTTGAACACTAGAACTTGAGAGAATAAGAATTAAATCGTGATTAAATATAAATGTGAATAGAACCTTTAAAATCCAGGAAGCTTGTAATTAAAGGTATTTCTAAATCCTTATTTTTGTTTGAAATTAGATATTTTAAAATGGTTTCTTGATATTTTCCTAACTATTAATCATTTTCTTCCAAACATAATGCTAATTAGTAAAATGTCATTGTGTATTATAATAAGTGAGTCGATAAATGTCAGGACATACTTACAATCTGAATGGCACCAAATATTAGTATTAATTAAAGCTAATGGGATAACGAATGAAACACAGATTCCATGAAATATTTTTTCTGCATGATAAAACAGCAAAATGAACTTCAAAAAGTTCCATTGATTTTACACATAACTTTACTGTGATTTGTTCTAAGAAGATGTCGTACAACAAACATACCAGTCAATGTTCAAATCACATTCTAAATCCAAAGTATAAACTGATGTTGTGAACATTAAGATGGGAAAGAATATTGAAGTATAGGACTGGAAATATACCCAAGATAGGATTTATTGAGACATCATACTATATACAACAACAGTGGTATAAAATGTTAAGAGAACATTGATAAACCTGGTCTTGAAATATCAAGACAATTTATTTGTTAGCATTTTGCTTTGTTGTGTAAGTTTTCCGTTGGGTGAACATGCACTGCCATAACGTATTAATTATAAACAAATACACCATAATCAGGAGAAGCACGTTTATTTATGTACATGTAGAAAAGGTCAAAACAAAAAAAATCATCACGTTTGTCATGCATCATTAAATGAATTATTAAGCGGATGCCATAATGGAGGTACAGGAGAAAATATGAAACAGAAAATGAAGATTAGAAATATTTAATTAAAAGTCTTTGAATAGGGTATATAGTGACATACCAAATTTTAGAATTTTCTGCAGTTAATACTAGATACTTTTCTTATATCAATAACAGAATCCTTTAGATCATAAGGTAGATATAGTCTGTTATTTACAGGTAGTGTGTTTTCAATGCCTTTTGTTTTAATTAGTGACACTCTGCTTCTTAAGAAATACAGACACTTAAATTTAAAGTTATAATGATTGGTTAACTGATATACAGTAAGATAATAATAAACTTTTAAATATTTTATATATTTAATTTTGAAAAATAAATTTTAGAAAAAACTATAACAAAATAGTTAAAGTATTTTAACAGGTACTAAATATTTTTACCAGTATCAAAAAAACATGTTTACTCCTTCACAAGAGGTTACTCTCTATATAATGTCCACCCGTCTTATGAATTCATTTTTGCCCCCCCCCACCACCGGGTTGGTCTTCAGACACAGATAATCCTGTAATTCTAGATTCATCTGTTCATAGTAAAGGTTCTTTTAGACAAAATATCTTAACAAAGAGGTTATGTTTGGTTCAAATAAAGAATTAAGTGACCATAAACACTAGTCTTATCGGACAGAAAGTTTCTATATATGAACAGTCCCCATAACAGAGTCACTGTATATTGTGATTGTTCTATATAACGATCACTTTATGGCTTGAAATGAGTTTAAGTCCGCTATGTTCCCTCAGTCATGTTAATGTCAATACTTATCTATCAGTCATCAATCATTAAATAATATGATCTGTTTATCATTTGTAATATTTGTTAACAATTACCATTCTTTCATGCACATGTTTCGTGTTTTTGTCAATTACATCAAAAATACTTATACATGTTCGACATAATCTATCGATGGATATGCTGGACTGACTGTTGGTAATAAAGAATGGATTGAAAAAAGTTATTATAGTAGACTAATAGTAAAATGCACGAAATAGTGAAATGGTACAGGAACCGTTTATCATTATATTCTTTTTCCTTGCAGATGTGCGTTTATCGGAATATTCTACAATTTCTCTAAAGAGGAGTCACAGTAAAAAATTATTTAAATTTTGTTCAAAATGTAAAAATTCGACTTCCTTACTACAATCGTCACATCAGGTTCTACGTTTTTGCTGTTGGCTTACTACATCCTTAAAATGTTTAAGACGTGCCTTAAGTATACATTATCGATAGCTATAATTATTGATTGCTTTAAGTATCGATTGCTATAATGTTCAGCATGCAGAACGTTATTATCCTACCTCTGTGCATTTCCAATACTAAAAAAACTAATAAAATAAACGACAGATATGTCTGTGAATTAAGTATTGGTTACTGAACTATTTTTGACATTATTGTAGAAAATGATCTACCTTGCTGCAAACTATAAGTCATTTACTGGATATCATGTATAGTGCACAGGTGCTCTACACCACCGGGTAATCATACT
This sequence comes from Anadara kagoshimensis, assembly GCA_021292105.1. Classification (NCBI taxonomy): domain Eukaryota; kingdom Metazoa; phylum Mollusca; class Bivalvia; order Arcoida; family Arcidae; genus Anadara; species Anadara kagoshimensis. The sequence goes on from CM037870.1 coordinate 49,382,883, forward strand.
TCAGTTTCACTGTAGAGATTCGATTCGTTATATGAGCAATGATCACATAGACTTCTGCGCCTATGCAAACGCCCGGTTGCTTCTGATGTTATACAAACATTTAAAATTTAAAAACTAAAAACATTGTCTAGGTTTATCAAATTTGTTAGTGTTTAGATTCCACATAAAACAGTCAACCAAACGAATTACCAAGATACTTTTTGCAATTTATGGTCCCCCGATTAATAAATTAGATCGGATGCATATCATATATATATCAGTACAATAAAAAATTCGGTGTAATAGAATAAATATTACATTTCTGATAGGGTGACAGTTCATATCTCAAAAAACATTATCAGCCTCGGCATACAATTTTTCCTTGAGGTGACCATACATATGTAATATTTATATATTGTCATTTGTTTTCATTGCTTTGTTCTATTCTTTTTTATCAATAAGATTTTTTTGTCCTTTATATAAAATGGCATTCTAATGCATGTCCAAATCGCAATTCCAAAGCTTTGAAAATAAAGCCATTTAGTTAAACACGTGAGCTCCCACGAGGGAAGTGAGACCGGATGCTCCGGAAGGGTAAGCTCCTTCTGTATAACTATCTATAATAGCAAAGTGTGTAATCAAAATTAAGGATAAAAGGAACATGGAACTATGCTTCTTATCACCAATATTGTGATGATGACCATTCTTTTTGAGGGCCTTAATAACCCTACTTTTACAATATCCATTTAACTATAATTTGAAATCCAACATTAACATAAAATGAATGGATAAGTAACATAAATCCTGTACATATAATTTGTTTTTGTTGCAACAACTATATTCTTAACTTATATCTAATGTTTACAATAAACAAATATACAATCTGGATAGATTTGTCACTAATATGATATACACACTTTTAAATAATTTTGTTGTAAACACTTGGAATCTTTAAGCTGCAAATGGGGTTTATTCCCGGTTTTAAGGATCCTATTTCGCTAAATTAATCAAACTATAGCACATGTCTTCAGGTGAAGATCAGTGAAATATATAATTAAAGCAAGATGACGCCTAGAGCATTATACAAAGTCAACTTTATTGAAAACATAATTTGAATCAGTACAAAGGTGCCATTCTCAAGAAAATAATTTCGAAACAGCATACCGATGACATTGAGATAATTGCATGTATTACTTTATATCATTAACACGTGTCGTGTTCTGGGTTGTCTCGACCTTTGCAAAGTACATGATGTCAGTCAGAAATTTCGTTCTTTTCTTTTAAATAACAATTCTTGCTGAAATCATCAATTTGTTGGAAAAGTCAATGAGGAATCATTGTTGTATTTACGTGGTTAATGCTTGCAATGTTAGAGAGTCGACAAAACCTATTATTATTGTTACATAATGACACTACAACACTGCTAACAAGACGCTTTTACATAGAATGAATTAGTGCGTAAAACAATAGGTTCTTCCCATTAACTGAGACCTGTTATAAGAAAATTAATCGAATTTAAGCCAAGTCTAAAAGTCTCTGACTGTAAAGATTGTTGGTTAAAGATGTAGATTATAATTATGCAACAGGTCAAAAATTAAGAAAGTAATTACATATGTGGTTAGGTGTAGCTAACAGAAAGTGCCTAATCTAACGGAGTGCCCAGAATCATTTCCATGGTGGAAGTTCACATGATTTTAAATTAATTAGGCAGTTGTTTATTTCTGCTTTTGCTTTTTTATTATGATTTAGTTACGGGTTGGTCTATTTCATTCAGTCACATTTAGTCTCATTCTAGTTTGAAGGCAATAAAGGACATACTATAGTATTTGTGTTTTTTTCTAAATCTTTAATTCTTGATTACACAATGAAGTGAGCTGCTTACAAAAAATGTTGATTTATGAATATTGCAAGTATGGGCTTGTAAAGAACCTCAATTGGCGTTATAGCTGTAATCACAATATTGTCGATAGGTTGTTGATAAGCTTCACCTCTCTGTATTTAACATAAGCCGGGGATATGCTTTATGTCCTATAGTTTCAATTTCTTTTTCTGAATTTTGATATAACACGTACTGACTGTAGCCGGGTAAAAAGGAAATGCTTACTTTTTTGAGATATCCTTGGTGAAAGTCAACGTGTTAAAATGAATACCTATTTTTCTATTTTTATTTTTGAATTGTAATTTGGACATAAAATGGTATGTTTGTGCTTAGTTATAGATTAAAAAAAGCCGTTTAATTTTATTATATATGGTAACTTATAGTCTCACGAATACTTAGGAACATGTTTATTCTGTCATTAGCCTGCATATGTACGATTGACAAAATATTTTGCTATAGAAATATTTAATACAATTATATGACAATCGGAACATGCTAGTGAATATCTAAAATATTAAAATCAGCTTTCATCAAATAGTAAAATTCCAAAGACTGTTATCATTCAGGTGATGCTTAAATATGGGTTAAAGCTTAAATAAAGGATGAATAACTGTTGTGTTTAAGTTTTTTCTTATATCATTTTAAAATTTAAAATAGTTGAAATGGATTTCAAAAATTGTTTCCTCTGTAGGCTTAAATTTTTAGTGGCATTCCGCTAATTTAGAGATAGGTTAATACAAGCTTATAATCGAACTTTAAGCATCTTATAGCAAAGTGGTGCTGTATTTTTGATTTGCTGTGTTTTCCTTTATAAACAATATCTAGTTTCAATATAGTCTTCAGAGCAGTTTATTTTTATATATTTACGTTATACCAAAATTAAAAAACATGACATTGTCTGGAACTAAGTGCATTCTTTGCAGTACTATACTTTATTAACGTCAATCAAAGCTCGAAGGCAGGAAGTCAGTTTATTAAGTATATATAAACAAGATTAAGGTAGATCAAACAAACAGTCCATATTATATTACTTATATCGAGACGTCAACAATTCCAGGCTTAGTCGCAGAAATTAATATCCTAATAATGCATCAGCTTCTTATGGCTATAAGCACCAAGTCCCCTTTTTTACATAGTTACCGTCAAACAAATTATTGTTGAATTTATCTATATTTACAGGTATGGCCTTTGCATGTTTATTAGGTATAACAGGTATAATTTCAATACAGCAAACTAAAATACCATAATAGATGATTAAGACATAGTATGATTCGTCTATGTAGTATACCTCTTTTTCTTTCGAATGCTAACTTGGTAAATAATTTTGAGACACTTGAAACAGTCACATTAAGTTTTTATACACAAACTTTGGACTGGCACTGATTTGTTTGACAAAATCGGTTTATAAAGGTATGTGTGTGTATAAACATTTATCCTGCAACTAACGTGTACATTGACATCATAAAGCCTGTCGAATAAACCTTATCTTTATTCGGTCACTGACCCAATAAAGCCACGCGCTAACTGTGACGTCACAGTTACGGCACTACTTTTTCCATTTAACATTTGACGTAACCTTTGACCCAAATGAACCCCATTCTCAATGTAACCAAAACACAGTATAATAAACATGATCAATAAATTCATAAATTTTAATATTTTATTTTAAAAAAGATTGATTTTTTAAAAAAAAATACACGTAGCTATATAAATATGATTTAAAAATAAAAATGAAAAATTATAAGTTGTTACTTTATTCCGCCGGACTTTTAGAATATGGCAGAAATACAGAAAAACGTCTGCAACATTTCATCAAAGAATATTTATTTTAATATTACTATTGTAAGAATTTAAGATTTTGTTACATATATTAAATATGAAAATAATATCGTATTGTAGTTATTTATTTAAATAATTGAGAACTACATGTGCTTGAACGTCGGACTGAGCGAAAATGACAAGTACGGGTGTGATGGGGTAGCGTGACGTCACGTAAACTTTTGGATCCTTGCGCTTGGAGTCAAACAGATGGATAACACGCAGTTACAATAATATTATGATTTAAGGACGTATCTGTTGCAGGATAAAGTAAATACATGGTCATTGACGGTGAATAAAGGTCGTATTTGGCTCGGGGGCGAAAACGTGTAGAAAGCTCGGCAGAGCCTCGCTTTCTACACGTTTTCTCACCCTCACCAAATACGACCTTTATTCACCGTCAATGACCATGTATTTACTATGTACTAAGCAATACAACTGGAGGATATCACCACTCAAGTAATTTTGCAGCAACTTTGCTTTTAAATGTAACATAATAAAATACCAAATAAATATTATTGTATCAATCAATGATTAAACAAAATACCGATCCAAGCTAAATTTATAATCCCAACAGCGACAACGCAAAAACTTTAAAAAATGACAATTCAGGCTAAATACTATGGAAATGATGCCTCGTTGTACGAAATAGTAAGCACTTCCTGTTAAAAAAGCTACACTCGTCACGTGAGAAATCAAAATTGATACTGACAGAAACATGTAACTATGGGACGTCAATCATCAATTTTATGATGACGGTCATAAACTTTATGTTAATATGTTGGCATGAAATAAATATGCAATCGCTTTTCAATACATGTTCGTTGACAATTTATAATTTTGGTTCCATCAAACCAAACTTAGATAAGCAATTTGGTTTTTAACAATAACCTATATGTCTGATTTTTCACACATTTTTGTTTTAAAAAATCTTTCTTTATTACTTACAAACCATGCATTTTTTACATTTAAATTGGAGCAGTGAAATCTATTTCAAATGTACAATTGCTTTCAGAGGCTGTGATTAAATATTCTAAAACAATTTTGTATGATTAGCGCTATTGTTGAGTCCCATTATTGTTTCATATTTGTATAATATGTATGAAGTTCATGGTTACACTTATAGCGCCATATCGTATTGTACATTTCACTTTGTCCTTGACAACCACGATAAAGATTTACTATATCTAACACATCTTATGCCCCTTGACCCAGATTCAGAATCATTTCTGAAAAACGAGTTTCCTTAATTTAAAATCTTGTACATAATGTTTGACATATTTTATATTACTACAAACATACGTTTCAACAAATTAAAAATATACTACCACATTAAAGCTTGATGGTCTTCAAACGACAACTTAAATTCATAAAAATAGAGAAAAAAAATTCATTATTCAGCATTCAAATGTGCCCGATTATAATTAATGTATGATTGTAAATCTGGGACCTGCAGTTTATTACACATGGTGTTTAGAAATGCTTCAGGATGTTTATGATTATATCATACACTGCACTATGCAGCAAATAAAGTACGAATAAATAAATAATTAATTGTCGACAGGTAGCTATAATTGATGTTGCATTTAGATAAACTTAAAACGGCACCAAAATAATTATAAAATTATATAATGCACAGTAAGCAATCATTAATATATCAGAAAATGCAGTCTGCCTGATTAGAAAACCCATGCTGAACTGAAAATTGAAGCAAACAAAAAAACCTGAAAGATCGTAATATAATTTAAAACGATAAAAAAGTATTGAAATTTATGTTTCAGCTTACAATACTTCCTCATATAGCCAGGGCATCTAGTTTTTATGCTATAGTGACTAATTAGATAAATATGAATACGGATAAGGTAACTGTTTTTGCTATTTTTCTTCTTTTTTTTACAGAACTCCCCTTCTTTATTTCTCTCAGTAAAATTATTTTTTGTCCATTGTCTCATTATCGTTGCAGATTTCATAAAAAATTTAATTTTAGAAAATACGTGAAATGCTGTTTTTACTTTCTTTCTCGTAGCATATAGCGTTTTGAATGTGAACTGGGGTGTATGTTTGTAATCTTCAGGCCAGTGCATCTGCTGTATAGTTTGATGAAAATAAAATGAGTGTCTAAACACATTCGTAATAGGGTGTGGGTGTATATAAATATGTCATTTATTTTAAAAATGTTGCTGTAAAAGTGAATCTCCCAAATGATGTTTCTTGAAAAAAGTTATGAAAAAAGGAATGAAACCCCAGTTTTACACTCATTCCTTAATCTAAATCTGGCAAATTTCAAAGCTGAATTATTGAATTATTTTTCTCTATATCCATAATTTAATGTGTCAATGTAAAAACTATTCTAAGCTTATAAAATTTATATTCATATTTTGTTGAAACTTTTTATTTGTTTTGTAGCTCTATAAAATAATTATCTTAAGTTATCAGATTTTTAGTAGGGGGCAATCTTAGTTAAGGAATGATTATGTATCTGGGACAGAAAATATGTGAGACGAAGTAGATTAATTACGTGGTTGTAAAGGAGTTGAATTGAGTAATAGTGATTAACGTCCCAGTCAAAAGTATTTCACTCATATCGACACAGGTATAGGCGAAGGTGCACAAATTTTGCCTGTGCGTTGCTTTGATGGCATGATACAGCAGAGCTCTTTATCAAGCCAAGTCTACCTTGATATAGGACGTAGTTTATTTTAATTTCCCACTCAAAATAACAGCGACTTTCATTTCGTAATGCCGAGTGCATGGCGAAACAACAGTCACTACCCACTTTCAAGTTTAACGTCAGACCTGTTCAGGGTTCGAACCCAAGACCTCCCACTTGCGAAGCGACCATTCTACCAAATAAACTAAAGCAGTGGTATGGTTGTAAAGGATCATTTGGACTGTAAACCCCGATTTGAGGACAAGAGTATGGACGTGAACTTCATACCTATACCATAGGAAACAATTTTTGGGGTCAACTATATCATTTACCAAGAACATCAAATTCTATGAAAGCAATTGTGTGGAAACAAATTTACCTTCTCCTCTCTACATTAATAAGGCATGGTATGTAAGTCATAAAGAAAGAAAGTTTTGAAATTATGTGAAGGATCAGACTTATAGCTAATAACTTAAACCAAATACGCCGTTTCCAAGATACATAGTTCCAGACGAAGTGTCACGTAACTTAATTTAGGGCACTATTTTACCGCTTCGATTGTAAACAATAAGGTGAATCGCTACACGACATCATTTTCAGTGATAAATTCAAAACGATAATTTTTCTTCTAAACATGTCATTTGGAAATTTTTTAAGTGTTGTAAAAAATGTTATAGACAATTTAAAAAAATATATACATTCATTTTAGTCACTAAAATTGGTGGACACGGCACTCCATGTTGTGATCAGGTGATCGTTGCATACGAGAATCCAAGCGACCGAAATTAAGATTTTGAACCACTTTCGGATATATTTTTGTTTATTTTGTCCAATAATAAACAAAATAATTTAAATCAAGTGTAAAATCGGGCAGTCTAAAGTGAAGTTATGCAGTGCACCTCTCATCTAACTTCTCCTTCCCTTGCAAAGGATTCCATTCACTCGTACTAAATTGTGCTAAACGTGGCCCCGGGGGTAATAAATTAAGGACTTATAGAACTTTTAAAAAAAAATTTATACTGAATTCTATGTTAGTAGTTTTTTATCTCATGCACAGAGGAGTGCCCTGGCACAATTCAGGTGTGGAATAGCACCACTTCGTATTGAGACAGGGAGGTATGAAGGTATCCCATTAGAAAACCGTACTTGTTTAAACTGTGGAATCGGAATCCCATGTTATTTTACATTGTGTTTTATATGACGATTTAAGAGATGTTTTATTTGAGATAACGAGAAGTGTTGGTTTAATTATGGTTTTAGTTTTGACCTTTTAAGCGATTCCGACAAATTACGTATAATGTTAGCCCACAGTGATATGCGTTTAAGTGCTGCCAAGTTCTGCAGTAGTGTTTTATTACCTTGCAGTCATTTTTATATTCATAAGCAGTTGTTTTACTATGTACATGTACATGACATGTTTTTTATAAGGGCTTTTTGTTCTATAGTTTTTATAATTTTAAAGTCTCTTGTAACTCTTTTAAGAGTGGCATATTTATATATTTTATGTGTGCTTATAATGTTTTATATGTTGTATATATTATGATGAGACTATAATAAAATTTATTATTATTATATAACTAATTATAAAATGTCCGATAAATCTTTATGAACTATATTTAAATGTTAAAATGTCATTAAATCTATTCATTTAAAGAATTTTAATTATTTGATGCAGGTATTAGTTCGAATAAATGTGTTTTAAGTATTTAAATAAAGTCCATCGCTACCATCCTTCAGTCGATAAATGATGACATTTTTGTTATGCCCTAAATTACAGGCCAGTCACGTGATTAAGGTCGACACTAAAATCCGAATCGGCAAGGAATGAATGCATCCAAGAAATGACGTATTGCTCATCTAAATCTGTTTTAATGGAATCAAAATCATGAGTTGAAAAGAAACATGTACTCAAAAGCTATTGTATATTTATTTAATTAGAACATATTTACATGACCGCAATAAAAAATTGTTAATAAGGATGATTTTACTATATCAAAAAATATCTTGAATATACCTGACGAAATTGTTGACGAAATGTCAAAATATTATTTGAAAGAGAACGAAGAAAACTGTAAAGACGAACAGCAACACGCTTTATCTGAATCATATGTTATGATATATTTTATTATGTTTGTTGTGATAAATATCAATTAATAAAACTTACAATAGCCATACCTTTATTGTTTTTATATTCAAATCTAACAATTGTTTCTATCACGGTAACTTTGTTAAAAAAAGACTTAGGGCTCATAGTCATAAGGTAATAAATTATTAAGGAAATAATTTCTAAAATTTCTGACTGAAACTGTTGACGCCTCGCTATAAGAAACATTATATAGACAGTTGTTTGATCTACTTTAATCTTATTTTAATAAACTAACTCCATGTCTTCGAGCTTTGATTGCTGTTAATAAAATATGGTATTCCAAAGAATGTACTTAGTTCCCGACAATGTTTTCTTTTTACTTTTGTATAATGTATATTGTAACATTACACTGCTTTGTTTATAAATACATGAAGATTATATTGAGATCAGATAAAGTTTATAAAGAAACAAACAGCAAATCAAAATATAACACCACATTGTTTGATTTTAAGCAATCTTTAAATAATCTAAATGCCACTAAAATTTTAGTGGTTATAATTCTCCGAAATTTTATAATTTGATGATCGCTTATTTTCATATTTTTAATAATTAACTAAATAATAGGATTAGAAATGTTTACACAAGCATATTCCTTTGTCATACAATGGTATTTATTAAGTCTAGAGTATTTGTATTGGAGAACATATTTTGGCAATCGTACATTTGCGGGCAAATATTAAAATTGCACTAAATCTTAACGTTGGAAAACAAAAACAAACAGACCAATCCGTGAAAAACATGATCCAAAAAGAGAGAGGAAGAAATAAGAAACACAAAAAACTGCCAAATTAACTTAAGAGCATGTGAATTTCCACCGTGGAGATTATACCTAGAACTCCAGTAGGATTACCATCTTCTGTTTTGGAAGCTACACCCAAACACATATTTTATTATTTTCTTAATTTTACAATATATTGTTTACTCCAAACTATGTACAAGATTTATCACTAAGGTTAATTTTTAAATATCAATAAGTTTAAATTATAAAATTCCTTTGTTTTGTATCGAGAATCATCTTGCACAAATAAGACCTTTTTGAACTAACAAATTATCGCTTACACAACTAACACATGCCCAAAATTACCATTTTCAATATTGCTGAGGTTATATCTTAGATATTTACGTTGTTAATAGAAAAGTGTGTAGGCCCTATTTCAACAAACATCCTTTCTAGAAAAAGACATAATGTATTCCAGTTTCTCTTTAATACAACATAATTATTCCTCTGTCGGTAATAATGTCACGAATGCTAATGTCTCTCAATTATATAAAAAGTATGTCAACGTTTTGTTTTCTTCAAAAATTAGTTTACCTGCTGTAGAGCATTAATTGTTTGCAGATTTTATAAATTGTATTTTCTATAATTACAGGACATTTACAACAAATAAAGAAATTATTGTGTTCATGCATACAACACCCTAATCAATAAAGCATACAAGTCATAATTATGGATAATCTATACATGTTGCACACTCTTGACATAAATTGTTATCAATGCAGCATTTGTTACCTTGATAACCAAAATTATTAGATATGACGTCCTGTCAGACAATGTAATCAAAAACAAACATACTAATCCATGTCTGAACCACAATCCAGAAGCAGAGTAAAACTTTGGAACCGTGAAGTTAGGCAAGACACGTGAACTTCCACCAGGGAAGTGAGGCCGGGTGCTCCGGAATGATAAGCACCTCCTATTTAGCTAGCTACACCCGCCACGTGTTAAATCAAAATTGTGTGAAAGGAACATGGAACTATGAGAGGTCAAATATATCCAAGGCAATCCTGGACACAGAGACATCAAACTTATCAACAATACTGTGATGACGGCCATAAAACTTTTTGAGGCCTTGATAAGCCTAGGCTTGCAATATCCTTGAGTCAACAATTTATTTGCAAGCAGCCTATTTCGTTGTATAAAGTCCCCGTAGTGGGAACAATCTCTACCATAGCGTATTAATTGGGAAACAAATACACCATAAGCAGGAGAAGCAGGTATATTGCTGCATAAAAAAGGAAAGTTGACAATAGAATAATTAATATTGAATTCATCACGTTTGTCATTAAGTTTCGAATGTAGCCTTTCGTGTGCGTCATAATTCAGGTATAAGTCTAAATATGAAGCAGAACTTGAGGAATCAGTCGTGTCTTTTATTTCAAGCTAATATGGAAATATAAATTTTGAAACAAAATTAACAGGAAAGCCAAAACATTATATTTAAAAAATACCTGGCTTAAAAGAGGTTTATAACTCATTTGATTTGAATATTATTTAAATACCCCGGGTTATCTTGAATTATAAGCATATTTTAATAAGATTCTTGATGTATATATTATGACTCACTGTAAGGTAAACTAACATTCAAATATTTTACTTAAGGTATGCAACAATATAAGAAACTGTCCACATGATATCCATAAAATAACATTTGTTATGTCAGGGTTAAAACAATCGAGTTCTTTGTAAGAGTCTTTCACTCACGAATATAACAGACATTAAGGTACCTTTTTATATTAACGAATATATATTATAACATATATTTGGCTATTTATTTGAGGGAAATGACAAAGTGATCAAAACCTATATTGACCTGATCAAGGCATTGGGCATTGGAGGTAATATCGCCAGTTTGTTAAAACTTGTCCTTAAACCTTAAAATGTGAAGCTGTTCATATCTGATCATGATTTAAATGAGAGTATTTTAGGTCATTACGAAAGACTTCACTATTCAAACGCCTTTCAACTGTAACGAAACGAAATAATTTCGTGTTTAATGGTGTTTAATAATCGATCTGTTTGATATTGAATTCAGTGTATTACTCCCTAGTCTTAGTAACATGTTTGGATAGTTAGAGATATTGCCTTTAAACTGTATGACAAAAAATGGAGGTCGAGTACAGACATATAGCTGTAAAGCTGTATTTGACGCATTAAAACAGTAAGGATTGTCTAGTTATAGTTTGTGGTTCGAACACGATGTGTTAACTCACTAGTATTTTGATTTGATACCATCCAAAATGTTTGTTAAATTTGCCTGAATAAGTTGACAGGCTATTCCATTTCTATAGATAATAGGGCCACATAGTCATTTCGAGTAAAGGGCACAATGTACCATATTTAATTGACGTATCGCCGGTTATGCCTTTTATGTTCCGACCCTGGCGGCCGCGAACACGGTACAAAAGCAGCGTCACGACAACTAATGACGTACTAGTGTTCAGAGACGTCATTAAATTTTTCATTTTGTGTGTCATTCAAGCATGCTGGTCCTTTATCGGAACATTGTGGGCATGACCGGCGATCCGTCAACTATAATACTTTTGAGAATGCATAAGATATTTGAGAATTAACCTATTTTAGACTTTTAAGAAAAATATTAGCAGCTTATAAGTAGCGCTTGTTATTATATCCCCCGCAAACTAGTTTGAGAGGGTATATAGGAATCGCCATGTATGTCTATCTATCTGTCCGTCCGTCTATCTGTCAGTATTTCCTTGTAGAACAGTGTCCGGGACATATCTCATAATTGCTTTAGACGACTGTCATAAAACTTTACATGAATATTCTTCATGGTCCATAAAGAGCTATGACCTTGAACCAAGGTAATATCTGAAAGCTAAAGTCGCGGAAAAACCTGAAATATTGCTACTCATTGGCTTATCTATTATTTTATTACAGGAAATAAATGTAGAATAATATGCTAATTCAGCATGATAATACATAAACCTTTTAACGTCTTGTTTTGATATTCTCTTCATTTAATGTGTCATGTTGTAGCTGGCTAGGGCAAAGCCAACTTTTTAATCTATATTATTTCTGTTCACAAAATAATTGTTCAATTGTACTTTATGTCGATTATACGTTAGCATCAAACTGACCCCCTGACATTAAATGTATACGTATGATGTTAGATATTTTTCTAATTTCTAGTTGAAATCTGAAAACAACACTTGTATCATTAGTCCTTGAAAACGATCAGATCTCTCGCAGCAAAATGTCTATAAAACTATTGCTAATAGAATACGTATTTATAAATGATCCTTGCCTAAATTACTAAGATTTTTAGAGATGTAAATGGATTTATTTTTGCTCCCTTAGGGCTACTTTCATAATTGAACTTAGTCTCGGTGGTTTGAAAGTGTCAATTGGTAGGTTAGCTTTAGGATAGGATCAGTGAAAAAAATAACAAGATTAAGTGTGAGATGAAGCCTGGAGTAATACATGAACTTAGATACATGGCAAAATTTAATTATTTGATTCCATACAAAATGCCAGCATTTTCAAAACGGTATGTTATTACCTGTCTCGTTGACACAATTATACGTGCTACTTAAGTCACGATTCTGATACATTCAAGTGAATTTAACATTTTCAATCGATTTTAAATGCCAATGTGGAATATGCCTAATGTAAGAATTGACACTTTTAGATCGTGAGTAACCCGTTATGTATATTACTGTTGTATGACAATGATGCAGAATAAGATTTTGATAAATAGAAAATTAGTTAATTGGATATGTGTGAATACTTAGTATCAAAATGTTGCACCAAGAAGGGCTTTAAAATTATTCCTCTTGCTGCTAAATTAAATTCCAAAACAACGTTTTAAGTACCGAATTGGATTTCAACGAAACGTTTTCAGTGCCAAATTGAATTTTGATTATAAATTTTAAATGATTTAAAGTCATTTTAAACACCATTGGTGGTAAATGTTGTTAGTGAAAAAAATATTTTTACACGTATTGTTGTAAGCGGCTCAAGGTATTAAATCAAACACAAACATACCTGTCCATGATAATAAATTAAAACATTCAGATCTTGAGACTCAAAAGTTACTCAGTACTATTGTTGTCATAATACTAATGCATTTTATATCAGCTAAATCAAGGCGGAGGTCATATAAAAGTCGTAAAGTAGTACAATAGAACTTATACAATGTTTTGTTTCATTTCCAAACAATGTTTTTGTCGGCATTGAATTAAGTATGCCTTAATTTGAAGTAACCGTCAATTTAATTTGATAATTTGCAGATAGCCAAGTGAACTTTGTTCTGCGGGAGTTCCATTTCTCGCCTTGTCGATACACTTGTGAACAACAACAACAACAACAACACACACACACACACACACACACACACACAGTAAACAAAGTAATGGTTTAATGTTTTAATATTGAAGTGCGAAACTATCCAAACACGTATAGCTCATTGTTTAAACAATATCAAGTTGTACACAAGTTTAAAAAACATCAGAATAGTATGTAGTATCACGCTGTATAAGCATTATATTCTACTTTTATTTTCTGTAATTAAAAAATAGACAAGCCAGTGAGTAACAACACTTTAAATGTTTCCCGCGACTTTGACCTTTCAGATATGACTTTGGTTCACGGTCATACCCCAACTTTGGACAATGAAGATTATTCATGCCAAGTTTTATGACAGTCGCCTTGAAACTAGTTTACGGGGGTATAATAGATAGCGCTATCTAAGTAACTCATAAATTTTTTAAAATATCTTTAAAAAATTGATTTCACGAATATCTTTTCAAAAATATTACAATTGAATATGAAACGAAGTGTCCTTTACTCAAAATTACTATATGTCCTATCATATCTAAAAATGAAATAGCCTGTCGTCTGATTAAGGCAAATAGTTAACAAAAATTTTGGCCTATTTCAAATCACAATACTAGTGAGTAAAAACATAGTGTCTGAATCACAGATCGTAAAGAAATAATCCTCAATTTTTAATGCGCGAAATATAACAAGAAGCCATGTGTCTTTACTGGGGCGCACGAATAGCAGATCGTCTCTTCATCTTTTTCATGCAGATAAATGCAATATTACTAACTATCCAAATATGTAAATAAGACTACGAATGTATACACTGAATTCAATATCAAACTGATTGATAAATAAAGACCATTAAACGGGAAATAACTTCGTCTCGTATCAATTGAAAGGCATTTGAATGGTGAGGTCTTTTTCAAATAGAACGATGTATGACCTAAAATACTCGCATTTGTATCATGATCAGATATGGACAGCTTGACATTTCTAGGACAAAGAACTAGTGATATAATAACCTCCAATAACCTTAAACAGGTCAATATATGTTTCCATTACCATCAAATAAAGAGTCAGATATATGTTATATATATATATATATGCGTTAATCTCGAAAGGCACCTGAATGTCTGTTATATTCGAAAATGAATGACTATTTCAGGTCTTATTACAAAGCACTCGATTGTTTTAACCCTGACATCAAAAACAATCATACGCATCCATGTCCGAACACAATCCAGATGCAACGTTAAAACTTTAAAAATGACAAGTCACACGCAAAAACGTGATTTTATTCATACCATATGAACAGTTTTTTACATTTGTATTATAAAAATTTGAATGTTATTTTACCTAACAATAAGTTATAATATACATAACAAGACTTGTACTAAAATGCGCTAATAATTTAACCCGGAATACAAAAAAATTCAAAATCAAATCAGTTTCAAATCAGGTTTTTTTAAATATATTGGTTTTTTTTATTCCTGTTAATTTTGCTTCGAAATTTATATTTCCATATTATATTGTCAGAGAAGAAGCCATATATAAATACTTATGGTTACAAAAGTAACAAATGTTGCATTGATAACAATTTATGTCAAGAGTGTGTAACATGTATAGTTAAATATTATACCAGTTTTAATTTTACAGCACTAGACGGTCGTTTCGTAATACAATTCCTCATCAGTAGTGCTTGGACCAAAATTATAAAACCAAAATTATTTTGAAGATGTTTAAATGCTACCCAAAGGACCAAAATATATTTTACCAAATTAAGCTAAGGAAATACATGTACTTTGCATGAGGGAGTATACATTAGTTTTTGAGAAATTTCAATTTCAACTTGCAGGAAATTTAGACAATTATTGTATATTTCTGACAATAATACGACATTATTGCCTACTGAGTTTGTGATATCCTCGGGGCACCAGCCACCAGCAGAGATATCGGCTCAGGAGTTACATATTATACCAGTTTTAATTTTACAGCACTAGACGGCGGGTTCGGAATACAATTCCTCATCAGTAGTGCTTGGACTAAAATTATGAAACCAAAACTATTTTGAAGATGTCGAAAAGCTACCTAAAGGACCAAAATATAGATTATCCATAATTATGACTTGTATATTTTAACAATTAAAATGTTGTAAGCATGAACTTAATAATTTCTCTATTTGTTAAAAAATTGTAAATGTCCTGTAATTATAAAATACAATTATGATGTGTAAAATCTGCAAACAATAAATGCTCTATAGCTGGTTAAATAGTTTACGAAGAAAACAAAGCGTTGACATACTTTTCATATAACTGACAGACACTAGCATCAGTGACATTATTACCGACAAAGGAATAATTACGTTGTATTAAAGAGAAACTGGAATGCATTATGTCTTTTTTTAGCAAGAATGTTAGTTGAAATAGGGCCCACTCACTTTTCTATTAACAACGTCAATACGGAAGGCATCACCATAGCAATATTGAAAATGGTAATTTGATTTGGACATGTGTTAGTTGTGTTTGCGTTAATATATTAATTCAAAAAGGTCCTATATAGGCAAAATGATTCTCTATACAAAACAAGCGAATTTTACAATTTATACTTTGTGATATGTAACATTTATTCTATATTATATTATGTATGTTGTAAAGAGTTTTTGAGTATACAATATATTGTCAGAAGACATGGTTCATTAGAACAAATGCTATTGTTATGGTATAACACATATAATTTTATTCAGCAACGGCTGTCTAGTGTCACAAACTTACACTACTTTTGGTTATTATTTGTACTTTGCATGTTATTGAACTATTGATATAAATCAACGTTATGTTATAAATATGCATTTCACATTGCAATTGCGAGTATTAAGGGTCCACTTGAAAATAAAAGGAGGACCCACAAAAGGTTTTAGAGCGTGATCAATGTATTGTTGATAAGTTTGATGTCTCTGTGTACGGGAACACCCTGGATATATTTGACGTCCCATATTTCTCAATGTTGATTACACGCGTGGCGACTGTAGCTAGCTAAACTTGAAGTACTTACCCCTACTGAGCACCTGGTCTCACTTTTCTTTGATTCGTTCAAGTTTTCAGCCTAATTGGTCAGTTTTAATGTTTTAACTTTGGCTCTTGGTTGTGATTTGAACATGGCTCAGTATGTCTGTTGTTAAAAGGTCCATCCAAAATAATTTAGCCATATCCAAAGACGCAATGTTTTCTTCATATGCTTCATATCTACATATATTTTATTTGCTTCACTTGTTTTAAGTTTTATTCGTCGGTCGTATTTGTAGTATTAGTTATGATTATTGTTTTCCAATTTATTTTTTGTTACTGTGACCGTTTACCTTGACCCCTGAACAACAACAACAATGAAAAAAATAATTTGAAAAACGTCAGAATCGTAATAAAGTATGACATTTCTTAGCCTGTATTTTCTATCTGACATTTCAATTAATGATCCAACCCATGAAGATATTACTAAAAGACGTCAACTAGTAAAAGAAGTGTGTCAATACATAGACGATCAGGCGTTTTAATACAGTTATTTTTATGTCTATTTTCTTTTAGGATTAAAGAATTATCTCATCAATTTTTCTGATAACCTAGATTATAGACACTTTCACGTGACTATATCAAAAAATAATATTGCATGCATGTGATTGGATTGTAGATAGAAATGCAATAAAAACAAAGGCTTATCTTGGGGTTTATTAAAGCATATAAAATTAACATGACATTGCTGTTTTGCATTTAAAATTAAAAAAATGAAACCAATCGTTCTTTTTGTTTAATGAAAAATAAAATAATTGGTTTGGAGTAGTTGCATTTTGTAGATTATACAATTTATGTTACATGTGTTAAATGTCCAATAATTCTATTAAAGAAAAAAGATAGATAAATTGTTTTCATCTCATAATTCAATTAAATTTTTCAACAAATCGGTGCGTTCAGTATTTCATCAATACTTTAGTTATTGCAAAAACTATTATTTCCATAGAGTTTAAGAGTGGAAATCTCTATATGATCACTAAGGATTAACAATCGGTTTGCAACCAAAGACGATAAAGTTGTTGTATAGTTACATCGAACCAATAGAAGAATCTGCTTCAGACAGCTAGCATATGTCAAAACACAATGGTTTATAAGTTTCTTACAGGAATCACGGAAACTCGTTATTGACAATGATATGAGAACAAAATCATCAATGCATATTTTATTTCAATTTTTGCTTGATATACCGATTGAAGGAAACAGCATTGAACAGAAAATATCTATTTAAACATTGTTTTGAAAACACTTAAGAAGTTACGAATAATTTTCTTAAATAATATTAATAACCATTGACACATGCATATTAAAGAGCTTTAAGAACATCACCATCGACCTAAGACCAGTTTACAATTGGAATTCTATATCCATTTCTTTTATCGTAATTATTTCTTTCAATGATATTACCAATAAATACTATTAGGTGGATTAAGGATAATAAGTGTTGATGATTTTATCTGTCTCATTCAACGTTTCAAAACATATTAAGATTTCCTTAATTTTGGTCGAGCATTACTGCTTAGGGAATTGTTCCTAAACGGTCGTCTAATTCTGCAAAAATAAAACAGGTTTATTAATAACTATTATTGCAAAATCAAATCAAGAAAAGACATATTTATGAAGAGATGTGTTTACTAATGTTTGTTGTTTGGTATAAGGACTTCCAAGGTTCTTTTTCGATTTTAGGGTCCTTTACACTCTGAAGTATAAATCCGTTTACCCCAAATAGCTTGTCAATGTACGTTGGATAATTATTTGTTATTCTCAGTTTCAGGCGCCATTATGATCATACCCCTATATGACAGCATGGTTTCAATAAGTAAATATATAGCCGCGGAAAACACAATACTTGTTTGACTTTTGTCTATTCCCGTTCTGATTTTAATGACTCAATAAGTTTTCGCTGTCTCGAAACTTGAAACTTCTGTACATCACTAAAACTTTGTTGGTGTCATATTATGTATAGATGCTAATATTTTCTGTCTGCCTTGGGAGAAGCTTTAACATATAACTCGTCGTCTAGTTGTCAAACTCAAATTGCTTAAAATCAGTAAATCAAAGCATTGCAATCACATATATCACTTTACATGTAATGTGGTTAGGGGAATAATAAGCATGATCAAATAAACCAGCTATTTGATTTGCATTGCTTCTGGTGATGATGAGCAATTCTCGCTGTGTTTAAATTTTTTTCAGACGATTTATCAATATTAAACTCAAAGCCATTTGAAAGGCGCAATTTGGACTTTGTTATGTTAAAATACGGTGATCGCATTTAAAACGATTTCATTTGTTGTATTATATTTTCGCTTCTTAACTAGAAATTACACTTTCAAATGTTTATTTGATTTAAAGCATTGATTCAATTTCATATTGGTAGCGTTGGGTAACATTTACATTATTTATGACCATTTTTGTTATAAATTTCTTTCTCCAACACATTTTAATTTGCAGTTTTTGTCTGAAAGTTTGGTGTTAGGCGTTTTATTCCCATAATAACTTGCTGTGTCCAACAGAGTATAAATGTACATTCTAAACAGTCAAATATATTAAGCAATGAGCTTGAAATAAAAGACACGACTGATTCCTCAAGTTCTGCTTCATATTTAGACTTATACCTGAATTATGACGCACACGAAAGGCTGCATTTGAAACTTTATGACAAACGTGATAATTTCAATTTTTCTATTGTCAACTTTCCTTTTTTATGCAGCAATATACCTGCTTCCCCTGCTTATGGTGTATTTGTTTCCCAATAAATACGCTATGGTAGAGCGTGTTCCCACCACGGGGACTTTGTACAACGAAGTAGGCTGCTTGCAAATAAATTGTTGACTCAGGGATATTGCAAGCCTAGGCTTATCAAGGCCCTCAAAAAGTTTTATGGCCGTCATCATAGTATTGTTGATAAGTTTGATGTTTCTGTGTCCAGGATTGCCCTGGATATATTTGACGTCTCATAGTTCCATGTTCCTTTCACACAATTTTGATTTAACACGTGGCGGGTGTAGCTAGCTAAACAGGAGGTGCTTACCCTTCCGGAGCACCCGGCCTCACTTCCCTGGTGGAAGTTCACGTGTCTAACCTAACTTGTCAGTTCCAAAGTTTTTACTTTGCTTCTGGATTGCGATTCGGACATGGATTAGTATGTTTGTTTTTGATTATGTGACATGTTACTAGACGTCATTATTACCCACAAAACAAAAATATGTGCTCTTTTTATCTAAACAGCTTACCATTTTTTCGGTTTTAATCAAGACATATTAATCTTGATAAAATGTATACGGATTCCAGTTTGTCTAGTATTTTTTACCAATTATTTATCATTTTCTTTATTTTTGTTTATTGCTTTTTAAATAACGGTTCAAGTATGCCCAAACTAAAAAGTAAACTATTTTCCTTTGGATTAGTTTAACTTGTAAGTTGTTTGCCAGTTTTGGAAGGATTATTGACGAACGATTTGAAACTGACAAGTTAGGTTAAACACGTGAGCTTTCCAGGTGAAAGTGAGACGGAGTGCTCCGGAAGGGTAAACACTTCTAACGTCCACCAAAAATTAAAACAAAATATGTGTTCAAGTCACTGATGACCCTGTTAGCATATACTGTATAATGTGCCATCATTTTATAGATATTTTTTTCTTTTTTGATAGATTTAAATACAATTGCACGTGTATAATTAGTCATTCTAATGGTAATGGTCAGGTGTCGACAGATGATATAGAGTATATTACAGAATGATAGTTATATATCGTGTATATGTGATCAGTTGAGATAATTAATAGCAGTTCTTCCAGAATAAAACCTTTACATCAAATTATATTTGACTGCTGTTTGTTTTGCTCGACGTATTGCTAAATTGATAAAGCGAATACAGATTTGTCTTCTGACAGAAGCAGCTATACGTTTCAAAATTATTTCTACGTTTTTTTTCTGACAAAAGTAGCTATACATTACAATAGTATTCAGTCATTCTTTCAGACAGAAAGTAGCTACATCTTTATCGCATTTACATTACCTAGACCTGTATGTCTATCACTTCAGACATAAATTGATCATTAGAAAGAGATGTACAAATGCGATTGAGAAATGGTAACTAGATGTGTGGATGTGCAAAAAATATTAGACAGTCATATTGAGGTACATGTATATGTTGTTCTAGCTATGTAGATGAGTTGCGGATTGCTGTATTGTCTAAGTAAGGTGTTTTAGACTTGCCGGTAGCTCAGTCAGTTGCGTCATCGGTCCACCTATGCTAGAAGACTAAATTCCGTAGGTCATGGGTTTGAATCTCATCTACGGTAACTGTAATTGATTTTAATTACATTGTTTCATTACAAACGTAGCTATGGTAAAGTACCTTCGAAATGGTTGGATCATTTAATTCTTAGATGGAAATGTTATTAGAAGCCAGTAATTAATCTATCAAAATGTAGATGGTTTTCCTATGACAACCTATTTGATTTTGTCATTAGAACTATTACCTCAGGCTAGGTAATAATTTATTAAGAAGATCGTGTTGAACAGAGACTTAGATGATCTTTTCAGAATGGAATTTTATGTATCTTGTTACAAGCTAAAATCATATTATTCCTTCCAATTTATGAAATCTGTCTTCCTGTGTCTAAAGCTTCAAGCAATCTTATTTTATACTTTCAAGTTCGTTATATTAATGGATTCACTAATGGAATTCAAAGACAACATCACCACACGCTTTGCTTACAAAAATATGATGTAACACTAAGTAAGAATATAAGGGTAATTGGCATTGACAAAGACGCTATATACGTCAACTTTTAAAAGACTATATCCAATTGATAAGTAAGAAAATTCCGCTTGTATGGCTAAATGTAAAACGCCAGACAAACATGTGATAATCCGGCAGCAGGTTGGTTAACAAGATTAGATAAGGATTTTATTTCGAATTGCCAGTAACAATAAATGTTTTTGTCTCAATATAGGTCAAACAAAATACTCTGATAATCAAAAACAAACATACTAATCCATATTCGAATCACAATCCAGAAGCAAAGTAAAAACTTTGGAACTGACAAGTTAGGTTATACACGTGAACTTTCACCAGGAAAGTGAGGCCGGGTGCTCCGGAATGGTAAGCAGCTCCTGTTTAGCAAGCTACACCCGCCACGTGTGTAATAAACAAGATTAGAAAATAGTCAATAATTTACATATCCAACATAATATTCAAATTTTATATATTTGAAAATTAAATCGAATGTTTCCTAGCTATACCATTAACTTTTGATATATCTGATACGTTGTATTCAATAAAAGCGACAAGTGCATAAATTTATATTTGTGTTTAGAGTCATCATGAAACAATAAAAATGCATGATTCGGCGAATTATTCCTGGTTTTGATATATTGTTAAAAATAATTTGTGTGCACATGTACAAAAATGTGGAAAATGAAAACAATATGTCAATTCAATATCCATTAATAATTAATGTTTAAATGGATGCAATTAATCATCCTGATAAATGATGTAAGAAATACAAATGAAAACTCGTCAAAAATAAACAAAAATTAAAAGCATAAAACTGTTAACATTATCTGAGGTTTAAAATAATTTGTGTTGTGACAAATACACAAATAAAGAACGTAAAAATAAAAATATAAAAAAACCCAGCTTACTTGTTAACGTAGGATGGATCAAAAACATTTATACCAATCAATTTCCAAATCACAATCCCAAAGCAATAAATATTTTGAGCCTGACAAATTATGGTAAACACGTGGACTTCCACTAGGGAAGTGAGGACGGGTACGGACTAAAATAACGTGAAAAAATGCAAATGTTGACGTAAAATTATCCCTGGAAAGGAATTGTGGTCCGAGATTACTCCAGGGCAATGAAAAATGCCGCGTGTTTCTCGGACCAAATCACATATTATCATTGCCTTACACGTTTATTTATTTTGTATTATCTTCGTTCAAATGACCATTTTCACTATATGTTTCCTTAGTATTTATCACAACATACCCATTGAATCTTACTATAGCGATACATTACATTTTCTTGTCATGTGATACAAAGGTCCGTATCACCATAGTAGCCGGAACTACTTTTATGGGAATTCCCTTTTCCCGACAACAATAATATGACGTCATTCATTGGTTATAATATGACGTCATGTTAAGTTGGGAGAATTTTTCGAGCTGGGAGAATCGCGAACGATGTTAAATATTTTTTTAAAATCAATGTTTGTTTTTTAATTTTTTTTCCCTGTGTTTACGATGGTATTAGTCAACAATTAACCAATGATGTTTAAACGAAGAGTTATCTGTTGTTTTTAATTACTTCTCTATCAGTTTTTCCAGTCAGGTATCAGATTTTTCGAATCAGATCAAAAATCAATATAAAATAGTTGATTGTGAATTCTTTGACAGATTAAAGCCAAAGAAAGTTTTTCATTTAGTTTGGTAGGGTATGTGATAAATACAAAACCACACATATGTGATTTTCTGACGTAGCTGATCGCACTCGTTTATTGTGCGGACGCATACATTACACTCGATCAGCTACGTCAGAAAACTACATATGTGTGGTTTTGCGTATTTATTCTACATGTACTTGGTTTCACAGCGTTCTTTATACATGTCGCAAAATGAATAACGTTTTTCAAACGATGTCTCATGAGGAAATTAATCTTGCACTGCCAATGCCAATGAGAGATTTATTGTTTTGCTAAATTAAACTTTAATTTAAATTTAGAATACTTTTCAACATTCCTGTTCAGATATACCTCACTCATAACGGTGCATGTCTTGATATAAGTGAAATATTCTTAAATGGGACGTTAAACACCATTACTCAACTCATAACGGTGCAAAATTCCATTGCACTTTCGTTTCACATAAAAAGTATTGGTGTGTGCAAGACAGCGTGTGTTCCCGTTATTAAAGAACCAACTTAAGAGTTAAACCACTTTACTGTAACAGTCTACACGGTAGGTGGACATTGTCAACCGCCTGTTTCTCAAAGACCACTCTGTCATGCGCTGATTTTGAATTTTTATTAAAATAAAAATGCAAAATCAGCACATGCCAGCTCTAATTAAACTGTTGGTTCGTACAAACTTGCGTTTTTAAAAGACACATTTATTGTTTCCTTCAAATTAAGGGGCTACATGGAAAATGACTGCGATTTAATTCAATTAAGCATACTTCATACGTACATAATTGTCTTTTGGGATATTACGTATGACGATTAACATCTAATATTTATTCAGTTTTATACAATTCCAGGTCGACCCGCATTAATTTAATTATATAACTACCTGATGCAATTTTAGCATTTGTCTGCACAAGTATATCACCTCAGGGAAATATACTTTAGAGTGATCAGTTGCTATCGATTTTCCATTAAATAATTAAGTAGGACAATAGTGTTTAGAGACTTTTACACACACGCGTCATAATGTCATCTTCCATTTTGTATGGGTGAAATAGCATGGTTTGGAAATAATAACAAATACACATTTTTCGAATTCAGACCATTTTGAAAACTCAACCGTTTTACTGGGAATACGAAGGGCAATAATAGTAGTGAAACAACAATCAAGTTGTATATTTTTGATATTATGAAACATTTAGAGAAAGAAGTATCGCGTTATTAAACCTTCGCAACAGGAAGCATCGCATGCATTATCAAGATATTTTAAAACCAGAACCATAGTTTTATAAAAACAATCTCGGTGTAACATTCACAGCAAGACCCATCGCGTAATTAAAATATTCAATGCACATGGAGTGGTTATCAAGATACTGGATCAAACATGCATCGCATAATCAAGATAATAGATTGTCATTCACTTCACAGCATATCAAAATATTTGATATAACATTATTAAAATATGCCATATCCATATATCTTTTACATCAAGAAGCATTGTGTTATCAAAATACCCTTTGTATCATTTCAAGTTAGCGGTATTGCGCTATTGTGATGGTTGTTGTAACATGAAGACTCGTATTATCAAAATACTCTATGTAACATCCACGATAAGATAAGAAATAACGACTTTAATGACAAAAGAACAAATAAACACTAAATGGGTAACAGAAGACCCAATAGTACCTATAACGCTCAATTGCAACTGGCAATTAATTTATTTATTATATAATCTACTCAATAATCCATGTAATACGGTCATACAATAAAAATCGTATTGAATGAGTGTGACGTCATAAAAGCATAAAGTCATTCCAGAGTGACGTCACACAATTGACCTAATCCACAGTTGTTTGTTTCATTTGACACTGTTTGTTGATTCTAACTTAAGCTGATACTTTTGTACTTTTCTTCTAAAAAGAAGATACATTGTATTTAAATTGGAAATGTTTGTTTTGTTTTTGTATCCTGCGGACAGACTATTGCTTACTTTTAATATTTCAGCAGGATTAATTTTGGCGCATGTACATATTTACGTGAACTTGTTGTGTTTCGGTCAATCAGGTGTTTTCTTTATAATGAGAAGACAAGTTTTAAATCTACGAAAAACAGTTTTTATGGGATTATATAATAAATAGAATCTTGCATTCGTGTTTATGCAATATTGAATTTATTAAACTCGTTGAATAATGTTTTATGCAACTCGCCAAGGCTCGTTGCATAAAAAATTATTCAACTCGTTTAATAAATTCAATATTACATAAACACTCATACAAGATCCTCTATGTATTTCATGAGTACCAAGCTATAAATGTTATGTGAAATGGCATCATGTGTCATGGATCCATGCCAACCAGAGGTTTCAAAAAGATTTTTTTCTTTCAAATTATTGGTTTAAAACTTCATCTTATATGCAAAATTCATGAAAACAAGTTCAACGGCAAACTCTCAGTAAGATTTTAAAGAATTAATTTATTAATACATCTCATTTGCATTAATCGTGAACATCGGGTCTAGGAAAACTTTTTTCGTAAAAAAACCTGTCTTAACAAAATCGATTGAAAACTAAAGACATAATGGATACGTTTGCATAGTAAACGGTCATCTTTGATGTACTGCGGGGAAGCATGGTACAAATTTAAGTCTTACCCACCTACACACCAAATTGTTTTCAATTGGCTTGATGGTTTCAGAAAAGAAAAGATTTTCAACGAATTGACAATTTTTAAACCTCTTTTGCATATTCGTGAAAATCGGGTCAATAAAATAAATGTCGTAAAACCCGTAATATGTGAAATGGCCCGTTTTCTTCTTTCTTTTCACAAACTTTAACAAAACGCAACGTTTTCCACTTTTACTATTTATTGACAAACATACACCTTTACAAACTTTATTCTAACCAACGTATTCTAATAACGTTCAAACGAGCGGGAAACTGAAACATATTTTCAATGGCCATAATGAGTTCTACACCATGTTTGCTAAATTTAAACCAATTCGGTTAACAAATATACGTATATGTACAACTGCTATATATCTGCTGTTCTATTAATGGCAACGGCAACCATCTTGGATTTAGGATCAGGTCAAAATCATAACTTTGATCTGTTTTATAAAGGGACCTTCCACATCAAATTTGGTTTTATTTGATGAAGTTGTTTCAGAGAAGAAGAAAAATATAGGCACACACGGACACTCTGACATGTCATAAACTCAACTAGATAGCTAGTTGCGCTGAAAACATGATTTATAAAAGGAGAGGCTAAACACGAAGTTTTCACTTGACAAAACCGTGGTTGCAAATGAACGTCAAAAGACGAAATTAGGGGGGGGGGGGGGGGGGGGGTAAACAATCTTGATTACTTAGAAGCTAGGGTTGCCCTAACAGAAAACAATTTGTTAATTAATTGTAACTTGCCTTTACTCTTGTTTAAGCAGCGACAAAACACAAACTTTGAAAGGAACAAACAATGGTTGAAAATGAACCTCAAAAGGCGAAGTTTTGGGGTAAACAATCATGAGTATTTAAAGATGCCCTATTAGGGCACCATATGTTAGTTAATTGTCACCCACCGTTACTCTTGTTAAAGCAGCGACTAAAGACAAACTTTGTAAGTAACAAAAAGCAAAAACGTGCTTGAAAAATGAACTCTAAAACGCAATATTTGAAATGTAAACGATCTTTATTACTTAGAAGCTAGGGTTTCCTTAACAGAACATCATATGTTAATTAAATGTAACCTACCTTTATTCTTGTTTTTGTTCAGCTGACACCGCCTTCATCTTGGTTTATTGTCTTCAGTTACTTAGCCGGTAGATGGCACAATAGATCTTATATGTATATCGTTTATCTAAACAGTAATTCTACTGATTGTAATGCCAATCCTTTGTCAATCGCTTTTCTTTTCCTAATATATTATATATTACGACGAGAAATGTTGCTGTTTCATAACTATTCTGTCTTTTCAGTGTAAACTACACCAAATGTCTTTATAATTTAACACATACAGAGAATATTCCAGATGCATTGTATTGCCACGCCTTGTGTTTAATTCTCAAAGATTATTTAAAAACAAAGATTATAATCTACTCGTAGATAATCTACAGTGATATAGCAGTAGTACGGTTTTGAAAGGTTATCCACTTTGGCTTGTATATTATCAGCAGCAGCAGCATATTAGCTAGCTGCAGTAGCTTCAATATTTATCTATTTTATAGCCTAAGCTACAAATTAATGTTTTCTGCCTGCTTATTAGTTTATATTTCACCTAGTAAAATGAGAAATGAACAATGGATATTATATCTATATCGCCATACACATCTCCTGTAATCTGAAGTACAGCCCTGTCGAAAATTTGACGGTTGGCTAACGAATTAGATCAGAATTGGCAGCTCATCTCTGTCCTTCTTTAACTACGTTCGTGTTTATCTCGGCAGCTGTCATCTATCTCTCGGCAGCGTTTCGATCACTAGCTATCCATATCTCGATCACTCGGTAGCTAACTTCAACTCCCTTTCTTTAATTTATCTCAATGTTAAACTTTTGACAGGTCTGTACTGTATATTAATTCCCAAGCTTACATAGATGAAACTAAATGATATTGCCTTATCCGCGAATCGTTTATTTTAGCGTGTAGATTTAAATATTTACTAAACAAATTTCACAACCTATTAATATGTTCTATACCATTAATATTCAATATATAGATTATAATCTATCTTCAGTAATGACTCCTGTATATCCTATATGTATTAATGAATTTTAATTATAAGACAATGGTAATGAAGTCCTCTGTGTTTACCTGCAGCCTACTGCAAAAATCGATAAATGCGAAAACCAGAAATCATTTGTTTTAAGGAATTAGTGAAATGAAGCATAGAGAAATGAGGTTTAACATATACCGTATACATGACGTGTAAAAGTGCAAAATGAAACCTGAGAAGATCCATCATTTCAGTTGTAAAGCCTGAAACGAAGGAAGCTTTAATGAGAGACAAAGCTTATTCAACGAGGATTCCAGTTCTGTATTCATTTAAAACAATACTATATTTGATTCAAATATAAGTTAAGTTGTTTCAATTAAGTAATTCATAATTAAATCACAGCTTCTTACCAAAAATTAAGGCAGCAAAAAAGCCTTTTAAACCAATATTACTAGATTTTACTTTCTAGTAAAAATTTCGAACAAAACTGGTTAAAAGATTAACCTGCTGTTTGTAAGTGTGACTTTTGCTATTCATAATAATAGCAACCATTTTGAATTTTGTGTAACGATAAATGATGTATTATAACCCGAATTAAAATTAAACTGACAATTTTGATTTGAAATAGTCTATTGGTTTACGACCACATGAAACAAGACGCCCGTAAGATAGTTTCGCCAACCATCATATCAGGTTATTTGGCTATAGGCAGTTTAGCCAACACTCACGACAACATTATATATACTACATGCACATGTAAAGGGTCTAGACCTTAACATATTGATTCATTCATATCTTAAATTAAAACTAATACCAGCATATTTTTTTCTGACTTTAAAACGGAAATTAACACCACGTGATAAACACAAAATCCAAAATTGTCTTTCACGTAATATATGTATAAAATGAACCTAACTCGATGAACCTAAATTTTGCTGGGTTTGGACTAGGTATAGGTTTGAATAATCTTGTGCAATATAATTACCATTGTTGTACATATGTTCGGTTATAATGTGCTGTTTCTTTTTTGTAATAAGACTAAAAGCTAGTTTCAGAAGCAAGACACGATAAATCAAAATTATTATTTCAACAGCTGAGATATACGAATGTAATACAAGATGGTCACTGGAAAAAGTGTCGTTGTTTATAGGTATTTGGTGAGTTTTCTTATTTTAGTAATGTCTTGTAATTATTCTAATATTTATAAAACACTACTACTTGGGCTGTTTTTCAAGACGTTGGTTATGAATGAAGTCGATAATTGTTCAACATCTTGAAAAAAAATGTTGGTCTCACATTATGATCCAAGCACTACTGATGAGGAATTTTATTCCGAAATGGCTGTCTATACTAGTGTTGTAAAATTAAAACTGTTATAATGTGTAACTATTATATGTACTGGTAATGAATTCAAACAACATAAAATATTTAGAATAACGATATCTATGAATCGTCACAAGCTTTATTTACTAAGCTAAATTTACTACATGTAAAATACATTTACGTTTTTGCAAGACTTTCTATGTTCCTTAATTTTGTACATTTTCCAATCATTGTAAATGAATACTTATAATTTTAAGTATAGTGTTTAATCAGCTTCGTATCTTTTTGTGTTATATTTTAAAAAATGGTTTTAAAGTAAAATTGAGTTCCTTGTTATATTTTGATGACAAGACGAGCTTTAGATTGAAACCTTACTGACTGCTTTCACTAGAATTTTCATCTAGAGCAAAATATCATAAGATTTTGTTCAATTAGTATATATCGGTAAAATCGAGGTCAAGAGCTTCTTTCTAAATGTTTGTATTATCATTGGTTTCATGCAACGATGAATTCAAGCTGTGTGTGTCAGATCGGTTATGACGATACATCATACATTGTCACGCTTCATTGATTTCACGCATGTCAATGAGGGTTAATTTGGTCTTGTGGTGCTTCAAATCATCGTTAGGCAGGTTAAAGATGTCTTCGGAATCCGTTTAACAGAACTCTGCTGTGTTTTGTGTTATATGAGAAATAAATATTTGCAAAAAAGGCAGCTGATATTGAAATAAGATTTATTTCTCTTCTTAATGTTGCTGAATAAGATTGATCAAATTGATCAAACGTGCCACGATTACCTAAAGAGTACAGCACAAGAACTGACAGTGAAGCTGTCATATACCCCTGCATAGGTTGTCATGGAGTAATGACCCTTGATCTATCTAACTATATTTGGTTTTCATTTGTGTCAAGTGTGATCAAAGTTCGTTCATAGACATGGAAGATATGGAGCGGACAAAATATTGAGACGGACAGACAGACAGACAGACGGTAAGGGTTATTCCTATACAACCCAAAGTTTATGGAGTATTAAAAAATACAAACGAGAAGGTATTGTATTAGACCAATCGCGGTAAAATTCCAGACGGCCTTGGTCTAGAGTGTGAAATAATGATTATAAAATATTTTGAACATTATAATGTTATATTTACATTTATTTTCTATTTTCTTCTTATTATTATTTACTTTTTGGTTTTTTTTTTTATTAATTGAAATTGTATGATTGCATTTTGGTACTTTATACTGTGGTGGAAATTTTATGGTATTTTTATATTTGAAAATTGTAATGTTGCGATATATTTCTTATCTAACTCGTGTTCGAATCGCGTAAAGCTCAAGTAAGCCTAGTTACTATTGAATCGAGTAAAGCTAAAGTAAGCTTAGTAACTATCAATCATCTCATCCATCATTTGTAATGCTTGTAGACACATTTTTGGCTCAGAAAATTATTCCAATTTCATCAAATTATACACCTGTCATTGGCAAGATCCCTATTATCATTTCGTCTTAATTAGATTTAAAACATACATGTCTATTTTTTGGATCATTCAATTGTTTCATTTTGTTGAACTCCGTGTACTCTATGTGTACTTAGACTGATGCTCAAACCCGGCTACCCTAGCATGTTATTGATAGTGAGTGGGAATGAATCAAAGACATGTCTTTAATAATGCATCAGTTACGCTACATCAAAGCCAATCACGTTAGAGTTAGAGATCGAGTTCTTTTATCTACACAACACTACTCGACAATCTCTGCATGAGGAAATAATGCGAAATAACCTTGTAATTAATGACAAAAATCAAACAGGTCTCTTTATAATTTTATTACATTGTTTCCGTAAAAATAATTCCTTCTCTAGGAATTTCATCATGGAAAATAGCTAATTAAAATAATATTTAATTAACATTAATGCCAAGTGCTACTTTTGATTTTTTATGAAATAATATAATTCAAAATTCATTAACAATAACAAGTCACTGTGTAATGTTGATGTATAAAATTCCTTTTTTTTGGTATGTGTATCATGGAAAATTGCTAATTAAAATAATAATATGAAAACGATTAATTTTAAAGCATGTTTAATTAGAAACCTAAACAATGATGTAAATATACTGTAGATAACTTTGAATTCGCGAGTATGACCTTTCGCGTGCCGGGCCTAGGCGTCGTTTGGCAAATATGTAAATTCTGGACCACAATCCATATAAATATTAAAATTCGCGATCGATAGGCAAATATCTCCCTTTCCTTTGCCTTGTTATATGTTACTTAAAGTCATAGTCGATTTCAATTTTCGCGATTCTTGAAATATTCGCGTGATATATGAATTTGCAACCGAGAGTCGTCGCGAAATATTAATTATGCGTCAACAAATCTCTCGCGATTAAAAAAAGTTATCTACAGTATGTGGTTTTTTCAGAATTTTAAGGATTATGCCACTGAATGACGTGGTAGTTATCAGCATTGGAAACGAAATCCGGATCCCCTCTATCTACATGCACAGTTGTTGGACTCATGCCACACAGCTGAAGAACCATCTATAAATAAAACACATTACATATTACAAAAGACGAATGATTAATTTGGAAATATGAATGGATTCGAATCAATTTGTGTTCCCGACCCCACTTCATGATCAGGTGGAAGTTCATTGTTAACTTAATTTGTCAGTTTTAAAAGTTCTCGCTTTGTGTTTGGAATTATGAATTGGACCTGGACAAATATGTTTGTGTTTGATCTGATAAGTCTAGGAAATGGATGTTCACATTGTACAATATCAAAAACGTAACGAATTACGTTATGCTATTATCCAATTCTTTAATTTTATCAAATTAATGTCAAGTATTATAATCAGTAAAAATTAAATAAACAATCAATTCATTTAACACTTAAATTACTTAAATGGGTAAAAATGAACATCGCTATGGCAAAGGTCAACGAATATTATGTACAGTATTTGTCGTACACGCTGTCAAGAGACAGTTCTTTCTAGCAAAAATAACAAAAAATGTTTGACCAATCAAATTGTTTTACAAAGAAAAATTTATTATATAATTATTAATAAAGAGTCAACTGTTTTAATGTCTGTGGAAAGTACATAACGTAAGGGGGCACTAAAAAGTTCCAAACTTTAAATGATAAATAATTTTATAAGCAATAGAATTACAAATTGTAAGCATTTTGGATTAAAAATTGTAAGTGAGCAGTAAAATTACTAACGAATAAACAGAGCTACATGTATAAGCGATAATGAAACATATGCTTCTTTATAACTTAGAACAATAGAGCTAGAGATGCCTTCACCAATGATAAATAGAAAATAAGTCGGAAACCACAATACCAAAAGCCTTAAGCAGCTAAACAGTTTCTTATCTTACAAGAAATACATCGTAGTTTCTATGTCTTATTATTTGATTCTTACCATAAATCCATTTCCTTCACACGATATAAATACTCCTATCCCGGACCTGTCATCTGTGGGGTTATAGAGACCGAAGTGTACAAAGGTAGCCACTGGTGTATATTTAGGTATCTGATTACAATAGTCCATTACCTAAACCAAAACGAAATAAAGAAACGATGTATCTGGCAGTGACAATCACAAGAACAAAGACAAACAAGACTGTCTCCGCCCCAAATTTGTTGGAGAAAATTGGTCGATGGGGTTTATATTATGCTTAACATCTATGTATAGTTTCAGAACAATTGTATCATACATGACAATACCCAGGACTATATTGTGTCTACGGACTGTATCCTTCCTATATTTCCTTGAGAAAATTGGTCGCAGGTAATGGGTTTTTCTTATGCTGAACATCTATGTATATTTGCAGAAAAAATGGATAATACATGACAAAATTTACATCAGGATTAAATTGTGTCCACGGACGAACAGACATAAAGACATTGTAATTCCAGTAAACCATTTAAACTTCGTTTCCGATGTACAAAATTAAAAAGAAAGCTGTTTATTGGCACAGCTTGTTATACTGCTTTCAACGGGTATTGCACCAAAATGGCATTTTTGCATGAATGTGGTTAAGTACTTTTGGAAGTACTGAAGTGGTTCCATTTATAACTAAAGAATTTTGAATTTACAACTAGGCCTCACATTCAGGTACTGGCCCCGGTTTCACAATCATTCCTTAGCTAAGATTTTCCTTAACTTAAATTTTACAAAATTTCAAATCTTTATAATTTTGTTAATTTTGAAGATATTCAGGAACTTAAGGTGTCAAAGTTTAAGATAATTGCTAGAATTAAACATTTGCATTTAGTAGCGGATTAAAAAAGAGATTACCAAATGTTGCTTAATTTAAGTTAAGGAAAATCTTAGCAAGGAATGATTGTGAAACCCGGGCCTGTGTGTTTATACTGACCTTTGGTCCCCTGTGCCATTGTGATATAGCAGGTGCACTACACGCATTGAGAACAAACGCCTCCTTAGCTGAGTGTGTACCGTCTGGACATGTTGCTGAGCTTGGATGTTGTAATGATGAACTTCCGACAGAAAATGTAACTTTACTGTGACTACACACAGGGAACACTGTAAATAAACAGGAGGGGAAAGAAATGACGTCTAGCGGTTAACTATCGAATCTGTCTTAAAGTCCACCTCTTTATAAGAGTCACCTGCTTATAAAAGCCAACAGCGTTGTATCCCTATTATCCTTTATTCATATTATTTGAACCTGTATATAACTGCATCTGCCCATAAAGTTCACTTTTACTGGTTCGAATTCCCTTGGGTGGTCTTTATAGACATGTTTGACTGTACTACAATGTATATACTAATGTGTGTTGAAAATTTCATAGTGACTGACTAGATGAGCATTTCTTATACAACTAATGATAAAAAGCGTTTTGGATTACACTATAAAATTCTTGTATATCAGCCATTACTGAGAAACAAGCATGTCATTTATTGCTGGATAATAGTAAGGGGGATAATCGTTCCTTAATAAAGTTTTCAATGAAGAATATTGAAAAACCAAAATAATAGGCCAGTTTAATTCAAAATTATACGTAAAATTATTACATGGAATTTTTTTTGCAAAATTTTAATATTTTCTTGTTTGAATATATAAAATTATCGACTTGAAGCATGTAATTTTATATACAAACTTACCATTGGGGTTTATGTATGGTAACTTCGTTGTTACGGGTACTGCTTTTGTTTGAGGAGGTTGTGTTACTTTTGGGGGTGGTTGTGTGACGTAAACTACTTGTATCTGTTGGTGACCATACGATCCGCTATTTCCTGTGTTTGAACTTCCGCCGTTGTAATGTGCATGTGCAGTATGGCTAGGCGCTGGAAATCCACAATGCCATCTCATGACGTAATCATTGTCTGCACGTGCATACACTACCTGCAATAAAAAGTATTCATAAATCACTTTGATAAATACATTTAAATGCTGCACCATATTTGCTCACCAACCAGCGAAGGAACTCGGGAGTATTCCGTAAATACGGGAATGCGGGAGAAATGCCAAGTACATACGTTTCGATGTAGACATGATTTTGGTAACTGATATAGCGGTAATGCTGGTATCTAGTTCAATCCTCTGGAGTTTAAACTTTTTACGAAAATGTCAGTCTTCTGAAGTATAAAGATTATATTAAGAAATGAAACTACAATTATGTAACGTGAATATAATAACAATCTACCGTTATATCAATGATGGATGGCAGAATAATTGTTACATGAGTTGACGCGTTTTCTCTCCCATCATTAATTTGTCATTTCTTCCAAACTTTGAATCCATCACAAGACAGTAACCACGAAGAGTACGCGTCACACTAAATTTTAATAGAACAAATTGTCTTCCGATTAATAACGCTCTGTGCTTTGAGCATAACTTTTGATTAGAAACGGGTCGTTTTTTATTCATGGCCAGTTAAAACAACATTTATAATATTTTTATAATTGTTTTACTGTATTTTTATTTAATTATATTTTTTTTAAATTAATTAATTTGGCTTTCCGCTATGTTAGACCTTTATTTAAGGATATTCATTAAGAGGTTTTTGTCATAAATCTTCGTCAGGACAGGCCAGTTCAGAAACACTTTGAACGACAACAATTATGTAATCCAAGACATTTTAAGCAAACATAGAAAACCACAAATAAAATTAAATAAAAAAAACTAAATAATGAATAAATAAATTTTAAATAATCTTTTTTTTTTTCTTTTTTTTTTACAAATCCCAGAAAAAAGTAATAACAATCAATAGCAAAGGTACCAGTCTATGTCCAAATCAAAGCCCAAAAGTAAAGTAAAATCGTTGAAAACTGGCAAATTCAGTTAAATGACTGAACATCGATATCCAAGCAAGGAGAAAAAGAATGGGTGGTCCGGTAATAAAGTCATTGTAGTTCAGTTTATAACAACATTTAATATAATTCATCAATATATTTGCATTATACGTACCGCACCATTGTACTTGATTCTATACCAAGGGTGTCCATTTTGGTGGATAGGATCTCCATCAAGCAGTTGTGCACAGTCCGCCTTTTGACGACATGGTGTTAGGGTATTTACATGGTAATGAGAGCTCGAATCCGGCCGGCTAAATACGTATGTGTTAACGGTTACCAAGAGACAATCACCATCTGAAAGTTTATTTACAGTCCAGTTAAATGTATTTGTATAAAAGGAAAAATATATATAACCCAAACCAAAAATATTAGTTTGAGACGTAACAAATACTCTTTTGAAGAACCTAAGTCAAGCTGCATGTATT
The DNA here is from genome assembly GCA_021292105.1 of Anadara kagoshimensis. Lineage (NCBI taxonomy): Eukaryota > Metazoa > Mollusca > Bivalvia > Arcoida > Arcidae > Anadara > Anadara kagoshimensis. Next base: position 49,418,667 of record CM037870.1, read on the forward strand.
TATCATAAATGTAGTATTAATGAGAAAAATTTCACTTCAGATGCATTTTGTAATCTTGGTGTAAACTATATGTACATGTAGTTTTCCAGGTACAGAACTGACTCCAAAGCAAGCACCCGACTGGCTTCACCTCCCTGTTCACTTAATCTGCCAGTTTTGAATGTTTTTTACTTTTGGAATTTGATTTGGACATGGACCAAAACATTTGCTTAATATTTGTATGTTTTAAGGAAAAACGATGTTATTTGTTTTACGTTAAGTGAAACGTCTTTCACAATATTACACATTGAAGTAAAATCGAAAAAGAACCAAATATTACATTTTACAAGGCGTGGAACATTCATTACCGTACTTAGAGACGAAAGATTAAAATTTCAACTTATAAGTACATGTGTATTCCATAGTTTTGCTATAAATTCATTTCATTTTGACATTAACGTCTAATGTTCTACATAAAAATTAACTATATGTCACTTCTTTAGATGTTAGACAAATAAATCATGTATGTAACTATGTATAAGCCTGGTCAATCTCCTTCTTAACTTGAAGAAATATATCATTTGCTTGAACAATTTCATATTTATTTTTTTTCTGAAGTTTCAAGCTTTGTTTGTGTGCAATGTTAAATCATTTTCTAAATTACCTTTAATCAACCTCATGTAATTTAATTTTGTATATTGCACATTCACGTGTAAAGTAAAAGGTGGGATATGTTTGTCAATAAAAATGCTTCAGAAAGACATGTTTTAAAAATTTTGTTGTGCAAACACATGATTTTGCATATCCAATGTGTATATGTTATGATTTAGGCTGAACATAATCAAATATCAATTACCTTTTTGATGTAAAAATATTTTGCATTTAGAATCACAACATATTATATAAATATTATGGATTGTCACCCTATGAGAAATGTAATATTTGTTTTATTATACCGATAGTTGGTGTTTATTATATTGTGCAACCAAAGTATACTGGATTGAAAATCGTGACAGTCAGCTGTCATCTGTAAGCAACTTGTGAGACGCTTGTTTAACATTACTTTCGAAAAGCGTTTTAAAAATTTAGAAGACGAATGCTTTCGAACCGCATACGCAGTTTTTCATGTCATGTCATTCTGTGACGTAAGATTTTCTGAAATCCGAGGGAGACATTAAATTTACCCAAACACTCATTAACCAATCAAATTTCGAGACCTTTACAAAAGGTATGATAGTAGTAATTGCCAAAATGCATTATGTTTAGAAATGTAAATGCCATTAATGCACAAGCAGCAGTGAAACAAAAAATCTCTTTAACAATTTCACGGATAAGAATCATTAGTATATTTATTACGTTAGAGCTTCAAACCACTTCCAGATTTTTGAAGATGATCTTTTTGTCGTTTAATCTAAAATTCAAAATGAACTAGAACAATTACTGTCTCTGGAGAGACAAATACCCTTGTCCATATCTAAGACTAAAACTAAGCTTTGACTTCATGACCTTGACCTTTGACCAATGAAACTGTACGTTGTATGCGACACATCGTCTCATGTTGGGTTATAAGTTTTAATAGTTCAGCATTTGATCAAAATCCACCCATAGACCTGGACGATATGGATCGGACACAATTTTTGGAGACAGACAGACAGGGTAATGCCTATATACCCACTGTTTGCGGGTGGGGGTGTAATAAATTTCGGTTAAACTTCAACTTACTATTTCCTATATCTCTGATTGGATTGCTGCAGTCTGTTATATGAGGTTCATTGTATCCGACGATCCAAAAATAACCATACTGAATGTTAAAATATAATACACTTGTAATAGCTGTCATACATGTATACCATTTTGCCATGTGCTACTTTTGAATGCATTATTTAACAAAAATTTAAAAGCAGCACATGACATAGCTGACACTCTAACACCACTGTAAAATGTACGTACGGTACTAACTTGGTTATAACTGATCTAAAGATACACATTTAATTTTGCAGCACTAGAGGACCATTTAGGAGCGACCTCAGTAGTGCCAATCGAACAGAAACATACCTGTCCTGGTTTAAATCATTATCCCAAAAGCAAAATAAAAACTGAAAACTAATCTTATTAGGTAAAAAGCATGCTGTTCAACCAGGGAAATGAGGTCGGATATGGTGGCCCATGTTCAAATCACAATCCTAAAAGCAAAGAAAAACTTTGATAAGCTGGCAAATTAAGTTAAACATATGAACGTCCAAAAGGGAGCAAGACCTCCTATAAGTAATAGTGATAATGATGACAACTGTTTCATGAAACTCATAACCCATGAAGTCTTGGTCAATTAATTATAATAGTAGTGTAAATAAAAAGTAACTTGGACACTCTTTTGTTTTTAATGAACACATTGAATGAGGTATCAAGATATTGTATTATTTAGGAATGACTACATATATTATGTTCCCGAAATCTGTCGAGAAACTCCTAAAACCAAAAGTAACAAAATGGCATAGTCTTCTTTTGCATGTTTGATTTTACATAAAAAAAACCCACGCCAATTCTTAATACAAAAACTAAAGGGTATACCTTGCAAAACGTAATGTTACATTAGAAACGAGAATTCGTGTTCTGGAAGAGTTAATGTCTCCGTCATATTATATTTTCATAATTTTCTGAATGAAATATTTAACTTGAAAATATAAAGTATAATATAATAATATAATACTCCATCAAAAATTACATAAATTAATGATTTGACAATTTCTATTCTAATAATAGCACCAAGCTACATACATCGATAAAAGCTACAATATACAAACATTACCATAGAATTGACTTTAGTTTTCCAGTACGCTCCTTCAGTACCCAGATACAGGAAGCAGTCGTATGGATAAGCCACGGCTATAACGTCTCCGTTGGGATCACGTGACCCGTGTATCTGATAAGCTGGACCATTATTACATATACATCGATATCCTTCTGATAAGGAATAGTATGCAATGTTCAGCAATATCACCAAGTAAATTCTCATCCTGTTTAAACAAAATAAAATCATATTTTATGAACCAACGTATTGAAATAGAAATGTAACGACTACATGTCCATCAAATGCATCAAATTCATAAACCTGAAGTTCAGTAAGATATGTCACTATTTCTATTTGGCTACTTGCAAATTTATATCAAAATTAAACGTACCCAACCAGGTTCAAATCACAAACCTAAATCAGAGCAGAGACTCTGAAGCTGGCAAATTAAGTTAAACACGTGAACCTCCATCAGGGAAATAAGGCCTGGTGATCCGGAAAGGTACGCACTTCCTTTTTCTTTAGCTTAACCCGTCAAATTAACAAAAATGTTCTGATCAATGTAAGACTTAGAAAACCTCTTACATAACTAAGCAAGATAAAACATAACTGTTAAGACTGACCCCTTCATTCTTACATAATAATCTACTGGGTCAATGCTATGCCTTCCTTCATCTTTCGAAACAATGTATGTTCAAAGGTAACTACAGGTAGTAATAGTTGGTTATTATCCTGATTGAAACATGTTTTTGTGTCCATTTAGCATAATTCAGAACCTTGTATTTGTAATTTTGTAATAACATCTTTATCAACTGGACGGAAGACAAAAACAAGTCAAGAAATAATTAAGCGTAGATATAGTCTTTGTACCTTTTGATTTTAGCTATGTCATTATGACTTATCCAACGATGCGACGGCATCCAACACAATGTCCTTCAGAAGCATAACACTGTTTTAAGAATGACGGACAGGTGCCGATTTTAAACGTTTAAAGACCTGATAAGAAATGTGTGTAATAAGGCAAGGTACAAAAGCACCGTATTACACGGTTTGTTTTGTCTTATTTGCAATTGGAAAGTATGAAAGCTGTATATATTCAGACAGCTAGAATCTCATAGATAAAAAAGACAAGACCAAAAGCGCATGCGATATCTACAAACCCATGCCTAGGGTTAGTGCCGGTAATAAATACAGTAAGTCATGTTGTCAGGGTAGATGGTAAAGTATTACCTTCAAAGGCTTCAAATGCGGTACAGGAGTCGATAGCCGAGTATTCTGGAGAGTCTAGAGTGACCGGCGTTTACAGTCTAGTTTAATACTAGTATTTCTGCCATTCCATTGGATCAGAACACGTCTAATCAAAATCGGGGAGATAAGAATATAAGAAATCATGATTAAAGATATAACAATGACATATCAGATTGTTTATGTCAGCAATACCAAATATGATTCGTTAGTCAAACAGGGTTCAACATTGTCATTCTAGAACGACTGTGATTGGTCAAACTGAACAATTATACAGGTTTCTGTCCCTGTTTTATGTACAGTACAGGTCTGTCGAATGTTTAACATTGAGGTAACTAAAAGGTTCAGAGTGACCATGATAGGAATAGCAAATGTCTAGAAAGCTAGAAAACCATAGATAGTATCTGTCGAAAAGCTGTTTAGATGTAGCTAACAAGAAGCTGAGATATGCTGCACTAATGAGTTAGCTCAGTGTCTGTAGCTAACAAGAAGCTGAGATATGCTGCACTAATGAGTTAGCTCAGTGTCTGTAGCTAATAAGAAGCTGAGATATGCTGCACTAATGAGTTAGCTCAGTGTCTGTAGCTAACAAGAAGCTGAGATATGCTGCACTAATGAGTTAGCTCAGTGTCTGTAGCTAACAAAAAGCTGAGATATGCTGCACTAATGAGTTAGCTCAGTGTCTGTAGCTAACAAGAAGCTGAGATATGCTGCACTAATGAGTTAGCTCAGTGTCTGTAGCTAACAAGAAGCTGAGATATGCTGCACTAATGAGTTAGCTCAGTGTCTGTAGCTAATAAGAAGCTGAGATATGCTGCACTAATGAGTTAGCTCAGTGTCTGTAGCTAACAAGAAGCTGAGATATGCTGCACTAATGAGTTAGCTCAGTGTCTGTAGCTAACAAGAAGCTGAGATATGCTGCACTAATGAGTTAGCTCAGTGTCTGTAGCTAACAAGAAGCTGAGATATGCTGCATTAATGAGTTAGCTCAGTGTCTGTAGCTAACAAGAAGCTGAGATATGCTGCACTAATGAGTTAGCTCAGTGTCTGTAGCTAACAAGAAGCTGAGATATGCTGCACTAATGAGTTAGCTCAGTGTCTGTAGCTAACAAAAAGCTGAGATATGCTGCACTAATGAGTTAGCTCAGTGTCTGTAGCTAACAAGAAGCTGAGATATGCTGCACTAATGAGTTAGCTCAGTGTCTGTAGCTAACAAGAAGCTGAGATATGCTGCACTAATGAGTTAGCTCAGTGTCTGTAGCTAACAAGAAGCTGAGATATGCTGCACTAATGAGTTAGCTCAGTGTTAAACTTTCGACAGGTCTGTACTGTAGCTAACAAGAAGCTGAGATATGCTGCACTAATGCGTTAGCTCAGTGTTAAACTTTCGACAGGTCTGTACTGTAGCTAACAAGAAGCTGCGATATGCTGCACTAATGCGTTAGCTCAGTGTTAAACTTTCGACAGGTCTGTACTGTAGCTAACAAGAAGCTGAGATATGCTGCACTAATGTAGCTAACAAGAAGCTGAGATATGCTGCACTAATGAGTTAGCTCAGTGTTAAACTTTCGACAGGTCTGTACTGTAGCTAACAAGAAGCTGAGATATGCTGCACTAATGCGTTAGCTCAGTGTTTAACTTTCGACAGGTCTGTACTGTAGCTAACAAGAAGCTGAGATATGCTGCACTAATGCGTTAGCTCAGTGTTAAACTTTCGACAGGTCTGTACTGTAGCTAACAAGAAGCTGAGATATGCTGCACTAATGTAGCTAACAAGGAGCTGAGATATGCTGCAATAATGAGTTAGCTCAGTGTTAAACTTTCGACAGGTCTGTACTGTAGCTAACAAGAAGCCGAGATATGCTGCACTAATGAGTTAGCTCAGTGTTAAACTTTCGACAGGTCTGTACTGTAGCTAACAAGAAGCTGAGATATGCTGCACTAATGAGTTAGCTCAGTGTTAAACTTTCGACAGGTCTGTACTGTAGCTAACAAGAAGCTGAGATATGCTGCACTAATGCGTTAGCTCAGTGTTAAACTTTCGACAGGTCTGTACTGTAGCTAACAAGGAGCTGAGATATGCTGCACAAATGCGTTAGCTCAGTGTTAAACTTTCGACAGGTTTGTACTGTAGCTAACAAGGAGCTGAGATATGCTGCACTAATGCGTTAGCTCAATGTTAAACTTTCGACAGGTCTGTACTGTAGCTAACAAGAAGCTGAGATATGCTGCACTAATGCGTTAGCTCAGTGTTAAACTTTCGACAGGTCTGTACTGTAGCTAACAAGAAGCTGAGATATGCTGCACTAATGCGTTATCTCAGTGTTAAACTTTCGACAGGTCTGTAATGTAGCTAACAAGGAGCTGAGATATGCTGCACTAATGCGTTATCTCAGTGTTAAACTTTCGACAGGTTTGTACTGTAGCTAACAAGGAGCTGAGATATGCTGCACTAATGAGTTAGCTCAGTGTTAAACTTTCGACAGGTCTGTACTGTAGCTAACAAGAAGCTGAGATATGCTGCACTAATGAGTTAGCTCAATGTTAAACTTTCGACAGGTCTGTACTGTAGCTAACAAGAAGCTGAGATATGCTGCACTAATGAGTTAGCTCAATGTTAAACTTTCGACAGGTCTGTACTGTAGCTAACAAGAAGCTGAGATATGCTACACTAATGAGTTAGCTCAGTGTTAAACTTTCGACAGGTCTGTACTGTAGCTTACAAGAAGCTGAGATATGCTGCACTAATGAGTTAGCCCAGTGTTAAACTTTCGACAGGTCTGTACTGTAGCTAACAAGAAGCTGAGATATGCTGCACTAATGCGTTAGCTCAGTGTTAAACTTTCGACAGGTCTGTACTGTAGCTAACAAGAAGCTGAGATATGCTGCACTAATTCGTTAGCTCAGTGTTAAACTTTCGACAGGTCTGTACTGTAGCTAACAAGAAGCTGAGATATGCTGCACTAATTCGTTAGCTCAGTGTTAAACTTTCGACAGGTCTGTATTGTAGCTAACAAGAAGCTGAGATATGCTGCACTAATACGTTATCTCAGTGTTAAACTTTCGACAGGTCTGTACTGTAGCTAACATGAAGCTGAGATATGCTGCACCAATGCGATAACCCAGTTTTAAACTTTCGACATGTCTGTACTATATTTATAAAATACTAATGCCTAATATTATGTGTATTTCAAAAGATCGATATACTTTGCATAACACGAGGAAATAGTTTGCTGTCTAGTTCCTGTAAATATCTCTGAACTATATCCTTTAATGTTGCTAGTAGATGCATCACAACTATATAGTACATTGGTATGAAGGCAACTCGTACTCATATCAAGACAACTAGCTATAGCTATAGCTATATAGCTATAGCTATAGCTATAGCTAGTACGTACCCATGCGTTTTCTACATCAAGACAACTCGTACCCAACCCGAGACAACTCGTACCGAAGAAAAACCAAGAAAATTAACATTTTAATTTTTTTTCTAAATTTGTATTTTTTATCTTTAAATTATATTTAATTAATTAGTTCAAACTTATTATGTATTGCTATAAAACATTTAAAAAAACAAAATATTTCATATTTTATTAGATATTAAAGAGTTTAATAACAAAATAGACGTTAATTTTCTTGAAATTGCCTTCTTTGGTACAAGTTGTCTCGGTTTTGTGTACAAGTTCAATTTGGGTATGAGATTTCATAGGTACGGATTGCCCTGGGTCCGAGCTATCCAACAATCATTACGTTTGCCCATTCTCTGCTTTCAGATCACTTGCCTTGGATGTTCGTTCGCTGCATTTGAATTGTATACATTTTCAAGTACTTTCCATATGAACATGTGCTAGTTATTATACAGTCTAAATCCATTGGATCTGGGTCCGCTCACATGTAATTTTGTAATTCGGCGTACTGCCATATACACCACTTTTTAAATTAATTATAAAATACATTCAAAAAGTGGTATATATGTAATTATAAAGATTATTGTATCTTTTGGCAGTAGTTCATTTAATCAGAGCCATTGGTTATATAATAAAATAAAATGGTTAACGCATTCTCTCCATTCAATCTGAATGTGTTTAGTACAGTCAGGTCTCCAAAAGTTTAGAACTATTGAAAAATGATACTGGGTATATTAAACTGACTTGTTGCTACTAAATGATTTTTATTTGGCTACATAATCTCGTTGTATCAAGTGCACAGAGTTTAATAATGGATTTTACACAGACATAAAAAGAAACAATAAGGAAGAAAAATATACAATGTAGATCATTTTTATATTAACAATCAGAAAGACAAGATATTAAAAAGGCTTTTAATAATATAACATTGGCAAGCAACTCGGATAAAATATATAATTACATTACTATTTGTTATATGAAAACTTGTCCACTAGCTATAGAACGGTGTTAATATATAAGCATTGCAATGTATATTATATGTAATATAAGCTATACAATTGTATTTATTTATGGGATGAATACAGCAGCAAAAAATAAAGAAAAGTCGATTATTGAGTTTAAGATTTTTTCCACGTGACAGACATACTGATGTAATTTTTTCTAACGTCCCTTTGTATTATTAAAATATTGACTAGCTGCATATACATACATGTAATATGTGTTAATATTATGACTTTAGATATATACATATATTTTTTAAAAAAAATATGCCTTTTATTTTATTTTAATTTATCATTATTTTTTATTATTATTATTTTATTTTATATTTTATTAATTAAAAATTTCCCTATCAAGAACCTTTTTATTATTAAGTATATATACATGTCATGTATATATGTATTAATTGACTGATATTTAATTTGATTGCTATTGTCATCATGTGCTACTTTCACATGTCTATGAATCAGTATGTCATGTGTTTCTTTTAAATAAAATCCAAAAGTAGCGGCGCATGACACATGGTGACAAGTACATTATGTTACGGTGGAGTTTTATCCCTTTTACATAGCATTTATTTTGATGAAAGTACATTACAACAGAATCACCATTGCATACAACAGAGACATATAATACCCTCTCTGCATACAATATGGAACTCTGGAACATTAGTTAATTAACCTGTCTCAATGAATATATAAATTTATACCCCAAAATTATTTATTTATTTATTTTATTTATTTATTTATTTATTTATTTATTTATAGTTATTTGTTAGGTATAGGTCGTCAAGTTTTACCCAGCCGCAATCTATATATCGACCTCTGAATATTTGTTTTTCCGCTTCATGATTTTAAAATAACCCACGTGATAAGTCACGGGACATTGTTGTTACACAACGAATATTGACGGGAAGTAAATAGCCCAACCCGTAACCTTACCGGTCTACATACAGTATGTAAAAGATGTCAGGGATCAAGTTTAAGCAACCGTATGGAAAGTTGGAGAAGCAAAAGAAAGGAAGAAAGTGTTGTGGTTGTTTGTCGCGGTGTTGTTGTGTAAAAATTGTTGCCGGCATCGTCGGTACAATTGTACTGATACTTGGGCTAGTGGTCGGAATATTTGCTCTCAGTAACCCTATTCATGCAAGCTGCACTGTCCACTGGTAAGTAAATTATATATTTGTCAAAAATCAACGATAATCTGAATATAGATATGTAATTAATTAATTAATTAAAACCAAGGCAAAGTTCATATAAATTTGGTAAAATGATATCAACGGCTAAAGGGAAATAACTCTTGTAACCTATATATAAATTTGGAAATATATTCAGTTAATAGAATAATGGCTTTCATATTTTTTAAAACACATCAAGGACTTAATATTCAGTTAATAAATAGATATATAATAAATAAATAGACAGGTTGCAATTATGAATGTGTTATATTATTGTTACAGGAGCTTTGGAATTCCGTGCTCAGATGTTAGAACAAAAATACTAGATCAGATTCAGAAGTGGAATGGGCCTGCTGGCTGTGTGAAAGGTGGCGAAAAATGCTTGTATAAGGTAATACAAGTGATTTGGTACTCAACCATCACTTCATCAAACTCCATCATGTATGACTTCATCATGGCTCGTAAAAATCATTATAATTGTTTGTCAGATTGAACGTATTGATGTCATGTATGTGTGTTTAGAACTACTAGTGTCTTTTTTTTTTAAATATATACACAGTATAAAAGTGTCACTTTGGATGATAACTCCAGCGCACTCCAAACCATGACGAACCACAGGTAACCGGGGAATGGATTTTAAGCATTTAATAAAAAAAAAAGCGTATCACATATATATATAAAAAGAATACTCTTTTCACGCATGTACATGTGATATGCCTTTTTTTATTAAATGCTTAAAATCCATTCTCCGGGTACCTGTGCACGGGGCGTACTGCATTTCTGAAGTAAGTTTGTATTTCTGAATGAGTTTTAGGTCCACTTCAGGAGAAATTTCGTATTTTCTATTCTTGAACTTGCGAGATTTAAAGGGGGGGGGGGGGGGTGGGGGTGTGTGAGAGAAATCGGGTAATAAAATGAGACTGCCTTTATAAAGCAATTTTTGTCCCATATATTTGTATGAGGAACCTATTCTGACATATACCTCGACTTTTTTCACAAACCTTTAGAAGACATTGTTTAAATGAACACTGCGCCTGATGGCTGGCTATGCATTCAATTAATCTCTAGCGTGGCTCGTTAGCCCAGTGAGTCTAAAACACGGACCACAGCGTCTTTCACCACCTAGGTTCGGATCTCACTCGTTATAGATCCTAGTGTGAGAAAGTCTAACAGCTCGCTTGCGGACAGTCATTGCTGTTCCCTGGATACTCTGGTTTACTCCATAATTCCACAATTGATGGTCTTTATGTAAGTGAAAAAAACTTTGACTCGACGTTAAATACCATTACTCAACTCTGCTATATCTTAACTAAACCGGCTTGTAATTATTTTTTATCTTTTTCCAAGTTTATATTTAACATTGATGTTATTGTTATTAACCTAGTTGTGCAATTATATTATAGCTTGTCAGTAATAGTGGAAATACCCTTAAAGCCACACATGAAACCCCCAAGAAGCATTATGTTGATGATTTGACCTTCAGCTTTGATCCAGAGGGAAATACATGCAATGTACAGGTAAGTGGGAATATACATGAATGGAACATTATATCATATCTCATATGCTTAACAAGGATAGAAATACAATAAGCGTAAACGCATTTCGAAACCACTAATATAACAATCCCCGAAATTGGACGAGTTATTCTTTCTTTTTCTAAAATTTCTATGCACCATTCTCTAAGTGGTGCTTTTGTAGTCCGGTTATCTAAAGTCCGTGCCCGCGGATCATAGTACCTCTTGCTGCCCAAGTAGAAATCGTGTTGGGAACAAATCCTAGTGTGGGAAAGTTTGTCATTTTGCTAAGTGAAGGTTGTTAATATTGTCCGGACACATCAATTTCCTTCATCGTCCCTGAACTGACAGTTTTTGGTATAAGTAAACAATCTCCACCGAGTCCCAAATCTCCATTACTGGAACCCACTCACTAATATTTGAATCCATAATCTTCTGAACAAGGATAAAAAATGTAATTTTTATTGAAACTTCAAACTGTTCCATATTGTATTTTATTACTAAGTAAGTTATGATGACAGTGTCTTATAAGTTAAATTGTCTTGACATGTATACATTTTATTTTGAAGCATTTGTTTTAGGTATATTTTTATAAATGTTGTTTTACACAATATGTTTTTGTTGTTGTTGATGATGATGATGATGATGATGATGATGATGATGATGATGATGATGATGATGATGATGATGATATTGTCGTTTCAGGGCCATTCTACATCTGAGACCTGGTATGCTGTGTTGGACTCTGGAACTAATTATTGTAATCTGGAAAACCTAATTACTGGTAAGTTACCACCCGATTTACAATTATATATTATTGTTTAATATAGTATTGTAATATCAGTGATAAGCTTAATGTTTTACAAAGGTACCTTCGCGGAAGTTTGTTTCTTAAATTTGCACACAAAGTTGGCCTTTTAAAGTCATTATATAACTTTTGGTTGCAATTTGAATGTATTATAGAAGTTTGCAACTAAAATGCACTATAAACACTACAACAGAAAAATAAAATCAAAAATTCAAAACAAAACAAGATAAATTCTTTAATACCACTGATTATAAATTTTCCTTCTTTGAGAGTCATTGTCTAAATTAAAATAACAAAATCGTATCCAGTTGTGTGATTTTGATACCTTTTCCCACTGGACCAATGGTCATATAGCTCCATACTTGGCATGTTAAAATGGTATTCCATTTTGTGGGTCAATCTTTGTAGAACCTTAAAAGTTTGAATTATTTAACACCGTAATCTTTGATTTGCATAATGAGTTTCAGCCACTACTAGTGTGAAAAATATGTAATTTATAACAAACTTTATTCAGTTTTTTTTTACAATTTCTTTGATAAAATACAATGTAATCGAAAATTGAACACACCGTTCATATTTTTGCTTAATATTAAAGAAGATGGTATCATGCATTGCTTTTCTTCAGTAAATTATTTTCTTTTTTTTTTTTCAGGGTCTGGTTTGAACAAAGCCAAAAATTACAAAGAACAAACATCTAATGGTGAATGTACGCAATATTCCAGTGCTAATTGTGATAAATATTAAAATATGCGATATAAATGGAAGACAAACTTCAGAGATCTGATTGATGATATTACACAGAATGACAGATATTTTATATTCTAAAAAAATATTTTTTTATAATGAATTAGTTGTTAGTCTTCATCTAAGAGGGTAACAGCCTTTATTAACCTACCGAGAATTCTTTTCCATGAAAATAATTTGGGAATAAAATATCACCAACATGTACAGTTATTGTGGAATACAGAAATTGTGTTTTACGCCACAATCAAGATTCACTGATATATCAAGGCTGCAAGTTTTGCGACGATGGATGAAACTGGAGTATCCACAGAAAACCACATACATTCGGCAAGCAAACCGACAAACTTTCTTACACTACTAGTATCTAGTTAAGAGTTAGATTTGTACATAGACGATGATAAGACATGTGATCCAACTGACAAGAATCGAAGTACGAGCATCGACATGAAACTATTTCACTGAAAATTAATTTTCAAAATTAAAAACTAAGTATTACAAATAGACTAAAATGTTTTGACAGAGCTTCTATACGCACATTTTTCATAAGAGTTCTCCCCCTTTTAACATATGCATTTGTATCCTTTCGTTATTTTGTAAATAGCCAATGCAACAAAGGAAGCCAATGACTTACTATGTGAAGGCTGTATCCTGACTGCTTTTTCTTTCCACTGCGGTAGCTCAGTAGGTAGAGTGCTCGCTCAGTAAGTAGAAGGTCGTGGGTTCGATCCCCGACCGGGTCTGACCCAAGACTTGAAAGTGGGTAGTGACTAGTACTGTTCTTTCGCCAAGCACTTGGCATTACGAAATGAAAGTCACTGTTCTTTCGGATGGGAACTTAAAATAAACGAGGTCACGGTGGGCTTGGCACGCTAAAAAACTCTGCTGTATAATGCCATCAGCGCAACGCACAGGCAAAATTTCTACACCTTCGTCTATAGCTGGCGACGTCTCGATATAAGTGAAATATTCTTGACTGGGACGTTAAACATCATTACTCATCTTTCTTTACAACGAAAACGCCTTACAAGGTTAACTGGCAATGTGCAGGTTGCATCAAGCTGATTTCTCTCTTAAGGAATCTGACTTGTTAATGTTAAGGATATATTGAGGGAATTTCTTAGAACCCATCTAACGTGTACATGGAGACTATTATTTATGTGTAGGTTGCATTGAACTTATTTCTCATTTTGGTAGAGCTTGTTTTCACTCCAAAAATATTTTAACAACGAAGCGATCTGCTTAGTAATAAATGGTTGGCACTGGAATATTGGAGGCCTAGGCTTCACAAAACCCTCAAAAAATGTTATGGTCGTTATAACGATATTGTTGATAAATTTGATGTCTCTGTTACCGACCGATAGTTCCATATTCCTTTCATTGTCAATTTTTGATTTTACAAGACAAGTGACGGCGGGAGTAGCATCTCTTTGTTTTTAATGATATCTCATCAGATATCTTCTATTTGTCATATCAACAACTCGGACTGATATACTGATGTTGTGTATCCTATTCCTAGCAGATGTTTAAATATTTGATACCAAATACGTTTTTGTTACCAAATGCGTTGTAACATAGCTAGACAGGATGTACTTACCCTTCCGGAGCACCTGGCTTTACTTCCCTGGTGGGAGTTTCCGTGTTTAACTTAATTTGTTAGTTTCCAAGTTTTTACTTTGCTTTTGGAAATGTGATTTGAACAAGGGCATGGGCTGGTTTCTAAAGTATTCCGGGAGAATTTGGTGAGACCAATTTTTTAATTACTCTGGGTATTGCCAACAGAAGAGGGTATTAAGGCTATTCTCCTTGTGATGTGTCCAACACCTACGTGGAAGCATATGTAAGCTGTATTTAGATCACTTCACAATGAAATGAATTTTTAACGCCTATGAGGGGAAATTGAGCATGATGTAATAAGATAACCTTTAATCCTTGCTCGTGTGTCGACTGTATTGATTGATACTATCCACTCCTCGAAACGAAGTAACGTGTACAATTGGGTCATTGTCCACGTATCAAGACTAAGAAGTGGATTAATGGTGTTTACGTCGCAAACGAGTGCCCATATGAAGACTGCATTTAGACCACTTCGTCTTAGAACGTGCCGAATCTCTACATTGAGGTTACTTCCTGACAACTAAAACATTCTCTTTGATACCGTTTACTAACATTTAATGCTTCTTGAAATGCCATGGACAAAATATATTCAGGAGTTAAATATCGTAATAAAAAAGCACTGACTTTAATTCAAAATCATTCTCGATTCATGATTTAAGGCTTAAATACCTTTGATGCCCCAATTGTATTCTGAAACATACTCCAAGAAATTCAATATTGACATTTCATAGCTAAGACGCTTTATGTAGATTAATTACTAGTAATTATGAAATAAGGGTTTCTTCAATATACACCCTTTAGCATTATTGTCATATACCATTTTTTGATTTAATCATAAAATACATTCAAAAAATGGTATATGACAATATAGACAATTTTTTAATGTATCTTGTGATTAAATTCAAAAAATGGTATATGACATTATCAACACAACATACGGTAATAATTTTTTAAAGAAATGCTTCAAGTTGTAAATTCGTAATAGTCGACTAAATAAACATACATAGATTATAAGCTGTTAACATTGCTATAGTTCTGCTTCCCTGAACTTTATTTTCGAAACATGCTTTCCTATTTTCTTCTGATATAAAAACACAATTTGTCTTCACATAAAAGTTAAAAGATTCAGGTCGGATATTAATGATGATGAATGACTTGCAGTATCTTTAATTGTAAAG
The DNA here is from genome assembly GCA_021292105.1 of Anadara kagoshimensis. Taxonomy (NCBI): domain Eukaryota; kingdom Metazoa; phylum Mollusca; class Bivalvia; order Arcoida; family Arcidae; genus Anadara; species Anadara kagoshimensis. The sequence goes on from CM037870.1 coordinate 49,434,120, forward strand.
TATATCCTAAATGTATGTATAAGTAATATATTCAATTTTATAGTTCAGTAGGAATTTTTTATCATATACTGTTTAGCATTATTACCATAACGTAAGGTAACAACTATGGAAAAAGGCTTAATGTTTCATTGTGGTCGCCTACATGAGCATAACTAGATTTTAAGCTGTTAAATTTCTCTATTTCTTTCTGTGGTACTGGGCCATCAAAACATTCTTTCTCATTGATATCAAATCACAATTTGTTATTATATAACAGTTTTAAGATACAGATTGGGTATAAATGATGATGGTAAACTAGCAAAATCTTCGATTGTAAAGTGCGTCCTTAATTATAATATATATACATAACAATTATGGAAGAAAGCTTTATGTTTCTTAGTGGTGTGCTACGTTTACACGAGAATAACTACAGACCAACCCGCCTGAAAGGTTACCTCTATATAAGGATCGCCTGCTTATAAAGGCCAGTAGAATCGAATCCCTTTATTCATACATTTTGAATTTGTATATAAAGGACACCTGTCCATTAAGGTCAGTTTTACTGGTTCCCTTGGGTGGCCTTTATAGGCAGGCTTGACTGTTAAGTTAAAGTCTGTCCCGAGCCATTAGGCCCATCAGGCCGGAGCTTATACCGGTTTCGGTGGCGTTAAGCGACTGAGAGTACAAGACTCTCCCCTGAATGGGACGCCGGTCCATCGCAGGGTTAACCCCCAGCATTTTGCTGGTACTCATTTATTTTTCAGCTGAGTGAACTGGAACAACGTGAAATTAAGTGTCTTGCTCAAGGACACAACACATCGCCCGGTCCAGGGATCGAACCCACGACCTTCGAATCACGAGTCCAACGCCTTAACCACTAGGCCACGCGCTTCCACTTGACTGTAGGCCATAAAATTGTTTTTATGGTACAGGACCATCAAAACAGTCTTTCCTATTGATTTAATGCACAATTTGTCGACACATAAAAGTTTAAAGATACAGATTGGGTATAAAGGATGATGAATGACTTGCAGTAGTGCATCCTTAATCCATGTATGTATGAATAATACATTTAATTTTTTAGTTCAGTAAGAATGTTTTAATCATTGACTGCTTAGCATAATTATTACAACGTAAGGTAACAATAGAAGAACGCTTAATATTTCGTAGCTACGTATACGTGAGCATAACTAGATTATTAGCTGTTCAATTGTTTTCTATGGAACTGTACCATCAAAACATTCTTTCCTATTGATATACCTAAAGACACAATTTGTCTTCACATAAAAGTTTAAAGATACAGGTTGGGTATAAATGATGATGAATGACTTGTAGTATCTTTGATTGTAAAGTACATCCTTAATTCATACATATTTATAATACATATACATGTAAGTTTAAAGATTCAGATCGAAAATAAACGATGATGAATATTCTGCAGAATCTTCGATTGGTAAGATATATATATATATATATATATATATATATATATATATATATATATATATATATATATATATATATATCAAAAAACTTAAAAATAAAAATAAGTTAAAATGTTTTCTAAAACATAACTGAATTTATTATTTGTAAAACATGTTTCACCGTTGTGTACGGTTCTTTTTGTTACATAAAAAATCTTATAAATCTTATAAATTTTATATGTAACAAGAAGAACCGTACACAACGGTGAAACATGTTTTACAAACAATAAATTCAGTTATGTTTTAGAAAACATTTTAACTTATTTTTAAGCTTTTTTGATATAAAAATTTACCTCACACAAAGGATAAACATATTTGGAATTGTATGCATTTAATTTTATAGTAAGAATTTCCTAATCATTCACTGCTTAGTATTCATTATCACCACAACGTAAGGTAACAATTATGAAAAAAAAAATGTTTCGTAGTAGTCGGCTACAATAGCATAACTATATTATAAGCTGTTGAATTTGTTCTCTATGGTACTGGACCATCAAAACATTCTTTTCTATTGATATAAAGACACAATTTGTCTTCACATAAACGTTTAAAGATACAGGTTGGGTATAAATGATGATCAATGACTTGCAGTATCTTTGATTGTAAAGTACATCCTTAATCTATAATATATGTATAAATAATGTATTTAATTTTATAGTTCAGTAAAATCATGTCTCTAGAGTAGCACGGAAACAATAACATCAACGTAGGAACACTAAAATACAGGCATCTCGGTTAATTTAGGACGTCAATAAACCGACCTCTAATAAAATGTGATCCTTAAATTCAACTTAAAATTTCATTTGTATCAATTTGCCTTGTACTTTATGTCTTTTAAATAGATGGATGATTAAGTTTGAAATGTTCCTGGAATGGTTTATTTCCGGAGGTACAATGTTGCAGTAATAGGATAAGGGTAAATGTTGTGGTAATGTATCCATAGCACATGGAACTTCAAATTGAAGATGACTGTACATACATGTCGTTGTAAAAAGAATCAAAGTTGAAACATCTACATAATCTCGTATAAAAATCCCCGCCTTTCATGCATTTAACTTAACCGAAAGTGGTAAAAAGCTCACTTTAATTGAAATGATCTTCTGATATCTAAAGAGACTATCGGTTGTACATGGCTAGGACTTGGAGAAAAATGGTTTCTTTATTTGTTATGTTGTAAGTAGTACCAGTCAATGCCGTGACCCGATGCACCTTGACAATTTTTTTATCCTAAAATCAAAATTTTGACAAATATTGAGGATAAAAAAAGAGAGAGATCATAGTTACCATTTTCATCACATGGTAAAGATAAAAATTTTATTGTATTTAATTGTTTTATTGTTGGTGCTCAAATGACAACATACTTTTGACGCTGATCAACATTGCCGTTTAAAAAGTCTTTTATATATACAGGACTGTCAGTAAGGATTCTTTTACTCTGATTGACCCGTACAATAGGATAGTTTAGAAATTTCTGCTTTCATGGTCTATATATTTATACCCCCGCTTAAAAAGTTGGGTGTATATAGTGATAGGGGTGTCCGTCCGTCCGTCCGTCCTTCCGTTACACCTTAGGGTACCTATCTCTTATCCGCAACTCCTCCTAAACCCTTCAATGGATTTTCATGAAACTTTCACACAATCTTTGTGATATAATGTAGATGTGCACATCCTATTTAAAAAAATGATCCGATGGATTTTTTTAATGTGGGGGAGCGGGGGGTATTTTTTGTGAGCTTGTGGCTCACAGTTTTTCCAGTTTGTATATTGGAATAGGATTTGTAAGTCTTGCTATTGGTCATTTGACTTGAATTATTTAATCATGAATCTGTTATGAAACCTATACGCGTAGTAGTATCACATATATACTTGTCTCTTGCATTGCATCATCACCACTGCGGTAGCTCAGTTGGTAGAGTGCTCGCTCCGTAAGTGGGAGGTCATGGGTTCGAACACCGGTCGGGTCTGACCCAAGACTTAAAAGTGGGTAAGGACTGCTCTTTCGCCAAGCACTCGGCATTACGAAATGAAAGTCACGGTTCTTTCAGATGGGAACTTAAAATAAACGAGGTCCCGTTTCTTGGTAGGCTTGGCACGATAAAGAACCCTGCTGTATAATGCCATCAGCGCAACGCACAGGCAAAATTTCTGCACCTTCGTCTATAGCTGGCGACGTCTCGATATAAGTGAAATATCCTTGACTGTGACGTTAAACACCATTACTCAACTCAACTCAACTCAACTCTTGCATTGCATCAGACTATACGAAATGTAAAGTTATGCAAATAAAGTGCCAATTGGTGGAAACAGATCCTATTGTTCCTCTTGATCGATCTAGGTGGTATATTGCTATCCTAACTTGATACATTCCTTATTCATAAAATAATGGAGGATTAACTTCATTTGGGTTACAGAGAGGCGAAAAGCCTATAGTGGTTTCTACAGACAGGTTTTAATCTATAAATTAACAATCTTAACAAACCATTCTCTAAACGTTGGGAACTTTTAGCAAACCATAGGACCAAGAATCGATTTTTTTCCGATATAGCTTATAAAGTCTAATTATCTTTAAAATTTACTGAAGACTGTTTAATTATATGATGTTACACACCTTTTATCTTAGGAATGTGATAAAACTATATTTGCCAAATTCATTTTGAAATTTCATTCCATTCATTTCCAAATCAAAACCCCAAAGCGAAGTTAAAACTTTGAAAGGTAAATTGAATGTAGTTTAACACGCGAACTTCCATCAGGGAAGAGAGGTCAGGTACCTCAGAAGGGAAAATACCTCCTGTTTAGCAGCTACACACGCCATATGTGTAATCAAAACTGAAAATTAAAGAAACGTGTAACTATGGGACGTCAAACGTATCTAGGATAATTTTAGATACAGAGACATCATACAAAATGATTACATGACCTTCGCATATTAAACTAATCTAACAATGACATTTAGAAGTTGTAAATCACATATTAAAACGTAAGACTTAAGACTGTTGATCAACAACGTGCAAGTAATGTGGTAAAACAAATCCACTTCTTGCTAACTATTACAGAAGAAATCAATCACAGAGTATTTAAGCACCCATTCAAAAATCACTCAACATGCTTTTACAATCTGAAGATTTTGTCAAATTATTCTTTTCTGACTTGAGTTTCATCTCATGTATTTTATTTATTCATTAACGGTCGAGGAAATGTAATGTTGATGTGAACGATGTATTTGTGTAAACGAGACGCAGTAGCCATGAGATGTTTAATTTCAAAAAGGGCATCAAACATTCTGGGTGGACCCGGATTATATTTTTATATTTATTATTGTATGTGTGTGCAATTAGCTAAAATGTATGAACATGTATGAAATTAAAGCTAGGATTACCCTCTCGTTGTGTTTTAGCGATCTAATATACCGGACAGCTTTTATTAAACAACCCACTTCCCTCTAGACAAACGAGATTGTCATCCAATAAGTCTTTGATATCCAACAGATTATACAGACTTTAATTTGTTTCTGTATTATTAGAAGTACTGGTTCATTGTATAGACGGTTGTTTTTTTTATAAATGTACGTTTTGTGAGCATGTAGACCGATTTGGAATCACAAACGATATTTGTATGTTTTATGAATTAATAAGAAAGCATGAATGATATAATTCATCAAATTTGTCCTTGACTCATTAAAAATATTTTTTTAGTTTTAAGGATTGTTTTGTGCATTGAACATCTCCAGTCTCGATGGTTCTCCCGGCAATATAGCACCCGGCCTCACTTCCCTGGTGGAAGTTCACGTGTCTAACCTAACTTGTCAGTTCCAAAGTTTTTACTTTGCTTCTGGATTGTGATTCGGAAATGGATTAATTTGTTTGTTTTTGATATATAGCTACAGTAAACATAGACCTATCAAAGCCTTAACACTTATTTAACGAAAAGGAGTCAATGTTGTGGTAGCGAGTGGCCGAGATATGGATAGCTAGTGGGTAAAGAGCTATCAAGAGACAACTGTTGAGATGGTTCATTCCACCTACTACCGATTTTTGAAAATTCATATTCCACCTATCCCGGCCCACTTCAAGAATTCAAAACTATAAAGATTTTATATTTGCTACATTTAGTTAGAAAATTACAGTATAGCTAACGCAAATATAGGGCGTACCTCCGTCTTTAGCTTAGTGTTAAATTTTCAACAGGTCTGTACCACTGCGGTAGCTCAGTTGGTAGATTGCTCGTTCTGTAAGTGAGAGGTTGTAGGTTCGAACCCCGACCAGGTCTGATTCAAGACTTGAAAGTGGGTAGTGACTGATTTTTCGCCAAGAACTCTTCATTACGAAATGAAAATCATTGTCTTTCGGATGCCACGATAGGCTTGGCACGATAAAGAACCCTGCTGTATAATGCCATCAGCGCAACGCACAGGCATTATTTCTGCACCTTCGCCTGTAACTGGCGACGTCTCGATATAAGTGAAATATTCTTGACTTGGGTGTTTAACACCATTACTCAACTCAACAGGTCTGTACTTTACCGTTAACGTTATTTGAAATTACTTCGACAGGATTGCATTGTTTTATTTGTGTTTTCAACAAACTTCAGATTTAGGAAAAACCAATTTGTTATACCCTGTCGCTGGTTGCTTTGGCTTTTACCAAATACGTGATTTGAGCTGCAAGTTTGACATTTTCCGTCTAATTTGAATTTAAAATCAGCTCATTTTATTCAGAAAAAAAGACGTTAAATATATTAATAAATTACAGGTTACATTACTGTCGTAAGGTCATATTTCTATCTTGTCTTATTATTTCATTTACAAAAATATCAGCACTACTAACAGTAATAATAAACCTTCTTTAATATTACCCCCACATGAATAAATGATCTGTTAATTAAGAAATACGATTACTTCTAGAAAATATCATTAATCAGAAAATGAAATATAAATATTAATCAAACTACTACAATGCGGCTTGAATAAATGAATAGAAAATACGAAAAGAAAAACGGATAAGGAGACAATGCGGTGTTCCGTAACAAATACCTTGATTATTAATATTTTCCCTTTTCTAACAAAACTGAACATAGTGAAAAGTCAATTAAGGATCGTCATTTACGACAACTTTGTGTGAAAATATGATTATACTTTTGAATGAAATGGACTATTTTTAGGACAACAAAACACGTGGAACAGTATACGGTTATTATAATCATTTGAAGGGAATAAGAGATCTTTCCACATTCAGTAAGGCCGTTTTGTACTAGTAAGCAAATATCAATGCAACCGAAAACACGACACAACAGACGACAGAAACAAAATTACAAGACAAGACATATACACATGTCCTGGGATAATCAAACACAAACTTAGAACTTAGCAATCCGTGACAAAATCACTATCCCAAAGCAAAGTTAAAACACAAAGTGTAAACACCCGAATTTCCACCTGAAGAGAGTCTGGGTGCTCCGATAGGGTAAGCATCTCCTGGAACTGACGAGCTAAGTTAAATATATATATTGAGTCTTGCTTTCAGTTTTTCAGCCTCCACTTTCGTTACATTTCCAATATCTTAGCTACGGTTTTCAAGATAATTCTTGCAATTGGTAATCATTTGACGTGTTGATGGTTATATTGATCTTTTTACACTACATGTACATGGATTGTTAATATATATTTTCAAATATTTAAACAGAGTTGTAATACAGCTAAATATTAAGTTTTACATCATTATTGGAACAAAAAAGTGATATTTCTGTAATCTAGATTGATTGTTTAACAAAACGTTAAAATCGGGATACAGTAATCTGTATAATAAGTTGTCATATTATTATCAATGCCTTGTTTTAACACCTTGGATCAGGAACTATTATTGTTTTGACTGATCTATTTCGTAATTCATTTTCACACAACATGCGTGCCTATAATATTCTACATTATAATCATCGCTGTAACCTGATTGTTTTAGCGGTATCACGTGGTTATTTAACAGAAGAATATATACAAATGATACACTGCCGAAATAGGTTGTTATCATTAATAATAACGTCATAAAACCATTAGCTCTACCATAATATGACGTCATAATATGCAACAAGCTTCGTATGACGTCATTTAATCAAGCTCCAATATAAACGAAATACAATACTAAACACAAAAAATCTTGGAAAATGTGTGACGTCATTAAATCTAGCTCCGCTATTTCCGAAATGTCTTAGAAGCATAATCCTAAAAACAAAATAAAAAATTGAAAAAAAACTGGCAAACCATGCAGACCACATTGACTTCTATTAGGTATTTAAGTCCCGGTGGTCCGTGTCCACTCGCTATATCAACCAATTACATTTACCAAAACATTATAACCCTATTACATTACAATATTAATGAAATTTAGGGAAAAAGTCTATAACTCGTCTGATTTTGTTAAAAAACAATAACGCGCGCGCGCGTGTGTGTGTGTGTCTGTGTGTGCTCTGATTTATATTAACTAGGAAAATATATATTGCCATAGACAACAATTGTAAAGTAATCTCAAAATGTCACAATAACAAGTGTCATTATTTTTCTCAATTTTCACCCGTGTCAGAAAATAATTCTATAAAGACAAGTCGCAGCTATTTACATAGGGTTAATATTATAAGTTTATGTTGTATAAATTTATGCTGTTCAAAAGACGACCAACCACTTTGATACTGAATTATACATTGTGCAAAAATCTCGCCTCCGACTTGGTAAAAGGTAAAACTGTTTAACATCTTTAGCTACTCACAACCCTTCCATAACAACTGATTTAGTTCAAGACCACCTTGGATCACTGTTATTCGACGAAACTTTACGATTTTTGTTTTTGTTTTTGTGAAATAGACAATTATATAATTATGGTAATTGATTTATTTTTTGTTTTTTTACCATGGACAATTGGGAAATTAATGTTACCAAAAAGACACCAATAAAAACAAAATCACTAAAAATCACACAACTAATCAAATATAAAGACGTATAAACATGCGAAAATATAGTATTTAATTTCAGCAAAAAGAAACAAATAACAGATTACAACCAGGCAAACTCGACTTCTCAAATGGAGAGATTTCCAATACCCCTAAGTCTTATAATTCTAATTGGCACAAAGAAAATGGAAAATCAATATTGTAATCGTTTCATTAGATTAGTTTTCCATAAAAATGTCATTTGAGAAATTCACTTATTTTTCTATATAATTACTATATAGTCCGAAATTAACTTTATATTAGCCGCGAATATAGTTATAATGATCTTAGCCCTTCTATAAAGAAATGATAAATTTCGTTACGACAATATAGATAGAATGACCAATGTTGTATGTTTGTTTCAACAAGTTGTTATTTTGCGTGGTAAGAATTCAGGATTCAGAATCGCAGACTATACCAATACGCATGTGTACTGGTGTTAATTACGACAAACTGTTGATGCGAGATCATTGGTTAAATGGACAATAGGTGGAAAGGATAAAGAGTAAGTGATGAAGCTTTGAGAGCCAGACATGGATCAACACTGAGTTAGATTACTTTGAAACATAAATGACATTGCCGCTAACAATAATCAAATTATCTTCGAAAGTTGGAATAACTACATTGAATTGGACAAAGTCAACATTTGAGGAGAATTGAAAACAATGCATCACCTTTCTATTTTGCCACTTTTTGTGTTAGTGGTTGCTGTTCATGCAATGGTAAGTTTTAAATTATTAACTTTCGGTTGTTTAAAATTAATATTCAAATATACATTTTATCTGAAATAAAATAGAGATATGATTTTAAGTAATTTTCTATAAAGAAATCGTGGCACACAAAGAAAAACATCGCAAAAGCTGTAAAAAATATAAAATGATTTTTGGACATGGATTGGTATGTTTGTTTTTGATTTTAGGCTTAATAATATTTGCTTTTATTATGTTTTAAATATGGACAATAATATGGGATAGCGTATAATACTATAAACACAAACATGCCAGCCCCTGTTCAAATCACGATTCAAAAAGCAAAGCTATAATTTTGAAAACTGGCAAATTATTTTGAAATATTAAACCGATTGAACACCCCCTCCCCGCATTTCAGTATTGCGAAGTCGGCTTTGACGTTTCGCTATATCTTTGACTATTTGATTCGCTAACATTTAGTCAATTTTTACTTTCCTAGGCCACTTTTGCATTGGTTTTAAAAATACGAAATGCGAAAAATCAAAATAATTTTCTTATATGCTTATCGTATGCAAATATTTCTTCCAAAATTGAGCACATGGCACCTGATAATACCAAAATAAAGTACGCGAATAATTTGAATCATGATAAATCTGACACTTAAATTTATTTACTCTGTTTAATTCAATGAGTATCAGATATTTAACAGTTAAGTATGAATATGAACTGTATTTGTTGAGTGAAGTGAGAAAATAATATTTCACCTAAAATAAAAAAAATGAAGTAAATAAAAACTGAGGATTTGATCCAAAGCAATGAATGCCGAATTAGTTATGGCAAATTGTATCTAAAACGTGTTCTTGCAATAGAAGGCACAACATAGAACGTGATGAAATAAGGACACCAGACAAGATATCAGAAGGATTTTTATCGAGTGTTATTTATGATGAAAGTCAGTCCGATTATCTATTTAATCCGTATTTGTTTTAAGATTTATACAGTAATGTCTCCATTATCCCCTCTATAAAATACTGTATAACCTTCATGTTATGTATTGCGTCTGGACATGTATAGTAATCGTTAAATTAAAGATGGTATTTCGCTCGTCTTGTAAAATAAAACTATTACATTTTCGTAAAACAACGTAAAGCTGGTTTATTATTTCTTCTGTTTCTAATTGCAAAATGCAACTTGATGTATTTGCTTCAGATGGCGTGATTGTCTCGACTTCGTATTGCGTACTGGTCGTTTAAAAAGCACATATCTTTTACACAGTCATGTCAATATGGTATCCAAGGTTGTTTTTTATCTAGAGGGCACTATAACACTTCACCAGTCCTATTTATTTGACAGCCATGTGTGGGCATAACAGATATAAGGGATTTGTCTTTTTATACCAAACAGTTCGTTAAAATCCTACAGCTTTATATTTATTATACGTCAAAACAAACATTTAAATCAAGTGTGTTTGTTGTGTCAAGACCATCACATAGGTCTCCAAACACGCAAAAGAATGTCAGTCAAAGAAAAAGTACAAAGTATTGTCGCAATCATAGAGGGTGAAGATAGCTGTATTGAATTTTTTCTGATTAAATTTTGGCCTTTAAAGGTCCAATTTTAGCTATGTATGATAGTTCAAACGAATACTTGATCGACAACCATGACACAAGCATATTACAGTCAAATGTTATGAATTTTCCCTGTGGCCGAATATCAAACAGCAACAAAAACTGAATTAATATACAGGAACATAAAATGAAAATTTTAGTTATATATATAACTGAGAACAAAGGTATGCCAAACTTATGACTTACCTACTTCGGACAGTCGATGCACATTGGATGTCATGACCATGAGACATATTTCACTATTAAAGGTCCTCAAAACTTTCTTTCTCATTTATTGGCGTAGGTCAAGATTTAGCCCTCGTAGGCAATGTTTGGATAGTGAATTTGTCTCAGCAGGAGTCACATAATATTTTTATAACCAGATGTCGTAATGCTAGCTTATCACGTCTTGTTTTCGATTGTTGCACCGTGGTTTTAGTTGAATTTTCTTTTATCGGGTAGATTGATTTTAAATTATTTACAAATTACAATGTCGTTTCAGCGTTTTCTAACTGGTTTTGGCTATGTCGTATATAATTTGCTTTTAATTTTATCATGATATCCATTCAAAACTGGTAAGCGGCAATTTCTATATACATGTCTACCCTTTCTTGGATGTACATGTACGTACAGTTTATTCTTCAAAGGAACGTCACCCCAAAATTCAATAAAAAAACGCCAATCCTTATTCTATAATAGTAAAAAATAATAATAGAAATACAACAAAATGCGTGGTTTAAATAAAAATCAGTGACATTGCCTGGTTTTAACAAAAGTTTTTTTCTAGCTAGTATGTTGTTAGAGTGTTGAAGCACCTCTTGTTTGAATAACAATAAGATGATGTAGTGTGCGATACAAATTTTGACATTCTAATTTCTTGATATGATATCAGTGCATTTTAAGAGACTAACAAAATTCTTCATCGACACTGGGCACAAAAGACTTGAAAAACTGTTTTATTTCTTAACAAAATTCATTTTTAAATGTCACAATAACAGAAAAAGATTCAAGGTTAGACGTCAATAACACGAGTTCTTGTACTCATTCCACAATGAAACATCTTGCCCAATTTTATTTCAGGTGAACTATGGAATATAATGGTGTACTGAAGAGGGTTATTGACACCTTAAAAAGTCACAACTACCAAATCAATATAACAAATGACTTACGAATTCAGTTTGAATGTTTAGTTTTCCCCCAAACATTTTTTTCATCAAGATCTTGCTGCTGTATATGTATCTAAATCGACTAAGCGGTTTCTTGAAACAATGATCATTCCATCCTTTACTGGCTTTACTTCTCTTGATATGAGTCTAATTGCAACTTTGTGGAAATCCCACAAACAAAGCAGCCAGAGAAATAAGAATGTCAAAACTTGTATCGCACACGACTTCATCGTGTTAGAGCTGACGCAAGACGCGCTTCTACAAAATAGTAGCTGGAAATAAGCTTCTGTTGACACCAAACATTGTAACTGATTCTACCTAAATGAAATGCATTTTGTTGTATTTATTTTATTTGGGGTGACGTTTCATTAGGAGGTTACCTTACTTTGATTTATGAGATGTATATATATATATATGAAAAATAAATTGGATTTTAATTGTATGGTTGCTTTTATATATATCAGAAACGTTTTAATCTGCTATAATAATGCGTGTTTTTGAAATTTTTAATTATACAGGCATTTATTTAATATAAATAGTGCGTCACTTTGTGCATTTTTATGTCAGTTTAAGCCAATCTGACCTAAATTTTAGTATTGATCATGATGATGGTGTAAACTAATTAATTCTGTAATCACGAATGCATTGTACTACACAGCAAAACAATTTTGTAACAATCGTGTGGAATACATTAATCATGACAAACTACATGGGGTCTTAATTCAAAATGTTCAAACTATTTATGCCATGGTGTCATTGTATGTCAGTCCTAAATATTGTATTAAAAGCCAATTAGATAATTTCCTGGTAAATGACGTCATTTATACCCAATACTGTTTTAATTAAGTTGTTTATGTCTTTTTAAACAACGATATTACACCTCCACTAAGATAAGGCCGTGTTTCTTTTGTACTGAATTATTTTGGACTATTTTGTCCTTAAGATATCGTACTATAACAGTTAAAAATATTTGAATCAATTAGAAGTGGTTCAATGTCTGCTAGCTCCATAGATAAATGTTCCGTTTAGATGAAGCAATACTAGACACCCCCTACAATGTTGGCATAAAAATAAAGCCAATAATATATCATATTGGTGGCACATATTTTGAGACATCCTGTTGCATAAACCGAGGGACTCAAGATCATAATATCTCAAATTTACTTCTCATCGAATAAAACATAGCGATTACAAAATCACACAAATAACATCAGTAAATGATCCACATTTTAAAATAATGAAATTGCACTTTGGGTTGTGTTATTGATTGAGAAGTTGTTGCAAGCTTTAAAATTAAATTTAAAATTAAAATGTAAGTTGTATGACTGCTAAGTGCACGTTTTACATTCTGATTCTGAATTACGCTTCTTATTTTAATAATCAAGTTAAAAAACATTTATCTATAGCTTCCCTTAAACTGGTTCACAGAATGGAAAGAAGGTATTTCGTCATTGCGACAGAGAAACATTTAGTACCCCTTTGAAGTATTAAGCATTGGTTTAAATAATCAATTATCCCCAATTATTATCGAGATGGTAATATTTAGAAATCACCAAAAACGTATACAATGTAATAATAGCTGAAACATATGTATACCCTAGGATATGAACAACAAAAATGTAAAGAAATACAAATAATCTAGACTAATGGTCATAAACTACCATATATGGCTAATAAATGAACATTAGTAGCCAGATAACAGTTACATAGGTGCATATTTTGTTATAAATGAATGATAAAGAAAGGTACTGAAGATTGGCCTAGCAGAATTGCATTTAATTGAGACGTTCATTTAGTCAGACATAATAAAGTCTTCATTATTGCACAAAATGACTAGTGACCAGATGCCAGATATCATTACTGTTAAAGTTGTATTATAAGAGAAAAAGATAAATAGAATTTTAAGGTTTTGCATGCTTTTTGGACAAAACAAAGAAAGAAGGATCAGTACGCAATCATAGGCTGCATGTGACCTACATTGCTGTAAATGGGCCACGGGACAATTCTCGAAAGGAAATGGTGTGAAAGCAAATTTTATAAAGTCTGAGTATTTGAAACCAAAAATATATTATAAAATGCTAAAATTTAGGAATTTTAAGTAAAACTGATATGCCAACGGCAATTACAGAAAACTAATGATAACTTAAAATATCATTTGATAAAATACAAATTGATCCATGTAGTTGAAAGACGAGTCTCCTAAGTTTAGATAGCATCTGACAAATTGATAAGTAAAGAATTTCACTAAGCCATGCAGTACCATAAAAGCTAAACAGCTTGTATTACATTTAATTGTGGCCCGGGGATAGAGAATAAAGGTCATATACAATCAAAATTATTAACTGGTAAAACGTGTACTTTGCTACCTTATTTTTAGACCTGTTTTATGTGAAGGAAGAGTTTCCGACGGGAAATGATTTCAGCTGAATATTATGACAGATGCGACTTTTACTCGCTTCTATTTGTGAAATTAATAGGTAGTGTTACTTATATGCTTATTTAAATGTTATTGAGCTTTATCACATGTACTTATAATAACCATAGCCTTCTACGAACACATCTAAATAAAATGCATTCAAAACGAAATAGCACAAGTTGTAGATTTATATTTTGGCATTTTATACAGCACCTGTCTATTTTTACTTTCAGTGTACCCTTCCTCGGAGAATAGTTGGGTGTCGTCTTGTCTTGCTCATATGTTTCTTCAAAAAAAAAATATTTAATGTGCCGTTTTCTTGGTTACCTTGATTGCTTTTAAGTGAATATTTTAGAGCTTATGATTTGCTTGCTCTTATTTTAAATAACGAATGTTTGATATCTTAATCCCACCTAGCTTTCTAGCTTTACCAAATTAAGAAGTAATACTTCCTTCAAATCGTTATTCAAATGTTTAAATACAAGACATTATCAATCAGATTATGCGTGTGATTAGAAAAAGTTCAGCTAGATTTCTGATCAAACTAAATAACATACTAGGAAAAAGCATCACGGTGAAGAAAAGACGGATCCCATGAATCAGGATAAATGTCTTCTGTGTCTTTTATTGTCTAAACCGTCTGGTGATAGCACTAAGAAATCATGATCTAGATCTTCCTTTTAAAGGATATGGCTCTTTAAACCCATTGTTACTCAGGAATATATTAGAAAACCAAAAGTATAACTGAAACTTATCTCACAACTCAGAATAAAAGACTAGAATAGACTAAAATATATTATCGCATTAGCTTTCTTGTCACAATTGCTTTGAAGTTTGATTATGATACTTAGAAGTCATTATTATTTACACGAAATTTACGAACAACGGCAACTCGCAAAGAAACTCAATGGTTTCAGCACGCATGTACATATATGTTTGGCGAATATGTGTTTGTATTTATTATAATAGGTAAACTCAAACCAAGCTTTCCTTTTCATATTCGTTCATGTTAATGTGATGCAAATGAAGCTTGTAGACTTGAAGATAAATCTTAAATAGACCTCTAATAAAGACTATGCTGTTTCTATAGCATGTTAACTTAAAATTCTTCCTATAGATGTCTTTTAATTATAACCACCGAGCGAAGCATCTAAAATCACAACTGTCTGAAAAAAAATTCTTGTGAAAGAAGATGCTGAATAAACAGTTTCTTAAAACATTGTGGCTTCATGTTCTATATGTTGCAATTTGCTATGCATTGTAAGCACTAACGGCCGGGCCTGGTAACTATTTTAAGAAGCCATTACCATTCTACTTTTCAATTACAAGTACATTGTTACTATGATATAAAAAAAAATGCGTCGCTGAAATCTAATATCAAATTATCAGATAGTCCTCTTTGCTTTAATTGTTAAACCCTCTAATGATGGTGCTAAGAAGTCATATAACTCAGATTAACCAATAAATGAATAAACTAATGATATCCACTATTATAAAAACAAATGTGTAATCAAGATATATCTCACCAATCAAAGTTAATCTCTAAATATTGTATCATCGGCTTTGAATTTTCTTAACTGTCTGGTAATGGAACTAAATTGCCATTAGACATGGCTAACCTATTAGATGTTATTATTTGAGGATGAATTAAGACGGCTTATGTAATAAACTACTTGTTTTAGGCTGTTGATAACTGCTTACTGTCTGGAAGGATTACCTTGAGTATAAATAATGAAAAAATAAATAGACTGTTTATACAATTCCTTAAATGAAGGTTAATCTGTCTCTTCTGATTCATGAATATTGAAGATGATCAACAACCAACGTTCGCATCTCTGTTATGACCGTAGTAGCAAAACAGAGGTAGTGTACATGTTTCTGGGCCTTGAATCTTAAAGTTTAGTAAACTAATGACAATATAACCAATCATGTCCTGGACATAATAATTATTGCAGAGTAAAATCTTAAAACAACTTGTAGTGCATGTATTTAGATTACAAAAATAATACAATAATAATAAGACTAAACTGAAAAGCTATTAATGTATTAATTTTTTTCAAATTAAAATCCAACACAACCAAGAACATTAAAAACAAACGTCAAGGTAGAAGAAGACGAACGCAGATTTCACCCTTGATTATAAAAACTTAGGGCATGGACGAGCATGGATTTAATGACAAAACAATATCTAGTGGTGTGATTATGGTGCTACTTACGTTATAATCGATGGTCTATAAATACCACGTTTTTAACAGAAAGTGGCATTGAACATATGACCAGAGATCAAATACCACTTTCTTTTATTAGTATATATAATTTGGTAAGGTAACTTGCTTTGTCATCCCTTTTACCAGTTAGAAACCCTTCTTTTTAAGGATAAAAATTGGGGTTGTTGGACATTGAATTTGTTCAAACTGAAATAAACGTTGACCACTAAGTACAGCAATATTTAATACAAATTCAGTATTAAATGTCGCTGCTCCATGTCAGCATTACATTCGTCATCAGGAATTCTGGTACCCCGTAAAGGAGATCGATTTTAATTTTCTAAATATCTAAATATCCGAAATGTAGTTTGGATGATTTATTTATAATTAGTTTTATCTTACATTTCAAAATAAGCAGCTGTTAATCCTTAATTTGTACACAAAGAGCATTGTCCTGAAGAATTAGGATTAACCTTGGTCAATTTTCCCTATCTTATTTTTCACTGTTCTTGTCAGGCCTGAATAGTAACTCATGTGATAGAGATTCTAGCAGTTTTATAATTGATCAACAAAACGTTCTTGGAATGGAAAAACGCAAGACCACGCTTTTGCTAACCAATGGTTTTGGATGTAAATATCTTAGGCGAGGATGAATCATGGTATTTTCATTACCGAGACTTTTAGTCTCTGGGTCACATTCACGAATTCGTGTCTGATCACCTTCAATAAATGTGCAGAGAAGGTTTCTAAGTTCCAATTATAAATACCACGAAGCCCGTGATCGTAATTAAAGTTTAGGAAGCGATATGATGCTTCTGAGGACCAGTCTTGTATTGCAAACATCTTGGTGTGAAATATCAAACTCTCTTATTATGTCATCCATCTTAGTTGGATGATTATCTATTATACGAATCTTCATACACATTGTGCATAGGTGATCATTTCCGTTTTGATGGCATTAGTTCATGACTTGATCCGCTATGCAGTGATCTGCGTCAACGTTTAATTCAGTTGATCATTTGCCACTGTTGAATAAGCAGGGCTACTTTATCTAGCTAAGCCGCATGTACTTGGAAATATCCAGAACCATCAAGAACGTAACATAACTAAAGGGAAGTTATAAGTGCATAGACTAACACAGTTAAGTGCTGTCTAGACTTATTGCTACTTTTGTAGAACCCTGGCTCACTTCCCTAGCGTTAGTTTACCTTTTACGTGTTTTACTTCATTTGCAAGTTTTCAAAGTTATCTTGCGTTTGGGATTGTGGTTCGATCATTGGTTTGGTAATGAACCGGTATGTTTGTGTTCTATTACATTGTGTATACTGAACATTTCTTGTCAGCCATTTCCCGACAACTGAAAAATACAAGTGTCACATTAACAAGACAGATAAAAAACTTGTAGATGAGTTATTAAAACGCATATCAAATAGTTTTAAAAAGCGTAAATAATTTGTGCATTATTGTCCATGTATGGTCCCTAGACGCTGAATTATACCGACCATATGACATAACTGCATGATCATCCTTTCACTGTAACACTTCCATTTCCAAATAATTTTGATTTGATAGAACATTAAAACGGATTTAGAAGAACCCCTGTTTTAATCATATTGTTGTTTTATAAACCTTTGAAGTTTATTGCAGTGGTGTAAACACCAAATTTAAAGTAGATGAACTTAATCCATTCGCTTGGGAAGGGACTATTCAAATGTTTTAACCATCACGCTACCATTGTTTTCTAGCTGTGGTATTGATCGCCAAAATAAACGTAAATGGAATTAAAAAACAATAAACACAATAGAAAAACTAGTTCATCATGAAAACTCCGCGATAAACAAGCAAATCAGTCATGAAAATATCTGTTGATCAGAAACACAGCGGAATTAGAAAACAAGACAAACGATAGCAAGTCAGTCATGAAATATATCTGAGGGACCAGAACACAGTGGGATTACAAAAAATGATCATGGGTAACTTGAAACACGATATAAGTAAGCAAATTAGAATTAGCTTTTGTGGAATTTAAAATGTTATATTTTAAGAATTTTGGTGTTGATATGCCAGCATTTTTCTTTCAAAAGACTAAATAATAATTTCTAACATGGCTATACAAGAAGAATATGCAACAAAAATATGTGTGTTCTTTCAAACTGAATACTTGAATAAATAAGGCTTTCTTACATATAATTGTGAAGATTATATAATATTAATATTATATGATTATTATATGATTATAATACATGTACAGTATGAAGCCATGTATTTACCCAGGTATGATTTCTACAAGGTGTAAGATTTGATGATTATTCAGCATAATCCTTATCTCTTCGGGGAGGTAAAAGGGGTACAATTACGAGTTACGTTGGATATTTTCAGACGTATAAGATGTAATACATATTGTGTTAGGGGAATAATAATGTAAATTCCATTACACTTAAAAAACACCAATACTATGTAATTCTGTTACTTTATAAACAAAATTACAATACAGATATTACAGATATTACAGAAGGAGTGTAACAAAAACGCCATTTCACACATTTTGGAAATGCATGGAATATACGTTAATTTTTATGTGTAGAAAAAAAAACAGTGTCGAGTTTGTCAACTGTTATATAAATTACACTGATATTATATAGATTAAAAGCAAATCTGAAGTCAACCCGGAAAAAGTAAAAATGAGGACAAATTGAAATACATGTATAACACACTCAGTATTTTCTAATCGATACGGAAAATGAAACGGAAATTATTCTCTTTTTGTTTTCTTTTTAGTATATTAAAATACCATTGAAATATTTTGGAAAGAGTCAACAAACAATGAAAGTGTTTTATTTGTCTCTATGAACGATTTAACAATACAACCCCATTTAGCATGTTGTGTACCGATTTACACTAAAAGAAAAACGAACAACAACAATATTTTTTACATTTGTGCATCGTCTATTTTAATGATTAAATTTCACAGAGAAATAATAAGATTTTATAAATAACATAAATGAATTCTGCATTATAAATTATTTCATTTGATCTAAAACATGCAAGACTTATTCTTCAAAATCCATTCGAATTGCAAGACAGCACATGCGCACATTCAAAGATATTTTTCAATCCAATTTTTAACTGTGTGAATAGTAAGGTTCTATTTGACCTAAAGATGTTCTGTCAAATCAACAAGAACATTTTGAGGTTAATATGGAGTGAAGATTGATGCTTTTTTATTAGTTATGCTGAGAAGTTTTGCTTCTGACCTTTTCCACTGGAAGTGACACACTATTATACAAGCCGTATCTTAGAAACCTGACCATAAATACATATTAACGGATTACCTTTTTGGCTCTACGTAACCCTCAGTACACCAAGAATCGGTTTCTGTCCGTATGTGACACACTGTGAAAAAAATCTGACAGTTAATCCATAATAACATATTAACGTTTTGTTTGTATGTATCGTCCTTTGATCTGAGAAACATTTGATATAAAAATGAAATTAGTTTTTCTTTTAATATGGAAAAAGGAATTAATTGGATATTTTACACACTGTATGATTAGCTACATAAATTTATGCTTCGTGTGCAAAATGTCCAATTCTTTTATTTTGCCATAACAAACAAAATTAATTTCATCTTTATCATAAAAACACATCTACAATTTATGTTCAAATAATAAACGAAAAACCAAAGTAAAAAATAGAGAAGTGAGGTCGCACGATGTTTTAAGCTCTGTTTTACTTCAGCCATAACATAATAGAACATCATGCAAAACATTTTGCATCAATGGTTATTATTCAGAGCAGATCTTGTAAATTATAGAACTCTTGCTATCAATCACAAACATTCATGTCCGTGTCCACGTCACAATTCCAAAACCAAAGTTAAACTTAGAAAACTAACAAAATTAGTAAAAGATGTGATCGGATGTACAAGAACGGTAAGCACGTTTTGTTTAACTAGCTTGACCCACCACGGGTAAATGTAAAATAAAAACTTAAAATAAAAGGGACATGGAACTATCAGGCACAAAATATATTAATGGGAATTTTGAATACATTGACACCATATTTATCAACAGTATTGTGACATTTTTCTATAATAAATTTAAGAAAAGATACTGACAGAGGCTCAGCCATTGTATATTTTCGAAAATGAGTCTCCACTAAGCAAGCTGCATACAAATAAATTATTGACACAAGGATATTACAGAATTAAGCTTATCAAGGCCCTCAAAGGGTTTATGACCATTATCACAATATTATTGATAAGTATGATGTCTCTGTATCCAAAATTACTCTTGACATATTTGACATCCCATAGTTGCATGTTACTTTCATCCCAACTTTTGATTATACACGAGGCGAGTGTAGCTACCTAAACATGAGGTTCTTATCCATACGAAGCTCCCAGTCCCACTTCCCTGGTGGAAGTTCACATGATTAACCTAACTTGCCAGCTTCAACGTTTTACATTGGTTTGGGATTTTTGTTTGGACATGGATTGGTATGTTTGTTTTTTATGACACTTATTAATTTTAGTATCTTGTCTATAAATTTGAAAATGTCGAAGAATTTAATTTACAATATTTAAGATATTATTTCAAAGGAAAGTTAGTGCGCGCTTCCCACTTGGACTACACAACGCAGCAGTTTACTGCAAGGTTATACCGCAACCATTACTAGTATGTGGATTGAAATGCCTTTCCATAAAGACACTACACAGTCGCTGTTTGAATTAATGTCATAACCACTCCATTTTTCAATTTATAATGTACCAGTAGCATATCCCAATGTTACACTAAAATGTCCTTTTTGAGATCAAAGTCATTGATTTAATTATCTTAGTATTTTATGTAAGCAATATAGTTTTTAATCAAAGTTAAGTGCCAATTACTACTAATATAAATAAAACGAACCTTCAAATATCGCGTAATCAGAACTCTGACTTCGAGTATAAAGACTTGGTAATTGGCGACATTTACGATTACTTTATCAATTGCTATATTCCTTCCAACTCATACGGTACAAACCTGTCGAAAGTTTAAAACTGCACTAAGGAAATTAGGCCGAACTCGGTTGCCAAGTAGGCGAAAGAGGGATACCAAGTGTCGATACCAAGCTGCCGGGAGATAGACATTAAATGCCGAAAAGATATGGCTTACGAGGACTGGATCGAAATTAGCTTTCGATTCGGTTCTTATTCGTGTTGTTAGTGTTAAACTTTTAATAGGTCTGTAATGTAGTTACTGGCATTGTCTAAATCTATAATAATAATAGAAAATAGATTCCCTCAACTTATATTAAGTCTGACGTCCGAAATAAGCATTGATATTAATCCAGTATTACATTGCCACATATAATGAATTACTTGTCTACTGTCCATGCGAATTTACAAATACATGGCACACAAATCTGGTTGTTTATGTTGTTCTCCAACATTCAAACCGAGGCGGCGATAGGCGTTGTGCGTAGGATCACGACGACTCTTACCATATATTTATATAGGTTCGAATATTTGTTTTAAGGACAAAGGGGTCAGATTTTTTTTTACAAAACAAGTTAATAAAATCAGATTCTATGTTCTGTGCATTTAATTTCATATGTAGTATTAAAAATTTCAGTATATTACTATAATATCCATCTTAACAGATGAACAATTACATAATGTTTAAAAGAATTTGATTGATAACTTTATTTGCATTGAATTTGCAACGACGCTACCCATTGCTCAAAAGACGTCGGAATATTATCACGACCTATCAAATGCATAGAAATATAGGAAATTCATTAAAGGAATATCATTGAGGCTACAATAAAAAAAACACTATGGATTTTAACATGTTATATGGAGATTAATGTCCAACAAACCATATCAAATTACATAGAAAAGTTTTATGACTGTCATCCCAATGTTGTTATAAGTATAATGTCTCTGTATCCAAAATTACCCTTGATATATTTGACGCCCAATAGTTCCAAGTTCCTTTCGTGCTCAATGTGGATAACAAACGTGGCGAGTGTAGCTATAGAAAAAGATTAGTGCTCTTCTGGAAAACCCGGTCTCACTTCCTTCGTTGAAGCTTGACTTACTTGACTTACTTAATCCTCTGTACCCCTGGAGGGGCATAGGGCCTCGACAATAGCTCTCCATTTGTCCCGGTCATGTGCAGCTCGTTTGGCCTCTCTCCATGACATTCGGATCAACTTCAGATTGTTTTCTAATGTTCTCCGCCATGTTGTTACTGGGCGCCCTCTCTTCCTCTTTCCCTGTGGATTCCAGTCCAGAGCATGCTTCGTGATGTTCGTTGAAGCTTGTGTTTACCTAAATTGTCAGTTTCAAAGGTTTAACTGTGCTTTGGGATTGTGACTTGAACGTAGATGAGTATGTTTGTTTCTGAAAGATATACAGATTACAAAAAGTAAAGTGTATGCTAACTCTATATAAAATATGTACATGGCAAATCCTAATACGTCATTCATGGTATATTTAAAAAAATTGAACAATGACAGTACATATTATTACATGCATTTTTAATGACCAAATGATTAATATCAATTTAAGATGATGATCATTATCTCCATGTTCTTTGTATATTACATATGAAATCTTGAATATAAATTAATTTTCTACGAATAATAAGAATGTTATAAAAACAGCTAAGATTAGTTGCAATACATATTGGACCCAAAATTAAACATGGTTACTATAAAACATGTGGCGATACACGTGGTTGTACAATGACATGTGGACCTTCACAGTTTGAAAAGGAATTAGAACTGACGTCAGTCATGCAATTGACATGTCAAATTAACAGGTTTGTTGAGTCCATAAGTTCATCTGATTATCTGCTCTTAGAAATTTTACAATACAAGTTCCGATCAAATTCATAGGATCTTTAATGAAAAGTATTTGATGTAGTAATTATAATTCAAAATACATTTAACTTTATATGTTTTATGGTTGTAATGATGAGAGAGAGAGAGAGAGAGAGAGAGAGAGAGAGAGAGAGAGAGAGATGTGAAAATAACATTTTCTAGTTAAATTTTGTTAGAATTTGTCCATATGTTCTTCAAAAATGTTCACAACCTCCTTTTTTGTTGCTGTAATTCCATTAAAATATACGGGAGTCTCAAGGAATACTAAAAGTAAATATTGGTTTACAAGTGAGATTAAATCTAGCTCCAGCTAAATATTACACACTATAAGACATGTGGACGTCAATGTGTTGGGAATTGTGAGTTATTTCAGGTTGATAACCCTACGACACATTGTTAATTTTTTGTCAGTCTTAAGATACCTTTGCAATTTCTTGATGCGTTTTAGCTACTACCATATTTCCGTTTTTCAAGTAATCATAATTAGTTAGACATTTACCTGAAAAGCTCTCCACAAAAGAATATTCAACATAAACCCAAATCAGAAGTAGCTGTCATTAGAATGTCTTGGTATTTCTTAAGACGGTATTGATTAGCGTTACAAAATCATCTTTCTGAT
This sequence comes from Anadara kagoshimensis, assembly GCA_021292105.1. Lineage (NCBI taxonomy): Eukaryota > Metazoa > Mollusca > Bivalvia > Arcoida > Arcidae > Anadara > Anadara kagoshimensis. The sequence goes on from CM037870.1 coordinate 49,458,132, forward strand.
GGAAAAGTCTTCCGTTTTGTAAATGGATGAATTAGTATATTAATCAAATTAATTCAGTCATAGTATTTCTATTTATAAATGTGCAGAAATGACGTCCATAGTTACCGTGCAAAACAAACTAATATTATTGCGCCCTAAATTCTAAATAACAAATTTTATTATTTATTATTAATATTTATTTTTCTGTAATCCGTACAAAATGAACCCGTTGTTGTTGACAACATGTATATGTCAAGTCACATTAAAATAATCAAATAGTTGAGTACACATGTGTTTTCGATATGCAAATAAGTTCATATGAATGTCATGTGACCAAAAGAAATTCCAGAGACCTAAATCATTGCAAATCAATTGATGCGAGCAATTAAAAACTGACAAAAATGTTCTGGCAATGGACACTGTAACCAAAAAATCGAAACAATATGCATGTACTAACATTTACGAAAAATGGAAAACAAAACTAAACAAGAAAAGTCAAGCATATTTGGATCACTGCTAAGAACATCATGAGCTCTAGTATTGTGCAATTAGATGATGACTCTTAACCATCCCATTGGATTTACAATCAGTTGCTCATAATTGCGCACATATGAAATTTCAAAATATGCCTTTTTGTAACTAAATCTGTAAACAAACAATCTTGACAATATCCTCTTATATATATTTTTTGAAAACGTTTTTGTACATCTGATACTTTCGTTTTTTAAGCTAATCACGTTTATTTCATAAATCCCAATTCCACACAAACCAGTAGAGCATATATTAAGATCACTTATTATGAAAATTCCCGAGACATTGGCCGATTGATGACAAAACTTTATCAAGCAGCCTATTCTCATAACTAGTCTTTTTGTGCACTAAAACCGACACCTTTCATAGCTTGGGTCTATAGTTTTTACACCCTGTTGACAATGTTAAATTACAATATGGAAAGATGTTTTACGGTACAAGAAAATATGCTTTAAAGGTTTTAAGCTTTTAAGGCTACATACGGGTCATTCTGTGTTATTTATTCCTGTATATAACAACCACCTGTCCATAAATGTCTGTTTTATTTCTTACTTTACCTTTATAAATAAGTGACATATTGGATGCATTCTAGTAATCATTTTATTCACGAAGTAACACAACTTCTGAAATATAAGTGCAAGTCAGAGTTATTTTAGTTAAGTCAATGCGACCCGAATAATATAGTTTTTTGGATGTTAAAACCGAAAGATGCAAAATTCGATAAAAGCCTATTTATAACCTAACTAATTGTCAATAGTCCACTTTATAAAGAGTACTGGAAAATAATTATAATATATTGAACAATAGTGTGAGTGTGATTCAAATGTCTATATAGTTTTGTAAGATATACATTTGAAAATTAATTGAAACAAACAACTTTCCAAAAACCGAAAAAGTCATAAACATTACAGTAAGGCGTGATTCAGCAAGATATACATTTGACAACTTAAGTGAAACAAACAACTGTCCGAAAACCCAAAACGTCATAAACGTTACAGTAAGGCGTGATTCAATCTATCACAATACTTACATAAATACAATCATGAACGACATTCGACTGTATGGGAATTGTCACTTAAGCAAATTTGAAGAACAAAATAATGGACACTCTTGTATCAATAAGGATATTAAATGAAATATGTTCCGCATCTTCTATTCCTCTTATCTTAATGAAACACATGATCAAACTTCTTATCAGTCTAATCATTTTCAGGGATGATAACAAACCAATACCATTATTGATAAAAGGATTGTGTACTTTTTTGTTTGTTTTGTATTAAACCAACACATTAAATACATCATACAAAGTTGCTTCTCTGAACAAACGTTAAAAGTTTTAATCATGCGTCGAATATTAATTCTGTATTTCATTTTATTATAGTATATTATTATTCTGGTTGCAGCTATTGGGATTAAGCTTTTTCTTTCATCTTGTTGTAATACTTCTCTTCATCTTAATCTTGGTCTCGGTCTACTTTCCTAACTTTTACTCTTCCTCCTTTTCTTCCTTCTTCTTCTGTATGGTAGATAGATAAATCTAATACAATTACAAAAACTTTAAAAGATACATAAGTAACAATTGTAATATTATGAGTTTAATTTACCTCTTACTATGGGCTGTAACTAGAAACACATTTGGTACCCAAACTTTCCAAGCCAGTTTTATTTGTTAAATTAGATTATTCTGAAGTTATATTTGATGGACCAAAACCACAACTAATAATGTGAACAAAGCAAACGTAGTTTATAACCATCTCCGGTTCGATTGGAGATGTTAATCTTGTTGGATTCTTCAGTAAATTTTAACAACCAAGTGCTTCATATGCTACTAACTAACAAGTATTTGAGGTATTTAAACCCACTCTCTTTTGATAATGACTAAAACCGAAACATATTTCTTAATGTCAAAGTAGCTGAATGCACCCTATTTGTGTGATGGATGATCCCGGAATAATTTCATTATGGTTTGTTCAAATCCACACTGCGTTCATCTCATCGGATTGTACCCGGAAATACATTAAGAGACATCGAACTCAGCAACTATAGGCCATTGTTACTTCTATTACAACACATAATAATGCATGAATTGGTTTTGACAGTTTGAAAATTCCTAATTAATTGAATTTTAAGAAAATAATCTTGCTGGAAACAACGACATTTTCATTTTTTTTAATTCTGAAAACTCCTGATGGTTCCTAAGTCTTAAAAACCTAATCAAAATTAAAGAAATGTATGCAGAATATAAAGTCGATTCAATTGAAATTGAAACTTTATTAGCTGCATGCGGTAAAACCCATTTATCATCTGCCAAAGCCAATTACTATAAAACAAGTGAAAGCATGGGTTTATTTCAAAAGCTATGGACATTTTTTTATATATTGCATTGTTCTGACACCTTATATTGGAACTTGATCAACATGCTGTCACCATTGACAAGTGTTAAGTATTTAATCTTTAAGAAATACACCGACAGACATGCTTCTAGATTGGTGAAGATTTTGGTTTTGCATTTACATTGCAAAACAATCTTCCGGTCTGTCCCAGATTCAGATATAGTTATATGAACATGTCACAATCAATAAAAACAAGCGTGACTTTCAATAAAAAATAATAACAAAACTTTTATCTGTAACAAACGTGGATTGCCGTAAACTGGCTGTCGTCTAAAGTGTTGGAAAGGAGTTTTTATAACTTTGTAAACAAATGATCACGAAAAGAATTCTAAAAAACTGTTTCATAGTTTTTAAGTGTCATTTACTGCTAAATAAAACTGAATGCACTTAAACAATATTGGCATATACCATTTTTAAAACATTTAATAAAAAATACAATCAAAAACAGTAAATTATAAAATACGTTAAAAAAACTGGTAAATCATAAAGTACAAAAATGGTATATGACCATATGTACATGCCTATTGCATAGTATACCAGTATTAATTTAGACAGTCGTTTCAAAACACAATTCCTCATCAGTACTGCTTGGACCAAAATTGTACAACTAAAATTTATTTCTCAAGACGTTGGAAAGATACCCAAAGTACCAAAATAAATTTTACCAAATTAAGCGGAGGGCATACTTTGCATGAGGGAGTATACCACAGTTTTTGAGGAATGTAGAATTTAACTAACAGAAAAGACAAGACAGACACGTTACGAGACCACTAACTGTAAACTCCCATCTATGGACGGGCACTAGGGGGGACCTAAATCGACAAATCATTGAGAAAACTCCTACCTATGGACGGGCACTAGGGGAACCATAGCCAAACCGTCCAACTAACATAAGAAACATCTAATGGTACCTAAATCGACAAATCATTGAGAAAACTCCCATCTATGGACGAGCATTAGGGACAATTTATAGCCAAGCCGTCCAACTAAGCTAACAAACATACAGTGGTCCCTAAATCGACAAATCATTTAAAAACTAACATCTATGGACGAGCATTAAGGCCAATTTATAACCAAGCTGTCCAACTAACACAACAAACATACAGTGGTCCATAAATCGACAAAACATCCAAATTATAATTAACAATAATAAAAATGTAGTTAATACAAAAATACGAGTAATATTACAGTCACGTTTTTTTAAAGGTGGTACATGTTTAAGTAAAAGCATTTGCTTAACAAATCGTGAAACACATTCACTTTAACCACAAGTGTTCCAGTTGAAAAGCTGAAAACATTTCACCATTAAATTGAGCACCCAACTTGTACTATTGCCATATACATTCACCATTTTCCCGAATTGTATCATTAAACATCAAAATGGTACATGACAATCTTTTTGTATGTGTTTAAAGATAAAATTCTACAAATAGTGTACGAAAATATCAAATGAACGTAACACTTATTAACTCTAATATTTACCGAACCCATGTCGTTTTATCGTTAATTTTGTGCAGACTCGAGCAGCAGGGATTACGGATTTTATGGTAAGAATGGTCAACAAAAATCCTATTCGTTAGAAGTTTACTGATTTTATTAGATTATATAAAACAATAAACCAAAATCAAAAGGATTTTATCATTCAATACAATAATATTTCCATTAATTCTCTCATAAAATGCCACAACATAAACAAATGACAATCTACTTTAGTCTTACAAAGATTGGATTAAGATAAACTTGCGAATACCGAGTTACTTTGAGCTGTTTGATACGAATGTGGTAAATACATTGTGGTGGAAAGAGCGCATTAATTTAAATGTTTGTTTAATTATTGCAATGTAATGCGATTGTTGTTGTTTTTTTTAAATTAGTGTGTGTGTGTGTGTGTGTGTGTGTGTGTGTGTGTGTGTGAGAGAGAGAGAGAGAAAGAGAGAGAGAGAGAGAGAGAGATTTTCTTGACAATGATGCATGTTCGCTTCGCTAGTAAAAATTTTACGTTTTTGTCAGGTTTTTAGGGAAATTTTACACTTAAGTGACTCATTGTAAAATATCCCATTTACAGATCTAACTACAGTAAACATTGTCACCCTGTTTATCGCCACAATATTTTTCTGTTGTTTTTTCTTCGTCGTTTTTATAAGCCCACTAATACTTATCGTCAAGTCACTGAACAAATGGTGGCGATGAGGTCAGGATTTACTATACCTAATTATCAGCCAAACAAGGTATAGAAAGTGGAACTGGTGTTGTTATTTGCGCCTTAGTTTAACACGTACACCAACAACCCAAAATAGAAGTTCTTGACAAATATTTGAGCTTAAAAAAGAGTAAACTGGAAATATCTTGTTTACCGTTGTCATTTTCGAGACACCATCTAAAACATTGTTTTTGAGGTTCAAACATTTACCAATATTCACGTTACTATGGAAACTCGAGAGAATGTCCAATTTTAAAGAAAATTTTATATAAGCACATGGTAAAATGGCCTAACCTTTTGTGTAGTTTGGTGTATAGTCAATAGTACGTTATGAGTTTTATTTTTACTTGTAGGTTAATGGGGAGCGTATCCATGACAACAACGATGGTAAAGATGTGCCTTTAACACTTTCCAGAGTCAAGAGAGACAAAGACATTGATGATGTTGATGATGATGATGACAGCATCGGAATCGATAAGAAATTTATCGGACGTTGGAAGAATTTCCGTTATCAATTAGGAAATCCGGACGATAAACGATTCTTTGGAAGATGGCGGAACGCTAACTACTTGAGAGGTATGAAAGTTGACGACGATGAGTCTGATAACGTAGATAAGCGATTCATAGGACGCTGGAAGAATACCAACTGGAAAATGCGCAATTTTTTAGCAGGAGACGATGACGACAATGCCGTATCTAAAAGATTTTTTGGACGCTGGAAAAATAGAAATTACCTGCTTTCAAGATTGCAAGACGCATCTGATGTAGGAAAGCGTTTCTTTGGCCGCTGGAGAAATAGAAATTACTTGTTATCAAAAGCTAATGTTGATTACCCCCTTGGTAAGAGATGTCTCTGAGGGAATAGTTTATATGCTATTACTCACGCCAATCAACATTTATATGTATAAGATAATTCAATTGACATATCAGTTAAATATCACAAATAACACAGGACAAAAGGTTAAATTAATACAAATTCTTAGAAAATGTTGGGTCACGTCTTGTTCATCAGGGACAATCCATACGAATTCCAGTAATTCATTTAGTCATCAGTCTTTATAAATAATAGTTGAATAGGGAAACGAACCTATATCTACTATTACAGATTTATGACAAAACATTCAAGGACTTTTCGGATTTTTATTTTGACTATCGCTTGCTAAAAACAATGTAAAATAGATAATCTTTATTAAAACGTGTTTTTCATATTATTGTTTTAGTGTTCTTATCAAAACATTTTGCTGCCTTCGAAGTGGTTTAGTTTGTATACGTTTTTGTATAGTGTGTTGCCCAAAATTAAAAAGGTAGTATACCAATGGATATATGTGACGTACCCATAGTTTCGCATTTCTCAATTTTTATTTCACACGTGGCGGCCCAGTTGTTGCTACCTATGTAGGTGGTGCTCATCCTTACAGAACACCAGACCTCATTTTCGTTTTGGAAGCCCACGTTCAAAGTAACTTACATTGCTATTGGATTGTGGTTTAGACATGGGTTGATGTGTTTGTTTTTTATTTTAATGATAGTTGTTCCCGCTTCTAAATTGAAATTAGTCTGTATACATTTTAAAGACATCTTGAGCGAAACTTACGTCTCTACCAAAACAGAGGAAATGTTAGTACCCTGAAAGGCAAAATTGAAAACTGTTGTTGAAATTTTAATTCGATTTGGATAAAAGCAAATGTCATAAGTTACCTTTCAATATATTTAGACCGAACTGCGAAACGGGATGTAATGATATCGTCTATTATAAAATTCTATTTTGAATGAGTAACTTAAGTAATAAGAAATAAGACACAATGAGAACACGACGAGTAAAACCCTATTGCAGTCATATGAGGATAGCAGAGATAAAGAATGTATAGACTACACATTACTGATTTTATAATATTTCTTCCTTTTTAGAATCAAAAATTTGTGGGCATCTTGAGACAGATTCAAAAATGTAAAAGGTCGAAATAATGCACAACAAGAAAATGCTTTGAATAAGTAACAGCAGGGGTCGACCCTAGCAAAAGTTCCCTCATTATTTAACTTGCATTGGTTGTCAAGTGGCTTAAAGCGCCAACTTACTAATCACTTCACCGCCTATAAGTTTAATTCCCAAACTAGCAAATCCTATTGTTAGACGTTTGGTAGATTGTTTGACCAACTTCGGTGGTTTGAGCAACGCATTCCGGTCTTATTTACCATCCAAGAACTGACGGCGTCTATATAAACAAATTACAATATAACTCCACACATTTGATAAACAGGGGAGTGACCAAAATACTAGTCTTGGCTCTAGATAACATTGTAATATAGAATACTGGAGTATGTAAATTAAAACATGTATTTTGACAATTACTGAAACAGTCAAGGACACGGCAAACAAACGAAATAGGACTGGAGTACAGTATTGGTGGTTTTGGTCCAAGTCAAGATTAATTCACTTATATCGAGGTTTTACATACCAGAATGGAAAGCCATCGACCTTCGGCAGGCAAGGTGAAAAACTTTCTGAAAGTAGAATTTATCCAAGTGGGGTTTCGACTCTAGGTAATGGAGTCATAATGATACTTAAAAACTCGCTTAGACAACTCGGCCTCCTGCATTCCTATACATAATAAGAAAGGATAAAATAAACATATACTGAGACCTCTGCTAATAAAAATTTTCCAGTTTAGAAAAATAATTATGTTGGATAAAAATTGAATAAAAGTTCAATTTTGCACAAGTTCCGAATATCTTACTCGTTTTTAAATTAAGCTTGAAACTATTATAAATCAAATAAGCTTGTAAGCGTTTAAGAGTGTAAAACCGTCAAAACACTAAAATTCTTTTGAGAAATTTTCTCTCAAGTTTTTTAACTTGCACGTTTTTAATTCATGAAATGGATGTTTTAATGTTCTATGCCGATATTTCAAATAATCCAATTTAAGCATAAATAATTGATGGATTTTAAAAAGACAAATAGAAGCCCTTTGGGATTTTGAGAAGGTTTATTGGTATATGGTACTAGGTCTTAACATTGTCATGTTCCAGTATAATTATAATCAGTAAGCATGTATGATATATAGAACAGTACAGACCTGTGGAAAGTTTAACAGTGAGCTAACGAAAAGGATTCAAAGTGGCCGAGATATAGATCGCAGGAATATTGCAGAGATATATGTTGCAGCCACAGGTGTTTGGGGACAACTCTACCTGTTATATCAACGATTTAATCTGTTTCAAAAGATATTTTTCTCTTTGATAACATCAGTCCATCTCTCCACGTTTCATCCAGAAATCTTTCAATATTTACTGTCGAAGGCAGATCATGTTTACATGTTCAAATAGAAGTAACGGAAGCTACATCTGAAACAACGAAAAAGATCGAGAGTAAGCTAAATCGTCACTTCCGTTACATCTATTTGAATCATTGATTGAAAGAATGGGGTTGTACGTCCCAGTCAAGAGTATTTAAATATCGAGACGTCACCATCTTTAGGTGAAGTGCCAGAAATTTTAGCCTTTGCAGTGCGGCTATGGAAATGTGCACTCATGTGTTGAACAGGTCATCGGTGTTTTTTAAATTTCTTTCGAAGGATCCAAATGACTTCCATTTCTAAAAACTGAATGCTTTGCGAAAGAACAGCCGCTAATCATTTTAACGTTTTAGGTTAGCCCGGCCGAGGTTCGAACCCATGATCTCCCACATACGAAGCGACGAGGCTGAGCCACTGTACAGTGGTACAGTGGTATAATAAGAGATAGGCTGACGATATTCGGCACTAAATCGTTAGCTTGGTGTTAAACTTTCAACAGTTCTACTGTTACACGAACTATTGAGATAAGTAACTATAACTTGTACGTTTAGTGTTTACTGTAATACCATGTACTTACACCACTGCATAGCTTCTGTTTTACGTTTAATAGAATTAAGGTATTTATGTGAGATTTAGTGACAACATAAAGATGAAAAGGAAATCAGATCCAACTAAAACTAAAGTAATTGGAATTCTTCATTTATTAAGTGGGTGATTTTAAGTACGTAACTGGCAATAAAGAGCTTATATTATCACATAATAAATCCTGTCATCGCCGTAAACATCAATACAAGCTTCCATCAAATAACGCCTTTAGAAACTATAAAACTAGTCACCCTATGTAAATACATTACATAAATAAAAGTACAGTCTACGAGCTGGTAAAAGGCTTATTAATACATGTAAGTAGAACGCGTTGCTTTAAAAACAGAAGAATGTTAAAAGAACATGAACTGCAAAAATAGATACTATTTGACGCATGTTTTCTATAATAAGCTTCCATGGCGTATTGTAAAACAATGTTGAATGTTAAAAGAACATGAACCGACACACTAGATACTATTTGGCGCATGTTTTTCCTCCATGACGTTTTGTAAATCACGCTAAAAGAACATGAACCTCAATACTAGATACTATTTGGCGTATGTTTTCTATTAGCTTCCATGTTTAACTTAATTTGCCAGTTTTCAAAGAATTCACTTTGCTTTTTAAACTTAAACAAGGACTGGAAATATGTTTGTATTTGACCATTAGTCACAGTGGTTTTCCTGTGGTTTGTTTTGTACGTGATTGGTTTCATTTTGATTGTACTTTGTCTTCTTATCTGTTCTTTGGTTACTCATCTCAATGTCAAGCTGAATGAAATATCTATTAAGAATTTTCTTTCTTATTTTAAACAATCAAATTACGGCTGTTTACTTCTCGTTGATATCTTGTTTGAAAATTATTTCAAATATATATAACACTTGAAATGTGATTATTTGGAAACTGTTAGTGAATTCAACAATTATGACCATCCAATTAATCAAACTTTATGAGCAATGTGTGTGTTTAATAACAAGTAGTTATTAAGCATTGTTATCCTCAAGTTCTTTAGCTACAAAAAGACCAATTGCGTTAGTCAAAAGTTGGGAAAAAATGGATAAGGTTGACAGAAATTGGTTATTCAAAATAAATGCACATATTAAGGATTTCGAAATTGGCACATATACATGGATAGTTTTACATAAAGTTGATATTGAATTTTCTTTGTTTAAAAACATCGAAAAAAACACAACCTAAAACAAAAAATGCCTTCATCGTCAATTAGGCAAAAAAAATATATTTGTTGAAACTTGCTTTGTTTACAATAACATATATTAGATATTTATATTTATATCCATTGGATCAATCTTCGCGTAAAAATTCAAAAGTTTGATTGTCAAAAAAAGGTTCTAGAGTAGGTAATAATTGATAAAATGTGGCAAGGTTGTCACAATAGGGCTTTGATGTTGGCAACAAAATTAGTGCACCAACATATTAGCTTTTCTTCCTTTATCATCGTTTAAAAGTAATATCCGTTCAAATATAAGTTATAGTAAAGAAGAAAGATTAAAAAAGAGAAAAAGGTTGGTTATTTTATTTTCTCAGGAGAATACACACTTTGGAGATTTTTAAAAGCTTATTCCAATAAAGTTTTGTTGTAAATTAATCTTTATTAAAATATCTAAGAAAAACGTTTGATAATATACATTTTGTTCTGATAAACCCATTTTAATCTAACATGAATTGTTCAATATCTCTTTGTTCGTCAAAGACGTTTCATCGATGCAACTAATCTAGTTAAGATGAAAACTATTCTGTTTTTATCAACATTACTAAATTTCTTTCTTTATTAGACTAAATGAATTCTTAGTAATAACTTCATAGGAAACTATTCAAAATCGGTACATTAGAACTCATACAAGTGTTAATTTTTTATATTACCTTTGCGGTTCGTTCTAATGGTTCAAATAAGGCACTGAAATGTTTTTGTTAGAAAAATGGTCATTAGCATACAAATAGTTTAAAATTCTTAAAGACCTTACCTTCTCTGGTTTGATAGAAGATGCTTACAAATATCTGCAGTTGGTCACCGTGAAATACTTAAGTCTATACGGTCATCTGTGTAAAGTAGCTTCTGTTCCCTTACCTTAACCTCAATGCTCTCCTCGCCAGAAGGCGCATAAGGCCGTAACGCCATCTTTCCATTTTTGAAAGATGTGTTTTTCCCAATATTTCTGGTGTTCCAAATCCTTCTAAGTTTATAAAATGTTGCCTTCAGTAATTACTTTAATTCATCTATACGCAAACACAGCATTAATGCATTAAAAATTAGAAAATTACATGATATATGTTATTTATTGGGACTTGACTTTGGTTCGGAGTTTTGAATATAAAGGTAATTAAAAGAACTGTTGCCGTAAATTGTACTTCATGCAAGGAAACGGACAAGAAAACGTCGAGACAAAAACTTATATGAAATATATATCATATATTTGGATCACCGGTTTTATTTATTTAAATCTCTACTTTTGACGAAGTGTATGTATAAAGAAGGAAACGTGGATAGATGTGTGTATTTCATTAAGCATCCCGACAAATACATGAGTGGAAAACTGAAATGAAATTGATTATGGTTTCTTGATATTAAGTATATGATAATTATTTTTACTCAGTCTAAAATAGTCTGTATCGTGTTTTTTTTAGACAATTTTGATTACACACGTGGCAGCTGTAGCTAGCGAAACAGGAGGTGCTTAACATTCCGGAGCACCCGACCTGACTCCCCTGGTGGAAGTTCACGTGGCTAACCTGATTTGTCAGTGCCAAAGTATTTACTTTGCTTCTGGATTGTGATTACATGGATAAGTATATATGTGTTTGATCATATGGTGTTTTATTTTATTTAAAAATCAGTATACCAGAATGTCAAATCTGATCTTTCGAGAAAAGTAAAAATACTTTGATCAAAAGGGTTTAAATTTCTTTACATACACACAAATGCCATGTTGCTCCAGAGAAAATAAAATAGGTTGACTACAGGGAAATTAAAAATAAATTCGAACAATACACAGTTTCAGACGCACAGATTTTACATGCATGAATAAACGCCCGCAGAAATATATAAAATGTTGTGTCTAGATCTATAGACATTTTAAATGTCACCTCTTTCTAAGTGTTGCTTCTTTAAGTATTTTGTAACCATTACCTCACCCAAAGATTTGAGGAGGTACACAGTTAATGGAATCAAGTATGCATCCTGCAAATAAAATTTAAGAAATAACTTAAAATTACTTGAGGTCAGGGCGAGTGATTTAGTTATTGGAACCCACGTTCGCGAAAAGCAAACTGTGAATTGCTTGACATATACTATACATAGGATTATTGTCATGAAGCAACAAAACACATTGGTTTAACTTTTCCCTCTATTTTTCTTTAAAAACAACTCAGCGGCTTTGTTAGATCTCGATGGTAAGCCCCAGTAGGTGTATAGTTGACCAACAAAAAGCAAAGTTGCTATGTGTTTGCAAGCTAATGTGTACTGATCACTTGATTGATCATATTTGTGTCTCTATAAATAAGAAGAAAATCGGCACAAACTTCACCATTTATTCGTCTTTCCAGCATCACGGAAGCAATATCCGTTAACATAATAATTACAAAGAAAAACGCAACGGACCTGAACAATATCCGGTTTTCATTATATACAACATCCCCCCCTACAAACAAAAATTGGTCCCCAATTTTAAACAAATAAACCAGTTCAATTTTATAACAATAATGAAAAACAACCTTCCAGTAACCATGCATGAATATTCATATGCAAAATATGTTGGTATAATACCACGATATATGTCTGTAAAATACCACTAGTTAGGTTCATGGCCTGTGTTATGGGGTATATTTATAGTACCAGCAGAGACTTGACCCTTGAAAACTAATTATATCACTAACAAAGATGATTATATTGAAAATATAGGTACACAATAACCTCTATGTGTGATAAATATTTCTGGTACAATAATCATAACATTTCAAATTGGTATCACAATAACATATGAATACGAGGTATAGGACTACTAAGCCTACCATTTGGGTCGACATTTGCAAATCATGGAATATATATTTGTATGCAGTAAATAAACTGGATTAAGGGTTATTATAAAAACGAAAATGAACACGAGAAAGTATGAACATGAACCCAACATGAACTTGCTAAAATATGTAAAATTACTTCCAACTAAGAAGTAGATATGAAAAAAAAACCTACAAAAACAAGTAATAAATGTATTGTATCATTAAGTCACCAATACACACAGATGTTTACACTATTACTGGTAACTATACACTTGGTGGTGGCGGGTTACTCAAAACTAACTGTTTGGTTGTAGAATTCAAATCGTCAAAATCTAACCACATAGCATTCTGAGCAGGTTCGCCGCTAAAATGCACTAAGTATTGTGTTTGATCATTCACAGTCCTCTGAGCCAATACTTTCTTTACCTTAAAGTACTTAGAGTCCGAAAAACTTGATTCACTTCCAGAAACCTGTGTATCCATGTAACGCACTGGTTTTCGAATAGTCCTAGCCGAAGGATTTCTCTGATTAGATACTGTAGGACAAACTGACTCAGCTGTAGGTAGAACATTATCCTGTGTACCGATATGTTTAATAATTTCCGTTTGTATTCCCTTATCTTCACATGCTATGTCCTGTGATATCTTAGTAGTAACAGATGGTATAAAATAGGGTGACGGAGTAGGTTCACGTACGTATGCAGCCTTTACACGACTAATATGAACTGGTTGTTGGTATATAATGTCTTTCTCTGGATTTCTCAAAATTAACATATGATCAGAGTGAATCTTGTGAACAACTAAAGGTCCCGCAAACTGATCTTGTAGTTTCTTGCCAACGCCTGTAGGTTCCTTAGACATATAAACATAGTCTCCTGACTTTAGACCATGAGGTTCTTGAGTAGACCGAGTTTCCATATTTAACTTGGCATGTGAACTATTAGTTCTAATCTCTTGGCGGATAATATCAAGATCACGCAAATGCCTTTCCATGTACGAATGTCAATCCTTTGGAATGCTGTTGAAATTTATGTCCCGAGAAAACGGAGTCAACGGAAACTGAAGTCTATGTCCATATATCACTTCAAAGGGAGAATATCCTAGTGAGTTATTCACAGAGGAGTTCATGGCAAACAAGACAAATTGCAGCACATCATCCCAGATTCTAATATTGGATTTCACATAGGGCGTTATTCTTTCTGCTAAAGTTTTATGCGTCCTTTCGCATGCACCTAGACAATGATGAACAAATGCTGGTGTGTATTGTTGTAATATACCGAGCGTCGTACAAATAGTCCTTGTAACCTGAGCCATGAACTCTTGACCTTGATCACTTACAAGAGTATGACATACTCCATATGTTGTAAATAACTTGACTAAGACTGCGGAGACAGAAATAGCATCTTTACTGGGAATGGGCACAGCATACAGGAATTTACTAAACATGTCCAGTGCTGTAAAGATGTAGTTATTGCCATGGTATGACGTTGGCAAGGGTCCATAAAGATCGATTTCCCAAACCTCAAAGGGAGCAGATGGAGTAGGAAATGATTTCACTGATGACTGGACCTGTAGACGCGTAATCTTGCGGCTTTGACACTGATGACACGATCTGATATAGTCTTGAATAATTTGTGCCATTCTTGGGAAAAAGTAATGCTGTTTAACTCTATCAAGCGTATCTTGTATGCCGCCATGAGCTCCCATAGGCGAGTCATGAAATAATTTCATGACACCGAGTATTAGTCTCTCTGGAATCACTAATTGAGAATGATGGTGATTCGTAGTCCGTTTACTCTTAGCAACACGACTATGAAATAGAACGTCTTCAATTATAAAATAATCGCCTATCTCCAACAACAAACGACGTGAAACTTTCTGCGACTTTGGGAGAACACCATTTTGTAAATACAATATAATTGGGTTAAATCGAGGATCAGAGAATTGAAGCTCTGCAATGTCCTTGAGGGACAACGAGGTTTCCTCTAACAAATCGTGTATGTGTTGTTCGTCTCTAAGAAAATTGTCATTGGCATTATTGCCCTGTTCTGTACTTTCATGACACGTTTCCTGTTCGGTACTTATACTTTCATTAGACGTTTGACCTGCCTGTCCTGTATTGAAGTTTTTATCCAACAACAGAGTTGGTGAACTATCTAAATGCACATCTGGTAAAACATCAACAAGACTTGTATCGTCTTGCTGAACAATACTGCTATCAGTATCTAGTGCTGTAGACTTGTGAAAAACGGCATTGTCACTATCGGGATCATTTACTGTAGACACGTCATACTTTGCACACACATTATCACAGCTTGTATCTGTCACTGTAGAACAATCAATGAAGTTATCTTGCCCGAGAGGCAAATTGTTCATTGTTTCATCTAGTCTACCATGAAATTGTTCGACATTGTCAACATAGGGTAATTTTGGTTGCGTCAACACGACATCACTTTTGTTACAGTTTGTATGAAAAACATTTCTCAAAGATGTTTTCCTTGTCTTACGCTCTTGTTTATGTTTTAATTGTAACACATTCTCATCAGTGTCCGCATCGTAACCTGGATCGCTGTTATCGTTGTCATCATTAAAATGTCTATTTACACGGATTGGTTCAATAACAACGTTATTGACTTGATCCTGAGGTAACAAATTAAACAGTTGTTGTCCATGAGGGTTAACGCTATGCTGTGTTAACTGGTCCTGTACATATGGGAAATTTGGATCAGTCTCATCGGGACTACAAAATTCTGGTTCTTCCTGCGTTGAATGATGATGACGTGAGAGTGCGTCTGCAACACACATTTTGGCAGCAGGTTTATAAACAATATCAAAGTTAAATTCTTGTAGAATAGCAAGCCATCTGTCAAAAATTGCACCTTTTAACCGCTTTTGAAATAATGGCTTGAGCGCTTGATGATCGCACTCCACTTGAAAATGTACGCCGCGAAGGTAATCGGAACATTCTAATACAGCAGTAGTTAATCCAAGTAGTTCTAATTTCGTAGGGCCGTACGAACGTTGCCATTTACTAAGTCTCTTTGACCCAAAACGTATAACACGTAATACTTTTCCAGAACAATCCTGTGAATCGTGAAGTTGGTACAACATGTACCCAATACCTCTAGAAGATGTGTCAACCGCTAAGTGAAATTGTAGATCAAATCGAGGGTATGCCAATATAGGTGACCTAATTAAAAGTTCCTTCAATTGTTGAAAAGCATTCTGGTGTTCAACTTTCCATCTAAACTGAACGCCTTTCTTCAGCAAGAGAAATAATGGATCAGCAACACTCGAAAACTGAGGTATATACTTTCGGAACCATCCTATCATACCTAAAAATCTACGCAAAGACTTAACATTTGTAGGTGTACAATATTCTTGTATAGCCTCAACTCGATCTGGAGGAGGTGCAAGTCCGTCTTTCGAAACCATGTGTCCGAGAAATAAACATCTCTCTTGTGCGAACTGACATTTATTTGGTCCAAGTTTGAGGCCGGCATCACGAAACCTATTGAACACAGTCTGAATATCTGATAAATGTTCCGTAAATGTCGGTGACACGATCAGGCAATCGTCTAAATAACACAGTACAATATTGTAAGTAAGTCCATGCAATATCCTGTCCATTAATAACTGAAACGAATTTGGGGCTGTTTTCAAACCCATGGGCATACGAAGAAATTTATATGTACCAAAGCAGGTGTTGAAGGCAGTGTACTTAGATGATTCTGGTGAAATGGCCATCTGAAAGAATCCGGAGCTTAAATCTATAGTAGTAATAAAATTGGGTTCTCGATGAGTGAAAGATTCTGTCAAATCCTGAAGATCTGGTATCATATAACGGAAATCTTGGGTTTGCGAGTTCAAGTACCGAAAGTCCACACAAAAGCGATATTGTGACAAAGAAGCTTGGCGACTACCTAGTTCACTCCTGGTTTTAGTTTATTGCGTTTAGAAACTAGCACTATAGGGCTTGTGATAGGGACGTCCTCTGCAACACTAACCGGTACTATAACTCCTTTGTCAATGAGATCTTGCAGTTGATATCTTAGGACTTCCTTCCTGTCAGGTGACAACTTATAAGGTCTCTGGTGCTTTGACTGAAAGTCTGGTTTGACATGAATATGATGTTGAATATTATCTGTATAGCCAAGTGATGGGTTATCTGTAGTAACAAAAATGTCTTTGTTTTCATATAAAAGATTACACAGTTTTAACTGGTCATCTGAAGATAGATGAGAACATGTTGAATCAACATTAAAGTTTGACATAAATTTATGCCTATCAATATCAGTTCCTTGAACACCTTCTGTACTTTTGTCCAAGATAGAATTCACTTGTGCTACTCCCTTGCCATCATTACCTGTGTGAGTATTAATGGGCGACGATACATCATTACCTGTGCGAGTATTAATGGGTGATGATAAAACACAATTACAACTAACACAACCGACCTGATTGTGCTTGTTAAAATTGCCAGATGTAGACAAAAAATTATCAGATTGTGGTAAAACATCATGTTGCTTGACTAAACAATTGCAAATACCCTGTTCATGTAACAAAGTATGAACATTTGAATTACAAGTACCCTGTTCATGTGAAAATGTATGAACATTTGATTTACAAGTACCCTGTTCATGTGACAATGAATGAACATTTGAATTACAAGTGCCCTGTTCATGTGAAAATGAATGAACATTTGAATGTGACATATCTCCTTGAATTACATCGTGTACACTTTGTGTACTTTCTGTAGTTAAAGCCTGTACTTTGGGAATATGACTGAGGTGGTGCTGAATGCTAAAGGTCTCATCTAATGAAGTAATCTTGGCACAAACTATACCTCTATTTACTCTAACCTGAAAATTGTTACAATTTAACAGTCGCACTGGGACTAAACGAGTGACAGGTACAGTGACTAGTGCTTTAATCGCCATTAAACCCAGCTTTGCAAGCTGCTTAGTAGTTTGAGATAATCCTTGAGTACCTATCAGAGTACTATTTGGTACTTTACACATGATAATGACCTCTGAGTTAGCTGGTATATCAATGTTTGAAGTACTGCGCACTGAGCATGGTTTTGCATAAACTGAATTATGTGAAAAGTCAAGGATGATACCCTTGGCCTTCAAATATTCAATACCCAGAATAAAAGGGTGGGAACACTGCGGTAAAACAAAAACTCTGACAGATTGCTTAGAGCCAAATATTTTGACGCGTACAAATGCTATGCCCAGTACCTCAACATATTGATTACTAGCAACTATAACTTTGTTGTCTGTAAGACCACTGGGTTTTAAGTTAGATTTGCTAACTTGGGGTATACTGTGGTATAACTGAGCAGACATGATATTAATACTACTTCCAGAATCTAGTAAACCTAATATTTTCTCCTTACTCCTAGAAATTGTCACTGGTAAATAAATAAAGTTTGAACAAACTGGATTTTCTCCCTCAAATGAACTTGAGTCAGTGTCACTATCTGAAAAATCAAAACTAGAGTTATCTACACATTCATTATCAATATCAACAACATTGTCATTATGATTGAAATTAAATGATTCTGAATTAACATTGGCAAAATTGGAAGATAATGCAACATTGTCTACTACACTGTCAGAATCATTCCGTCGACGCTGTGTCATGGATTGTAGCTCCTGCTGTTGTTGCCCCGTTGAAAGTTGTTGTTGTTGTTTCCCCGTTGAAAGTTGTTGTGGTTGTTTCCCCGTTGAAAGTGACGTCCGCGTCGGCTGGCGTCCGGGGCTATCAGGTTTCCCGACATGCGTTGAGTATATGGGTCATTAATGCCTGGTGCGTTTTGCTGTCTATTGAGTAACACACAGTCAGATGCTTTATGTCCAACTTGACTACATAATTGGCATGTAACAGAAGAGTCAATGTTCTCCATACCTGACCACTGACAATTTCTGACAAAATGTCCTCTACAACCACAGTTATAACAGACAGTCACACGGTCATTTTTCGCATTTACAGAACGGTCATTTATCGCATTTACAGAAGTCATAGTTAAAGAATCAACCTGAGCAGATAAATTGTTAACGGCTTGGACCACATGCATAATCTGCTGTTCTGAAGAAATAGCCGACACTGTAGGGGTTTCTTTCACAACTAGAGATTGTCCCATTTTTGCTGATTCAAAAGCGTCGTTAATGTCTTTGGGACGGCCAGCTTTGACAAAAAATTGTAACTGAGTTGGTAAGCCACTGATAAACTTTATAAGTAAGTCAAGCGGAGACTTTCTCAACTTGGTACCCAGTCTCATTACAGCGGCATGGTAGTCTTCTAAAGTTTGTGATGGTAGCAAGCACGATTTCTGAAAATCTTCCGACTCAACGAATAAATTTGCTCCACCAGGACTATCTGGGTGCACATAGGTTTTCTTAAATCGACTGTGAAGTGTAGACCAAGATGCCTTAACATTAGGTGCAAGAGATTGCATCCACACATGGGCTGGTCCATCTAGATGGAGCATAAATGCAGCAACAATGCGAGAATCATGATGTATGCTATTGCAATCAAGGCCTTGAAAAGTCATGGTAGCTAAAAAGTCTGACAAAAATTTGGATGCATCTTCATGGGCATATCCATGGAATTTCTTGATCATTGCCAGTGAATTCATATTATTTATTGGTATAAACGGCACATAGTTTGTTTGTACATTTGAAATTGGACTGAAGTTAGTGTGAACAAATTCCGGTGTGCTTGAAAATAATTTCTTTTGGCAATCAAATATAGTAGGCGAAGGTGACGTTTGTTGGCCCCGTGTTGCCGCGCCTTTGACACACGTGGTTTCAGGGTCATGGGATGGACCAGCTGAAGTAATCGAATCGAGCAAAATATTGCCAGTGTTCATGTTTACAAACTCATTTAGACCGTTTAGATTCTCCACCATGTACTGATCACTTGATTGATCATATTTGTGTCTCTATAAATAAGAAGAAAATCGGCACAAACTTCACCATTTATTCGTCTTTCCAGCATCACGGAAGCAATATCCGTTAACATAATAATTACAAAGAAAAACGCAACGGACCTGAACAATATCCGGTTTTCATTATATACAACAAATGGTTGAATATTGAATTTCTTTGTCGGGATGAAATAGGGTGATTAAATTGCAAAGGGACCAAATGATCAATCTGTTTCATCGAAACCACAAGGAGAACATGACAGATTGTATCTACCTACCTAGTCCTTGTTATGCCCGGAGGCACATAGGGCAAGGACTAGGGATCTCCACTCGTCTCTGTTCTGTGCCTTCTTTTCTAACTCTCTCCAGGTGGTACCCATCTGCTTGATTTCGGCTTCAATGGTACGCCTCCAAGTTGTCTTTGGTCTTCCCTGCTTTCTCTTCCCTTCTGGAGTCC
Organism: Anadara kagoshimensis; assembly: GCA_021292105.1. NCBI lineage: Eukaryota > Metazoa > Mollusca > Bivalvia > Arcoida > Arcidae > Anadara > Anadara kagoshimensis. The sequence continues at coordinate 49,478,518 of CM037870.1, forward strand.
ATCTTTAAGCAGTCTTTGCTAGGTCGTCCGATGGTCGTCTCATGATGTGCCCAATCCATCTCCATCTTTTCTTCTTTAATATGGTTGCCATGTCTTCAGAGCCAGTTGTTTCATGTAGCATTCTATCGGTTATTTTGCTGGGCCAAAGTATTTTTAGAATCTTTCTTAAGCAACCATTATGGAAGCTGGATAATTTATTTACGTCCTTTTCGGTGATTCTCCAACATTCCGCTCCGTATAGAAGTACAGATAGGACACAGCTGTTGTATAGTCTCATCTTTGTTTTCTCACTTATATTAGCTGATTTCCAGATCTTTCCCAGCTTGGTAAATGCATTTCTTGCTTTACCTATTCTTGATTTTATGTCTTGGTCTGCACCACCGTCAGAAGTTACAATGCTACCCAAGTATGTGAAAGATGGCGAGCATTTCAGACAATTTCCATTTATTTCAATGTTAGGAGGATCTTTACAGTTTAGGGCCATGACTTCAGTTTTCTTGATGTTGACATTCAATCCTATTGAGGCTGCATTCCGGTGTAGTTTAGATGTTTTGTCTTGCATGTGTCTCTCAAGATGTGAGAGTAAGGCAAGATCATCTGCGTAATCTAAGTCTTCGAGATGAGATGTGTAAATAAGGTCCACCTGATACCTGTGTTGTCATCATCAAGGCTGGTTCTCATGATCCAGTCCACTGCCATAATGAATAGTAGAGATGACATGACACAACCTTGTCTAACTCCGGATTTTACAAGAAAGTTGGTATCTGTTGTGTTTCCAACACAACATCTGAAATCTTTGTAAAACATTTGAATAAGTAAGACAATTTTTTCAGGTATTCCATAATGCCGTAATATTTTCCAAAGACTGTTCCTATGAATAGAGTCAAAGGCTTTCTCAAAATCGATGAAGTTGATAATGAGTTGTCTCTGTCATTCGGTACATTGTTCTATGATATTTCTTAAAGCAAATATTTCGTCACAACAGCTCTTTCCTTTTCTGAAACCTGCTTGCTCTTTTCTTAATTTACAGTCCACAGCCATCTTGATGCGTTCTATTAATATTTTACTAAATATTTTGCTTGATATAGACAGCAAAGTGATTCCTCTCCATTTGTTGCAGTTTGAGAGGTCTCCCTTCTTTAGTAGCTTGATGTTGGTGCCTTCTGTCCATGATCTTGGGATGGTGTTATTCTAGTCTGGTAGAGGATTTTAAAAAAACCGCTTATTTTTCGATGTAGGGAGGACAACGTGTTCAAAGGTGGCAAGTTATGTCATAACCTTCTTTGAACTTTACTTTGGTAGAATCGGCTTGTTGCCAAGCAAGATTTCACCCAGGGGCCATTGTGGGGGCAGCTAAAGGTCAATGGGTGCACAGTTCAAGTGAAAATGCCCATATTGACCTATACACAAATTCAAGGTGGCTTACAGAAGTTTTTCTTTATACATTTTGTCTTCTAAATATGTAAGTGGTATCTTCAAATTAAAAGAAAGCCATATTCAACTAATTCAGTCACTTATTTACAAAGTTTTCCATGAAAAATAAGATTAGACGCTTGCACAAATTTGACCTTTACAAATATGATTAATTGTGGCAAATAAATACTAGTATAAACACATTTGTGCATTTGAAATTGTTTAACAAAACTTTATAGTTCTGTTAAAATAATTTTACTGAATCATATTGCCGGTATTTATATAAGTATCCATTTTTTAAAAGAAATCAAAGTACTGGTGGTACTGAAAGATTTTATTAGCTATAATGACTGTATCTGTATAAAACTATCAAGTGTGTTCTCTTTTTCTGGTGGAAATATTAGTGAACTGTTGAAACACGAACTATTCCCGGTATCGCTTTCTATACCTGATACATCAGGACCCTTGTTATCTGCAGCCGACGAGTCGGATGTTCAAAATATCCCTGAGGAAGAAGTTTGCATGGAGACATTACTACCAAAACAATTAATGGTCAAACTTTAGTTGTAGTACTGGGAAAACGGAAAGACATCAATACATTCGGCGAATTAGGAAACGCACAAATTGTTTTTATCCACGCGAAAGATAAATGTATGAAAATTGATGTCATTATGATAGATATGACAACTAATCCATAAAAGATGAAACCATCTAGAGATAAAAGAGGACCAGGTCTCCGTTCTGTTAGAAGAATTATTGATAACTAAAATGTCCCTCTGTCATCAAATTGGTAAGATTTTATAAGTCACCAAGAAAACAAATAGGATCTCGTAGTAATCCAAGACACTTCTTAACTTAGCTGAGGGTATCAGGAGGTCCAACAGACAACATGTTTAATTCATAAAGAGGAAGGAGTAACCGTTTTTAAAGCTTTACACAAGGAAGCCGATACTAGAATTGTTCCCCATGGTGTTGATGCTTACATGCAAGGCTATAAAAGAACAGTTGTTGTCTGTCGTGATACTGATGACCTTATTCTTCTGTTGCTTTTAAATGAGGAAGTATAATTCCAGACGGGGACATCTAAAGTGCGTCCCTGTTCATAGCATAAAATTATCACCTCTGGAGAGGAATAAGCTCCCAGTTTTCCATGCAATTACAGACTGTAAGACTGTCAATTAACTTTCTGGACATTCTAAATACAGCATTCCGTGTTTCCAGGGAAAACACAGGTCTTCTTCCCACTCTTGCAAGAGGGATTTTTTCTGAACTTGTGACACCTTCATTGAATGTACCTAGCGAAGATTTCTCATCTACGATGTAAACTGTTCCTCTCAGGGAAAAAGTACAATTGAAAATTTGCTTCCAACATCATATGCAACCGACCTACATATTCAACGTGCACACTATTAAACTGCTTTTTGGCTGCATTTAGTTATACCTGATATTTGTTCCAGATCTCCCATCACACGGATGGTGCTAGTCTCACTGACTTGCGTACTGTATGCCTTTCACTCCCAGTGGAGGTTAGTCCATCGACAAAATCCCTCAAACTGGCTCTGTTTTGCGCAATTTTACCCCCTCTGTTTCAATTCCAGAAACTTGTCTCAAGGTGTCTTTTATTCTTGTTTGTTCCATTTCAAAGTTTTGTGATGTTGTTGGCAGGTGTCTTGATGGTGTGACCTATCCATTCCCAATGTCGCTTTTGTGTTTATGTTTCAAAACGTCCTTGTTTTGTGATCCACCATAAACTTTTCAGTACTAATTTTGTCTTGTCATCTGGCAACAGGACCACGAACAATACTAGTTTTTATACTTAAAAGTTTTTTTCACAAATTAAACTTTTTTTTATTTTTGCTTAAATCTTACTTTGAACTTCAACTTTCCTAAGACAATTACAGGTCAAAGGATCATGAACAAAACTTAACTTTTTGGACTTAAGTTAAGTATTTTCCTGATGTTCACGATTATTCTCGGACAGTTAAGTCAGTGCGAGTCTGAATGTGACTTAAAAACAGTTTTAATGAGAAAATTATAAATTGATTGATTACATAGGGTTTTACGGGCTCTTACGTATTTCAGTCATATCAAGACGTCACCAGTGGCAGAAATTTTGACCTTTGCAGTGAACTTAGGGAAATGTGCAGGAAAAGTTCCTTAACATGTTACACACGCCTTGGCACGGGGCATCGGATTTTAAGATCTCTCTCAAAGGATCTCGTGACTTTCGTTACTAAATACCGAGTGTTTGGCAAAAGAACAGTTACTACCTTATTTCAAGTCTTGGTCAGACCCAACTAGGGTTCGAACCCAGGACTTACCACATACGGGGAGTGAGCGCTATAGCAATCGAGCTACAGTAGGGGTATTAAATGAGAAAATAACCTTTACCAAAATCATGTCATGCATTGTTGAAATGTAAATATAAATCATGTTGCACTACAAGATGTACATGTAGGGCATACAATTTAAAGTGGGTGGCTGTATGCACTTGCAATGGGACCGTTAAACCGTTGATTGGTTGAACCCTTCGAATGATAATGCCACAGATAGTGATATTGATGAATGAAAAGAAATCGTTAGATGTGACTGATATATTCCAGAGAATCTCGTGACTATGCCTTGCCGATTACAGTACTTGCAGTACTTTGATTTTAAACTTTTAATAAATTTCAAATTATTAGCTAGGTTTAAACAATATATTTGTTTTAATCACAATCATGTATTTACAAAAGAATTATATTTTAGCATTTTGATTCATGCTTTGATGTTGAATGTATACTTTTATTTTATTCTATCTTGAAGCTTGTGTCAGAATTTTGAAAAATAACATTGAAATATTTAAATTTTAGCCTAAACAGTCTCAATTAGCTTCCAAGTCAATGTTAAAATACATGAAATGCTATGATTGCATGAGAACAGATTTATTTAATTTATTTAAATCTCAGAAAGAATATATTTGGACAGCTATAAACTAGTAAAAATTAATTTTTCAGGGAAAAACCACTATCTGACCTTTGACCTTTTATTTACTAAACCAAGGGTCGATCAGCTTGACAACAGGTTGATTCTTGACCCCTAACCTATGATGATATAAAACAGCTATGTTGCCAGCTTTGAACACTCATGTCCCCCTATTGTAAAATTTCATGTTTTTTCCACCAGACTATTCTGCCAAATTTGTTGAAAAAGTGGAAATAATATATCAGCAGTTAGTGATGTGTCTGTTTTAAATACCTCTGCTGGAAGTTGATCCTTTCCAGGGGCTTTGTTGTTCTTTAGACTTTTAATGGCTCTAATTATTTCATCTTTGGTTGGTGCTTCTATATTGATATCAAGATCTATGTTGGCCTCCTGTATATTTGGTGTTACTTCTGGTTCAGGTCTGTTAAGTACTTCCTTAAAATGTTCTGACCACCTTTCATTTTGTTCATGTTCAGATGTTAAAAGTTCTCCTTGCTTGTTTCGTACTGGTAAGTTGATATTGTTTTTCTTTCCATTCAATTTTTTGGTAATTCGGTAAACGTCGCCCATTTTTTATCTGAAGCGGCCTTTTCAGCTTCAGAAGCCAGTGCTTCTATAAAGTTTTGTTGGTCTTTCTTTGTTGCTTTCTTAACTTCTTTGTTACTTTCTGAATAGTGTATCCTCAGTCTGTCTTTTAATCTCTCTGAATGCGTGTTGTTTATCTTATCTTTTAGCTCTTTTCTTTTGTCAATAATTTTCCAGGTTTATGGAGTAATCCATTCTTTATGGACCTGTCTTTTGTATCCCAAGACATTCTCACTCGCTTTGCTGTACACTTCTTCAACCTTGTTCCAATGTTCTTCAACTGAGGCTTGTTCTTCAACATTGTTTCTCTCTAAAAGTTAAAATCTATTTTTGAGCTCCAAGTTAAAATCTTGCATGATCTTTCTGTCCTTCAACTTGCTGATGTCAAAATTTTAGTTTATCATTAAATATCTACATCTGTGATGTTTTATAATATGAAACTGTTTGAGAACAAATGTAATTATGTGACTGTTATTACAATTGCTAAAATGACGTTATTTTTTTTTTTGTCTGTATATTGGCTGTTGCGACGATTGGAAATGCATGTCGTATATCACAGATCTTTTTTAATTACAGGATTTAAAAAACCAAACTTAGATTTTCAAAAAATGAGAAATGTAAATATAACCATTGAACTATCTAGAAATGACGTTTATCATACTTTAACTTCCTAGCTAGCGCGTTATACAGTTTGCTTTGTACGGCAATTAGGGTTATAGCACTAAAACGATATTTCTAGACAATTCAGTGGTTAAAAATTTTACAAATTGTCTTTGGAAGCGCTTCAGCGCATTGAGGTTTTTAGGGATCATAACTGCGGATACTGGTATCAGGATGTTCATGATTAACACTTCCTCGTAAAATATCACACTATCTTAACACGTTACCAATCGCCCAGCACCAATCTTATGGTAAGATTTACAGTAGCTGAAATTATTACATGTATTGTGAAATTGAAAGCAAGATATCCCAGATTTATTTATTTATTTATTTATTTATTTATTTATTTATTAGCAATTTCTCAATTTCAATATTTTTGTTCAACTATTAAGAGTCATTCTCTGTAAGGACCAAACTCTTCTGGAAATCGCATGTCACAGATTTTGAAAATATTTTACCTAAACAATGGCTACATATAAGAAACCAAGAAAAAATGACCAAACTTAGAATTTTTTATATCGTTTCCATGGTAACCAACCACTAAGAGGCCAATCTCTGGATTTTCGGTCAAATTTGGGTGCGTGTCAAATATGCGGCTAGAATATGCCACTTATGATGGTTGTCTTCAATATTTTGTTTTTATTCGGAACTTTGATGGTCATCCTTATCTTTTTCAAGTCAAAACTGTATGATTTTTAAGTTTTCATATATTTGGAGTCAATTTTATCTCAAAAAATGCTCTAAAATTGACCTAAACTAGCTGAACTTTGAGATTGATTATTTTAAAAACGCGGGCAATGGAATAGTATCACAAACATTTAAGTTATTGGGGAAAGTGGGTTCAACAAAATATCAAAAAATTAGAGTGGTACTTTTTGATTAAAGAAAATAAATCAGTTTCAAAGTTACAGAAGTAGCCCTAGCAGGGTCCCTTTTTAAGAAAGAATTATCTCCCCTTAGTAAACAATATGATATTTTTTTTGTCTTTCTGAAATGTTTCATCTTGTAAGTGCCAAACATTTAATCAATTAGCTATTTTTAAAAAATATGTATATTTACCTATACATATTTTGATAAACATCCTGGTAATAAAGCACAGAAATTATATTTGTAATGAACTATTTTAATAAACACTTGAAAAAGTATTTAAATTTTACATGTTTAGAAATTTGTCCCCTTTATCAACAGAATGATCTCCCTTTGTTTAATAAGAAATGGAATTTCTTTTCTCTTTTTTACGCTTTTTTTTTAATTCCATGAAAAATATCTAATTTTGTATACTCATAAATATCATGGTTTATTAGAAGTATGTTTGAATCTTTATTTATGTTTACAATTTTATTAAATATGCTTTTATTATGTGATTGATTACAAAGCACAGAAACATTGTAATATTCTTATACTTTATAGGATTTTTTTAACAACTGGTTGGTGAATTTGGTTAAAGCTTGTTAACTATATACACTGTCTTGTCATTACAATTTTGGTTAATAATAGTTTTGATCTTTAGTTGGAGTTATGTTTGAATGTGTTCTATCTTATAATATCATAGACTTGAGTTCAGTAATGGTGTTTAACGTCCCAGTAGTTGGCGAAAGAATAGGTAGTACCAAACTTCAGGTATAGGGATAGACATGGTTGGGGTTCAAACCCACGACCTCCCTTTTACTGAGAGAGCATTTTACCAACTGAGCTACAGCAGTGGTATATATTATGATAGAAAAACCTGTAGTGTTTATTAATTGAAGGCTCTTATAGATTTCAATAGATGCATGTTTACTTGTCATGAGCAATATCATTTTAATTAGATCATGTTTATTTGTAAAGCTGCAACAACTGTAGGAAAATAGCATGCTTTCTTTAAAATGAGAAACTGTAATTAACCAAAATTTTAATGACAAGACAGTGTATATAGGTAACAAAGTTGAACTAAATTCCCTAACCAGGTGTTAGAAAATTCTTATAACGAATTAAAAAAAAGTGCTACCAAGAGAAAAGAAATTCCATTTCTTGGTAAATAAAGGGAACTAATTCTGTTGATAAAGGGGACAAATTTCTAAACATGTAAAATTTAAATACTTTTTCAAGTGTTTATTAAAATAGTTCATTACAAATATAATTTCTGTGCTTTATTACCAGGATGTTTATCAAAATATGTATAGGTAAATATACAAATTTTTTAAAAATAGCTAATTGATTAAATGTTTGGCACTAACAAGATGAAACATTTCAAAAAGACAAAAAAAATATCATATTGTTTACTAAGGGGAGATAATTCTTTCTTAAAAAGGGACCCTGCTAGGGCTACTTCTGTAACTTTGAAACTGATTTATTTTCTTTAATCAAAAAGTACCACTCTAATTTTTTGATATTTTGTTGAACCCACTTTCCCCTATAACTTAAATGTTTGTGATACTATTCCAGTGCCCGCGTTTTTAAAATAATCAATCTCAAAGTTCAGCTAGTTTAGGTCAATTTTAGAGCATTTTTTGAGATAAAATTGACTTCAAATATATGAAAAATTGTAAAATCATACAGTTTTGACTTGAAAAAGATAAGGATGACCATCAAAGTTCCAAATAAAAACAAAATATTGAAGATCACTATCATAAATAGCATATTCTAGTGGCATATTTGATATGCACCTAAAATTGACTGAAATTCCAGAGATTGGCCTCTTAGTGGTTCGTTACCATGGAGACGACAATTTAAAATTTTGCATGGGCCTTTTCATTTTGATTTTTTATGTGTATATAACAATTATGTGCAATATCATCAAAATCTGAGACATGTGATTTCCAAAATATAGCCAAATCGTCTGGTCCTTACAGAGAATGACTCTTAATATACCTACAGAAGTACGCGTTTTCGTGTCTGCAATATTTAAGAGTTTTACGTATTTCTACTACAAGTCTTTAATGTTTACACACGTTTTTGTGCCTGCAATAAAGAGTTGTGACGTATAAATGTTTAATAAAACGGTTGGTGACTGATCGAAATTCAATATTCTCAGATAGTAAGCTTTAAATAATAAATAAGATTGGATCTAAGGACAAAACTATTAAATACGTTTCCAATTTCCTTAACTACAGTATATATTATATGTGACTTATTTCTGAAATAGAATAGATAAGGGGAAATTTCACCGAAAACATTTTTGTCAGCGGTCAGCGTAACCAAGAACACAACATAATAACAGAAACAAGCAAATAAGATAGGCAAACACATCCTGGCACCATCGAGTATAACATCACTGACGTTCGAAGAGAATTGGAGTAAATGTCCAGTTGTGAGGTTATAGTACTAAAAGAGTGCCCACAACCACGCAATCTCACCTTTTCAACAACCAGTGGTTCATAAATACGCATATTAAAAAACATAATCCTTACTTTACCAAACAATGACAAAATTCTTAATTTGCTGTTTGTTATTAAAATTTGGATAGAAAAGAAATCATTATTTCGATGCAAACATACATTTGTTCTTGAATGGTCAAAAAGTACTGTACAGTGTCGTTTTTGTTATATATAAAGCATTTGATCTGTCGTTATTTCGCATATGGAGCTCGTTGATTGATCAAACTCCCTATATTTCAAAGAGTAATTTTTGTTTGATGTGGATAGTCTGTCTCAATCAGTTACCATAAAGCTACATGTAGTAGATTTATTTGTTTGTGTATATATACTTCTGATTAAAATTGATTTCGTCAATCAGTGGACAACAGACAAAATAATACGATTTTCAATATATTAAAGCTTTATTGAAATACGTCAATCGTTAATGTCCAGTCTTCTGACTCAATCAATTAATCTGTTTGAATTTTATACAACATGCTGAACAAAACCAATCACCATTTGATGTTGTACAAATGCCATCACTAGAGTTCGGAAGTAAGGTTAAATGCCCTATTCAAGATTCTTTAACTTATATCGACAGGGTCAGTTTTGGGAGATCAATGGAAACAGGAATTTCGGAGCAAATTAAACCATTTTATTTCAACATGCGAACTGTCAATGTTTTTCGCAGTAGGATCTGTCTGAGTGGTATCCGGACCTAGATAGTGAAAGGGCGCCATGATCCGCAAGTCCATTGTAAAATATGCGAGGTTGCTAAAACCTTTAAAAAGTACTTACACCCATGACAACCATTTGACATCATATGTAGTACAAATGTAAGACGGGGTATCGACATACTGTGTCAATGTGTCCTTGTCTCTTGGGCCTCGTTGATCTAAAGCACGTGCTTATGAATAACAACGCCTCTGGCTGCCTAGGTTTGAACCACAACTAGCATAGATCCCATAACAGTTCATTTGCAGAATGTCTGTGGTTTTAACTGGGCATTTAAGTTACCTCCAACATCCATGAGCTGAAAGCCCCAATATAGACTCCAATTCTTTCTAATTTCATTCGTTTGTTATTGGCATTTTGTAAGCATTGGTCTCAATACGTGTTTGTTCTGTCTTGTTGGGCGGTACTTAAATTCGCATGTTTTTTGTCATGTTCCATTTTAATTAGGGTGTTAATGTTGCTGATACAAGTTTTTCTGTTAAGGATTTTCTTCTATTTAGATTGGTGGTGTCTCATATTTGTGTTAAGTTCAGTGTATTCTAGCCACAAACTTTAAGAGAAGAAAAATGATTTAGATGAAAGACAATCATGCCTATATTATTCTTAGAAAGACATTACCTCTTCGTATGAACGAGTGGTGTATAAGCCAATCAAAAATTGTTTCACATCATGTAATGGACGGGTTTTTAAATAAGGCCAGTCGTTATAAGTATCAAGGTGTAACAGCATAATGTCTTTGCCTGAAAAAGAAAGAGTTGATTATCTTAGTGCAAATACTAAGCTTATTATCTGTCCTAATCTCGTAAAATCCGTTTACACAGACATCGAGCAGAAAATGACAAATATGAGAAAAAAGAGGCAAAATGGTAATTTTATAACAAGAAAAGTGTTTTGTTTTACATTGTAAAACTTGTTCCTTTAAATCGCATTCTACTATTTATTGGACTTGGTATATAACTAGTCATCTATTTATTAAGGCTGCAATCTTTGGAGATGACCAGTAAAGACCACTTCGTATTTGCACTGATCAGATTAACAGGTCTACTTCTTAACAATCTTATACAAGAAATAAACCCTATATTTGTATGCACTGGAAGAACTTAAAATACCATTTATAAACGCCTATTAGATTCTGGTAAATCCAAAACCTATTAAAAATAAATTCAAGCACATCGATAAGATTTAGTGAATCAAAACAAGAAATGTGATTACAGTTTTATAGAGATTTTGAAAGGATGGACAATCAATTCTGTTTGTTCATAAATGGTCATAAATAGAAACATACATTTTATCTAACATTAGACTAGTTTTTCTGCGAAATACAAGTTTTATCAAACACGCATGATACAGAATCTTGTATCACCACAGTGTGGTGATACAACATTGGCGGTAAAGTGCACGTGCAAATTCTCATTGTGACGTCATTAGGGAGAATGTAGAACAAATGTCATAACATAGTTCAGTGGCTTTCTGTGGTAAAATGTAATTTTTCACATTAAGTATTGTTTTTTTTATTATTTTAAATAACATAATTGGAAATGTTAGAAAAATATTATATACACAGTGTGTAGGTACAACCCTTCGTATCAGGTTTCGTCCTTTTTTCGTAGCTGTATCACTACTCGTCGCGCAAGCGCGACTCGTAGTGATACGGCTACGAAAAAAGGACTCGACCTGATACTGAGGGTTGTACCTACACACTGTGTATATAATATGTATGTATTACAGGTGTAATTTAGTATTTGCACTTTATGAGATATTTATAAAGCTAAACAAGTTGAGTGAAGTAATATTGTTTTACACTTCAATCGAGATTATTTCACTTTAATCGAGGTGGTAAAATTGGGAATCGCAAATGAATTTTTTTCAGCAAAGCAAACTGACAAACATTTTCACCCTAGGATCTGTCTCATTGGGAAGATTCGAACCTAGCCAGTGATTGGTGTGATCCGTAAACTGACATCTTGAATAATTGTTGTTTTTTTTAAAAACCAGTAGTCGTAAAAAAGTGCAATATTTGGAAAAACAATCGGGTAATCATTCTCATACTAGTGCTAGGATCTGCCCTATTGGGCATCGGACCTAGGCAGTGAGAGGTGTGATTCGTAAACTGACATATTGAATAACCGTTTTTCAGGAACAAGTGGTCGTAAATTAGTGCGATCTTTGGCAAAACAATCTGACAAATATTCTCATACTAATCTAGGCAGCGAGAGGTGTGATCTCTAAGCCGACACCTTAATTCACTATATTTCAAGAACCAGTGGTTGTAAAATAGTGCGATCTTTGACAAAGCAAACTGCCTAGGTTGGACTCGAATCTAGACCGCAAGAGGCGATGTGAACCGTTAGAGTATAGATCACTTATCAAGAGTCCGTACCTTTATTGCTAAATTTTGGCCATCACTAGTTCGGTATTTATTAGAAAGGTAAGGAACCTACAATTGAAAGTTAGAAATTTCATATGCATATGCACCAATATCTATAAATTAACAAAGCGACATGTATTAGCTTTCCATATTAAAAACATGACTCACGGATTGTACGAGTTGCGACCCCTTAAACAAATGATAAAGCATGACTTCCTGATCCATTTTACAGTGTCATTCTATTAGATAAGTGATATATATATATATATATATGAATTGACACTGCTTTGTTATAGTTGTTTGTTTTATTTTATTTTTCTTGAGCTAATGTATTGAAAGTTCTTTACATCCACGTGTACAATGTAATGGGAATGTGACAAATGGTTGGTTATCAAACATTAATTTAAACACCGATATTCCGTCACGATATTGCACTTTGTAAAGAGAAAGAGACATAATTTCGTTTTCGATAGATTACATAGTTATTCGGTCATGCAATTGATTTTTTTCAGTATAGTTGGCTGGTAATATTATCTTAAAGTTTCTAATCAAATACACCAATCCATGTCCAAGCCACAATTACAAAGCAAAGTAAAAACAAATATACCAACACATGTTAAAATCACAATCAGAAAGCAAAATAAAAACAAACATACCGACCCATGTCAAAATCACAATCACAAAGTGAAGTAAATACAAATATGACAATCCATGTCCAAACCACGTGTCATTTGATTTTTTAGTATAGTTGGCTTGTAACATTATCTTAAAAATTCTAATCAACAATAAATATACTAGTCCATATCCAAATCACAATCAAAAAGCAAAATAAAACAAACATAAAAACACATGTCCAAATCACAATCAAAAAGCAAAATAAAACAAACATAAAAACACATGTCCAAATCACAATCCCAAATTAATATACCAATCTATGTCAAAGTCACAATCACGAGAGTAAATACAAATATACCAATCTATGACAAAATCACAATCACAAAGCAAAACAAAAAACAATCATACCATCCCATATCAAAATTACAATCACAAAGCAAAGTAAAAACAAGCATACCTATCCATGTCCAATTCACAATTACAAAGCAAAGCAAGAGTGTAAAAACGTAAACGTCAACCTGGGAAACGAGACCGGGTGCTCCAAAAGGGTATGCAAACCTTTTTAGTCAGCTACAATATATCAAGAATTATTTTGGATATAGAGACATCTTATTAATTAGCAATATTTTGATGTCGGTTGTAAACTTTTTGAGGTCCTGGATAAGCTAAGTTTATGCAATTATTATTTAAAAGCTACATTAAAATAGTAGAAGGAACGCAGCTAACGAACTCAATAGTTATACGGAGGCCCAACTAATGCAAGTTAATACAATCGCAGGTACCCATGATCACTTTTTTAATTAATAAAGCTGATATGATACTCACGAGCTCGATTTAAGGCTGCCATTCGTGACAAAAATAACACTGAAACTGCTGTTTTTGAAAGATTTTGAGACACACTCCTTTTTATCGTAAAAACAAATTGCAAAGATTTTCAATAGTATCAAGAAAGAAAAAGACTTCTGCTAGATATGCGACTAGGAAAAGTTTGCTTTTTTGTTCTTAGACAAACTACATGCATCAAAACGGTGGTTTACAGGTTAAAAAGGGATCCTGTCATACGGAAAAGAAAGATGTAAGTGTTTCGCAAATAAATCGTTTTACCTCTAGCTTATGTAATCACGTTTTCCCTAGGTCTATGGCACTAAGTGCAGATTTCATAACAATACAAAAAGAATAATAGGTTATCTCTTTACAGACTTATAAAGGTTCTTGATTTATATATGTTAGATCCAGTTAAAAAGAAAAATTAAAGAACTCGGACAAAAACATATTTTCAACAATATGGGATTTATTATTTCATCAGTATTGTTGTTTTTGTGTGCCACATTACGTAAGTGAAGTATATACAAAAATAGTGGTTTAGGTCTATACTATTGTCAATATACTAACAGCCACAAATGAATATAGAAATTTATATTTGTCATATGACTATATTAAAATCGCCATGTCAAATCTCATTCATAGAATTTAAATACTGAAGTTTTTTTAAGTATTTGAAACTCATATCTTGACTTAATTATTTTAATGTATGTCACTTTTTGTAAATACATGTTTTATATTAATAATATTTATTATTTTTAAATTAATAGTTTTAAAAGAAGCCGTTTCCCAGTGTCCACACAGCAATGAACCAGTCAAAACATTTGGAACGAAATGTTACGAATTTGTAATTCATAGGAGGCTCCCACGACATGCTGCTAAAACATATTGTACAAATAAACACGGACACCTTGTAACCATTGATAGTAAATCCGTCCAGGACTTTGTGTATCAAACATTGGTATCACTAGGATACGGCGGAGAGGGTGTGTGGATTGGATTGACTGATGAGGGACATGAAAACAGATATACCTGGGACTCAGGTACATACAATCTATGTTTCAACAAATTTAAAAACATTAGTAGGCACATTTTATAAATTTGTGAAAATATAGTTCTTTTGAAAGTATTTTGCAGTAATTTGGTGAAATGAGTTACTTTTTGAAAGATTTATTTCAAAATTAGTATCCAATGGCGATTTTTGTCTACAAAAAACAAAAACATGCTCTGACAATAACAATTGAATGTAAAATTACCCTTTTCCTAGTTTCGGTGACATAAAAAATATTAATAGCATCGAGCTGGATAAGACGGCAACCGGGTTTAAATTAATGATCAGATATCTTCTTTAATGTACCACAAAGACAAACAGGACATCATTTACCCATTAAATTATGGATTATTTTCTTAACTATTTCTTGACATCTTAACTACACTATAATAAAGATGAAATTAATATAATTTCAAATTCAATGGACACAAATTTACATTTGTTAAGTTCCTTGTGATTAGGAGCCGTCTCTGCTCTGCGAAGGTCGTGATGTTTTGTGATCACTTGTTTCACGTTTCGTTTATACACAATACATATTAGTTCTATTAATATCAGCAATATGTATTTTTTAACATATTAATACTTAATATCGAGATTTTGAACTAAACTTACTGCAATATACAAATGCATTAATTCATGTGATCACGTGACTGTGCAAAAGTGCTTCTAAATGCAAATCTACGGAAGCATGATTATTCGTTTTTTTTATAAACTATACATACAGACAACAGAAAAAAAAATAATTTTATTTATTTTTTATATTTAGAATTGGTTGTTAAATATACTGAATATAACGATAAAATACCACATATCGTTCTTAAAATTTCGTAATAATGATAAACGTCACGTATTTATAAAGGTGGTCTGAGTTTTACGATCAGGCGATGTAAAATGCTCTCTGTGCTATTTCTGATGTTCCGATGTTCTGAAAAATGACCAGATAAATTTATGATTGAGAATCCTAATAGGTTATGAGGCATGACATGAATTTGACATGTATATGTTTTATGAATGATATGTATATTTGTTAATCATTGTTTGGTAAAATTATTCTATTATTATTAAATGTACACAATAAGAACAACTAATTCTCAAATGAGTTAGATTGTCTTGTAAATTCCAGTCATAAACGAGCATATCAATCCATGTACAAATCACAATCTATCCTAAAGCAAAGTAAAAACTTTTAAACTGACCAATTATGTTAACACTTGAACTTCCACAAAATAAAGTGTGGCCGGGTGTTCCGGAAGGGTAAGTAACTGTTACGATAGCTGCACCCACAACGCGTGAAGTTAATATTAAAAATGAAAGTACTATAGAACGTCAAAAAGGCAGGGTAATTTTGGATTCAGAGATATTATACTTATCAATGATATTGTAATGACGGCAATAAATTTTTAGGACCTTCATACGCCAAGGCTTGCAATATATATCCTTGTGTTCCAACTAAAACAGATACACATAAAAGTTTAGCAGTACTCGTTGGTTGTTGTACATGTTTAATTAAAATAACTATGCAGTGTGTCTGAACCAAACAACAGCCGACGTCATAGCGCGTTCACATTGGAATGTCTCGCGCTGGTTACTAAGGTCACAAAAACGATATTACACATGTGTAATATGATTTTTATTACACGGGCTTATCGTATGGAATAATGAGAAGATTATAAAATAAAACATGATATATTGATAATACGTTTGCGTAAAATGACACAATTTATTGTTGCAACACTTTGAATACACCTGTTCAGAAAAGTACATGTATGTAGTTGTTGAAAAATATGTATAATCAATATTATAATTGCTAGTTTTTAGCCTAATGTTTTACTTTTTAGGATCAACAACTACTTATACACACTGGGCTCCTGGACAACCCGGTTTTCTACATAGTCTAGAGGACTGTGTGTTGTTACATATGCAGGAACACGGGCAGTGGCATGATTATCGGTGCAGTGATATACTCTTTATAACAGAACATGACGCTTTTGTTTGTGAATATGGTAAGTCTTGGACTCAGTGAGTCTGTGACTGTCCTGGCTAACTTCAGTGGGTTTTTTTTTATTTAAGTCTGTCTAGAGCTCAAAATTTCAGTGATTAAACGCAATTTGTAAGTATTCAGGGTAGATCAAATGTAATGGTTGGTACACAGTGTCGCAGGTTACGATTCAAACCAATTTGAGGTGAAGGTAAACTGTCAACGAAAAGTTCAACAATGTTGGTGTTTCTTAAATTGCTATTGTCTATCAATATGGTCAAGATACAGAATTACTTAATCGATGCAAATCGTCTTCAAATGTAAAATGTTCATATCCCAGTTTCACGATCAGTTCGTAACTAAAATTTCCCTAGCAAATTTTGGCAATCTATTAATAAATTACAAATTTACAATTTTTTGCAAAATTTAAATAAAGACGTCATAAGTTTTATCTTCAAAATGAAATGGCACCTTAAATCCCCGAATATTTGGGAAATTAATAAAAGCATTAAGATAAACCTAACCAAATTTCAGTTCAAGAAAATCTTATTTACGATAGGAATGATTGTGAAGCTGGAATTAGATCTAAAATGTTCGTAGAATGGCATTCACTCACTCATTTTAATCCTTCCATTTCCTTATCAGTAGTAGGAAGGGACTTACCTACATGTACATGTACTAGTACTCTTATCACAAAGAGTATTGGACGATGTGTTGACATAAAACTCCCTTTTCTTAAGACTATAGTACGAAAACCGATACAAGCAGTAGGCGTACGTTTACATTTCAAGGTGAAACTAAATAAGAAGGAATGTCACTACGGAAGCTCAGTTTGTATAGTTTTAGCTCGTATATATGTTGGGAGGCCGGTCAAATTTCTGTAACTTTAACTATAGATAGTGATGTCTTGAAATAAGTAAAATGTTTTTGACTGGGACGTGAAATACCAGTCAATCAATCAAACAATACAGGGTGGTAATACGAGAACATGGACCTCATACCTTTGAAGAAAGAAACGTAAAATAAAATAATGGGATCAGTTGAAAAAATTATTACCAAAGGAACGTGAACGAAACTGAATATTAAACTCTGAAACAGGGGACAGTCTTATAATCACCTGATACACGCTGTATTGAAATATTGGAGTAAAATAGAAGCGAAAAATATTTAATGAAACAAGTCTAATATTGTAAACGGGAACTTTTACAATCTCTGGTTTTATGGGCGATGTTTTCTAACCGATGATCATACATTCCTAAATATATTTCGAAATACATGTTTATGGCAGTTGCGGTAAACGTTTGACAAAAGCTTAAAATGTACACCATAACTATTAGTCTGAACTAGTTGATGAGATGATTGTCGGAGTTTTACGTCTGCTGCACATGTCAATATAGATGTAGTTGATAACTATGGAAACTGTGAATTCCTAAAAACGCAATTCATGGTCATCAGAAGCAACCACAGTTCCCCTAGCCTTTGAAGTAGAGCTCATTGTACGCGAGAAAAAACACTGGACTAGAACTAGAAAAATTATTTATACTAAACAACTTACCGGTCTATGGCATAAATCTTAAATAGTTCATTTCATAGACTCCAATGTCCTCAAATACTGTCAGTGTTATATAAGCGAAAAACACAAGAATTTACTTGTTTTGTGTATTCTTTTATAGACATGGGACCAGTCACTACAGGATTTCCCACAACCTTTGTACCAATCACACACCGAAAAACAACACTGTCATCGACAGAAGCACCAATAACGATGTCACCTACACAAGCACCAACAACAACGTCACCGACTCAAGCCCCAACTACGGCATTACCGACGCAGGCACCATCGACATTAATCTTGACGGATGCAGTTGTTGCAACAGATACACTTCCTCCTACGACTACAGAATCAAGCGTTTTAATCGGAAAGAAGTGATAAAAGGAGTTTTAAAAGTACTTTTGTAACCGGATTTTTTAAAAATAAATCTTAACCCCTTCGTTTCAAAAACAGTTTTTGAAGTTTTGTTATTATTATAAGGAATAGATTCCAACTAAACATAAATTTGACATCTCAAAAATTTTAGAATGTATCGAGAATCGTCGCAACTGCTTCGGGCCATATTTTCTTGTTTGGACTCAACGCGGGCCATTTTTATTTATGTAATTTATTTGCCCTTTATGATGCATTCTGCCTTCTTATTTCCAACATGTTGATGGTTTTTAAAAATCAAAAACGAAATCATGGAAACGTTGTTGTTGATGTTGGTAAATATGTGGACTGTAATAATAAGCAATATAAGGTTTGCTTCGTTAAATGATGAAGAGTCGTTAAAGCAAGACATTCAAACAATACAAAATCTTCAACAAAGTATGCAGGACATATTGGAGGGAGAAATGCTTACCTGAACACTAAACAGTTTTAAGAATCTGAAATTGATGTCTGATTGGGGTAGTTTTATGCAGAATTAAAAAGATGTTTAAACGTTAGTCGTTGGTTGCAATTAGCGTATCGCCGGCCACGCCCACATTGCCCCGATAAAGTGTCGGCATGCTTGACCTGAACGCATAAAGAATGAAAACTCAGCCTGAATTGTGCCATTTAATGACGCCATTGACACTAGTACGTCATTAGTTGCCGTGACGCTGCTTTGGTACCGTAATGGCGGCCAGTGTCAGAACATAATATTTAGGCATTACCAGCGATACGTCAATTGGTAGTGGTTTAGTACATCATTAACCTGTGTACTCATATAACATAGCAAAAGTGGTTAAATTTATATAGTCAATTAAGATGTTTGCTGCTGTGAGTACGACTTGTATCCAAAGAGGGTTTATGGCAAGTTAGACCACGAGAATACAATGCAACTAGCTTGCATGCAGACACTTAGCAATTCTATTGTTTTAATGTTTTTACTCCTGTTATAAAAGGTATGGATTGGGTTGTATGTCTGCTTTTTGTTGAAAAGATGGTCGAAACCGGGGGGACATAAAGCCCTCTATATTTACTGTAAAACTGTAAAAACTGGCGATACGGTCATGAAATATGTTTGTCACCCGAGCTCTAAAATTTTTTAAAGGTCTGTAGCTCATCTCAGTTCATCTTTAGCTATATCTCGGCAGCGTAACCTTTAACTACATCTCGGCAGCGTAACCTTCAACTACATCTCGGCAGCGTAACCTTTAACTACATCTCGGCAGCGTAACCTTTAGCTACATCTCGGCAGCGTAACCTTTAGCTACATCTCGGCAGCGTAACCTTTAACTACATCTCGGCAGCGTAACCTTTAACTACATCTCGACAGCGTAACCTTTAGCTACATCTCGGCAGCGTAACCTTTAGCTATCTTTAGATAGCTTTTCGCCAGATAACCACCCACATCTCGGACACTCGGCAGCTAGGCTTTGACTGCTTTTGGTAATGCTAAGTGTATAGCTTTCGACAGATCTGTACAGCAGTACAACACCAAATGAAAAGAAAGAAAAATATACATTTCTAAAAGCTTTATTTTGTGAATGACATAAAAGAACGCAATGTCATAAATCTGGCAGTAGCTATTCAGCTTCCGATTACTATAATATATAAATTGTCCATTGTTCTATTTAGAACTAAATCTTTATTATGTCGTACTATCCGTTCTTCTTTTTTAATTGAATTAATTACTTGACTTGTTTAGAAGAATAAAAAACAACTATACATGTGTTTTGCGATTTTCGACATAAAAAATAAACGATTCTTTCTTGTATTTTTTTAATATTAAAAATATATAATACATGTAATAAAATTAGCATCGAAATTTAAATAAAAGAGATCACACCTCCATAAGGTGCAACACTTTCAACCCTGGCATCCGGTGTAAAGTTTTAACCGGTAACGTCAAGAAGACCACGTGAGATATATTTGGTGAGCCATATTCAGATCATTACCCCCAGTTTTCTCTACTAGGGGTTCTGAAAAATAGGCGTAGCAGAACGTACCACAAATTACCTCGATCAAAACCTTTATCCTGCTTGATTAGAGACGTCCATTCAGGGAGCCATGGTGAAGTCTTAAATATGGCACAAAGCGTCCTTCACCACAAATTACTAGACACTCTATAGCACAGTAGTTTAAACAGTGTTAGAATAAAAAGCCAAACATACTGGTCCATGTTCAAATCACAATCCAAAATGCAAAGTCAAAAGCTTTGAAAACTGACAAAAGTTAAATGCGTGTGTTTCCAGGTAAATGAGGCCGGGTGCTTTGAAAGGATAAGCAACTCCTGTTTCGCTAGCTATAAGGGATTAATAGAATCTTACATCAATAACAGGGTAAAACAGAGATATCTCAAACAAGGATGAATATTTTCCTGTCCAGAACTAGCTTTAGCGAGTTCTGAACATTGAAAATATTCATCCGAGTTTGAGATATCTCTGTCTTACCGCATACATGTCAAGTCTCACGCATTGCAATTGCGCGTGAGAGTTACGCATTTTGATATTTAATCACGCTCACACGCACACCACTCACTTTCTCACGCATATTTGTAAAATACCCTTTTGTTCAAAATTTCATACAAATTATTAACGATAACTGCCGATATATTGATTATTATTCAAACTTTTTTTAACTTTTAACTGATCTTTCAAAAAATGTAGAAGAATCACGACCTATTTGACGATTTCCGGACCTTCGGTAATCCGATTTCTTTTCTGTATTTTACCTTTCACAAGTTTTTTCCTGTTTGTTAAATATGGATAAACGGAAGGCTGCTAGCGGTGACGAATCACCAAGTCACAAGAAAATAAAGAAATTTACTGGTGCTGCCATTTATAAAACTAAATTTGACACTGAATGGATGCGTAAATATCCAGTTAAACGGTCAGCAATTTCAGATATTCAGTTTTACATTAAAAACAATACAACTACAATTTACAATGTAAATATTTAATGATTAAAAAATAACACATGAATTTTCATAAGATTCAACAACAACAATGCACTATCTTGTCACCAGATAAAAGTCTATATCAAAAATTGTATTTGATCATGTTGTGAGTACATATTTTATGAAAAATTTCTGAGGTTTTAAACGTTTAGTTTTGTTCTTAGAATGCAGGAAATTGCATATTCTTACTTTGATTTTTAAAATTTTTCCCCCGGACCCCCCTAGAGTGGATGGCACATTTCTCTCACTCTTTTCTTCAAATAACCCTTGACAGCTATGCTTACCGTGTTACTGGTGTAGGATTCTTTTTCTCACACATTTGCATCATTAAACATGATTGATAAACAAAAAATATTGCATTAAACGTTCAGTTTTCATGTTACAATCCGTGCCTATTGAAAATGATGTAGTCAATTTTTGTTGACGTTCTCGCGTAAAATGATTATGACGTCATCAATTAAGTGTGTGTAAGTGATTGTGACGTTGAGAAATTGTTGGTTGACTTCGGAACTTTTCTCAACGATAAATACAGAGCAGGTATAACTACGCGGAAAATTCAGTGTGTAGCCTGTCTCAACCCTAGGGTGAGACAAGGAAATCCCACATGAGTAAAAACGCGGGATTTCAATGTCTCGTGTGTGAGAATAATAGAATCTGTCACCTGTTTGCATAGCTCGCAAGGGTTATTTGAAGAAAAGAGTGAGAGAAATGTGCCATCCACTCTAGGGGGGTCCGGGGGAAAATTTTAAAAATCAAAGTAAGAATATGCAATTTCCTGCATTCTAAGAACAAAACTAAACGTTTAAAACCTCAGAAATTTTTCATAAAATATGTACTCACAACATGATCAAATACAATTTTTGATATAGACTTTTATCTGGTGACAAGATAGTGCATTGTTGTTGTTGAATCTTATGAAAATTCATGTGCTATTTTTTAATTATTAAATATTTACATTGTAAATTGTAGTTGTATTGTTTTTAATGTAAAACTGAATATCTGAAATTGCTGACCGTTTAACTGGATATTTACGCATCCATTCAGTGTCAAATTTAGTTTTATAAATGGCAGCACCAGTAAATTTCTTTATTTTCTTGTGACTTGGTGATTCGTCACCGCTAGCAGCCTTCCGTTTATCCATATTTAACAAACAGGAAAAAACTTGTGAAATGTAAAATACAGAAAAGAAATCGGATTACCGAAGGTCCGGAAATCGTCAAATAGGTCGTGATTCTTCTACATTTTTTGAAAGATCAGTTAAAAGTTAAAAAAAGTTTGAATAATAATCAATATATCGGCAGTTATCGTTAAGAATTTGTATGAAATTTTGAACAAAAGAGTATTTTACAAATATGCGTGAGAAAGTGAGTGGTGTGCGTGTGAGCGTGATTAAATATCAAAATGCGTAACTCTCACGCGCAATGCGTGAGACTTGACAGGTATGTGTTTGTGACCGATACCGTATGATTTCAGTCGAGGGTGATGTGATGTAACATATATCCCAATCAAGGCTTTGCCGAGATTGGGATAAGTCACATCACATCACCCGAGACTGAGATCATACGGTGTCGGTCACAAACTGATTATGGATTCTATTTCTCGTACCATTAAATTGTTTATAACTGTGATACTTACAAAACAAAACAATTACACTCATGGGACTTCTTGCATTCCTTTGGACACTTTATGTATTGTACAAATCCGCACTTTGAAAATAATCCGATTGACAACACTTCAAAATTTTAAGATATCAACGATTAGTAATCAATGCAAATATACAACAATAAAATATTTTGAATAAAAAATAAAATAAAACACAAATTTAAAAAAGCGGGTATTGTCCATATATATTCAATGACCAATTAATTACAGAGAAAATACAAATTTTTCAGCAGTCGGGGACCAATATGGCCTTAGAATGCTATATATAACATATCTAAAGTCTACATGCAGTATATTTAAAACATCAAAAATAAATAAATAAATTAATTAATTAAATAAATAAATAAATAAATAAATAAATAAATAAATAAATTAAATAAATAAATAAATCTAATTTTAAAAAAGTGTAATATTCCAATGTGCGCGCGATATGACGTCGATTTTAATAATTTATTATGGATAAGTCAACATTATGTTTTTGACAAATGTAAGCAGTACTCTTAGGGCGTATGCGACACGTTTACGTGACTTCTCTGAATTGCGGTCAATTGGTCCTTTTCTTATAGAGGAAATAAAATGGATTGTATTTTCACGAGAAAAAAACCTGCTTTTCCAGGATTATATCTTAAATAGAATTTTAAATTCGAGTTTATGTAATATTCAGAATGCATTAGTCTCGTTGCATAAAAATTATTCAACTCATTTAATATATTTAATATTATATAATCACTCATGTAAGGCCCTCAATATACTTGCGTATACAAAATGTTATAACATGAAGTTTTGCAGATATATTGACTGACAGATATCACTTATTTCAGCAATTCCCCCCTTACTTGCCATTTTTCATTTTAGGTCCTACAGCTAAGACTTGTGCAGGGCCCCAGGAGGGCAGACCTCTTCATCTGTGCAATTTCGAAAGCATGGAAGCTGACTTATATCATCAAATTGGTCCAGTAGTTTTGGAGAAGATTAAAATGTAAAGTTTAAAACGCACGACACATGACAAACAACGCATGGCGGACCGCAATAGCTCACCTGGGCTAAAACAAGCGCAGTTAATTTGTTATACGCCTGTTTGTTCTCAGAAGCAATAACAGATCATAACAAATAAATGATAAAAATTACTGAGCATGCAGCTTACGCCATTCACAGATTGTGCATTGCATGGTAATTTCGGCCTTCCTCTTTTATTTCTACCGGACCTTTAAAATTGCAGAAAAATTCTCCCTCATTCTGTATTTTTTTTCTACAAGGGAGTTAGCCCAGATGGCCTATCTTTTTTTTAATTATTTATTTATATAAATAATATATTTTTATATAAATAATATTATTTATAGTCATTCTCCACTGAATTTTATTACATTTAGGACTGTTTGTGTAAACATAATTGTAGATTTTTATTATTCAAGATTGTATACCTCGAAAACGTATTCCTAACACTTAACAGTGGTGCTCGAAAATAATCGAGGAAAATCCGAATCCAAGATGAAGAAGCGGAACTTTATAATACTTTTTTATGTTTTGAACGCAAAAGATTTTCTAAGAGGCCGCTCGTATACTTGAAAAAATTTCCTTAGTTAAGATTTTCCTTAAATATTTAAGGAAAATTTAAGGAAACTGTGAAACGCGATTTAAGGAAATTCTTAGCTAAGGACGAAAATATAGAAATTAGGATAAGGAAATTCTTAAGTTAAGGAATGATTGTGAAACCGGGGCCTGCGATATGCATATTATAAATACATTCTTATTCTGACTTGGATAGGGTGAACAAAACATTGGGTTATATAATTGTTCTAGACTTCGTGTCTGTGTCTGTTTTCCGTCAGAAATTTTATAAATGGTCGACTCAGTCAGTGACTGATGCTGCTTCTCCCCCGTGTGAGAACAAACTACGTATACAGCTGCACATTATACGTCCCGTTTACCTATTTTGTTTTCGGAATAGGTGTCGGTCAAGTTGAACCCAGTTTAACGACTCCAGACAAACGTCTTTGTTGTTATTCCTAACTGAGATCATACTAAGGCGATATGTTATACCATAAAGGTCGAAGCACTTCATATTATTTCACAATTCCAGTTATGGTCTCTGAGATCTTGACATCTGCTCCTGTTATCTGGCCAGACACGACCCTTTATGATACCAAGTGAAGTTGACTGATCTAAAGCTGTGCTTCAAAATATAAAAACGGTTACTGGTCTAATAGTTCTAGTATTCAACCAACAGCGAACAAATTCCCAACAAAAATGAAGCTCATTATTTATTTAACTACAATTGTTTCACAGATTTTAAGTAAGTACAGTTTAATTGTTATCTTTGTAATAAGGTAACCCTACTTATATGGTACCATATGTCGTAACCTTACATTGATCTTGATGCAACTAGCTAATCACTCACAAACCTATAAAATAAGGAAAGTTCTGAAAAAATAATATATGAATCTTAATTCAAAAATAGCTCAAATGTTTTGGTGATGTTTTAATTCTGCCATTTGCTGATTTAAATTTTTTTTATTGAAATATTGCATTTAAATTCAGCACATGACAATTCAAACAATTCACTCCGAGATCACAATAATTTCGAAGGATATGTGCGTTTTGAAGGGAATTAATCTCGGATATATTTGACATCCTATAGTTCCACGTTCCTCTCATTTTCGATTTTACACGTTGTGGGTGTAGCTATCGAAGCAGGAGCATCCGACATCACTTCTCTGATCTAAGTTCACGCGTTTTAACTAATTTGCTAGTTTCAACATTTTTGCTTCGCTTTTGGGTTATGGCTTGGGTATGGATTAGTATGTGTGTTTTTTACCCGAATTCTGTAAATGTGAACAACATAAAACGTACTCGGAATAGCATTAGGTGGCATTCATAAAATTTCTGAGGAGGTAGTTCCGTAAACTGTGACATATTCAAGTAATATCTATTGAAATAAAATGATTGAAATTATAACACAATAATGAGTGTCTATATAGGCAAACAAATGTGACCTGTCCGCTTGACCTTTCATTTAAATAATTATTTTTATCAATACATGAATGTATATAGGGAACTCATGTGTTTATTTCGTCCACATCACGAGAGATACTCACTTCAGAGAGTAAACCTGTACACTGTGTATGTATTAACTTGATTTTTAACAATGCTTAACACTGCCCATGTTTTGGGTGGGCCCGTCTATATAAATATTTCAAATACAGGTTTAAGCGGACAGATCAATATAGTTTGCCTATACCTGAGTCGATATATTAATTTTAATTAATTTATATTAATATTAATTTTACACTCCAAATTCATAAAAAAATACCCTAAATGAAGGTTTAGAATCTAGTTTCTCATCATAAACTTGAAAGAGACAAATACATTTTTTAAATTGAAAGCATTAATAACGGTTTACACTTTAAGTATTGTTGGAAGTTTACTTTACATTAAAGAACTTTTTTTATATTTTGTCATTAGTTACCTTACAACAAACTAACTTTTATCGATGCCCGAGAGTTTCTTCAGAACCTATGAGAATATATGGCAACAAGTGCTATGAATTTAACATACACAGAAGACGATCTGCAAATGAAGCCAAGAGTGATTGTCATAGGAAAGGAGGGCGCTTAGCCACTGTAGAGAGTATGGGAGTCCAAGCATTTATGTATAATACGCTCAGGTCAATTGGTTTTGGCGGGGAAGGTGTATGGATTGGTTTGACTGATGCCGGGCATGAAGGTCGTTATACCTGGGACTCCGGTGAGTAGACTGGTCTGAACATGAAGGCCATTACATTTAGAAATCGGGTCAGTAGACTGGTCTAAAAACGCATTTAGAATTCAATGTAAATGGGAGTGAGTATAGTGGTATGAAGTCGGAAATGAAAATCGTTATACATAAAATTCTGGCGAGTTTGTAGTTTCGGTGAAACCGGACATGAAGGTCGTTATACCTAGGACCGTCCGGCTACTGGCAGCTCATGTTTGTAGACTGGACAAAAGGTACTAGTATCCTGGTGATTAGATTGTTGGACGGATTAATAGTCTGGTAGAGGATTTTAAAAAAAACCGCTTATTTTTCGATGTAGGGAGGACAACGTGTTCAAAGGTGGCAAGTTATGTCATAACCTTCTTTGAACTTTACTTTGGTAGAATCGGCTTGTTGCCAAGCAAGATTTCACCCAGGGGCCATTGTGGGGGCAGCTAAAGGTCAATGGGTGCAAAGTTCAAGTGAAAATGCCCATATTGACCTATACACATATTCAAGATGACTTACAGACGTTTTTCTTTATATATTTTGTCTTCTAAATATGTAAGTGGTATCTTCAAATTAATAGAAAGTCATATCCAACTAATTCAGTCACCTATTTTCAAAGTTTTCCATGAAAAATAAGATTAGACGCTTACACAAATTTGACCTTTACAAATATGATTAATTTTGGCAAATAAATACTAGTATAAACACATTTGTGCATTTGAAATTGTTTAACAAAACTTTAGACTTCTGTTAAAATAATTTTACTGAATCATATTGCCCGTATTTATATAAGTATCTACTTTAAAAAAAAAAGAAATCAAAGTACTGGTGGTACTGAAAGATTTTAATACTATCAAGTGTGTTCTCGTTTTCTAAAGGAAATATTTGTGAACTGTTGAAACACGAACTATTCCCAGTGTCGCTTTCTATACCTGATACATCAGGACCCTTGTTATCTGCAGCCGACGAGTCGGATCTTCAAAATATCCCTGAGGAAGAAGTTTGCATGGAAACATTACTACCAATATAATTAATAGTCAAACTTTAGTTGTAGCACTGGGATAACGGAAAGGCATCAATACATTCGACGAGTTAGGAAACGCACAAACTGTTTTTATCCACGCGAAAGATAAATGTATTAAAATTGATGTCATTATGATAGATATAACAATTAATCCATAAAAGGTGAAACCATCTAGAGATAAAAGAGGATCAGGTCCCCGTTCTGTTAGAAGAAAGATTTTATCAGTCACCAAGAAAACAAATAGGATCTCGTAGTAATCCAAGACACTTCTTAGCTTAGCTGAGGGTATCAGAGGGTCTAACAGACAGCATGTTTAATTCATACAGAGGAAGGAATGTAACCGTTTTTAAAGCTTAACACAAGGAAGCCGATACTAGAATTGTTCCCCATGGTGTTGATGCTTACATGCAAGGCTATAAAAGAACAATTGTTGTCTGTCGTGATACTGATGACCTTGTTCTTCTGTTGCTTTTAAATGAGGAAGTATGATTCCAGACCTGGACATCTAAAGTTCGTCCCTGTTCATAGCATAAAATTATCACCTCTGGAGAGGAATAAGCTCCCAGTTTTCCATGCAATTACAGACTGTAAGACTGTCAATTAACTTTCTGGACATTCTAAATACAGCATCCCGTGTTTCCAGGGAAAACACAGGTCTTCTTCCCACTCTTGCAAGAGGGAACTTTTCTGAACTTGTGAGTGTAGATGCCTTCATTGAATTACCTAGCGAGGATTTCTCATCTACGATGTAAACTGTTCCTCTCAGGGGAAAAGTACAATTGAAAATTTGCTTCCAACATCATATGCAACCGACCTACATATTCAACGTGTACACTATTAAACTGCTGTTTGGCTGCATTTAGTTATACCTGGTATTTCTTCCGGATCTCCCATCACCTATAGGACACGGATGGTGCTAGTCTCACTAACTTGCGTACTGTATGTCTTGTAACTCCCAGTGGAGGTTAGTCCATCGACTAAATCCCTCAAATTGCTCTGTTCTGCGCAATTTTACCCCCTCTGAACTTGTCTCAAGGTGTCTTTTATTCTTGTGCGTTCCATTTGAAAGTTTTGTGATGTTGTTGGCAGGTGTCTTGATGGTGTGACCTATCCATCCCCAATGTCGCTTTTGTGTTTTTGTTTCAAAACGACCTTGTTTTGTATCCACCATAAACTTTTCGGTACCAATTTTGTCTTGTCATCTGGCAACAGGACCACGAACAATACTAGTTTTTATACTTAAATCTGAGGTTTTTTCACAAATTAAACTTTTTTTTTTTTGGCTTAAATCTTACTTTGAACTTTAACTTTAACTTTTCTAAGACAATTACAGGTCAAAGGATCATGAACAAAACTTAACTTTTTGGACTTAAGTTAAGTATTGTCCTGATGTTCACGATTATTCTCGGACAGTTAAGTTAGTGCGAGTCTGAATGTGACTTCAAAACAGTTTTAATGAGAAAATTATAAATTGATTGATTGCATGGGGTTTTACGGGCTTTTACGTATTTCAGTCATATCAAGACGTCACCAGCTATAGGTGAAGTGGCAGAAATTTTGACCTTTGCAGTGAACTTAGGGAAATGTGCAGGAAAAGTTCCTTAACATGTTACACCCGCCTTGGTACGGGGCATCGGTTTTTAATGTCTCTCTCAAAGGTTTGCGTGACTTTCGTTTCTAATAAACGAGTGTTTGGCAAAAGAACAGTCACTACCTTATTTCAAGTCTTGGTCAGACCCAGCTAGGGTTCGAACACAGGACTCACCACATACAAAGAGTGAGCGCTATACCAATTGATCTACAGTAGGGTTTTTTTAATGAGAAAACAACCTTTACCAAAATCATGTCATGCATTGCTGAAATGTAAATATAAATCATGTTGCACTACAAGATGTATATGTAGGGCATATAATTTAAAGTGGGTGGCTGTATGCACTCGCAATGGGACCATTGAACCGTTGATTTGTTGAACCCTTTGAATGATAATGCCACAGATAGTGATATCGATGAATGAAAAGAAATCGTTAGATGTGACATATATATTCCAGAGATTCTCGTGACTATGCCTTGCCGATTACAGTACTTGCAGTACTTTGATTTTAAACTTTTAATAAATTTCAAATTATCAGCTGGGTTTAAACAATATATTTGTTTTAATCACAGTCATGTATTTACAAAAATATTATATTTTAGCATTTTGATTCATGCTTTGATGTTGAATGTATACTTTTATTTTATTCTATCTTGAAGCTTGTGTCAGAATTTTGAAAAATAACATTGAAATATTTAAATTTTAGCCTAAACAATCTCAATTAGCTATAGCTTCCTAGTCAATGTTAAAATACATGAAATGCTATGATTGCATGAGAACAGATTTATTTGATTTATTTAAATCTCAGAAAGTATATATTTGGACAGCTATAAACTAATAAAGATAATTTTTTGGGAAAAAACCACTATCTGACCTTTGACCTTTTATCTACTAAACCAAGGGTCGATCAGCTTGGCAACAGGTTGATTCTTGACACCTAACCTATGATGATATAAGCCAGCTATGTTGCCAGCTTTGAACACTCATGTCCCCCTATTGTGAAATTTCAATTTTTTTCCACCAGACTATAAAGTTAATCAATGATGTATTAAAGAATAACGTGAAAATATTATTGAAAAATTATTATGTACCAGAATAACACAGCTAAAATGACAACCAAACTGCTTACCATTTCTTGTTTGATTGTAGATGCTCATCTAGTCAGCCATTATAAAACTATAAAACTGTCAGTACAGCCGAAAATAGGCTATTAGACGCCCTGTATCATTCATACGCTAGCAGTTGGTTATACAAGACCAATAAAATGCATGTCTTGAAAAGGCAAATAAAGGACTGACTATATTCGACACAATACACTCTGGCTTTACCGCAAAAGATAATGTATCCCGTTGGTGCCATATGTTGTAACCTTCGTAATGCATTTGCAACTTCAACATAAATATAATATAAAGGATTGAGTGGTATCAATATTTCTTGCCAAATAATATTTTTTTCAAAATTGATTTTACCTTTTTGCAGCATCTTTTGCATAAAACATGACTATGTAAGTTTATATAACCTGAACTATTTTAGGTGCGCCATTAACCTTTACCTATTGGGCCAAAGGTCAACCTGGTTTTGGAGCTTCTCTAGAAGACTGTGTATTATTTAAAATTAGCGATGGTGATCACGGACATTGGCACGACTATCAATGTGATGACATTTTGTTCGTAACCGAGGACGATGCTTGGATATGCGAGTATGGTAAGTAACTTACATTTATTACAAATCTGGAAATTTAAAATCTAAATTATTTTCAATCTATCAGTTAATTTAAAAAGAAGCTTCAATAATTTAAATTTTTAATAATTTTAACCCTAAAATAAAGGTCTAAATAAAAAACTATGCGTTTGTTTCACCCGATACCGAGTACAGGCAACAAAAGCTAATGGTAATATTTAGCCAACTGTAGCATTTTTATATTGCTTATAGTATTCATAGATAATAATGTTAGTAAAGTTATATATATTATTTAAGAAGTTATTATTAATTCTTGAATATTTCAATATTGGGTGATCGAGACGTCGTTTCATACCTATTATATGAGGTCATTAAATAATTTTTTTGTGATTTTCGTTTTGGTTCTACTATTGTAATTAAGCCGCACTTATTTAATTTCTGTCACCAGCTATGAAACCAGTCACTACAATGAAACCAATTGTTACCACTCAGACAACTACGAAGATGGTACCAACAACAACGCCGATAATAATGACTGACAAAGTCACTCCAGAACCACCAACAACTACAAAACCAACAACAGCAATGCCCACAACAACAACAACAACCACGCCTATGCCAACGACAACAACAACCACGCCTATGCCAACGACAACAACAACTACGCCTATGCCAACGACAACAACAACCACGCCCACCACGACACCCACTACCACAACTACTACTACCAGGCCAACAACTACAACCACGCCCACCACAACAACGACCACACCTACAACTACACCAATGCCTACAACACAACCTACTACACCACCTACTACAACGCCAGCACCAGCCACGACAACTATGCCCTCAACTACAACTGAGCCGTCGGTTCTGATTGGTTGATATTGTTATCTATTTATCAAATAAACTGTACATATTGTTGTGTATATATTTTTATCAAAACCGTTTTTTGACAATGGAAATAAAAACTAAATAATTAGTCACCTGAAACATTTCAAGTAATACGCACAATTCGTTAAGGGAACTCAACACAGTTTTGATCCATATAGACGGCAAATTATATTATTGTTTAAAGGACAGTTTATCAATTTCTGTTAGAAAAGTTCAGATTCCATGCCATGACACCTAACAAGACACATTTTGAAATATAACCCCCAAATGGAAGAATGTCTTGAAACCATTTATTTGAAATTCCTATAACAAATAAATTAACACACACACACACACACACACACACACACACACCTAACATTTAACTATTAGTCATGATTCGCTTTGAATTGAGTGATGATGGACCTGGTTCAGATTTTCGGGGTTTCTTTCGACTGTTAGAGTATTTTCAGATATTGGGTTGTAAATTTTTTCGATTCTCTTCTTATTTATTAATTCAACTTATTTATCACCATAACGTATTTTAATGTTAATTTAGGTTTCATTTGGCATACAAAACAATAAATAGAAAGGTGCCTAGTAAAATGATGATGTTTAATTACCAAGTCAAGATCCTTTTACTAATTTATTGATGCGGTTAACACTGGGATGAAGGAATATTGCGGAGCAATGATGTTTAACTCATCAACCAATGTTCTTTCACATCTAAAGAGTTAATAGATTAGCTCGGTGAAGGATACACAGCGGGTTCATTATACACCTAAAGAAAGATCGCAAATATTTTATAACAGGTACAAATCAATGATTCTTTTACTTACATGAACCGAGTCGTTTTGGCTCCATCCTTGCTTTATATAGCATTTTATGCGACAAAATATAACTTGGGTGGGTGTTTACAATGGTATTTTTTAGAAATGGCGGGTTACTTTTTGTTACGTAGTGACATCGCCATTTTGTCAAAACTTTTTGCCATTGTAAAAACCCATTAAAATACGTTTTGGTGTGTAGAAGGAATTATAATACATGGATTAGATTGAATTTAGGATTTCTAGCAAAGACTCGGCTCACACAAGTAAATGAAGAATTGACGTTTAATAGTGCCATTAAAACTTTGGGAAATATTTGCCTTTTTTTCCTTTCTCTGAGTAAACTGACAGTAATCTACAATTTCCTTGAGTCAGAACTTGGCTATTGGCTAGAACGTTTATGTCATTGATGTAATTAATTGATTGGAGTTTAACGTGTTACTCAAGGATATTTGACTTATATTAGGACGTCACCAGCTATAGGTGGAATGGCAGTAATTGCCTTTGCAACAATAGATCTAGATAACATCAAATACGCAAACAAAACTAACCGATGACGTAAACCGTCATGTGTCAAATGTTCTAACCAATAGAATAAACAGAAATAATCAAGATTTGTCCAGTAACTAGTTAAACTGGTAACTTGGTTAAATACCGTTATTATCTCTTTCCTTTTTCATACATTTATCTTATTATGGAAAACAAAACTAATATAATTATTTAAAAGCAAAATAAAACAAAAACAAAAAACTACGGTTTTTAGCTCACCTGACCGAAGGTCATGTGAGCTTATGGCATAGCGCAGCGTGTGTATGTGCGTGTGTGCGTGTGTGCGTGTGTGCGTGTGTGCGTGTGTGCGTCGTTAACACCTATTTTCGACTTCTCCTCTGAAACTACTAGATAGTTTTTAATGAAACTTTGTCAGAAGTATATATGGGCCGGTGCAATTCAGATTTGTTCGTGGCGTTGCCATGGCTACCATAACTAGGTCAAGGTGACCTAGGGGTGCAAAAATCTTAAAAAATCTTCTTCTCCGAAAGTACTGATTGGAGAAAAAATCTGATGTGATATTTGGCTTCTCTAGGGTCTTAAGCCTATAGTTTGTTCATTTTGTAAAAATCGGATAAAAAATAGGTTACGCGTTTTTGCATTTAATTTTGAAAAAATCGTAAAATAGCTTCAAATTGTTATAACTTGACTATTTGACCAGATAATGACATGGGGTTTTCAGTTTTGACATCTTCTTGTTAGTATCTTCAAAATGAGGTCAAGGTCAATTGTGAAGGTCGTGACCTAATTTTTTTTACCTCTGATTATAATTATTATCTCGAAAACTATAAACTTTTTGTATAGGCATGTATATTAGAATGTTGTAGGTATTGATACAACGATCATTTTGATGTAAACAAAAAAGGTCATGGGTTCAAAGGTCAAGGTCACAGATGCGAAACAATACCGAAATTGTTAATTATCTCGAAAACTATAAACTTTTTGTATAGGCATGTATATTAGAATGTTGTAGGTATCAATACAACGATCATTTTGATGTATAGAAAAAGGTCATGGGTTCAAAGGTCAAGGTCACAGATGTGAAACAATACTGAAATGGTTAATTATCTCGAAAACTATAAACTTTTTGTATAGGCATGTATATTAGAATGTTGTAGGTATTGATACAACGATCATTTTGATGTATAGAAAAAGGTCATGGGTTCAAAGGTCAAGGTCACAGATGTGAAACAATACTGAAATGGTTAATTATCTCGAAAACTATAAACATTTTGTATAGGCATGTATATTAGAATGTTGTAGGTATTGATACAATGATCATTTTGATGTATAGAAAAAGGTCATGGGTTTAAAGGTCAAGGTCACAGATGTGAAACAATACCGAAATGGTTAATTATCTCGAAAACTATAAAGTTTTTGTATAGTCATGTATATTAGAATGTTGTAGGTATTGATACAACAATCATTTTGATGTATAGAAAAAGGTTATGGGTTTAAAGGTTAAGGTCACATATGCGAAACAATACCGAAATGTTTAATTATCTCGAAAACTATAAACATTTTGTATAGGCATGTATATTAGAATGTTGTAGGTATCGATACAACGATCATTTTGATGTATAGAAAAAGGTCATGGGTTCAAAGGTCAAGGTCACAGATGTGAAACAATACTGAAATGGTTAATTATCTTGAAAACTATTAACTTTTTGTATAGGCATGTATACTAGAATGTTGTAGGTATTAATACAACGGTTATCATGATGTAAAAAAAAAGTCATTGGGGTTTAGTATTTATGTTTTCTTTAAATCTATCAGCTAGCCATTAGTTATCAGGTGAGCTTATCAGGCCCATGGGCCTCTTGTTTGTAATGTGTTCGACCAATGAGCGTGAAAAAATTATACTTTTACTGACAGAGAGAAAAGTTAAAGCACAGGTTATCCCAGACAAGGTAAGGTAGTTATAGTTCACCTAGTGTTATCATTGCCAAATATGTTACACACCAAGATAAAATACTAATAATGAACTATAAGCACCATGTATCTCGGAACTTTTGAAAATTACCCACGTGTTGTAATTCTTAATTAATTGAGCACAATACGTTGTACAGAATACATACATGTAATTATATACCTGAGAAAATTCAAAATTAGGTCATTTTTGTTTAAGATTCTGTATAGATACAAAATGTAAGTGCATTGCAGTAAGAAAAAGATAGGGTCACCATGACACCGATTGCAATAATGGTATAGTCTAAATTTATACTTACTTAGATAATTTTGTGTTACGTACTGTATTTAGAGTACTATAGTATGTCACCTAATTCAATGAGAGGACAACAGCTTTACACTAAATAGTCATCATGGTCACAGTGTATCTGGTTCTACTTTTAGTTTTCGTTTCTTGTAAGTAACTTGATGATTTTTTAACGATCGCAAACTTAGATTTTTTTTCTTTTTATCATAAAGACCACAAAGGTTTTCAAAACAAGACGGAATTTTGACAAGAATTTCATTATTTCGATTTTAGTAAAAGTTTATACGTTGCATTTTTATTATTAACGTCTTAATTTGTATACATGCCACTGCAAGCTGATAAAAGGGCCATTAATCTTGCTGTTTTATCCCTTATTGTGCTTTCATTAGACTAATTATTTCAAAATAAGCCAGAAAGTATGCCTAGCCATCTAAAATGAGCAGAATATTATTTTTGTTCTGTGTATGGTGAAAGTGTTAATTATAAATGAATTGGAGGACTAATATGGCTGTGGAAAAACGGACGAATAATTTACATCCTGACCCAGTTGTTCGAAGATTGATTAGTTTAATCAATAATAAGCAGAAATTAAAAACATAATATTAAAATCAAAATATCATTATCGAATCGATAGTTTTATTACAGTTTTCTTTAGTTTGATGCAATTTTCATTCATCTTCAACATTAGCATCACAACATATCTGGAACTATGAAAATAAGACTAATCAATTGAGTAAACTAATCAAGCTTTGAACAACTGGTCCCAGCATTGTTGTTCTTATTCGCAATATTTGAGTGTTTCAATTGGTTGCAAAATATTTGAAAAAAATCAAATCAAATATCTTTTTTCCCTTTTTAGTGACGCACCAGGAAGATCTCAGCCGTTGTCCGGGTAATATCCAGAAGGGAACTAACGTGCGGATCCATGGCAATAAATGTTATGAATTTATAATACATCGCCGCCATGACTGGGACCATGCACGATCAGACTGCGTGTCTAAAGGCGGCCATCTTGTCACAATCCAGGATATAAAAACGGAGAATTTTATTATGAGTGTACTTAACGAACTGTATTTCAAAGGTAAAGGTGTATGGATCGGATTAAATGATAAAGATTACGAAGGCCGTTTTAAATGGGAATCGGGTAAGTCTTCATTTTGATTATCAGAACTAAAAGCTCACATGAACTATTGCGATCACTACCTGTCCGTGGCGCGTCATCCGTCGTCTGTCGTGCGTAGTAGACTCTCCAAAACCACAGGGCCATAATTTGATGATATTAGGCAGTAATCGTGTCTAGGCGAAGGGCTTTCTGAATTGTACAAATGTGAAGGAGTTTAGGGTGTCTCCGTTTCCTTTCATTGATGCGTTTTACACCATCAGTGCTGATTTGTATTTTCTTCAATTTGGTTAACCTGCACGGTTAGGTCAATACAATTGTTTACCTAAAAAGAATCCAAATGGTTTGAACATCTAATAGTGGTTGACTCGAATGCATTGGCATTAGAAACGGTTTTATTCATTCAGTTAGACAGTTCAATTATTGCAATGTCTAAAACTGTAATCAATTCACGTGTACGCACGCGCGCGTGAGTGTATGTTACATTTGTGTTCTCACCTGCGCTACTGTTTCCAGAAAAAGCACGCAGTATTTTATGTGACATAATTTCTGCAGAGATTTGAAAATTATACGTGGTTCTGTGTTCTGTTTCTTTCGGTTTTGATAATACACGTATACGCGGATAAGATTTGCGTAGCAGGTGTTTCCCTTACCAGAGCACCCAGTCTCTCTTCCCTGGTAGAAGTCCGCGTGTTTAACCTAATTTGTTAGCTTCAAACTTTCATTTTTCTTTCGGATTTTGATTTGGACATGGAATAATTTTTTAATTAATATCATTTATGCTGTTTGCTTTTAGGAAGTTCTTTAAATTTTACCTTCTGGGCACCAGGAGAACCAGGTAATATTGTAAATATATTACCAATACATCACGAAGAAGACTGCGTGTTATTGAAGTACATAGACTCCGGACACTGGCATGATTATCCTTGCACAGGAATTATATTCCTACTTCCAGAAAATGATGCGTGGATTTGTGAATATGGTAATGTGTTTAGATTTTGAGATACAAACGATACAAGAAAACAGTTTGTTGTTAAGCAATGATATACGCATTTGTTGTTAAAGACACCGATGATAGGATAAAAACTCATGAAATAAAAGTTGAGTTGAATTATGGTCATGATGGTGTTAAACGTCCGAGTCAATAATATTTCACTTATATCGAGACGTCGCCAGCTATAGGCAAAGTGCAGAAATTTTGCCTGTGTGTTGCGCTGATGGCATTATACGACAGAGTTCTTTATCGTGCCAAGCATACTGTGACATGGGGCCTCGTTAATTTTAAGTTACCATCCGAAAGAACCGTGACTTTCATTTAGTAATGCCGAGTGCTTGGTGAAAGAACAGTCACTACCCACTTTCAAGTCTTGGATTAGACCCGATCGGGTTCGAACCCACGGCCTCCCACATACGGAGCAAGCACTCTATCAACTGAGCTACCACAGTGGTCATGAATTAAGACAAATGCTATAAAAATTTAATTTTAGCATAAGTTTTATTAGCAAAAACAATTACTCTCCTTTTTGTAAGTTAAACAATTATTTCAACTTACAAAGTTCTGATAAATATATATAAAATATAAAATAACATAAAATTAATTTTACTTTTTCATTTAGATTTAACAGGTAGTAGTAAACCAGCTTTGTCAACGAAGATACCTACAACCTCAGGTATTTCTTTACTTACTGATATATTGATTAAACATTTTTATAACAAGACTACCATATGTTACAATTTGTCATATATTTTCGCGCATGGAATTGAGCTGTGCAAAATAAAATCTTTACATAACTATGATCAACGCTGTTCATCATTTGGTGAACATGAACAGGAGATCCTTACCCGGAATATTTTGCCTTACTTTTCTTATGACAGTTCATGTGTTTAACTTAGTTGAACCACAATCGAGGTTCTTTAACTTATATCGAGATGTTCAGGTCCGAGATGATAAAAGGTACCGGAAGAAAAGCACAGAACGGATTAATCCTCTGTCAGACTGGGATTTAAACCTAATCGGAACGAGGAGCTGTGCCCTGTAAGCGTGTGCTTTCGACAATGCTTTAGAAAACCCCAATAGATATATACATGTATTGATATATCTACATTAGACTTTAATTAATTAATCATGTGCGCGTGTGAAACTCTAAAATTTATAGGGCAAATGTAAATGAATTATTTATTCGGGGTGCACTAATTTTCGCCTATTTTACTGTTCGAAAATTTTTCCGCGGAAATTTGTACCATGTTTAAAATAATTTATTTTCTCCATCTTGTAGTCAGATTCATAAATCCGCGAATATAACATCCTTCGAATTGGTCTGAAATTTCAAAACCGTCAAAATTTTGAACGCGTGAAATTAAGTACATTTACAATATACAGTTCTTCTCTACTTATAAATCAACAAAAATAGTTTGCATTTGATTTTTTATTTTAGGAGAAACAGTACTCGTAGCTGAATCCACGAGGCGTGCCACAACTTTAGAGATGGAAATAATTGGAAAATAAAATATTTTTACTTGATTTGTTTGTGTGTGTTTTTTTTAATTATATATAACCAAGTAGGAACCGAGATGAGCTGTCGTTTCGGTACAAATCCATTACCTCAGTGTTAACTATGCTATCAAAAACCGATATTTTATATGTCTACCCTTGGTGGAAGATGTTGGGGACGCTCACTGACCATATCACTGCCTAAATTTGAACCCACGAATCACAAGCTTGCATTCATACAGCTATATTACTTATTTTAACACCACTGCGGTAGCTCAGTTGGTAGAGTGATTGCTCCGTAATTGGGAGGTCGTGGGTTCGATCCCCGGCCGGGTCTGACCCAAGACTTGAAAGTGGGTAGTGACTGTTCTCTCGCCAAGCACTCGGCATTACTAAATGAAAGTCACGGTTCTTTCGGATAAACGAGGTGGGCTTGGCACGCTAAAGAACTCTGCTGTGTAATACCATTAGCGCAACGCACAGGCAAAATTTCTGCACCTTCGCCTATAGCTGGCGACGTCTTGATAAAAGTGAAATATTCTTGACTGGGACGTTAAACACCATTACTCAACTCAACTTATTTTAACAAATAATGCTATTAAGTTGCATTGCTGGTGTACAAATAATATTCATATCGTATTCTATGTACAAATGGCATCATTTATTCATTAATGCTGCAAAAAAATAGTTCTAACAACTGTTTTGGCAAAACATATTAAGTCAATCAATTAATCGTTTTTTATAATAAATTATTTAAAACGCGAAACATCTAAAGTTTATTTCAGCATATGTGTCCTGGATACAAAACCACACATATATGTAGATATTCAGTGTTTTTATCTATCAGTTTATTATCTGTAAAAACTCCGTTTTACATCTTTTATTCTTAATTGTTCAACGAAGTGTTTTATTTTCTTATTTTTTGTTTTACAATGTCTTTTAATTCCTTTCTCGATAGTTTTCCAACAGGACTTTTCGGAAATGCATCCAAAAATATATAATGCTTTGGAGTTATTCCTCTACAAGCTGGAATGACAGCAAATGTGTCTTTAAAATATGACTTCATAATGTTTTCGTCAAGTCCACTACCTTTCCTTGGGATGATACAAGCACATATTTCCTGGAACATATTTTTATCTGACACCGGTACAACTGCAACGTCTTGTACACCTTCATGTTTGCTAATAATTGATTCTAGATACGACGGTGAAACCAGTTCTCCTCCAACAATAAGCGTGTCCGACTTTCTTCCACACACCACAAAAGCACCATCTTCCGTCATATACCCAACATCGTCCGTTTTGTACCAGCCCGATTGATTTAGTATTTTTTCTGTCATTGCCTTGTTGTTATAGTAACCAAGCGGTCTTACTAAGTTTCTAAGATACAATTCACCAACAACATTTGGCCTTACTATTTGACCTTCATCATCCACCACTTTCATTTCAACGCCCGGCATGGGATTTCCTACACAATAATCTGGGTACTCGCCTGGTGTACTTGTCCTCAAAGCAGATATACCTCCAAACTCAGTCGCCCCATAGATAACTACGAAAGACCCGGGAATATCTTCTAATATCTTTGAAGTCGAAGACAAGATTGGCAAACCACTAGTCAAAATGGTTTTTAATGATGAGGCCCATTTAAAGTCACGATTCGTACTTTTAATCATTTCTTGAACACATGGAACACTAAGTAATGCAGCAGTACACTGTTCACGACTAACAGCTTTGACAATGAAAGCATTGATATCATTAATACTGGTAAACGTAAGAAGGTTCCTACATGTGATTGTTGTAAGGCCTGTACGTAAATAACAATGTGGATAACCAGCCGCCCAGTTGAACGAATTACCACTGTAATATACGTCATTTTCTGTTATGCGCATCGAATGTGTAAACGATTCACCAAAATGGAGTAGAACCATATGCGACAACTGAACAGGTTTAGGGGTTCCTGTACTTCCTGACGTCAACAAAATGGCGGCAAGGTCGTCAGGATCTACATTTGGTAATTCAACGAAAGTGTCTTTCCTTCCAATTTGTAAAACGTCTTCCGTTCTAATTCCACCGATGTCACTGATATCATTGGTACAAATAATAGCATGCTTCAATGTTTTAATTTTATCACTTTCGACATTGGAACTATTTTTATCGTATCGAATAAACTTACGACTGATTTCTAAATAAATGTTATTCTCTCCGGGATCAAACAAAATGGCGGGACATCTTTCTACATTTGACAATGCATTTGCTATGTCATTTCCATCGCGTCTATAAAACATAAAATGCAATGGTACAGCCCCAGCAAGCTGGATACCAAAGGTACAAACCATCCATTCCGGTCCATTTGGAAGGGACAGTGCGACAATATCCCCTGGTTTTATACCTATCGCGATCAACCCTCGGGCAAATTCTGTAGCACGTTTATAGAGGTCAGAATTGGTTATAGACATCCGACTGCCATCGACATCGTAAACAACGCACGCCTCCTTGTCCGGGAATACATCGGCGAATTTTTGTACCTGTCTGGGCATTGTTGTATACAAAAGCTTTTTTAGCAGTGGCGTTTGTCTGTAGCTAAGCTGCTGGTCTTCCATAGTTACGGATATTCCCCTATCTATTCAGACCTGTATATAGAAAATGTTTATTTTAAAATTATATTGTAAATGTTGGAGGAAATGGCAAAAGTATGGAAAAAACTGCTTTGTTGTTTAACATATGTAAAATACATCTTATGATCAATACGTTCGGTAGGTAGTCGCCCTTTCTTATCTGGGGACATCGTTGGCAGAGTGGTGGTCTATAGCGTGTCCTAACTGACCACGGCCTCAGATTTAAATCCTACTTGGGCAGATTCTATTGTAAGAAAGTTTATCAGTTTGCTTGTCTAAGGTTAGTTATTTTCTCCGGTTAATCTGGTTGTCTCCACCATCCCAGAACTGACCGCCTTGATATCAGTGAAAATCTCTTTCCAACCAACTCCACTCTTACATCATTACTCCCCCCAAGTCAAAGTTCCTTCATGCGTATCGAAGCGGTCAGTTCTGTGATATCGAAGGAAACCAGAGTGACCGAAGAAAACTAGTCGATCTTAGTTTATGAGAGGCGTTGTTATCGGTAATCTGACTCTTTCACCCAAGCACTGACAAACGTGATGGTTATGACTAATATAACAGGATAAAAAAAATTAAATAAATGATCAAAGCTGTAAAAATAAATGGAAAAAATATTCAAATTTAGACAAATAATATTGATTAATGATTCATAAATGTCATTTTAAAACTATCCAACAAAACTAGTACTCATCTTTGAAAGAAGCCATTTGGAAAAAAAGGAATCTAAAAATTAAAAAGTATTTGGAAACTTTTTCAATTTATTATAAACTGATAAAAAATCACAAGTCCTCCAAAAGAGATGAGACAGATACTGGCCCCAGTTTCACAATACATGTAATTCCTTAACTAAGACTTTCTTTACCTTTTAGCTAATTTTGGCAAGCTCTTTTTTGAGTTACAAATAAACACTTTGTCAAAACTAAATGCAGATGTCATATAAACTTGATATAATCTTTAAATGACAATAAAATATCTCAATATTTTAACAATAAAAAAAATTATACAAGTTTTATTCTTGTCAGATTTATGTTAAGGAAAATTTAGTTAAGAAATGATTGTGAAACCGAAGCCTGAAACTGCATTAATAAATAAACCTCAATATTAAAGGAAAATGTTTGTATACAGGCTATTGACTGCCAAAACACCCTTGTGAATTCAGAAGCTATCAATGGAAAACATTCCAGCTCAAAAAAATACCTTGTATACCACAGTTACAAGAGTGCAATCAGTGATCTTGAAAAAATGAATAGATCTGAAAGTTATAAATTTCATTAGCATACTCTTTTTGTATATGATGTGGACTTACTTTGCCACGCATGATGATGCATAAATTATATATATATATATATATATATATATATTATGAGGGTTGATTATCGGACAGGTCACATGTAGACATTAAACTCGGACAATCATCGGAAGTTACTCATCTTCATCGTAGTCATGTTAAATAATCTGGAGACGGATATCACTGGATTAACAGTGTGTAATCGAATTAAAGATGGGGATGCTGTACAATCAATACATGATACACAGTCAATCTGCAGTCAACCTCTACATAATGGTCACTTGCATTTAACGACCATTTAAATGTTATCCCAATTGTTCTTCATATTCATAGAACCTCTATATATGGGGCGCCTGTCAATAAAGTCCATTTTATTTGGTACCAGTGTGTGACCTTTACAGACAGGATTGAATGTAATACATAATATAATACATATCGGCTATCTGCTTGCTTAATGTTCAGAGCACGCTTCATCCTGACACAACACACATCATTGAGAACATACCACCATGGCACTACACACATTACTGAGTACACATCACCCTGGCACTACACACATCACTGAGTACACATCACCCTGGCACTACACACATTACTGAGTACACATTACCCTGGCACAACATCATGGATACATATCACCATGGCACTTCACATATCATAAAACACATATCGCCCAAGCATTACACACATAATTGAGCACACATCACTTCGGCACTACACACTTCATTGAACACATACCATCATGGCACTACACACATCACTGCGTACACACAACCATGGCACTGCATACATCATGGAGCACATATCACTCTGGCACTACACAGATCATTAAACACATATCGCCCTTGCACTACACACATGACGATTGCACTACACATATCACCCTGGCAGTACACACAGCACCCTAACACACACACACACACACACACACACACACACACCGTGACAAAATGGTAATATAAAGGTCGTGGGTCAATTACTACTTTAAACAACAAGTGGTGCAACTAAATGGAACTCTTTATATTGGCATTCATTAAAACAAAACCTGAAGCTAATTAAGGGAAGTAATTTCGTAAACTGTTCAAACATGCATGAAAGAAACATAAAACTTAGCATATAAAGGGTACATTCTCAAACAGAGATGTCAATCACATTGTACAGGTGATGGTTTGTAATAAATAAAAGACAAATAGTTGTCTCTTGATGAAGTTTCTTATTTTCGAAAAAATATTTACTTTGTTGAGAAAGCGATCTTACCTCAAGTTAACTCCGTGCTAGCGAGTAACCTACTGCACAATAAAAAAGTGACCTAAATATACAAGGACCTTAGAATACAGACCTGTCAAAAGTTTTAACACTAAGCTAACGAAAAGGAGTCGATGATTGGTTACCGAGTAACCGAGATATAGGTAGTTAATTAACGAGATATATACAGCTAGTGGACGGAATAGCCGCCGATAAATTCTCAAAAAAAATAGGTAGCGAGGTAGAGGGGTCTACTTGAAACACTTAATCCTTAGCTCGGCGTTAAACTTTCGACAGGTCTGTATAGTAGGTCGTTCGTTATCTTTGCCAAGTCGACGACAACTATAGTTCAATCAAAGTACTGACAAGCGGGATGGTGCAGGATAAGAAAATGAAGCCG
This sequence comes from Anadara kagoshimensis, assembly GCA_021292105.1. Lineage (NCBI taxonomy): Eukaryota > Metazoa > Mollusca > Bivalvia > Arcoida > Arcidae > Anadara > Anadara kagoshimensis. The sequence continues at coordinate 49,523,289 of CM037870.1, forward strand.
TCAAGACTTTAAGAATAGAGAAAAAGAAAAATATTCAAATTTAGACATATAATATTGATTAATGATTTATAAATGTCATTTTAAAACTATCCAACAAAACTAGTACTCACCCTGGAAAAAGTCATTAACAATGACAGCCAGAAAAATCCAAAATATATTTTAATTTTGAAGAAAAAAAAAATAATTTGAAACCTTTTCAATAAACATAATTAACATCCAAAACAATCTTTAATTAAAAAAAAATAATCCAAGGTTCCAATGAAAAAGAAATTCTAATTGCAAAATTAAAAATCCTAACACTATCCATGTATTTGATGGATCATAAGATGATAAATGTGAATAAAAGGTCAAGCTGAAAGGTCATTGTTTTTGACCATATATACAAGGTACCTTATAAGTCACTGGTACTTTATATATACAATACAGACCTGTTTAAAGTTTAACACTAAGCTAACAAATTAGATCATCTTAGTCTCTCGTTAGCTATATCTCAGCTCTTTTCTATAGCTGCTAACCATTATATTTCTCGAAAGATTTTCGTCATTAGCTCACCATATATATCTTGGCGACTTGGCAGACGATCTTCGTCTCCTCTTTCGTTAGCTCAGCGTTAAACTTTCGACAGGTCTTACTGTAGTTGACTAAGATAAATAGTACCAAGTGACTGTAGATAAGGATACAACATGGCTGCTTACTTACATGTACTTATATTTATACTATTAGGAACTTATTTTAATCTAAAAGGTATATCTATCACTATCTGTTACTGGTATAGATGTTTGTAGTTTAGAATCAGTGTCCATTATGAGATGTTTTAGACTGTCACTTCAAGTGCCAAAAAAAACATTAAAAGGGTTGCAAAAGATTATACAACAGAGTTTACGTGTACTTCAGCGACATTTAATTCAGATATTACATGTAGCTAGTGCTTTCGGTAACCATGCGCGTTGTAATAGGCATGTCATATCGGTTTTCATGAAATAATATAATTTAAAAGTAGCAATTGCCAATAAAAATTCAAAAGTAGCACATGACAGAAAAATCAAATCAACTTCAAATGTTGGATCCCGTTTCGAATTATATTGAGTGGATTTAAATCTAGGAACAAAATGATTTTATCATATATTTATTTGAAAATGCTTATTACTTTCTAAAGAATTATCTTTATGTATCATGTTATGCATACAGCAGTTATAAAGGTAAAGTTATATACGTTACCATGCGACGATTGATGACTTTATTTCAGTGTCCGCAATCCAGTGTCCGAATGGTTGGATAACTCATGATAATTCGTGTTATCTTTTCGTTGACCAACAGGAAGACTGGCCTGGATCTTCGGTAAGTCAAATTTATATCGCATGACAAAAAAGAAGATTAACCGTGACCTGTCGTAAGTCCAATTTATATCAAGTTACCTGTCTTAAGTCAAATTTATATCCGGACATGTCGATATCACATTATGGTATCACGTGATTGGTATTGAGTATCACATGACATAAAAGAAGATTGTAACGTTAATGCGATAAAATAATTTAAGTTGCATAACTGGAAATTGAAAAAATATTATTGTACAAAAAATTTTAATTGAATTAATTTTTATTCCTATTATTTTGGTTTCAGGCTTTCTGCACTGAACTTGGTGCACATTTAGTAACTGTTCAAAGTGACAGGGAGAATCATTTTCTACAAACCACAGTACAACATCTCCATGGTAATAGTATAATTGTGAACATGTAATTATATAATACATGTACATGAAGTATTGTCTCCCTTTAAAGAAATCAAGTTCTCGCATAGTGATTGGTTAACTTGCCGGCCTGGAACTACATTATGTTCGGAGATCAACGCACGCGACGTTTAGCGGTAAAAGGGCAGTAACTCGTACATCGCGGATGTCTAGTTACGGTAAACATGCGACAACATAAGCAAGTCACACAAAATACGAAATGGAAGTTAAAAAGATCCAACTTGTAACGCTTTGAAGGGTGACAAAAACGTTATACAGGTCTTTGTCAGGTTACACGGCCCCATGTACCCCGTCAAAGATGAATGTACCCTGAGCGCAGGGTCAAAGTTTTTCTAACCGATTATCATTCGGGAAGACCTTAATTCTAGAATATTTGTCCATTCGTTTGCCGACAATGGGTTGTTTTTTCCTGGGCTCCGGTTTTCTTCAACTATATCAGGATTAGCCGCATCAATATAAGTGAAATAATCTTGACCTCACCCCACTCCTACTTTCAACGGTTTGCCTTACTTAACGATTGCCTGATGTAAAGTGTGGTTGGGACACTTTTGTAGGGTCAATGTTAAAAACTTGTAGTCAAGTAATCAACAGTAACTAGAACTGTCTCCTGAGACATAAAGACGTTAAAGAACATTACATCATCATTATGTTTGTTAACAGTGTTTGCTTTTACGTAATAGATCTAGAGTTGAATACCAGTTGGTTTTTGAAAACGAGCTTTAATCTTGAGATGCATGATTTAGTTTCAAGACCAAGAATAGACCCACAACATACGGCGCAAATTGGTGGAGTGGAACGGAGTAATTAATCAGAAATTGAGGTTGTCACGTTTTTCGGCTCTGAAGCGTCATGTGCTGATTTTGAATTTTTATTAAAATAATGCATTTAAAACCAGTTGTCATGTGTGTCATGTGCTGATTTTGAATCCATTATTTTAATAAAAATTCAAAATCAGCACATGACAGTAGTAACAAGAATAAACCCCTGACCTTCGGCAAGAAAAAATGGGGTCATGTGTTTGAAGCTTAATTATTTTCATAGATTAATTAGTCAAAATTCCAAACATGTTATTAAATTACCGTTGAAAATATCGAAAGTGGATAGAATTCCATTAAACTAAAGCGCATTGTCATAGAACTGGCGATTTCAGCATGACATGTAGATTTTTATAAATGTTTCTGAATTTGTGTAAATCGTTGATTAAACTCATATAAATCTTCTAGCAACTGGGTCCTAGTAAACTTTCTCATAGTAGTCTCTTTTCGAGAGGGCGTCACCGTGTCTCTTGAACAATAAAACTTGAAGTTACTAGTACTATAAAGCGCCTGATTGATGTTGCATTTACACGAGATGACTTCAATTTTTCTATTGTCAACTTTCCTTTTCTATGCAGCAATATACCTACTTCTCCTGCTTATGTTGTATTTGTTTTTCATTTAATACGATATGGTAGACCTTGTTCCCGCTGCGGATATTTATACAACGAAACAAGGTGCTTACAAATAAATTCTTGACCCAGAAATATTGCAAGCCTAGGCTTAACAAGACCCTCAAAAACTTTTATGGCCGCCATCACAGTATTGTTGGTAGGTTTAATACTTCTGTGTCTAGGATGGCCCTGGATATATTTTATGTCCCATAATTCTATGTTCTTTTCACCTAAATTTTTATTACACATGTGGAAAATCTAAACAATAATGTTTACAAAAAATCGCACTACCATATGTGTAGTTATTTAAACCGGAGGTGTTTACCCTTCCGGAGCATCCGGTCTCACTTCTTTGGTGGAGGTTCGCATGTTTGACCTCACTTGAGAGTTTCAAAGTTTTACTTTGCTTCTGGATTGTGATTCGAACATGGATAAGTATGTTTGTTTTTGATTATGTCATTATTTATTCTTTAAGGTACTAACAATAAAAGTGTACTTTACTGGATGGGTGGAACAGACATAGCGACTGAATCGGAGTGGGTTTGGGCAGAGAAAGAACAACCAATTACATATTCTAACTGGTGCCCCGGCCAGCCTGACGATAATCATGGGCAAGATTGTTTGGCTCTTGGTGGATTTTGTGGTTTTAAATGGGATGATAACATGTGTACTCACAAAGGAAATTTTGTTTGTGAAATCACGGGGTAACTAAATTGTATTTTGTATTTAAAATAGTCAAATATGAATGTGTCCCCAATTTTTAAACTTCAATATTTAACTTAACTAACCTGGCAAATTTTAAATCCAAATAATTTGTAGTTTTCATATGGGTATCAATACAACCTTACATTATCTGTAGTTTTTTTAGTTTTGACAAAATCATTCACAGTTTCAAAATTGTTGCCAAAGTCAGCTTAATTAAGTTCAGGAAAATCCTAACTAAAATGTGAATGTGAAACTGGAACCAGATACATACAGATAAATCTGATGACGTTATTAGCCATAAAACCTCTTTTGTTTGGACGTCAAATTGTATTTAAGATTTTCAGAAGTAACCTTAAAAACCGATGCCCTATATGTGACGAGAGGCAACGCACGTTCCCTTCCTTCACATTGACCTAAGCGCACTGCAACAGTTCAAAATTTCTTCTGCAAGTTGAAAAAAACAACTAAACCCATGGTGTGTGGGTTTTGAAAAGTGATCAATTTTAAAAAAAAAAGACAGTCAATCAAATTTGTCATACCTCGGCCATTGATAATGACCAACCATGTATAAAAAATTATGCTTATATGAATTTATTTAAGGGAATGTTAATACATATAATGAAAACGGTTGAATTGTGTCCATACTGTCTGTCATAAGCGTTTTTAGATATTAGAACTGCGGAGTTCCTAATAAATATGTTACTATTTATTTATTTATTTATTTATTTTTAGATACTCAGAAGGGACAGAAACTATCATAGGCTAACGGTTGTGGATTTTGATTGAATTTTGTGAAATGTTGATTCAAAATAAATAAATAATGATAACCTTTCTTCACAAACATTGAATTTACATTTAACGCTGCTCTACCAAAAATCTTGAACAACGTCACTGTATACAATTTTAACATTTTCCCGTGTCCGTCAAAATTGAAATCTTGTGTTTTATATTCAGTTTCCCTAATTTTTACTTCTATTGTATTATTGGAACTGTATTTAATTTCACGCGTTCAAATTTTCGCTGTATTGTAATTTCCTACATTTTCGCGGGATGTAATATTCTCGAATTTATCGGAAAATGGCTATAAAATTTCCGCGGTAATTTTCGTCAGTGAAATAAGCAAAACTTGGTATACCGCGAAAAAAAACTATGTTTACAGTGTTATCTTCGTTTGATAGTTTTTCGTGACTACTTTGGCTATCGTCGTTGAGCAGTGAACACTTGTTTTCCAACTGTGACACCACTGCGGTAGCTCAGTTGGTAAAGCGCTCGCTCCGTAAGTGGGAGCTTGTGGGTTTGAACCCCGACCGGGCCTGACACAAGATTTGAAAGTGGGCTGTGACTGTTCTTTCGCCAAGCTCTGGGCATTACGAAATGAAAGTCATGGTTCTTTATGATGGGAACTTAAAATAAAAGAGGTCCCGTGTCACGGTAGGCTTGATATGATAAAGAACCTTGCCGTATAATGAATGCCATCAGCGCCACACACAGGCAGAATTTCTGCACCTTCGCCTATAGCTGGCGACGTCTCTATACAAGTAAAATATTCTTGACTGGGACGTTAAATACCATTACTCAATTCAACTCTCGTTTTTCAACTGTATATATTTATATCCCATTTCAGATAAAATAATTAAGAAAAAAGGTTCCCAATGGCATTTGATCAATCCAAACCGTTTCTAAAATGGAGACCAAGGCGACCGAGTGGTGTGAAGCACGTTAACGGACCACAGTACTTCTCTTGGTCTAGATTCAAATCAAAATTAGACATATCTTAGTGCGAGAATGTGTGTCTATTCGCTTGCTGTAAATTAATTGTTCGTTTCTCCGTATGCTCCAGTTTCCTCTACTATCTAAGAGTAGCAAGTGTAAACCTATGGTCTTGTTGTAGATACACCATGGCAAGTTCAAAGAGAAAATGTGTGTTTTATAGTTAATTAATACAAGTAGATCTATATTTTGTTACAAAAAAAATTATATATTAATGTACTGTATACATCAATGCACACCGTCTTGTATGCTGTTATCAAACTTTTTGCTATTATGTAACAGCATGTGCGTGATGGATTTTTAATGTCATGAAACTAGTTTTATGCTCAATATCAACATTAAACGTTCGCAAAAAAAATAAACTACAATGACACAAAAGTGACATGAAATATATTTTTATATCACATAGCTCCCCCGATTATTTATGTAATAAAACGGTATTACACAGGTGCTAGTATAATATCAATCCATTATGACGTAATCAGTTATTGTGTTTTTGATTGGTTAAAACGTGAGAAAAAATCACTACGTCATTCGAGCTCTCATTTATTCTCCAATTTACGTTACTTTACTCAGGACTGCTTCAGATTGATATGTGATTTTAAAAAAAGTTTGGAGTACATTTATGAGACGGATGTATAAAATAACTAGTATCGGAAATAGCCACAAATCACAGTACTCGCAAATTTGTGTTGAGAAATTAAACACAGTCTAGTAATGTGCCAACCGAATCAACTAGAACTTACTTAACATTTCGTAAAGCAATGCATTATAGTTACATCGCCATTTAAGTAAGCTTCAGATAGACAATTCTTACCCTTAACTTCAACAGGCAATTTTGGAGATATTTTCAAATCAACGGACTTCAACACTGATCACAACATTAATCGACCTCCTGAGACTCGTCAATGGCATGTCCGTGTTTTGGATAGATCACGGTTTTTTTTCGGTTCACCGTGATGGGTGGTAATCTAATCCTAAGATGACACCAAAGAAAAGAAGAATTGGTAAGACAATTATTAAATCTGACAGCGACCGTCCGATTTCAGTTGATGGAAACACGATGACATCATGTATGTAGGGTTTGCGCCTTGTGATGTCATATGAAAACTGTGTCAGACTGTTGGTGTCTATTTTTAGACTTATGGATGGTTTAATGGAGGTAATCATATTAAATACGGAAACTATTATAACTCGCATAATGCTTTTTGTCCTTCTTTATTTTAAGCGATTAATTATTCGATTAAAACTAATGAGATGGATATTCTTACTTGCGCATCTATTTGGAAGGGATTTGTTTGGCCTAGATAGAAATCAGTTGTTTCTATATGGCATAAGATAACATGTACCCGCTGTTGTGTCTCGATATTTTAAGTGAGGGTTTAATATGAAATTTGTTAAACTCGTTAAACAAATTTCATATTAAAACCTCACTCGCCCCTATATATTCCATGTCACTTCTGTGCCACCCTATAAAACATATTGGTTTGAAGTATAGCATGGTGTAAAGTTCCCCCAAGCGACGACAGAAATACAATGTAGCTTTCCTACTTAAAACAAAGATACTGTTGCTGAATAAATATTTGAGAGTAAATAAGTATATTTGAATAATACATAACCGCTTCAATCAGAACACAAGAGCCATTGTACTGAAAAGACCAAGTGTGTGTGTGTGTGTGTTTGTGTGTGTGTTGCTAATGCCAAAGCACAACCGGTTTATATAGCGCTTTCTTCCAGATTTTAACATACAAATATCAATTTTCAGTAACAAGTATTATAATTAATGTCGGGGTTTTTCTGCTAAATGTCTATTTTACACATATATGTTGTGACTATTGCCTATATGAATTCGCCATGGCAGATTAGCTTTATTTATACGATGTCCCCTATACACTTTCGTAGCCTTGTTAATCATGAAGTTATATTAATTGTTCATTATTGATCTCAAAAAAGAAAAAACTAGCACTCTACCAACTGAACTAAAGAAGTGGTACATGCATAGTATGGACGAAATGAAAATACTAATTAAATTTTTATTAGAAAAAATATTATTAACTTGACATTTAACAAATATCATAATACAATAAACATTATAAATAATTTTACAAAGAATGATGCTGTAAGTAACGTTTTTGTAGAAAAAATAACTTTTTGTGAAATATTCGACGGATTTTGGGATGCTGCACAATGCCCTTTATTAATTCCTACACATGCTGCATACGCTATCACATGAGCTATATAATTCTGTTCTTGTGTTCCATAAAAAAGATGGGACATTGGTCCTATTGCATATATGGGTACATCATTACCTCCGTGGGTTTCATACGCCAAGGGTACAGCACTAGCCTGTCTGTAGTCTTTGTGAGCTAAAACAGAATTGAGAATACTACAAGTTAATACTTAGCAATTCAGTTTGGTTTTCTTCATGCTTCTTGATAATGTTATATTTTAGTACATTACATTATTATGATTTCTGGATTTTAAACAATGCGTTTCAACCCTTTTAATTGAAAAACATGTTTTAAAATGGAAAATTATTCAAAGTTTTTAATCCACGATATCCGACCAAAACAATTTAATTATAAGACAGAACAATTTTAACATCTACGTATACTAACCCAAAACCTGCAGTCAAAGAGTGTCCAGAAGACCCTATCGTTCAAGACTATGGCGTGTCAGTGTACTTTGGTATATTAAGTATCAGATTCAGGATGTCTAGTTGCTGACTTTACACCATTTAGTCGCAGAGTAAGGTGTTTCTAGCCGAATATGAGATGCATAGTTATCGATTTTGGGATGTCTAGTCGCTAACTTCTGGTTAATGCATTTTCATTTGTAGTACATGGGTTCGAATTCCAGGTAACTGTAATTTTTGACATTGCGTTATTACATTTTAACGTGTCTATTTAGATTTCAGATCTTATTTTCCCATCTGAATGGGCATCTACAATGAAACGGGAGATTGTTACATAATTAACGCCAATGGTTCTGACCGGTCCAGTTTCGCAATCATTTCTTAACTAAGATTATCCTTAACTTAATCCTGGCAAATTGAAAATCTGAAAATTTTTGTTAGTTTTCAAGATATTCATGGATTTATTGTTCCATTTAGAAGATCACTCTAAGCTTATTACTAATGCATTGTAATGTTGTTGATATCTTTCATTTGTAGTACCATAAGATATCGTTAAAGTTTGTCAGATTTAAGTGAAGGAAATCTTAATTAAGGACTGATTTTGAATCTGGAGTCTGATCCACCAATTTTTTTCAAAAGACCCTCCAGTATAAGTATTTGTGTCTTACTTGTGTCGATTGATCTAACGTTTTCTCTGTTTCCGAACTGATAACCCGGTCCATTTCCGTAAACTAATGTAGTATAAGGCAAACCGTCACGTGGTACGTCCCCTGGTGAAAACAGCTCCGGTACACCTATTAAAAAACAATAACAGCAACAGTTAATAATATATTGTTCGAAATGATCTGGAACAAATACAAATGAAAAAACTTTAAAAGTTTAAACTAACGCGAAAATTAAGAAAGAAAACTATTTCATTAATTTTTCACCAATTACTGCTAGTCTAATAAAGCATAAAGCCTGTAAAATTTTGAATATCGTTGTAAGTTGTTGTGTAACATGTTTGATGTTCCAAAATCACAGTAGTAAGTATAAACCGAATAATTTACCTTGTTTGGTTTTATTGGAGATATCTTGTCGTTGAGCTTGTACTGCATTATTTTCCAAGCACATAATTGCATCTCTTCTCTTTCACACACACACACACACACACACACCATAAAGGTGACCTTTAAGGCAGGTTTTATATATATATATATATATTTCACGTTTCAGACCTGTCGAAAGTCCAACATTAAAAAAAGAGTAAAGGTTTGACCACCATGTGGTCGAGATATGGCCTGGATAGCTAGTGATAAAAAGCTGCGAAGAGATATATAGAAGCTGCCGAGAAGCTGTGGAGATATAAGTAACGGGGAACCGAGATGAATTGTCAATCCGTTAGCTTAGTGTTAAACTTTCGAATGGTCTGTACTCTAACTTCTGTATTGCTTACCAAATATATCGTTACCACGTTTTGGATATCCGGCAATATTAAACACATGGTCATGATCCGATGTGACAATTATAAGTGTCTCTTCTTCATTGGTCAGTTTTATGGCTTCTTTAATGGCATTTTCAAACTCTAACATTTCTGTTAGCGATCTGTAAGCGTTATTCTCGTGATGTCCGTGATCTATTCGTCCGCCTAAAATGACAAAATCAGACCCGTAAAAACAAATTAAAACAAAATGCATGTAAACTAAAATTATGAAACAAAAGAAAGTAGGGACCACATGACCACCTTTATGTAGTACAAAAAAGTAAGGATCTTTAACATTAAAATCTGAACAGATCCACCACTTTAAGCTAAATAAAATCAAATTGTTATTATCTGAGGTTTGACATGAGATGTTCATCTTGTCAGTCACTTTCATTTTAAATCTAGTGTGGTAAAGAGGGAGAAAGATCATATAAATAAACTCAAGACGAAAACGTAAATTCTTTTATTCTAAAAACCATATAGTCAATAGAAAATTATGAATTGTTCTGTGACTTACAAGCATTACATTCTTAGAAACTGAAATAAATTTTAGCAAAAAAAAAAACCTCAGGCGTCCAATTCCTACGGGCTTGACAATAATTGAAAACACTCGGTGGTTGTTATCAGTAAAGAATCCGTTTTCTCACAGTCAATGGTTTCTGTTCATTTTCTTGGGTTTTTTTTACGTAGTGTCCTATGCTCTCCCGGAAGTTTGGTGATTAGGAAAACTCTAATTCTATTTTCGTTATTGATACAAATGTGAACTTGGTGAATTCTATACATGTACTTTTATTATGATTTAGGTTAAGAAGTGCTATAAATGCCCCGTGTATGTGAGTTTGATCTTTCTGGATAATCAGACATCATGATATATATTGTAGTTAGCCTTAAGCAGATTTGTCTTACTTTCAACCAGTAGGAAGTATCCTCTTTTGTTTCTTTGGATTATTTGTATGGCTTTTGTGGTCATCTCTGATAGAGATGGTTCACCCTGTGGTCCCTGGTCTCTGTCCACTTCATACTGTAGATGACCAGCGTTAAATAAACCTACATTTAATGATAATATAATATAAAAAAATAAAGCAACATAATATAATACATTCCAACCTGCCTTAAAAGGCCGCAACTATATAAGATCCACCTGCTTATAAAGACCAGTAGAATTGTATCCCAATTGATCTTTATTCATATTGATTAAACCTATATACATGTATATAAAGGTCATCTGCCCATAAAGGCCACTTTTATTGAATTCCTTGGTGACCTTTATAGACAGGTTTGACTGTATCTTAGTTGAATACATGTACACAAATAAAATAACGAACAAAACCAAACGATAACAGGTCTCGATCACACAAATTAAAGAGCGACGTGGAATTTCACTCAAGAGGATCGTAGAGGAAATGGATTACACGGAAAAAGAACCTACATTTGACAAGCAAAATGACAACCTTTCTAACGAAATAAACAGTTAACCTGGCCATGCTTGTTTGCCTAAATATATCCCTTCGATGATTACACACAGGCAGACAGCATGCATTTTTCCGCTTGGGTTCACCTTATACAAAGGTAATGTTAGGATACACAGTTTTTATATATAGTCCAAGAGATCATGGCTAAAATCCGGGTGAACGAGGCCAAAAGGTTTAAAGGTTGATTCTTGTAGGAAAATGTCCCTAGTTACTGAAAACCCATTTCTTACGCGTCAAATCGTTTCCGATTTTTTAATCAGAAACAGTTTTTGAAGAAAAACCTCTGCAAATGTTAAATTTTGGTAAAAAAAAAAATTCCAGATTTTGAAGCATTTTGTGGCAAAAACAACACAAAAATGTTCATTCTATTTCATTGTGGACACATGATAGATTAAAATGCAAAACATTGACAGTTTTCCGATTTTGTGTCAAAATTTTAAAATAAGCGATAAAATCGATGCTGTAAACTGCGTTTTTATCATATCTACCGTCTTTCGATTCTTGTAAATCTGTTGTTTATGCATTAATATGACAAACTATATATTTTTATAAAGCCTTGGTAGTGCTGTAGATAAAAATGTTACAAAACTTCGGAAATATGGAACCTTAATACCGTAGCAAATATTATGTTTCCCCTACCCAAAAATACGACATGTCAAAAATTCATTATTTTGGCCCATGCTTGCCGATAAGTGTTTAAAACAAATCATTATTGTTTGTTACATCTCCCGTCTGTTCCCGACATATTTATAAACAATTATATGTAGAGTGCTTGGTGATTTTATATAAAATTTGCACTTTTCATGTAACAATAGTTTGGAAAATGAGTTTTCATTAAATCATTTGTACTCTACTTCTTGTAATTTTGTTATATAGGCATTGAATCTCGAGATTTATATATTTTGTATTGCATGGTATATTTGAGTCTGACAACATAAAAAACTATCGGAAATACCGAAGTTTATAGACGAAACGGATAAATTTATTTCCCTACCCCAAAATTGAAAAACATGTGAAAATCCATTTTTATGCAATATATGCCGATTTGTGTTTCTAAAAGATTTCGAGCAAAAGTACCGGCAACAATGATAAAACAAGCTTCAGGATTTTAAATATTTGTGAAATGCTTTAGCTTAAGGACAGATAGACTAACTAATATAATAAAATTGCTTATTTTATTCATTTATATGTAAAATGCTGTAAGAAAAAGAAACTTTGCCTCTTGTATTTTTGTTATTTAGGCATTGAATCTCGACTGTTATCTATTGACGTAATTCCTTGACATATAACAGTCTAATAACACCAAAATCTGTCGGAAATAGCAAAGCTTGTAAATAAGGCCAATAAATTTATTTCCCCTACCCCAAAATTGTGAAAAAAAACTTTTTAGGCCATGTATGCTTTTGATGAAGGTTTTAAGCAAGTGTCCATGCAACAATTATGTTTTAATGATTCAATGTCATAGCAAAATGATTTTTTTTTAAATTAAGGAAAGAAATTATGAAATATTCATATTTAAACTTGAAAATCAAAAATAAACATACCAATCCTTGTCAAGATCACAATCACCACAAAAGTAAAATCTTCCAAAATAGCAAATTTGGCGGGGTGCTCCTTAAGCACCTCCTGTTTAGCAATTACACCCGCCACGTGTGAAAAATTAAGAATACACATATCTTTTCGAACAACCTAATACTATAAAACAATAATTGCAAATAATGTCATCTCTAGTGAAACATAATATTAAAATATGGTAAAACTTAGTGTAAGGCATTTCTGGTTATGGTTTTATATAAAGCTATTGGGTTTTATAAGACATTTCTCCATTCGATAAAGTTCAATCAGATCCATGAGCTTTCTAAACCATATTCATTATTACCAAAACCCGTCTATCAAAGATTGTAGCCACATTTTACAAAACTTTGCAATTTATTCTTGTGGAATCATTTAATTTTGAAGTGACCTAATGTACATTGTCGGTCTCCATTAAATCTTATTTTAAAAAGTCTGCACACTCCGTAAAATTTTCAATTTCACTTCAAACTGACAAAATTTCTATGTCCAATAACTCCATCTTTGTATCTTTTAAAGGAATTATTAATAGCTATCACATCACAAATTGCCTGGCCATATTATAATGATAAAACAAAGTGGTATTGGACACCTTTCAACCTTAAGCCTGTTACCAGGTGCCCAGTGCCACGTTCTTTTAAGAATACAAGTTTTTGAGCAGAGACTGAAATGTACATTAGGTCAATTCTTAATAAAATGATGGCACCAGAAAAAGTTGCAAAGTTATGTAAAATGTGGCTGCAATCTTTGATAAACGGGGTTTTAGTAATAACAAATATGGTTTAGTAAACTTCTTTTGCCATATAATCACGAATAATAGGTAAACACTACTACATAATATAGCCGAGGTCATAGAAAACCAGAAAAAAAGGAGAATCACGGATATAAGAAATGCTTTCGGATTGAGAATATAAACCCCGTAGATACTTATGTTTAGCTAAAATAAGTAGATATGGACAGCAAAGGACGGATTGAAAAGTGAATTGCTAACATTACCGGAGTTGCAAAGATCGATGGAACAATGGGTATGATGATATGAGTAAAGTGTTCAACTGACAAATAGAAAGAGATCAATGTTATAAAAAAACATTTTTGAATTGAGGCAATAGAGAACTGATTAAATGCGCTGTGTAAATCAGTAAACATAAACACAAACATAATTATTATATCACAATAACAAAAACGAAGTTAAAAACGGCAAAGTTAAACACGTAAACATTGGCAGGGGAAAAATCCGGGTGCTCGGGAAGGGTAACCGCCTCCTGTCACCACGTGAAATCAAAATTGAGAGTGAAAGTAGTAACAAGAAAAGTCATTTCAATTCAGACCGTTTGGAAGGAAATTGAACAAACCAATTTATTGTTAGAGATTAACAGAAACCAAAGAAAGCTGATCATAGTAACCACTCTCTGCCATCCCATCAGGTACTGTTCGACAAACAGACCTGTGTCACCTTAATGTGTCTTTAATCATTTTAAGAGGAAGGATGTAGATTTATATGCATGTCCAAGTAAATGGTTTGTAATTTTGAAGATGATTTTAAGGATTTGTCCAAAGACTGACTGACACTGCCTTCCAAATGACAAAGTGTTGATTATTTTAAATGTTTAGAGTGCGTAACACTTACACAATTATTTTTGCGCATTGTCTTATTTGCAAATATTTTGGATTTCTATCAGTTGACTTTTAGTCTTTTGCAGAGGGTCCAGTCGTTGTTTTAATAGTTACGATGTGTTTTATTCAAATGTGGTTCAACATAAAATTCAGTGCCTTCACCCTCACTTTCCATACTTGACCCTGTATTCTATATTTGTAGTTGTGATCTAGTATGTTTCTTAACTTAAATGCGGCATTCATACTGTAACTTTTCAAGTATAGTAATTTACCGAATTGCTAGTGTTCTTCTTGTCATTCTATGAATACAGAGTAGAATTTAAACGCATGCATATGGTTCATGACATTGCTTTTTTACCAATCTGAAAACATATCCGTTCACTTACATTTGTACTATTATTTGCATACATGCCTCAAATACTAGTTACCCTTTTGTGAATTCATATGACAATTTTTTATATTTCTTCTTCTAATGCAAAAAGGTAAGCTATGACTTCTTAGCCTGAGAGGGTTTCTATGTTCATATTTTGGAGACGGGGAAATCAATTGATTCATGACAGCTACCAAAATTGACATTTTCGAAATATTTTCATGTTTTTAATGATTTTAGTGTAAGTGCATTGAATCAATATCTGATATTTGAAAGTCAATGCCTATATAACAAAAATACAAACAGCGAAGATTCTTTTTTGCCATAGCACATTGAATTGAAAATGAAAGAAGTAGGCATTTTTCTATGAATAATTAGACCAATCTGCCATTAAAATGATGCATTTTGTAAATTATTTTGTATCCTTCAAGCTTCTTTTTCCATTCTTACAGGCACATTTGCTTGAAACTTCCATTAGAAATACTAATTGTTACATATTGGCTAAAACAGGGTTTTCAATTTTTTGCAATTTTGGGGTAGGGGAAATAAATTTATTCGCCTCATCTACAAGCTTTGCTATTTCCGACAGTTTTTGGTGTAATTAGACTGTTATATGTCAAGGAATTACATCAATAGATAACAGTCGAGATTCAATGCCTAAATAACAAAAATACAAGAGGCAAAGTTTCTTTTTCTTACAGCATTTTACATATAAATGAATAAAATAAGCAATTTTATTATATTAGTTAGTCTATCTGTCCTTAAGCTAAAGCATTTCACAAATATTTAAAATCCTCGAAGCTTGTTTTATCATTGTTGCGGTACTTTTGCTCGAAATCTTCATTAGAAACACAAATCGGCATATATTGCATAAAAATGGATTTTCACATGTTTTTCAATTTTGGGGTAGGGAAAATAAATTTATCCGTTTCGTCTATAAACTTCGGTATTTCCGATAGTTTTTTATGTTGTCAGACTCAAATATACCATGGCAATACAAAATATATAAATCTCGAGATTCAATGCCTATATAACAAAATTACAAGAAGTAGAGTACAAATGATTTAATGAAAACTCATTTTCCAAACTATTGTTACATGAAAAGTGCAAATTTTTATATAAAATCACCAAGCACTCTACATATAATTGTTTTATAAATATGTCGGGAACAGACGGGAGATGTAACAAACAATAATGATTTGTTTTAAACACTTATCGGCAAGCATGGGCCAAAATAATGAATTTTTGACATTTTCGTATTTTTGGGGTAGGGGAAACATAATAATTTGCTACGGTATTAAGGTTCCATATTTCGAAGTTTTGTAACATTTTTATCTACAGCACTACCAAGGCTTTATAAAAATATATAGTTTGTCATATTCAATGCATAAATAACAGATTTACAAGAATCGAAAGACGGTAGATATGATAAAAACGCAGTTTACAGCATCTATTTTATCGCTTATTTTATAATTTTGAGACAAAATCGGAAAACTGTCAGGATGTTTTGCGTTTTTATCTATTATGTGTCAACAATGAAAGATAGAATGAACATTTTTGTGTTGTTTTTGCCACAAAATGCTTCAAAATCTGGAATTTTTATTTTTTACCAAAATTTAACATTTGCAGAGGTTTTTCTTCAAAAACTGTTTCTGATTAAAAAATCGGAAACGATTTGACGCGTAAGAAATAGGTTTTCAGTAACTAGGGACATTTTCCTACAAGAATCAACCTTCAAACCTTTTGGCCTCGTTCACCCGGATTTTAGCCATGATCTCTTGGACTAATAAACAATGCGTGTTTCTCATGATGTACACGGAATATGCACCTGTGTTCCCAATACAAAAATGTACTAGTCCATAATAAATATTTAAATTAAAGGTCAACCGGATAAATCAAAGTTGTTTGCCTATACAAGCATTGATAATACAAATATTTTCACCTGTTTGTGTATCATCCTTCCGGAGCAGCCGGCCTAACTTCCCTGGTAGACGTTTAACTAAATTGCCAGTTTTCAAAAATTTTACTTCGATTTTTGAGTTGTGATTTTTAACATGGACCAGTATGTTTGTAGTTTGACTGACCTAATGCATAATCAGTTGTTTGTGGATTTAACTCCTCTAGTTGCTGTTTATTCCATACATATTCTGATGTCTTATTTCTCTCTTCCTTGTCTCTTTTCCATACCTGAAATTAAAAACTCCATAAGTCAATACTATTTAGATTGTCTATCAACCTATATATCTATAGGTATAGGGAAGCAACATTGACCTGGCCGCTTGACTTTCCGTAAGAAATACTGTCACACACACACACACACACACATACATATATATATATATATATATATATATATATATATATATATATATATATATATATATATATATATACTCATAAAAATGACAGTCAATTTTATGTATTAGTTGTATGTATTTACTTCTAAACTGTAACTAATTTACAGTAGACACAAAAACTAACCAATTGGTTAACGGGGATTTGAACAAACGGTTCCGACCTTCATTGATTTCTGACTGTTGATGATTTCATGCTACCTTAAATCAGTATACAATTAAATATCGGCATGGAAACGAAAAGTAAATCTGAGATTAGTCATATGAATATCCTGAATCGAAGTCTTAAAATTTACTTTATTGATAGTTAAAATGCAATGTACCCATTGCGGTTATCTTATACATATACATATCCAAACCTCTTTGAACTGCCCTTGTATACATTACCATGCTAGTAAGGAAAGACTAAAATCACCTCAATCAAATCAATATCGTCATTTCGTTGTGCCCAGTTATTTTTCATGCCGTCTTTAGGGTCTATAGTATTTTGCTTCAAGAAATATCGTCTGCCGCCTCCAAAAAGCACCTGTTTGTTAATAAAAAAGTTTAATCAATTAGACAAGAAAAATCCTTATAATAAATAAAATAGTTCCTTTTTTTCAATCATGATAATATACGGTTTCTTTACTTTGTTACAAATTGTACATGTTATTCTTGCGACCAATCATAATAATTTTGCATTTATGTAATCATACTGTGCGCTAGTTAGTTAGGGCATGTCTGTAGAAAGTAAGGAAGTGGCATCATCAGAGCTGTTCTTAGATGGACAACCGGGGAAATACGGTACCAAAGGACAGGCCAAAAACAACCTGGCACAGAAAAGATGAGAGAGAACTGAAAATTCTTAACCTTACTTTGGGAGAGGCATAGATCAAAGCCAAGAACAGAGCTAAGTGTTGACGCTATGGTTCATCGGGATCAAACAGGGAAGTTGGTAGGTATAACTAAGTTCGACATCGTAAACAAACATGTTTCTGTTATAAAGATGATAAAAAACAAAACATGATAAACATATTATGTACATAGTCTAACATTAGATACACAAATGAATATACCCTCTAGCTAAGTAGGAGCACTTGCTTCTGGATTCTGGTTCGGACATGGAGCAGTATGTTTTTTGTTTTTGTTTTTTTTTTTTTGTTTTTTTTTTTGATGCAATATAGTTTTCGTAAGAATTGTCATCATTGAAGCGAAGGTACTTAAAGCTTTTTTTCCAAATGCCACACTTTTTGAACTAATAAATGATTATTTTATATCATGGTTCTTACATCAATATGACTGTTGTTGTATATCAGTTGGTGAGCTATGTCTTTGCAGTCTCCTTCTACATCCGACATTGAATCAGTTCCTTCCCATAACCGATTCACTGATTTGGCATACCCAGCGGCTGGGGTAGCATGGGTTATCCGTGCAGTTGTCACAATGCCAACGGACTTTCCTGGAAATTATCAAATATTTACATTTGCATTAAATTTCCTTCAATACTGAAATTGATCTTCGGAAGAAATAATTAAAAAAAACAATTGTTTTACTTGTTCTTTGACGTCATAACAAATTCATAGTTGTTTATGTCAAAAAAGTACAACGTTGCGTAGTAGTTACCTGGTAGTTTTATTTCTGCACACAGAATGTTTGTTAACAAGCCACGATCTACATTTATATGGTTAGCATTACAATTTTTTGAGTGACTCAGATAAAATTATAATTTCGAATAAAAAAGTATGAATAGAATTGCAATGAAGTTTTAATTCATTTTGCGCCTAACGCAGTAGAGTTACACACCAGTACTAGTAGCCCGAATACAACCCATTGCTTAGATATATCCATACACAGTACAGATCTGTCTAATGTTTAACACTGAGCTTAATTGATTCAACTGCTGAGGGTCGAGATATAGCGAAGTACAGTACAGTCATGTCGAAAGGTTAACATTCAGCTAACGAATTAGTGCTGGATCGACAGCTAGTCTCGGAACCTAGTTAAATCTATCTCGATCGCTTCTCGTTAGCTCTTTTCGGCTACTAAAGATTGATAGAATCCTACACCGGTAACAGGGTAAGACAGAGATTTCTCAAACGAGGATGAATATTTTCTTGTCCAGAACGAGCTTTAGCATGTTCTGGACATTAAAAATATTCATCCGAGTTTGAGATATCTCTGTCTTACCCTGTTACTGGTGTAGGATTCTTTTTCTCACACATTTGCAACATAAAACATGATTTGTAAACGAAAAGTTGCATCAAATGTTCAATTTTCATGTCACCATTCCTGCCTGCTGAACATGACGTAATCGATTTTTGTTGACGTTTTCACGTAAAATGATTGTGACGTCATCAATTTAGCGTGTGTAAGTGATTGTGACGTTGCGAAATTATTGGTTGACTTCGGAACTTTTCTCAACTTGTTAAGTCCTCTCAACGATAAATCCAGAGCAGATATTACTACGCGGGAAATTCAGCGTGTAGGCTGTCTCAACCCTAGGGTGAGACAAGGAAATCCCACATGGGTAAAAACGCGGGATTTCTATGTCACAGGTGTGAGAATAATAGAATCTATCACAACTTGTGGTGCCAGATAGGGAAATTCAACCCGAGTTCTAATATATTTGGTCCAGAACGAGGCTTGCCGAGTTCTGGACCAAATATATTAGAACGAGGATTGAGATTTCCTTGTCTGGCACTACAAGTAGTGATTGATTCTATTTCTTGCATCAAAAAGTACAATTTTTCAATTTAAAATCAATTTCAACCTTCGATACACCTCCGATTTTGTTGATAAAATTTTGCGGGAAAAACGGCGTGTAGGTTATCTTGCACAGGAGGGTACAAGATGGAGATATCTTGCACCGCTATTTTTATGGATTTTTCTATCTGGGGTGCAAGAAATCTATATCTTGACTACTCTTCAGCGAAGCTTTGATTCCTCTCGTGTTAAGCTTTCGACAGGTTTGTACTGTCGTGTGCTACTTTTGAACTTTTTTAAAATAATGCATTCAAAAGTAGCACATGACTAATAGAATCTGTCACCTGTTTGTGACCGATACCGGTTGATCTCAGTCGAGGGTGATGTGATGTAACATATATCCCAATCGAGGCTTTGCCTTTAAAAATAATCCCATCGACAACTCTTCAAAATTTTAAAATAACGATTTGTATTCAATGCAAATATAAAAAACTCTGACAATGAAATATTTTGAATAAAAAGTAAAATAAAACACATTATGTGAAAAGTAAATAAAGAAACGCTTTGTTTTGATGACGTCAAGCACAATGATCGGTTACGTCATCCTGATTGTTTAACTGTCGCGTGAGGCAGTACCAGACAAACTGGACAAGACAGAAAAATCTAGCACTGGTGTGCGCGTGAGATTTTTCTGTCCGAGGTACGAGAAAATTACAGTGCAGTAGGAGTAGAGATGAGCTACCGATTCGGCACTAATTTGTTAGCTCAATGTTAAACATTAAACATGGTTGTACTGTGTAAAAAACAAACGTTCCAATGGTGGACAGACAAAACTTCAATCGCCCAAAGAAAAATATTTACCTTCGACAGGCGAACTAGGTAACTGTCCTCCGATTGGGATTCAAACTTAGGCGCGGAGAGGCGTTGAGATAGTAAAAATACATTAAAATTGACAGATGTCAGCATTTTCAAAGTTCTGTTTAGACAGTCGGTCAGTTCAGACATTGATATTGTTCATCAATATTTACCTTCATCTTTAAACCATTCGTACACACAGGACACCTCTGTCCCTGGCTGAGTAGAACAGTTATTATAAACTGCCCCTTCGTCTAAACCAAGTGTGTAGTAATTGCTCTTCACGCCGCAGAGAAATGCTGTAGATGTAGCTCCGGAATCAGGAACTTGTTTATCTACCGTGTATGTCTAAAAAATAAAAATACAGTACAGACCTGTCGAAAGTTTAACACCGAGCTAACAAAGGGGAGTCGCTGAGTGGCCGAGATATAAATAGTTAGTGACACAAAAGTAGTCCGCAATTACGGATAAAATTTCCAATCACCGCTTAGGTTGGAATCTTACTCGGGAATATCATAGTATTTGTCAGTTGCTTGCCGAAAATAGGTGGTTTCCTCTGTCAATCGGAACTGACCACCTTGAAATAAGTTACAGTATCTTGAACAACTCGTAAACATACCAATGCATCTACCCAAAGACAACTCGTACCCAACGAGTTAAAAAGTAACGGATTTCTTTTTAATATAAGGAAATTTGAAATCATTGTTTTATCTTTAAATTTTATTTAACTGTATGTGCGTGTGCTTTGATGGCGAAATTAATACCCATTAGGCTTTAAAAAATACTCCATTTCTGATTTTTCCCCTTGGGTACGAGTTGCCTTGGTGTAAAAACGCGTGGTGCAAGTTGTCTCGTATGAGTACATGGGTTGAGCTTTTACACTTAGCTTCTTACCTTCGATAAGGCCAGATTAGGGAATTTTTCAAACTCTAGTACGGTTTCTTCGCCAGAGTTCCCCTGTTGCTGACCACGGAGTATTCTTGCAGCTGTTATTGTGGATATCCCCATTCCATCTCCAATAAATAATATAACGTTTTTAGCAACGTTCGTGTTTAGTCTTTTTTGAATTGCGTTCTTTAGAGTTTCTTGAGCCTGGCTGTTCCAATCTGTTTTACCTGCGTAAATAAATAATTTCAGCAATGTTTTCAATATTTAGAAATGATTCGTGTTTCATTGGTTCGCATCATATTCTGTATATGAATAAGAAATATTTTGATTGATTGATTGATTGATTGATTGATTGATTGATTGATTGATTGATTGATTGATTGATTGATTGATTGATTGATTGATTGATTGATTGATTGATTGTGTTTTTCTGTCCCAGTCAACAATAATTTTTACCTATATCAGGACGGCCTATGAACCAAAAGTGGCAATATTTTTCAACCTTTGCAGTGCGTTTGGGGCAGTTCCTAACGTTCATTGCCTGATGGGTCGTAAGTCCGAAAGACTCCGTGACTTTCATTTTTGAATGCCCAGTGCTTGACGAAAGAACGGTCACTACTTACTTTCAAGTCTTGTTCAGACGCCACGACCTCCCACATACGAAGCGAGAGCTACCGTATTGATAGATTCGCAAAAGATGAAAACAACTACAAACGAGTGATGTTGATGAGACTGGTTTGTTTGAATCATTGTAATTTACTTTTAAATTAATTTTGATTTTTATACTAATATACAACTTATATACAATGCTATGTATCATGGCTAGTCCTATTTCATAAAATACTCCACAAAACTGTTGCAATCCCATTACCAGATTATATAACGAAACCTTCAAAGAACACTAGGCGATACCATCAGCGGCGTCTTGTAAGGTCAACAGGTTAACAATATAAGAACAGTTTTTTTTATCTGAACAATAAATGAATGGAACGAACTGCCGGAAAATCTACTAGATATAGAGGAGTATGAGGCTTTTAAATCCAGCCTCCTCCAATATACAAGTTAAAAACAACCGTTTCAATTTTTATCCTGCACCATGATCACAAGCAACACTGAATGACGTCACCACCAAGTATACTGGAGAGATGGGTCAAAAGACATTTTACCAGTTAACTTAGTAGAAGTAGAAGTACAAGGTAGTGTTAAATTTTAACGGGTTTTGTTTAAATTATAAATAAAATGTTCACATTTTTCCCTTTCACGTTTTAACATATGTATTTAACAAAAACTTTATATCAGGTTAGAAATAACATGTTTTATTTTCTTTAACGGAAACCCTGAGGGGGAATATTTGTCGGACAGTATAAAATTCATATAAAAACGGTATATGAAAGATATTCGATCATCAACCGGTGATGTGCTTTAACCATATTGAAATGTCCAAGATTGAAATGACATTAATGATGTCTAGAGTTTGACATACATCCCCTAAATCCACTTCTATATCGCCTTAAATAACGTTTTTATTATCATTAGAAGTCATTGTATGGCATGGAATTTAACCTATCTATGTAAAAAAAACTTGAACATCCTTGGCCTGGTCGGAAACACGAGTTAAAAATGAAAAGTGAATGTTCTTAAGTTTTTTTCATTAAGACATGATAGAAATGATGGCAAAAACTTGTACACTTTGGCACCGAGACACTGGTGACACTGGCGTCACTGTAGTTATAATATGCATAACATGCAGCTGGTGTACCTTACAATAACTTAAATAATCATTAAATCCACGTGTTTCAGTGCCTGAATAAGCTCGATTCTAGAGTCGCATTCCACTGACCTTTGCCGCCATCCGAATATATACATAATCATTACTGAGAAATAATGAAATAATAAAAAACATGAGTCAGGGAATTGTTTATGATATAATGATAAATCATGTCCATTTTCCAGAATAGATGGATAGAACTTTCAGTTTACCTCAAACACTACTCGTACTACTGTACTACTAGTATGTTAACTAATATTAGCTCCAGGCACAAAGAATAACAAGAACCATGAATGACGCGAAGTTTTGCCAGGGCACGCATTGAATTGTCATGTGCTACTTTTGAATTTTTATGAAATAATACAATTCAAAAGTAGCATTTTGAATTGTATTATTTCATAAAAATTCAAAAGTAGCACATGACAGAATTATTAGTATACGACCCTACGCGGTAATTTTTATGTAAAAGAACCCAAATATATTACATACATAGTGAATGAATAGTATCACTTACCTTCGGTTGTTGATATACAAACAAAGGAAAATAAAACCAATCCAAAGATGCACCAAAATTCTTCCATTGTGAGTATTTTCGTAGTTTTGAAAAAAATCCCTATGTATCCAAATATCAGAGCATTTTGTAAATGTTGTAGTCACAATACAACCAGAGACGTGTAAATGACTTGTTTAGTCTATGATGGAACCACTAACAATGTCAGAACAATATTGTATACCATTTATCATATGTGGCAGTATGGTACATGTACATAACTGTCAAACTAAATGATTTTTTTCCTTGGTTGTATAGAGCGTATACAGGTAACTTTGTCAAAATGTTTCTTTATCAAATTATTTCACGCACAACAGAGTTCATATTCTGTTCATAAAATCCAGTTTCACGACCATTTCTTTAGTTAGATTTTGCTTAATTTAAATCTGACAACTTTTGGTATTTTTTAAAAGTACTTCAAATAATAAGTTTTTAAACATTAGAATATGGATGTAATAAGCTTAGCGTGAACTTTACTTCAAAATGACACCTTAAATTCAAGAATATCTTCAAAACTATTAAAAAGATTCGGATTTTCAATTTGTCAGATTTAAAATTCAGGAAAATCTTATTTAATAAATGATTGTGAAACTGGGTACTTGTTCCAATTTGACAATCATTCCTTAACTTTAAACTGGTAAAATTGAAATATTAGTATAATAGTTTTGCAAATTGTTAAGATATTTAGGAATTCTGGTTTTGAAGATCGCTTAAATTTTATAAATCTGCATTTAGATTCCTCAAAATAGATATCCATAATTCCAACAGAGGTTGTCCAAATGTAAAGTTTAAGAAAAGGATAAGCTGGAGCCGTTTCACTATTGTTTCTTAAATACAACTGTTTTCAGTTTTAAGCGGTCTTCAAAACGACATCTTAAATTTATTTACTTTGTTACGAGTAGTCCAACTAATCAGTCCACTAAACTCAAATTTTAAGTTTTGACTTGTTGGGGGTCTGTGCATCCCCAACAAGTAAAAAATTAAAAATGGGGTTTTGTGCGGCTGATTAGTCGGACTAACTCCCGAATGACACTGTCAGCGGATTAATTGTAAATGGTTGTTGATTCGAATCTTAACCGGGTTATGGACATTTTCAGAAATGATTTTCATTTCGTCTCTCTACTGGGACTGTAAAATCTCATTACTATAATAGTCTTTAGGAAGATACTGAAACCGAGTTACCAGAACTCAATCAATGGATGTTAAAAATACTGGTTTGCAGAGTCACATGTGGCCGTTACAGAAGACGCTTCACAGCTAGAAACGAATGAAACAGAGTGAGCAAGGTAAGTCTGAGTCTTGCCAATTGCCATGCAACTAGACACTACAGTACAAGTCTATGGAATGTTTAACACTAAGCTGAATAGACAACTTGTTGTCTAGATCCCTACATATTTCCGTATGCGTCTCTTTTAAACAGCAGACTATCCATAGATCTCGGCAACTCGGCTGCATTTCATTTGCTAAGTGATAAACATTCGACAGGTCTGTACTGTATTTTTCCTGTTTACCCGTTGAAAAAATCATCGCCAGTGCACGTGGTCTCTGTGTTTATTGATATCACACATGGCTTATATATACTGTATCAAGTACAGGCTATAGCCGTAAATTTATTTTGTAGTAGTTTGCATCCGGTTCCATTTCCTCACTTTAGTTTATTTTAGAATTGTTTACGCATGCGTTAGATAAAGTAAATGTCGGTATCGTCTTAGTCGGCTCAAGAAGACTAGCCTTCAGTCGTTATACTTAGTACCCGTCTACTCATTTTAACGTGGAACTATATCAAACTTTTTTGGAAAAATACTTACCACTTCGGATGGTAACATCTCGATATAAGTGATATATTCTTGTGCGAGATGTAAAACCCTTTGCAATCAATCAAGCCAAGTAGCTTCTAGAAACAGTTGTTAGAACAACGAAGCTCGCCTATTAAAACACGTAAGCATGTTAATGAAACACAACTAGCATTTAAGCTTTAACGTTGATCTTCAACGTCAATATAGCATGACCGTTTTTATACATCTAGGGGACTCAGTGGCCGAGCGATCTAAAGCTCGCTTAAGGATTACAGCGTCTCTTATCGTCTAGAGTCGATTCCCACTAGGGACAGATCCTAGAGTGAGAAAGTTTACCAGTTTGCTTATCGAAAGTCTGTGGTTTTGTCTGGGCACTCAGGTTTCTTCCACCATTTTTGAACTGAATGCCTCGGTATAAGTCAAACTATCTTGACTTGGGCGTAAAACGCCACTCAAAAAATTATAAAAACACTTACATCTGAAAGGGCAAATTACGATTTCGATTTTAACATGCCAGTTTTGACACTGAATGTATATCATTAGACCAAGTCTTGCAAAACTGTATGTATTGTTTTAATTTGACGATAAATAAACAAGACAAATAAACAATATAACAGCCGAGTGACAAACACATCAGCATACATTTAATAACAGTTTACATTTAATTTATATTTGCTGTCAAAATGCATGTTTTCATATACATCAATGTTAACGCTTTTACATACATTGTAATTATACTTAGACAAAGGCTAAATTCAAGCGAAGAACATGCATAAACTGTCTATTGTATTGCAACTTTTATTTTGTTTTTTTTAATTATCAGAAATTACTACAACAATAGTATATTTGTAATTGTTTGAGGGTACAGAATGAAACCATTTGACCCTTTTTTAACTGCCGTATACTGGTTCAGACAAAGTTGCCATTGTCAACCTTAAGTTAAAAACAGCAGCATTTGTAAGAATACCATCAGTCATAGTCCATGTTGTATGTCGTATATGCAAACACCAAAGGACAAAATGTTAAGACTATTTCTAAACTTCAAGGAGCTACATTTAATTTTTAAACGTGTTCGCACCTGTAAGGCTCGCATAAAGCAGCATAAAGGCCAGAAAGACCTGACTTGACAAAGCGTGTACCTCCACGCCACTTTAATGACGCAACAATCAGCAGTTGGATAAATTATTTCTTAATCTGTGTTGAGTCAATGAACATACAGTAAGTTTAAGGTCAAATCAGTGTCGAATGGGCAGCTCACCTATACCCCTCATACCATATACCTCGACAGCTTTTTGGCAGCTGCTACTTATTTATTGGCAGCTATTCGACTACTTGTTATCCAAAACTGACCATTCGGCAGCCAAAATTAGACTCGTTTTCGTTAGCTCATTGTTAAAGTTTCGACACACCGGCCATGTATGTTTCGATGGCGGGAAACGCCTTGAATTGACACCAGTTGAAAACCTTCCCGGTTAAATTTAATCTGTTTGCCTGCATTGTAAATATAATTACACCATCGGAAACTCAAAATCGTTGGGTTTGGTTATAGTATTGCTTCAAATAAACAGGCATTGTTGGAGTAATCTCCCTTTAACAGTTCATCATATATCAATGCAGAGTTTAATTTATTGCAGTTCCAATTTGAAGCGCATTGAAACTTGTGTATTGCATTATTAAAGTTAAAAGTTTGTGTAATAGCACCAATAACTGGACATTATACGATGTTCAGCTTGTTGTAGATCTAGAAGTAAGTAGGGCCTGTCGTGTTAACTCTTCAAATGCCTGCAATATAAAAAACATAAGAATAAGAGGTGATATATTAGAGTGTATTGCTGTTGTGTAACAATCAGTCTTTTTTTAGGGATTTAAGTATAATGCGAAGCGTTATTTAAACACAAATAAAATAACTTCATTGATATTATATAAATCAATTAATAGTCAAAATTTTACCATACTAGTATTTGCTTTAAGTAAAAAAAGTTGTGTTTGCTCTTTTTATTGAATATAAACACAATTCATTTACGGTTGAAGCTAAAGATTTTGTAATTTTTATTGCTAATGAAAATCATTGGTCATATAATAAAACAATTATTGGCTTTTGATAAAGTAGTAATCAACCTCAAAAACAGGATATTCAATTCGCCCTCAGGCATAGGTAAATATCAAATTTTTGAGGTTGATAAATCCTTATATCTACCTCATCAAAAGTCAATAACTGTATAACACCATATCAATTGGAGTGAAAAAATAAGAACTAGTTTTCCCGAATGTAGTATTGTACTCTGACAGTGAAACAGGAAAATTGAATCCTAATTAGGTGCGGAATGCACCTCATGAAAGCCATAATTTGGAGAGACATGTTTTTCTTATAGTGTTTTTCTTATAGTGATCTGAGGCAGCATGCAACATTATATCCTTTCGTTATAAATGTAATGCAATCTAAAAGAGAGAATTATATTGAAAATGTTATTCACATTACATTGTATATATAGATTACAGTAGTTACCTCGATCTCCGCCATGACACTAGGATCTATTTCCCGTCTTGGCGAAGTAAAATTGGAACCATTTTCGTTTTTGCGTGAAATTCTTCTTGGACTAGATTCATCATACTGATCAGCGAAGGACAAGTCTAATTTTAACTCATTGTTGTTAAGTTTGTCTTTTGTGAGATCCGTTAAACTGCCTGATTTACATTTATCACTGTCACTGTCTTGACCTCCATCAACAAGGTCATCACTAGGGAAACCACGTGACTCTGAGGTAGGTGATTCCAAATGTCCATTTAAAATTGGCACTGAACCGTTTTCTTTTTTATGTCTGTTTTTGAACGATTTTGAGAATTTTTTCTGAGCTTTTTGAACACTGGATTTCAAATTTGAGCCGTTTTTGTTGCTATCTGAATCCTTTTTGGAGTCAATTATCCCGGATTCATAATTGTTTCTTTGTTCGAGGTCACTTGACGTTTTTCCCACTATATAATTATGTGAACTTAAATCTTGATCAATCTTCTGAAGTTTATCAGTTAGTTCTTTTAACTGTCCTTCTAAATGTTCATTTTTACTTGCTGGTTGTTTCTTTTTTCCACCAAAATTGAAGAATTTTTTATTTGATGTTTGTTGTGGCTGCATTTGCTTCTGTATAACGTCAACCTAGATAAAAATATACTAAAAATTAATTCTTCATAAGCACACTAACACAAAAGAATCATCTTCTATACTGTTAATGGTTTTACTTTCTACAGCAGGTCCATCAGTATAAAATCTTAACTTAAAGTATATATCAATGCATGTGCTGATTTTGATTTTTCTAATATGCTGATTTTGAATTATTATTATTAAATTAATGCATTTTAAACTACCACCCAAGTCTCTCTCTCTCTCTCTCTCTCTCTCTCTCTCTGTGTGTGTGCATGTGTGTGTGTTTCTCTCTAGTATTAATACCTTTATTTGTGCAGACATCCGCCGTTGACGTAATTTTGTGACATCACTTATTAATTTTTCGTCCGATTCTGGACTCCATGTTTGTAATAATCGGTCTGTTTCTGGTTGCTGTAGTTTGTTCTATAAATATAAATTACAACAACTAGATATATATATATATATATATATATATATATATATATATATATATATATTCTATAATTGTACATGTACTTATAATTCTATATATTTTGATTTGTTTGTAATTAGTTTTGGTAACCAAATTTATCCTGAACCTTATCGATAACATTTTATAAACAGAGTTATCGCTCTTGGATCATGAAAATGTCAAATCGACCAAAAATGGACTGTTTCACACAATGTTTTGCGGCCCTTGTTTCTGTTGCAGTTTCATAGTCCTTTGTGATATTTCTGTTTTCTTTTATTCGATCAATGAGGTTTGCTAGTGTACTACGAGATACCCTTTAAAGTTTGTGGAACAAGAGCATAAGTTGAGGGTTACTTGTAAACGCCGTTATGGTGAGAATTGGCGAAGAAAGCTGTTTAAAATATTTTGCAAAAAGATTGAAGGGGCATTGATCACATGCTATGCATTCGAACCCAAAATTAAGATTATTTGCAAAATAACTTTCAATATCAGAACATTTTTTTTAAGTTGCATAAATGAAGTTCGCAAGCATACCATATGATCAATACTCCTTAACATTTGTGCGGAACGTTTTGGAAACTTCCCGGAGTAACGTCATTTTTACGTTAGAAGATGAAATGAAGCGATTCCATCTCCAATGGAAATAATTGTCATTACATTTGATATAAGCTCCATAATTTCTGATTACCGGTTAATTCACAAATTACACACAAACACTTGCTAATGGTTTATGTAATACTATGATAATTACCTTTTGTCTTGAGGCTTGTTTGCGTTCTAGTTCATGTTTCTGTCTCAGCATTTCAGCCAATAACTTCTGTTTTACTGAGTTACATTTGTCTTGGTACGGTTCTAATGGTACATCTATAATAATAATAATAATAAACATCATCGTAATAATAAATAAACGAATAAATAATAAAATGTCCATTTTTAATCTATCTTCGAATAGTGAGGAAAAATAAAATTTCACATTATATGGAAAATCTAGTAAACAACTGTTTTTGCATTGTAATATGGAAAAACAGTGGCATCATAGAAGAATGAGATCATGATCCTAAAAACATCTGCTTTACTTTGTTTGCAGTGACTAAAATTTTATTGGAATATTCTAGTAGTGTGTGTGTGTGTGTGTGTGTGTGTGTGTGTGTGTGTGTGTGTGATCGTTTGTATCTACTTACCTGTATTAAAGACTTCCTCGTCAGGTACACCATTAGCACACGGTAGTTCACCCGTAGCTTTATCCAGTGTTTCTAACCAGTCAGACATTTCTTCACGACTATCTACTGACAAATACGTTGATGCATACTCCTACAATACAAGTACATGCTCTATAAATCACGGAGTAGATGATTTAAAAACTGCAACAAAGGAATCTGGGTGTTCTAACATTGTACAGTACAGGCCCTAGGCCTGTCGAAAGTTTGATTCAACGCTTACAAAAATGTGCCGAATCGGTAGCTTAATTCGGCCTCTCGTTGGCCATATGTCGACAGCAGCTGTAATATATCACTCGACAGCTTTTCGATCACTACCTATCCATACCTCGCCCACTCCGTATCCGAGCTTCGACTCCTATCCGTAAGCCCAGTGTTAAACTTTCGACAGGTCTTTACTGTCCTGACACTGATTAAGCCAGGATTGTATTCAACATGAAATGGTTCTTAACTTGTCTCTACGTTGTTATGTAACCATCTGCATACATGTCATCTTACATCAACCCATGGAAGAATATAAAAACAATTTTTTTTTTACCAAGTCAAAATCTATCTAATATACATATATATATTATATATTTAATTAGACATTATCTCAGCTATGTGGTAAATTGGTCTGACATTCATTTCCCAAGCTGCAATTTGCAACACTTGTATAACAGTAAGTTGCATAAATATAGAGAAAGAATGTTTTTTGTTGTAGCTAGATTGTATTTTTTATAATTATAGAAGAATGCTAAAAATGAACAAAATAAACATCCTACAAAAACTGAATACTTTTATAGTTCAACCTAATGCGTTGCCAAGTCTTAATGTAAACTCAAACGGACATCGTACATATGGAAGAGAATTAACCGAGCTGTTACTGAGAGAGAGAGAGAGAGAGAGAGAGAGAGAGAGAGAGAGAGACTCATCCGTTGATTGATCTGGGGACAAGTATTAGCTCTATCACCATTTTCGTGAGAGCACAACAAAAATGTGGGTACATATTTTGTGATCTTATGTCCCCAAATCTATGGTCGGTTGGTTGAAATGCTCTGAAACGTTAGTTTCAAAATGTTAAGTTAGATGGCAACATTTGATTGTCCCTGCAAAAAATCCCCCTATTAAAATACCGAAAATGAACTGGCGTATTTCTTATGAATTTCGCATATTTCATTATTTCATTTGTACCCATTTTACACTGTTTGAATATCCACAGAGGGGAGCATTGTGTATTACGTCCTAGTCAAAGATGTTTCACTTATATCGAGAATGACATATTAAAAATGATATGAAACTATGTTCTGAATATAACGTTCAGAAAATTCAAATATATAATATGATCTAAATTACACCTACCTCGTGCTGTAGTTGTAGAACAAATCTTTTCCCGCGGAATTTATCAATAAGACTTGTAAGTTTGTATCCGGTTATGTTGAGGATATCTGCAGTAACGTTATCATCTGGAGTTAAGTAGCAGAATAGTGTTCCTTCTTTCAAAACATACCAGTATCTGGATAAAACAATATTTATACACGATTTTTACTAATGATAAACCACTACAGTTGTAAATTAACAAACACAGACACTTAAAAATAATAAACTAAGTACAGGTGTATAATTTGTCAAAATCTAAAAACGATAAAACAAGAGCCAGGTTCTTTTATGACAAAATCTAGCTTTTGCTGAATTAAAAAAACACTAATTCATCCAAATAAATTAACAAAAAATCGTTGTGGGTTTTTTCCTTTAAAGCACTGCAACAGAAACATAATGTGATTCATTCTCATATATTACAAGAGGAAATTGCACTAGATACATTTTGGTACTTTTCACAATAAATGTCCAAGTTTCACAGGCGTTAAATCCAAGTCAATATGGATTCTTGAGCACGGGTTTGGTCCAAAAAGTCATTCATAAACAAATAAATAATAAAATCCGATACTGATATGCAAAAATAGCTTCTTTATACTTTACACTGAGATACACTCGCCAGTACCACGACTTACTGATTTTTTTAGATATCAATACACAAGAGTCTCTTAGTGAACCAGACTCGTCAAAATAAATTGCCAAACTGGGAAGGATTAAAACCATCCGCACGTGTAGCACATGTAAATATATAGATATCAAACGTCATGTTTCATCTGACTACATCATTTCGACTAGTGATAAATCAAATGATCCTGTTAAGTGATAATGATATACCATTATAATAACACCTTCATTTTAACCACCATCATAAACGTTTAACTTCACACAGCGAGAATTGTTTATACAGAAGTAAAGTAAGGATGCGAACTACCGATTAGTTATGTTTATATTTTAGTAATGTTCTATCTCTGGCCAGAGATATTGGAAAGCAATTTATTTGTTTTTGTCCCGTGTTTGATGCAATGATGTCTAGTTTGACGTGATTGCGATCGAGGGATTGTTTTGAAATGACTGAAATATGGTACACTTTTCAAATGTTTGGGATTCTAAAACTGTACGTCATGACCCCTTCGATACAGATTATTATGTTTTTAAGGAAACACATGTTGTTGTTGCTTGCGTTGTCTTTCTAAAACCTAGAAATTCTGCCATAACTGTTATTTACTGTTTTTAATCAATGTTCAACACTTTTCTTCTTCACAGTTTATCCAACTAGTATGACCACTAATAAATATAAAAAAGGTCAATTCCCGTTGGCCCTTTATGAGGGTGCTTAAATATTGCAACTACGTCTATATACATGTATATTTTAATTCTACGCATATAAACTAGTTTGTTTTAATATTTTAATTCGTCAGTTGTAACATAATTTTTAAGTCATTTTTGATTATTTTAAATAAGAGCGATTAAAATTAACATATTTTCAAAGCTTCGATATATATATGCCAGCTATCAATTATTATATAATATTGCTATGTGGCTACAAGCCTGTATATGAATTATACGAGTAGTGGGTGTAGCTAGCTAAACAGGTGCTTGCTTACCCTTTCGGAGCACCCAGTCCCACGTCACTGTCAGACGTTCACGTGTTAACTTAATCTGTTTTTCTTTGCTTTGGGATTTTGATTTGGACATGGATTGGTATGTTCGTTTTTTAATATACAATATGCTATGTACTTCTTAGTAGAAAATAAGTATTAACTTGCTTACTTGATCATAATCTTTTAAATTAGATTAATTAAACCAGATAAAATAGCTGAGTCAGCTGATAAAACGTTTAGTTTACGATGTATGTGTTTATGATCAAAGATAAACTGGATGAAAACCTTGTATCAAAGATTTAAGTACGAAAAACTGATTCAGTGGTCAGATAAACTATTTAACTGTTTACTTAGGGTTAGGGATGATCATGAGCTGTATCAAAACATATATCACCATAAGATGAAGTAAAACGTGAAAAACTGACCCATGGTCAGATACATTATTTAAATATGTAATCAGGGTTAAGGAGTTATGTCAAAAATGGTATCATGGGAAGAAGTGAAACACGAAAAAACTAGAAACAATGTTTGAAACCAGATTTTGTTATAAACTGTCATGTTTTAAAATACTATACAATGTAAAAATGTGCATCTATAGTCCCATCGAGTCCAAACAATGATCACTTGAAGTTTGCATTCATTAAATGTCGTATGGTCTGTTATCATTGAGAACTTATTTTTGTTATCAATATCAGATCTATTGCTATTAGTAAATGTTTCTATGAATTTAATTAAAGGGTTCTTACTTCAGACATTGTTTTCTAAATTATAAAACACAGCCACTTACGTAGAGCCTGAACCACAAATGGCTTTGCTCCATTTGAGGAATTTATCAACAGGTGGACTATTGTATAAGGCAAATACTAGTACGCAAGGAATAGTTCTAATAGCATACCTGATCCATTGGCCACTGAAACTCCTTCTTTCCATATAACCAGAAATGGTAATATTTTCAATATCTTTAGCGGCCAACTTTTTGACACATAATGGTTTATGTTTTTTCTTCATTGGTGTAGGCGATTGCTGATCAGGAGATTGCGGCGTCCCTTCAGCCATTGAGGTAGGTCTCACATTAAACGAATGCGATCTTCGAACGTCTTTTCCCTGAAAAATATAAAGAAAAAAATGTGACTATATGAATTGTCAATGAATAAGGCTATATCACAGAAAAAACAATTAATTTATTAGTTCAAACGGAACGAGAGATGGTCAGTAATTACTTAGGATTGCACGCCGTTCGAAACTTTTCATGGTCAAACTAAATTGGGTCCCAACAAGGCCTACATAGACGTTCAAATTATGGTTTGTTTCTTGTTCTTACATTGTTTGTTTTGCTGTATTTTGGTCTTTATCACCCTTGTTGTTGCCAGCTACATGTACTTCAGCTCCCTGGCTTTTTCGAACAACATGTACACTGTTGCAAATTGCAACTTCATTGAATTCAGCTCTCTGGCTGTTGCAAATTGCAACTACAAAGAATTTAGGTCTCTGGTTACTGCAAATTGCAACTTCCAAGAATTCAGCTTTCGATCTGGTTGTTGCCATTTACATGCTCATAGAATTAGGTTCTCTGGTTGTTTCAAATTGCATCCTCATGAATTCAACTCTCTGGCTGTTGTCAATTGTATATAAAATATACATAATTACATGTGCATAGAATTAGGCTCTCTAGCTGCCATTTGCAAGGAATCCAGCTCTTACTATCCAATCATAATCACATATAAAAATCCTTGCCATTGCAGTATGAATGTTAAATGAACGATATAGTGATTTTAAAAGCTGGCCGTGTAATGATTTATTGTAAAAAAGACATTTATAATGTATATATGTCATGTTTACAAGATCTAAGTGACAGACCAGACACGGTAGTTAGTTCATACAACAATGACATCTATAAACAATATATATCCGATGATAAATGTCAAACATGAACTTAAAGTACTCAAAACAATCGCTCATCAAATTCAAACAAAATACATGTACTGTGATGTTACTCTCACATCATAATAAGACTTCCAAAGGGTCAAGGTATTCCGGTAAGTACATTGAGACCATTGTGGGAAAAAATACACAATAGGGCCTTCAAAAGTTGCATTAACAGGCGGCATGTATGTAGAATGTTTAAAGATGTATATGGGGGAAAATATCTCGTATAAACAACAAAAAATCCTCAGATGGAGTTTGAGCTAACGCATGTTGTGTCTTAGTTACATATTGATTAAGACGTCATAATTTTGAAATAGGTTACGAGAAAAATAATTGTGTTTTTGGCACCAATCATTTTGATATTCTGATAATACAAATTTTGGGTTTACTTAAAACAATTCTCTTATGTACAGAAGAATTATTCTTAGCATAAAGACCATAAACATAATTAGTTTTATTTGCATGTATGTGTATGCATATAAAGTAAAACATCAAAACGTCATTTTGTTTTCAAACAGATCATTGTACCTTATTGCTATCAATAATATTCACCGATGTATGTGGATATTGTAAAATGGAATATAATGGTACAAAATAAAATTCACATTGCAAATCCGTCACTATTGATACTGTGCAAATACGTTAACCAGGTTTCGTGGTGGAATCAAACAAAGTCTTTGGTACGAACGATGAACAACAGACAACGACAATCTAAAAACAACATTATGTGGTTTTTACTTTTATCAAAACCATTAACGATAAGAATAAAATGTTTAACCGTATAATTACTAGTACATCGGAAAAAACACCAATTCATCTTTCTCGAAATAACTTAATGTTACCTACCTTCTATACAGAGAATCAACTGATTAAGTGTCAGAATTTTCCTGGGTGTTTTCGATCTAAACTTTATCTGACAAGAATAACCTAACAGGTTTTCATCTTCTATATATTTAAGTTTGTATATGAACCTCCAATTTAACATGGGTCTCAAACCTCAACTGAACCAAGAAGATGGTTTCAAAACATATGTAAAACAGGGTCTTTTGTGTTTTTGTGAGGGTAAAAAATTATCAATAAAGCCCACGTGTCAAAAAGAGAGGGGTCTACATCTGGCGATGATAAAATTGTTAACGGATTATAAAATAAACATATCAGGTTTTTAAATGTGAATCTAAACAAGTTGTTAGTGTTTAAATAACGTAATACTAAAATGTCATTAAAATGCATTAAACCTACAACACACTTAAGACTGGAATTTATCACAGAGTAGGTGGTGATTTATATCAACGTCAAATAGCTTTAATTAAAACCCATCTCTCTCTCTCTCTCTCTCTCTCTCTCTCTCGTTTAAAACAAGTGTTATCAGGTCACCTCTTTCTCTCCAAGTAAGTCAATAGATTATTTATTTCTAAGTAATCATAAACCTATGATTTATGTCCAAACTTTCGTTTTGATCTTCGTGTGGGTCTTCCATTTCTCACAGCAGAAGGCGTTTTAACTATAAAATAGTGAAGTTTGTTTACCATAAACTTATTCACTTTATTACATCTTTCAACTAATAACGTTTAAAAGGTGAGATATTTAATATTTGACGGTGTTTTGGGGTCCTTGGGGTTCCACTGAATAGTAAACACACAAATAAAACACAAGAGCCACGTCTTCAGCTACAATGTGTGCTTCTTCTAAATATATGACACGAACATGACACGTGTAGTGTTCAATTATATTCGTTTGATCGCAAGTAGTGGATTTTCTTGGCGGCAACATGTTATGACCCTTTGAGCAAGACCAATGCCACGATAGACCTTACACGAAAAAGGAACCTCTATACAAGTTCCATATACATGTAAAAAAATTTGCATTGGCTGCGATTTTGATAATAACGACTATTACTTAAAAGTAAAACAAAAAATCAAAAAGGCCTGATCCCCCCACACACACTCGACACTTTATATGTTGTTGTGGCCTCCGTGGAGTGATATAAAGCTCGCTCAGCCGTCACAGTGCCCGTGGTCGCCTAGGCTTTGAATCCCACTTGAACAGATCGTGCTGCGAGAAAGTATGACAGATTGTTTTTACGGTAACACTTATTTTTCCTATTCTAGTACTGACTGTCTTGATATAAGTTAAAGACTGGACTGAGGTGTAAAACATTATTACTCCACTTCACTACTTAGTATATAGTGCACTTATCAGGACCCCCAATTTATAATGAATTGGCACAAGATAGAAATCAAGATTTTCCGCAAGTGTTATAAAAATTCTTTGAATATTTGAATTTAAATTCTAAATCCTAGGAGAAATTTAAATTAAAAGTTACCCCGTACATGTCAAAGGTCACGCGTTTGGTAAATAAGTGGGTAGATATATTATGCATTGCTTATCAAATGTTATATTCGAATATCGGTGTTAAGGCTGTATCCGGGTATCCCGTATGTTACAGCAATACCACATCTGATGGAAACTAGCTGAATTTTTATATTTGTATTATAACGGTGTATATAACAAACATATATTCAACGCATCGGAAAATTCCTGTAGTTCAAAAACACTATCAATACAGCAAAAGAGAATTAACATTTAAAAAGACCAAGTATTTCAAAGGTTCACTTAATAATACTTAATATCAAACTATTGTATAGCCCTTTCTGGACGCCTTCAACAAATCAAGGTTGTTGAAATAGAGTTCTACTAAACGTGTTGGTATAACATCTGTGGTCTTGTACTGTTTCCATTTATTATAAATTCACAAACATTGTTTGCTGTTTATAATAAAGTATCTACCAATGCCATACCACAGATTGATAGATACAATATGCTCTCTCTCTCTCTCTCTCTCTCTCTCTCTCTCTCTCTCTCTCTCTCTCTCTCTCTCTCAGAACATCAGATATATACTATAAAAAAGACTACATTTCCTTTTAGATTAAACAGTCCGACTATAATCAATTGACATAAAACACTTTTATATACTTCCAAGATAACAAACTTAGAGATAAGAAAACTAATTCAATTACAAATACTTGGAAACACCGATTTCAAACCGATGATGAATGATAAAACTTAAAACCATTAAACCCGATATATTTCATTTATTAAAGGTTATGTATTTTGTGTACGTTATCTAATGCATCCATTATTGCCTATTTGTTAGACATATTTTGTTTTTCTCTCTTTGCTTGTTAAGATAAGAAAAATCAAAGACGACTTTGTGTTCTTGTTCGTTTGCTTCTACGTCATATACCAGAGACGTTTAATATCAATAATATACCACGTACGTCCCTGATCATACATTGACTGGTATATTTCAATGGGAAAGTATTTCAATAAGATTGTTTAAAAAACTAAATCATCTTTTAACAAAGTCATTTAATATAGGATTAACTAAAATGATAAAATTGCTTTTCTTTAAACAATTTATTGGAAAAATACACATTTAAAATTTTGTGACTGGTGTATGTATAACTAAATCATACCTGAACACAACTAAATGCTTCATAACGTAACCATCTGATAAAACCCATTGTCACTGCAACATCAGATATGCCACTTCACTTCAAATTATAATTGGCCTGACTATATTCAAACACACTTTGAGCAAAAAGACACCTCACAATCTTGTCACAAAAAACATCCAGCATTTAACATGCGCATTGCAGGAACTGTGCAATTTTGAAATAACATTTCCAACTACAATACAACATTTATTATACAATAATCCCATTTAACCATTCCTTTGCACCACAAGTCACATAAACATGTATATGTGCAACACCAATAGCAAAAAAAAAACATAATCTCTTTAACAAAATAATTAATTCAATTCCACGTAAACATATGCACGCAGGCTTAACTGGAATGAACAATATTCATTAAGGCTGGTCTTAAAATCAAAATTTAATCCGTTTTTGATGGATTAATGTAACAATACTGAAAAAGACAATAAATCCAATTGGCCTAACTATATGCAAACACGCTTTGAGCAAAAAGACACCTCACAATCTTGTCCACATAAAAACAAGATATTATGTCGATCCAGTAGTTAACATGCACATTGCAGGAACTGTGCAATTTTGAAATAACATTTCCAACACAAAACAATATTTATTATACCATAATCCCATTTAACCATTCCTTTGCAGAATCTGTCACGTAAACATGTATATGTGCAACACAAATAGCAGCTAATAAAACATAATCTCTTTAACAAAATAATTATTAGAAAAATTAATGCAATTCCACGTAAACATATGCACGCAAGCTTAACCGGAATGAACAATAATCATTAAGGCTGGTCTTAAAATCAAAATTTAATCCGTTTTTTGATGGATTAATGTAACAATGCTGAAAAAGGCAATAAATCCAAGATAAATAACCAACAGAATCAGTTAGTCAAATATACATTGCATTAAAATTATAAAGGAGTTTTTATTACCATTCTTGGCAAACTTCAATTCTCTCTTGCTTTAATAACAAGAGCTAAACGCTTAGTACAGAACAGACCTGTCGAAACTTTTACACCAAACTAACGAAGTAGTGCCAATTCGATAGCTCATCTGGGTCCTTTTAGTCAGCAATATCTTGACAGCTGCAGTTATCTATTTCTGGACAGTATTTTCGGTCACTAGCTATCCATATCTCGGCCACTCGACGACCGAGTTGTGGCTCCTGTTCGTTAGCTAAGTGTTAAACTTTCGACAGGTCTGTACTGTATTTTTCATACATGTTTGTATACCACGGCTATTCGATAGTTAAGCTTGTACTTAGAGACTTACTAAGTTTACCTAGTTCGTGTTAGTGTACTTTGGAAGAACTTTTGTTTTTCTTCCAGATATCAGAACTTTTAGATACGATCGCAAGAACATTCGTCAATATTATCTAAATCAAATTTAAAACGACCAGCTGTTGAAATAATGAAATAAAGTGAATGTTAAGAATATTAACTTAATTGACTTTATCTATTGAAAATAGTCTATAGATATGTCACAAAACCTTGTACTTGATATGGAGTTATCGGAAAATGCATACAGTACAGACCTGTCGAAAGTTTAACACTAAACTGAGGAATTGGTGTCAAATCGACAGCTAACACTAGAAGGGGGTTTTACCGGAATAATTGCGAAATTCCGGAATAGTAAGACACTTTCCGTAATCTTTGCAAAAATCCGGAATATTTAGATCAATTCCGGAATGTTTAGACCAAATCCGAAATAATCGGACCAAATCCGAAATAATCGGACAAAATCCGAAATTATTGGTCAAAATCCGTAATAATAAGAATATTTTTACGGTAAATTTTACGGATTCTAAAAATTCCGGCAAGTGTCTGATTATTACGGTAACTTGTCTGATTATTACGGTAAAAATTTAATTATTCCGGCAAATGTCCAATTATTACGGTAAAAATTTTTAAAAAAATTATTATTTTTCAGAAAATTTCCCGTAATAATTGGACATTTGCCGGAATAATTAGACTTTTTCCGTAATAATTAGACTTTTTCCGTAATAATCGGTCATTTTCCGGAATAATCAGACACTTACCGTAATTTTTAGATTACGGAAAACTTACCGTAACAAAATATTCCAATTATTCCGGATTTTGCCTGATTATTCCGGATTTTGCCTGATTAATCCGGATTTTACCGGTTTATTCCGGATTTTTCCTGATTATTCCGGATCAATTTGGTTTATTCCGGATTTGGTCTGATTATTCCAGATTTTCGCAATTATTCCGGTAAAACCCCCTTCTAGTGTAA
The DNA here is from genome assembly GCA_021292105.1 of Anadara kagoshimensis. Classification (NCBI taxonomy): domain Eukaryota; kingdom Metazoa; phylum Mollusca; class Bivalvia; order Arcoida; family Arcidae; genus Anadara; species Anadara kagoshimensis. The sequence continues at coordinate 49,564,404 of CM037870.1, forward strand.
TATCATTCCTTTGTTAGCCATATCTCGGCAGCTGTTTGGCACATACTATATGTCGAAAGTTAAACACTAACCTAACGAACTGGTGTCAAATCGACAGCTAATATCATTCCTTTGTTAGCCATATCTCGGCAGCTGTTTGGCATATATATTGAAAGTTTAACACTAACCTAACGAATAGGTGTCAAAGCGACAGGTCATCTCAACCCATAGTAAGCTATATTTCAGCACACTGCTATCTATCTCTCAACAGCTTTTCGGTCAGTAACTGTTCTATCTAGGGTGTTTTGCAGCCTCCTTTTCTTTAGCTCAGTGTAAAACTTTCGACAGTTCTGTCATATACCCTTTTTTAACTTAATCATAAAATACATTCAAAAAATGGTATCTGACAGATCTGTACTGTAGTCAAATCAAATGTCGACAAAATGACACTAGTTCGTTTTTAGATAGAAGGTTAGAGTTAAAGAAGTGCATTTTTGTCAATAAATACTTGTAATATTGCAGAGAACCTAAAAGGTTTTCTAAAGTGCAATGCATTGCTTTAATCAGATACGCAGACTTTCCTTCATTTCATTAAATTTGAACATAAAAAGCCCATGGATTAATTTTATGCATCACTAAATAACTGAACAATCATGACGCTTGACACCAAAGAACAAAATTCGCTCCATACCACACAAGTTACTAGTATATATGATGTATTTTATCAGGGTTTATTTCAGACAAATTACTCTGATGCCTTGAAGCTGCAAATAAACACGATGTTTTTTCTCTGTGATGTAGAAGTTTTTGGCCACGTGTGTGTGTGTGTTCCATACATGTAATGTTTTGTTGTATAATGCAATGCAATTACCATAACTAACATTGATCAAGTTTGCTTATGAAAGTACAAGTGACGTCATTAATTGGCTGTTCCAATTAATCGGCATGCATGTCGAAAACAACAAAGTTGCGGTAAATAAAATAACTATAAATGAAAAAAATCAAAATAAGATTTTCCAAAAAGCGAAATGTAAATATAACTATTGGGTTGTCTAGAAATGGCGTTTACAGTGCTTAACATCCCCTGTCATGCAGAGCAAACTGAATAATGCGCGCTAAAATGCTATACATCCTAGAAACATCTAATTATTTGTTGGCCCTTCATATAACTTAATAAGACTTTGCAGTGACTGTCTTTATGAGCTCCAATAAACCCGGATATGGCAGAACCTTAACCAGCGTAAATTTATGTTTTTCATTATTACGTTACGTTTTTGCTGAATTTGACCCACAGAATGCCATAGATTTTGACTGCCTAAATATAATTAAAGCGATCGCTACAGTACTGCAGGTATTTTCAGTACATGTATTAGAAAGTATTTCATAATCCAGACAGTTACAAAAGCAATGGGACACCTGCCAAGATTTAAAATCTGTTATAATTATACTTTTACCTAAAATGACGTTAAAGGCGATGGTCTTATGGACCGTTTTGACTATACAAGCAAGATTTACTACACAATTTATACACATTTCGAAACAATAAATTTAACACGAGAGGGGTAATAAACTTTGAACAATTCATAAGTGTTATCAAACTTAAATTTTAATCGTAAGACTTAAAGATTAATTTTAGACAAAAATTCCATTAAATCACACTTAATATAAAACCCTTGATTTTTTTTACAACAATGACGTAAGCCATTTTTGAGAGCAAAATTTGTAGCATTTCTTTAAGATCAACGTTTTTAGGAGAACTGACCGTCTAGACCCATAGATACAAGTGTAAAAGAATCTTGACTCCGGAGACGGTAATAAATTTTAAACCTCATTAAAGTTTAGTTAAAAACATTAACAACTCACTTACACAATATGTTACTTCAATGATAGCAGTAACTGAATGAATGTCTTTTTCTGTAAAACGCACTTTTCGGGCAGTATACACTGAAGCAACAGTTGTGTTGTAATTATAAAAAGAATTTTCTTATATTTAAATAACCCCTGTTTAAGTGGTTGATTATACTAAAACTGACGATAACGTATCCTACATTGAGTATAAATACATAAAAACGAAAGCTTATGATCAGTTTTAATTGAATTACCTTCAAAGCAATCACAATCACTGTACATAACAGTCAGTAAGAGACAAAAACTAAATCAAAAACTAGAACTGTCTCTTGAGAACCAAATACACCAGCCTCGACATTTTATGTTTTCCCGTGACCTTGACCTTTCCAATATGACCTTGATGCTAGGTCATGCCACAGCTTTGGATCATTCTTCAGGTCAAGTTTTATGACAATCGTCCAAAGCAATTATAAGATATATCCCGGAAACAATTTAGACAGACATGGTGATTCCCGGGCTATATATACTGCATTCAAACTAGTTTGCGGGGGTATAACAAGGCATGCAATACAACATTTATTCATTCAACTACTTGGCAAACATAACAAACTTTAAGTTTCATTGCAAATAGCGAGAACATAGCCTTAATTATGGTAAACCATTGCACATTAACAATACACAATGCATACAAACATCGAGGAACGCGACAAAAAAGATAATTTAAAATCTAACCGTGTAACTAGCAGCTGTCCTTGCTGTCAGGTAGTGACGCCTTTGTCCATTTTAAAATGCCCTTTTCACTTAATTTTAGCAATATGTTTAGCTGGCATCTTGTATCACAACAGTCACTTTATGCATTGTATACATACTTAGTATTTTATCAATGGTGTCGGTCCGGAAATTCCTACTTTATTATACATTGCGTACCTCATTCAGGCTCTTGTATCATTAGTTATCTAACAATGCACACTGAATCTGCTACGACTTCCAAATTTATAGTATTTTTATTTCCTTAAATTATTTCAATTACTAGAAAGTTCAAAGTTGTTTGTACTTGCAAAAACATATACATTTGTCACACTGATTAATTTTTAAATAGTATGTTTCTTTTCGAGTTGAGTGGATCAATGGGATTTTACGACCCAGTCAAGATCCTTTCATTTATATTGAGACGGTCAGTTCATGGATGTTGGAAGAAATCGGCGTGCCCAAAGAAAACAACCACTCTTAACTTCGGCAAACAAACTGACAAACTTTCCCACAATAGGATCTGCCCCGAGATGGATTCGAAGCTCGGTGGTGAGAGGCGCCTTGATCCTGAAGCGTGCGCTTTAGACCATTCAGACACTTGCGCCTTTTCTCTTCTGAAATACCCTAAATAGTATTCTTGCTTAATGTTAACCAAGTTTTTCCCCTAAAAGGTCACAAACCTGACAAAAATATATTTTCCTATATACAAAGCAACTGTAATCAAATGTGGAATGCAATAAAACATATTACTACTCAAGTTGACCAAGTTTCTGTCCTCATATCAAACTAATCAATGAAAAACTAGGGTAAAAATTCATACGAAATTCAGTCAATATTATACAAATAACGAGCGAAGTCACAAACCCTGACGAAGAATATATTTTCCTAATATATTACCTTCCATAAATAACTAATATATATTCATATATATACATACAAATTTGCTACAGATTTATATATATATATCCCCGTGTCAAAGTGGAGTTGCAATCATGATCTGCGTTTTTATAGTATTTAGAAGTGATATCTTAACTAAGTTAATGATCTCAATGTATGCAGCAAAGTTTTTTTTTCTTGAAAAACAATTTTCGCGAAAGTTTTTTTTTTATTTTTGAGAAACATATAAAAATGTAGGGAAAATGTTGTTTTTTTTTCAATATAAAAACACTAATTTAACTGAAAAACACGCAGACGATTTTATTAACAAAGTAATTTTGTTGAGATTTTCAGGTTAGAATGATATGACCAATTTTAAACTTTACAAAAAAAAATCATGGATGACAGTGTATATACAACCTCCAGATGTAAACAAGTGTTAAACAATTACCTATGTTATGCCATATTGATCGTGTCAAATAATTTCATTATCCAGAGAAGCAGTGGTGCACACCGATACCTCTGATGAAATTAAGATGGATGACTAAATAAAGCCCGGATGTGTTTAAGGTCATTGCAGCTTTTATACATAGTGAAATCAATTTTCTATATCATCCTCCATTATAATGGTTTTAATGAAGCTCGTCATCTCAATACTGAAGTGAACAGATCAGTTATTCACAAAACATTATGTGACAGTCCAATGACTTGGATAAATACTGCTCATGATATAGAAAATACATCATTTCAAATCTGTATCTAAATATATCGGACATAAATAAAAATTATCTTAAGTTATTGGTGACAGCTTACGGACCAGGCCCCAAGTTCACAATCATTCCTTAACAAAGACTTTTTAACATAAACCTGACAGCCTTTTGGCAATATTTTATAGTACATGTACAAAACTGGAATATAAATGCAATAAGCTTCGAATGATCTTAAAAATGACGCCTTAAATTCCTGAATATCTTAAAAAATAATAAACTAATTCAGTTTTCAAATCTGCAAGATTTTAATTAAGGAGAATAGTTAAGAAATGATTGTGATATTGGGACCTGAGAAGTGCAAGGCTTGCAATAGCTTTTTTTTTGCATTCAATATTTCACAACAGCACTTTGAAATGCATTTATTAAAAGAATTCAGACACAAGGAAAGTGTTAACACTAGTTCTAAATATTGATACAGGATATTTTCACAATAATAGCAATCGTTTTATTCATCAAGTGAATTTATCATTGATGCCCACTATACTAAAGGACTTTTCAGACACTATTCCAATGCAAAATTCGCAAGAGTAAACCATCGTTTGTTCAGTCAGCATTTGTTATTAAAAACTGGTTTGGCGCTAAACCGCGGGGAGAGGGGACTACAAAGAAAACTATGACAAAAATCTACTTTGGGACTCCAAGGTACTATATAGATAAGCGGATGGCACAGTTAATGTTATCGAAGGGCATTGGAAACGAGGTTTGGAGTATCCATGCCATAGTTAAAATTGAAACAATTTTGAAAGCGGCAAATGTAAACATACTGACCTTGGTATATTTTGAATTGCTTTTTGAAGACAAACATGAACAGAGAGACATATTCAACGTAAGTCTTGCTCCACCATTTATATATGTAAACATCAAAAATATATATTATATGACTGTTGTACGCCACCAGATGTGACCAAATTACATCAGTCATACTTGTTCATACAACATAATGCTTCTTTTATTATATGGAATGAATTCTTTCCTTTTATTTTTTCACAACTGTCGTCGTGAATTTAAAAAGTCTATTGAATTACAAAATCGTTTTCATATTGATCACCTTTTTATATGATGATTAAGAGCTACTTTTGCGAACATAAATTTCTATATGTAATAAATTGGGGCTAAACGGTAGTTTAATTTCAATATAATATGCTAATTTTTAAGTATTTAAACTATCAAAACTTAAAAAGATCACAATTTGAAGTCATCAAAGACCAGATCAGCCTAAGATGCAGAGTAGTAATAAATATACGCTTAGTGCAAGACAGTGGAGAAAACTCCACCAAATAAATTACTAGTAACAAGCCATATATAGAGAGAGCATTCGTCAAATAAATCTCCATTTGTTCTGGGACATTTATTTGGTAAGATTTTTCTGTCCTCAGAGATCTATTTGTTGGGTTTTAATGCATATTCCTGGGAGCGCTAATAGAGCTCCTGGGCCTCTATCCGTCAACGACAGACATCAGTTTAATATTTTTACCGCTTTAACAAACAGAGTTCTCTCCATCAACGTAACGATGGACGACTTCTGATAATAGCGACTGTTTGACAACATTACCATCACCACAATCTGCATTATTGAAATTGAAGCGCTATCCCATGTGTCAACTAGGCGTATTGGACTGCCCTTCAATGGCAGCAACCATCAATAAATATGTCTCACTCAGGAAGCATACGACAAAAGTTCTCTACAGTGCCATGGTGCATTGAACAATCTATGTATTTAAAATACGCCATGGTGCATTGAACAATCTATGTATTTAAAATACGCCATGGTGCATTGAACAATCTATGTATTTAAAATACTAGTAGTGACCGATTCAAGTCAATAGACTTATTAGACAAACATCTTCAATGATTCTTCCTTGTTCTTTTCATGTTGACTTATAATTAGAATAATTTCTTTAGTTAAAATCAGGAAGATTGTTACAGCTTCTGGTTCCCTTGATGCCACTGGAAACAGCCTGCATATGTATACTCTCAAAGAGCTTTCTAAGCCTGTTGCCAATCATAGGATATGGAGGTATTAAGCTAGAATGTAAGCCATTAGCAAGCACAATGAATTAACAACCAGGATAATGGTAACTGTATTCTATACTTGATGGTATACAAAAAGATATAAGTATATTCCTAGGTATTTTCTTCAAAACCCAAGTGTCCATAAAGTGTGTACAATGCTTTCGCAATGTAATATTAAATTACTTTCAAATGTTAGTATATTTCTGTCTCACATTTACAAAAAATTTTCGTAATTCTTTTATTCAATCATCATGAAGGTAACAACCATTATATTTTTGATATCTCAGTTGTTTGCTTGCTGAATTATTATTATTATTATTATTATTATTATTATTATTATTATTATTATTTTAATATAGTACATTTTGTAAATACTATAGCTATAACTGTAGTTAAACTTATTATACCGTTATAACAAGTTCTAATGTTATTACATGTATTGTTATACTTTGTATGTAGATAATGTCAATCTGTCATATGCCCTTATGTACCACTCAATGTGAGTGGCTGAGCTGTTTTGACGAATAAAATTGAAATTGAATTACAAGTCCCTATCATAATTGGTCCATTCATCATAAAAAATTGTTTTCATGCCATGTCAAATCTAAGTTTCCCCTGGCACGTTCACGATGGTGGTTTTAATGACATTTTACTTATCTTGATCGTCCATCAGAAACTACAGTTGACAAAATGTAACTGGATCCTATTTTTTCTGTTAATATTAGATATATTGTTTTACGTGTTATCATTGCTTTTCATATTGGATAGAGGTGTACGATTTTAAGAAAATAATTTGATATGATATCTGAATAAAATAATACAAATCAAGCGTGCCAGTGGGGTTATAAATAATAAATGATTCTTTTACAGAAATATAAGAGACTTAAGAACGCAATGTCGGCCAAGCCATGATACTGTACAGACCTGATGAAAGTTCAACAGTGAGCCGAAGAAACGACGTTCACCCTTGGCTGAGGAAAAACATTGAAGCTCGGTTGCCGAGTGACTGAGATATCGGTCGGTAGTGACAAAAAAAACCTTTCTAGGATTATATAGAAGCTGCAAAATCGCTTCCGAGACATATAGAACCAGAGATAAACTGCCGATTCGGCACCAATTTGTCAGCTTAGTGTTAAACTTTCGACAGGTCTGTACTGTACCTACGACGAAAGACAAGTCATTTACTGAAAGACAATTTTATGTTGGTTCAGATGATGTCAAACTAAGACAAAAGAAAAACTGACTTTTACTTGTTTTGGGGAAAATAGAATTATTAATATAAGAAAAAACTTGAGCTATAAATGTTACAAAAAATAATATTAATTTAGATGTTAACCTTTTAACCTACGGGGCAACTTAAGGTCATGTTCATTAGAAGTTAAATAGACGTTTTCTTTAATATGTCATTAAGGTGATTAATAATACCTGTAAATTATTTATGTAACAAGGTGTTATACATTTAAAGAAGCACTTAGTGTACATACCTACGGCTAAGTGGTTTTTTGTTTTATATCAGAATCTCTCTCTCTCTCTCTCTCTCTCTCTCATCGACTTGTCAATTTAGATTCATCATCTATTTATTTTCTAGATGTTACATCTTTCATATTACCCATTATCACTCTTAAATCCTTAATGTCGTGAACATCACTATGTTACATTTCCCGCCACTTATAATTCTGACGTCCTAACTTTGAGTATCAACGTTTACAATATTTACATGCTGTTATATGGCGATAAAATCGTCTATGTAGATTTTGTTATTAATATTTGTACTGAATAGCTGTCCTTAAATCTGTGGTCAACCATTAAATGCAGAACAGAGAAAAATGAATGACTGGACAGTTAAAACTGACACGAGGTTCATCAAATCTATCAAATGTCACTGATGTAAATAAAATTTATGTTACGGTAATGTTAAGGTGTTTATCACACAGGTGTATATAAATAAATAAGAACATTCATACAAATACTTCAAATACCTTGAGTAAATAATAAATCTATCCTTATTACTTGGTCCTCTTGTGTTTTCGGACTTTAGTCTTAAAATAGTATCAACAACCTTATATTTTTACGTATGTAATCTATTGTAGTTGTACCAGAGTTGTTGATTCATGTACTAAATGTATAATATACAATTTTTGGTAAATAACAAATTAAATGCTGTGGGATAAATAAACACTTAATGACCCTGTAAATACTGCAATTGTGAAAGCTACAGTGTTCAATCTCAATCTTGTTTTTTTTTTCAGAAAGGGGTAATTAAAGAAACTGTTCTCTAGAGAACGACAACATCAACATTTTTGCATAAATGTTGATGTTAAATAAAGTCCATTCATTAAGATTTTAACCATGGGGATATTTGGCAAAATAAAGACTCCGTGTCCCCATTGCCCCTTCTAGAATGAACACTGAAGCTATTTTGTGTCAAAACAGTATATATGCATTATGGTTCAACTCATTTCGAGATTCTATCTTTAAAGACAAATGTGCATCATGAGAGCCATAGCAATGTAAATGCGACTTTGGAAATATCACTACCCCAAATTTCTTAATGTATTTGCGTGACTATAGTTACTGAAATCATGATTATTAATGTTTACAAACAAGTCCAAAGTGCACATGTTGCCGGAATGCCTTAGAAACCCGGACTAGGGAATGGTAACTCGAAAACTGGCGAACTCAAAGGTATTTCAACAACAACAAATACTTAACGCATACAAACATCTACCCATTTTTTTTAATCAATCTTCTTTTAATTCTGTCCCTTAATCGGATTTTTGTGTAAAGCCCTTACTTGGCCATTTTTCACTATACAAAATGTCACAAATAGTCACCCCGGTATACGGTTCCTTAGAGGCTCACCGTTGACAGGTCATTTAAATACCTTTGAATCTTGGTTAAATCTGTGAAATTGAATTTTCACCTTCCCATTGTGTGCACATGGCGAGAAATAGTTCTAGATTTCAGTCTGACCTAATAGGCAACGCAGGGGTCTTTATATAAGTCGGTATGAACTTGATATAAATAATGTTTTTGGTAGTCGGGGTTTTCTATTTATCACGTGCATTCTAAACAAACCGAGTTGTTGACGAACAAACACTTTGACAGAATGTAAAATAAAATTATATAAAGTTTTCTGTATCCTGAAACTCATATTTAATTAATTTACCAATCGTTTACCCACCCAGAGAACCCAGTCTCACTTCCCTGGCGGAAGTAAACACGTGTTTAACTTAATTTGACAGTTTGTAAGGTTTTTTTTTACTTTACATTTGGATTGTGGTTTAGACATCCGGGATTGGTACGTTTGGCTTTTTTATTACAAACTTAAACTTGAAACTGGTGGTCTTCAACTTTCTGGCTTTTGTAGTGTGTTGCTGTCTAGCTGTTGTGTGTTTCGATGAAAATACATCATCGGTTATTTTATGAATTCCCGGAAGCATTTAACACATGACAACCAGGAAAAGAAAACATACTATCCCATTATTTAACAGTCGGTATAAACATAGGGACTTATTACACAAAGCCTATCCCAGTCCTTACCTCCCTGTGGTTATTATCCTGAGTAATTATGACAACACAATTAATAAACCACTGAATAGACCTCAGAAAGACCTCACTTACAGGTGCTTGTTACTTAAGTCAATGAACGGATGGTGTGGAAGTACTGTGTTGTATGTTTATTAGAGTTTAAACATACCTCAAATATATAAAATCTTCAAAAAGAAACATACCCATCCCGGATGTCCAAATCACAATCCCAAAACAAAGTAAAAACTTTGAAAATGACAAATTAAGATAAACACGTGAACTTCCAACAGGGAAGTGAGACCGGGTGTTCCGGAAGAGTACTCGTCTCCAGTTTAGCTAGCTATACCTGCAACATATGTGATCAAAAGAACCATGAGACGTTATGATAGTACACGCCAATGAGTGCAAGAATTCTCACAAAATAATCCGAGATGAGGCTTATGAAGTCTTGAAAAAATTACCAACACAAGTGATGAGAACTTGTGACCTACTGAGCTTTGTAAAGCGAGAACCAAGGCATAAAGGCATAAAAAGCGTCGCCTAATGCTAAAGCTGTATCTAAAGTCATTGAAATAGTGTCGCCAAACAGGTACCATCTATGAAATTTCAAAAATATATAGCACGCCTCTCAAAAACTAAACACAAACGAAACCGGGAAAAATTGCTATCAGTAAAACAAAACCATATAATATAATATCATAAACATCAAATAAACATACTAATCCCAAAGTAAAGTTAAAACTTTGAAACCGGCAAATTAGCTTAAACACGTGTACTTCCACCAGGAAAGTGAGGCCGTGTACTCCAGAAGGGAAATCTTCTCCAAATATAGTGTTTCATTGGTCAAGTCCAACTAGTTAGTCACCAGTTTTCGACAAGAACCCGTCGTGTATCTTATCAAAAGCACCCAATTGTCCTCAAGCATTACAAAACTTGTGCATAAGCATAATTTATATATATAACCTTACCAAACCCAATCTACTCCATCTTGGGTTCAAGAATAGTCTGCGTTGTAAGTTACCCGGATATCCTCCACAGTGTTCCAAGGAGTCACTAAAATAGAGTTCCTACGGACCCGTTTACTGGATGACAGATCCATATCAGATTTACTTCTATCTTGTTCCCACATTTTGTTCATAAACAATTCCCAATAATTAATGAAATATTAATGAAATTTATTCCATGGAATTCAAACTTGTTTTGTACGTTGAAAACACAGAACTTTTACATATTATATAATTTCCATTTCATCTTACATTTCAGCATCAGATTGGTGTAAACACGATCTCCCATAGGTATTAAAACTCGCCATTAAAACAATACAACCGGATATTAGCGCCATCAAACGTGTAATTTAAATCACAATTGCCCTAGAATTAAAACCATAAATCTAAGAAATCCGTTATTTACGAAAATTTACGATCCTTTCAAATAACACTGATTATTCGTTGTGTCAATCCTTCGTACTATTTCGTTAGTTTTATAATTACGTCTCTTTAATACCTTTGAGGTAAATATTGTCCGAAATATGTCATTATCTGCCCTTAATATCCTCATAAATAGCACCGTGATATAATTCCAAACATGGTTTTATCGCTCAAATATTGTTGTACATACACACTGTCAGCCTGATCAACTCAAAGACGTTATTAGTACATTATTAGTGTTCATTCCTTTATCACACACATTTTTACTATAAAGATGATCCCTTGTCTAATACCTGTATACGGGTATACCAAAACTCATATCAATTATATGTCCAAGATGATAACGTTCCACAGCGGGAAATATATAAGTACTCACTGTTTAAAAGTTAAAGTATATGATATATTTTAGGATATTTTTGTATACAAATTGTAGAAATAACTCCGCCTTGAGTACAGATGAAGTGACACTACGGACACGCTTGACAACCATCTCATTTATTTCTCTACATGAAGCTCAGACGTTTTACCTAATGTCAGAAGCCGTATATATACCTATATACGTTTTATAATTTAGTGTCCCCAGTTCAATAAGTATCTATGTATGTAAAGCAGTTTTTTGTATACCGTATTTCATTTAAAATTTTGTTTTTTTCAACATTATATATGTAACTCGACTTGACTTATATAAAACATTCAATTTCTTAAGTCATCATCTGATATTTTTTCATCGTGTTTTAGCAGTTTTAATCTAGCTTACACCCCGGGGCTTACACTATTGTAGTGCATGTCGATCTCCTTAATAAAGATACTCATATTTATAAGTGTATATCATAAATCATATGAAAATGAGATGGTTTTTATTATATTTTTTATTTTTTTCCGTTCATTTTTTCCATGTGTATAAAAAGTACCAGTTACCGGTAGATGATTTATCTACATTTTTGAGCAATTATAGCATGATTTTATACATAACCATGCGGAAAAAATAGAAAATTGTGTAATTTATGTATAATTTTACTTTAATTTTTAGATAATTTGTTGAAGAAAAACAGACTTTTTAAAAGGATATGAAGCTTTTTAGATACTTTTTGATCACAGATAAAGTCACAGGCATCAATACATATCGATGTTACAATATTTATGTATTGTAACTTAAAAAAATCAATTATATAAAAATAGACTAGTTAGTGCAATTCAAGAATGACTGGTGAATACACAATGCAGAAAAACTGAGAAAGACATACCATGGGACTGAAAAACTTCATGATTAAAACGAAATATGCTTTTAAAAGCGGCGTTCATAAACCCGTCCCTTTTCTTTGTTATGACTGAACTCTACTCAGATATTTCTGAATATTTTTCACTTACGTCCAATGATTTGTACTCACGGGTGGCTTCTACAAAAGCTGAAGCCATGTTGATTTATGAGCATGGTTTTAGAATTATACAATTTTCCAATAAGACATTTCGTACCGTACTTTTTCTTTCACTTTAACTTTTTTTTAAATATCTACAAATCTTTTAATAAGTATGTTGAACTGCAGGTGAATTTTATTCGGGGATTATCATTTATTGCTTGTAATTTCGATGCCAAGTTTAGTAAATCGGTCACCCACCGTAACATTTCTTCCCACGAAACTGTTTACTTGGCGGTAAACCACAAAAAATTAACTCGCCCAAATACTCCCGCCCACAAAATTTTATGTAAAAAACTGAAAACATTATGCTTCACAGAAATGTTAAAAAAATTATTCTGCCACTTTAGGACTTTTTCTGTAAAAGTTTTAATTGTTGCAGATTGATAGAGTTTCATCTACATATGACCGTTTAACTTAAGCCAAGAGAACAAATGAAGTTCTTCCACTGGTATTTATTAATCTCCAGCTATTACACACGTGGCGGATGCAGCTAGCTAGACAGGAGATGTTTACCCTTCCAAAGCACCAGGCCTAATTTCCTCGTTGGAAGCTCACGCGTGTAGCCTAATTTGCCGGTTTCAAAATTTTTACTTTGCTATGTTTATTTTTTATTAATGCCAAAGCCACCGAGATAAAAAAAATCAGAAAATCAATAAAAACGTGTCCATCTTTTTACTTGGCGAAAATCCGGGTTTTGGCAAGTACAGAGCATATAAAGTTATATGAAGTCATATAACCAAATTCTTAACACCATTCTACAAATAAGTGTCTAACTTGCAGTCAAAATAATCTATCAAAATTTTACAAATATGACGGTTATCATAATAATCATCGAAATTTTCAAGTTTTCCAAATGATACGCTAACAATTTTTTTGCTAAGGTTAATCAGGATTTTAATTATCATCATTCGAGAAGCCTAATATGACACGTGTCGACTGTGTGAGTTGTTTTGATAAGTAGTTGAGAACTTCATTGTACGCCCACTTGTGCAAACATTTTTTAAAAATAAATTTTGATTAAGACATAATTTTGCATTCAGATGCATGGCGACGTGATCATTTTAACGAAAAATAGATGTACTGTTCCGCATTTACAATACATGCCTGTCAAAAGTTCAACACTAGGCCAACGAATAAACCATCACCGAATCGAATCAGCACTCATCTGATTCTCTGTCCCTCGTTAGCAACAATATCTCGACAGCTGCTACGCAGTTATTTCGTCACTAGCTATCCATATCTCGGCTGCATGGTAGCCGAGCTTGGACTCCTTTTCGTCAGCTGAGTGTTATATTTTCGACAGGTCTGTACTGTAAAAAGACCACTATTGATAATTATATCATTGATCTATTTAGTTGATTTACTCCAGTACTTCAACATCACTTATAAATCTCATAAAGCACTTCAACCAGTACGTGACAGAATTTGATAAAATAAATACCATATAATGTAATATACTGTATATATTGTAATTTGTTTTATCATATCGATGTATTAACCAAGTGTTTGGTTTGTAATGTAAAACTATACCAGAGGACAGAAACTGATACCAGAGTCCTTAGTCTTTGGGCCATTATTGCGAGTTTTTGGTAAAGTATCCGAAAAGCAACCTTGTGGAAAGGAATAATTCCTTGTTAAAAGCAAAATGGTTCAATGCCGATAGCAACGATTCCTTGGTTCATTTTAAAAAAAACAATGATTTTTTTTTGTCAAAAGCAAAGTGGTTCTTTTTAACTAGCAACGGTTTTTTAACAAGCAATGGTTATATGCCAAAAGCAAAATGGTTTCCTTATCAAAAGCAATGATGTTTTGTCAAAATCAAAATGTGTAAAAACAGAAACAATGATACCTTGTCAAAACTAAAACGGATCTTTGTAAAAAAAAAAGGTTCTTCGTAAATGATTCCTTGACAAAAAACGGTTCTTTGTAAAAAGCAAAAAAAGGATTCATTGTCAAAAGGAATGAACGATTCTTTGACGGAAAGCAAAATGGTTTCTTGGCGAATATGCAAAAATGTTACGATAATATCAACGTTCTGTTCGTCACTCAGTATATACATGCGTTATATAAATCCTGTTGTTAATGTACCAATTAAAGACAGACTGATACGTGACAAACATACCAAAAAACTGATTTATAGAACAAAATCCCTTTGAACAATAAACAATACTTCTGGATTTAATTTAAGGTGATCACTAAATAATGACCTATATGTGCGAAATCTTAGTCTATTGAATTTACATAGCATTGATTCTGGTACAATCAACCATGAAACATAAAATGTAGTTGTAGTGTATGGATCAGTTTGTATGATATTAAGAAGGTGTTTGTTTTGAGCATGAGCTAGCACTTCAATGTGAAGCTTTGTACCGATTTTAATTTGAACTGTGTTTACATCAACGCAGTCGAACATTTACATATGAAGTGTTGTTGGGCTTTTAGGCATTTGATGTTTTTAACTTCATTGAAATAACTCTGAAACTCTGAGTCATATGACCAGAAGTTGATACTAGTATTTTAATACAACTAAAAACAGTTTTACAAGAATTATAAAATTGAAATGTTGAGTATTGTACGTATATCAGATGTATATAGCTTACGACATTTGATGCTATGGAAATTTTATTAAAAGGAACCGCGTGATAAGAAAGTTGATATTTTAATAAAAGTTAAGAAAGCAGTTTTACAAGAATTATAATACATGTACAATGTATTAAAATGTTAAGCATTTACATATCAAGTATTGTAGAGCTTACGACATTTGATTTTTTGAATTTTATCAAAAGGAACCATGATTAAAAGTTGATATTTAATTTTTTAAATATGAAAAAGCAGCTTCATAAGAAGTATAATATTGAAATGATTTTTGTGATTTTTAGATGTTAATGTTATTTAAAAAAAAAAAAAACCAAATAATTAAATAGCAGTTTTATGGATTATAATATTGAAATACAACACACCAATTCACACCACACACGTGTAACCAGACACATGCTTGTTGTTAACTGTTAAACCGTACCCCAGGGTTCTATTATTATCCTCTCTGTGTTTTAAACTGTTTTTCCACCTTACTTATCTCGCATTAAAAACAAACACAGACCATCCCCTGATTTATATTATAAACAAAATATTATCTATCACAAAAACAAATTACTTTATAGAAGACTATTCTTTTGTTGTCCTAAAAGTTGTGATACTGTCCTACTGTTTTTTGAAGGTAGGTTAAACAAAATATACACAAGTCTCGTATGTAAACATAAATCATTTACGAACTAGGTTACGATCAGGACAAAATAGGTTCCCTCAACATAAAGGTGAAAAAGCAAAATACGATTGATGGGAATCGTCAGTGTACCACGTGATCAATACCTCTTGACGTTTGTCCGAAATGGTTTGGAAAACGTTTGCGTCACCAATTCCCGATATGACGTCATTTTATGCGGGGAAAACATAAACTGGTGTGATTACAATTTTCGCACAAATGTTAGGGTGTATCATCAATACAAGTATTTTGCTGGCGAATGAATGGAGTTTATTGCTTACAATAAGTTAGTTGCGAAAATCTTTGACTAAACGCCAATAAATTAAAATAAGCCCTCTGAAGCTAAAAATTGTCTACTTGGTAATATTTTATGTGATCAACAAGATGCAATACAAAATATTTAATAAAACAAGATAACTACTGGTATTGGATGGAGAACATGTATAACAATACAAGGATATTTAATTATAATGACAATTTATATCATGACAATTTATATCATGACGATCATTTTGTCATATACCATTTTTTGAATTTAATCATAAAATACATTCAAAAAATGGTATATGACAATTTAAAAAATCAAAAAATTATTCTTATTTTTATTTTATTTTTATTTTTTATTTATTTTGCAAATAGTGGACCATTATTTCAGCAAGATGATCTAGTGAACCTACGGGCACCTAATTGAATTCAACTGCTGTTGTTTATGTTGCTATGTAGCATAAGTTAGGACAGTTTCTTATTCAGCTCAATCATAGTAAAATAGATTCTAAGTGCTGAAATTATGAAAACTAAATGAATTATAAAATTGGGATATAATTTGAAATGAACTTTCGACCTCACATCAAAAACATATATGAATGATTTCATATCCTGCATTTCTATCAAAGTCGTTAGATTATTTCTTCGACTTATTTGAGAATAAATGTGCCCACCATTGAAAAATACAAAAATACGCGAAATCAAACACCTGGAGTGTCTGAATACAGAAAGGAAAGTTTGTTGAATAAATTAGGGAATTACCTCGGCCGGTATATAGTATGGTACAGACCTGTCGAAAGTTTAACACTTAGCAAAAGAAAAGTAGTAGAAGCTCAAATACCGAGTGGCCGAGATATGGATAACTTGTGGCCGTAAGGCCGCCAAGAGATATAAATCAGCTGCCGGGATATAGCCAATGAGGAATGGAGATTAACACTTATCCTTTAGCGTAGTGTTAATCCTTCGACAGGTCTGTGCTGTACCTCGGCCACTACCTCATTATGATAATGTATGCCTATGATCTGTATGACCTGTCCTGGCGTTAAGTTAATGTGTCACAGTACACTGACAAGTAAGAAATATCACATATCTTGGTATCAATAAATTGTCCGTGGTGTCATATCAGGATGATAATGATAACATGAAATCAGTCGTGAAAATTAGCACAACAAATTGAGCTTAGAGAATCTGTTATGTTTACAGGTATTTTTTAAATTTATTCCATTTTAACCGGTTGAGAAGTTCCTTTATTATCAAAACTTAGCAAGTATATGTCACAAAATTAATGTAAGATTCAAGAATGCTTTCAACTTTTCCCACCTTAATAAGCATATGGTTCCTCAAAATTGCAAAGGAGTTCTTACAAAGTTAAACTGATTTTTAGTGTATATAAATTTCTCAAATTTAGTCGGATTGACTTAGGTCATATTAAGATAGGATATAACATCAAATTGACCGAAAGACAGCGTAAATGTGGCGACGCCAGTTACGGCTTCGTATTTTGCAACGGTCGAACGGCGTCAAACGGCGTCAATCTGTAAGAAACGCTGTTCGAAGCTATCATGGGATTCCAGGAAGAGTTGTCTCTCTTAGTAGACTACGCAATTTCCCGGTATTGGCAGATTATGGGTGAGATATCAAAGAATAGTGGCAAACATAACACGTTCATTTTTTCACAAAAATAACAAATTGCTTTAGGGTTTTCCCATTTATTCTAACTTTCAAGTGTAAACCAAGTACTGAATTTCTGATAATTAAATTTTGGTCTCTCGAAAAACGGATATTTAAACGTTTTTGAAGGAGATTACAAGGCTTAGCAACAAATTTGCATGAAATTAAACCGTGCCTAAAATATAAAACGCTCGACATAATGGTAAACATGCTTAGTTGTATCCAATATAAATATCAAAGTAAAAAAATATCTAAATCAAGCTGTAATGTAATATTATACTGTCAGTTATTAACGAAAGCAAACCTCTATCGATAAACGGAATATATAGAGAGTAATTAATTATGCAAGAATCGCTGTAAATACAAATACAGTACGGACCTGTCCAAAGTTTAACGCTTATCGAACGAATCGGTGTCGACAGTTCATCTCGGCCCCTCGTTAGCGATATATTGACAGCTTTTCGGCAGCTACTATCTCTCTATCTCGACAGCTTTGTAATAGCCACTAACTGGTGATTTCTTGGCAGCCGAGGTTCGACTCTTTTCGTTGTCGATCAACACTTTCGACAGGTCTGTACTGTATATTAAAATAAAGTTCACGATGTTTGACTTTATAAGCAAGTAAAAGACCAGATGATAAAATTATGTATGCAACAAATTCCAAGGTATTTAAATTTTCTTCTCATGGGTAAGATCAATGGATTTTATATAGACATAAAACAGTTCTCTGAATAAAATCATGTTTTTGTTTATGTGTACCTAAATCACTTGATTACACTACCCCCTTCTTAAGGTAAATCTGTCCTGGTTGATATAGGTGTAAATGCATTACATTTTATGTAAGGGGTTATTCATCCAGCTCTTTTCTGAATTTTATATGGAGATTTTTTTCTAAACATAAAGTTTTATTTAAAGATTCATATGAGTTGTTTGTTAAATCATATATTAAACTTTATACTTTTGTCAAATGAATAAAGTTTTATGTTTCATGAAAATAACACATCGTGTCATAGTGATCGCGGTTGGGAGTTCATCATAACTTGTCGTCGCCGGCATTGCATTTAGTTCTCGGTGTTGTGTGTGACTGATATGTTATTGGTCTATTTTTCATAGTGCTTGCTTAATTAAGTACCATGTCGCAAATGAATTTTAGGTCAAATAACCTTTGGCATCATTGAGAGTTTGCTTTATTCAAACCAAAAAAATAAAGAAAGTTTCATATTTGGTACTTACTTCTTCATAAAGATTTTGGATTGGCATCGGGTCATAAGGTATTTCAACCATGTAATATCTATGGTGCAATACAATTATTTGACTTGTTTCATTACTTAACGTTGCCTTCTGTTGTCAGAATATGCAAGTTAGATTTAGATCCATTGAAATGATAAACAGTAGGATAGGTCCAATGTCACAGCAAATGTTAGAAACCTTTCAAAAATAGCATATTGATACAGATAAGAGATGCTTTGCTACTGTTGTTTTGAGCTAAAACGAAACCTTCTTAAAAGATATATCTTAACTTTATTGTATGTTATGCCAGTCACCAATATGCATGATAAAGTTTACAATTAAAAAGATATTTTTATAGGTTAAATATTCATCATGAATGTCAACTCGACTTCAGGAATTATTTTATAAACCCTCGGGTGTAAATATTGTAAATATTTCATTAAAACATATAAATATATTTTATTAACATGAGTATCCAAGTGTAACCGATAATATCGATATCATCTCTAAATGTTGTTTGTTTGCTCTCTCTCTCTCTCTCTCTCTCTCTCTCATTATGCAGGGATCGCTATAAATGCATATGATAAAATAAGTTCACGATGTTTGACTATTTAAACTTGGCGGTTCATAAATGAGCTCTCTCTCTCTCTCTCTCTCTCTCTCTCTCTTCTCTCTCATACATTTACGCATTTACATACGTACATGCATATGCTGTTTAGGGGGTTGTGATCTATCTGAAAATTACTTCACAAACAAAGAAGTATACTATGGACTTTGTAATCTTTATGAACGTTCAATGTTATGACCAGACAGTGTTATTGTTATGGCTAAAGTGTAGACATAGCCGTTGGTCATCCTTTAAATACATGTACGTGTGACCAATATACTGTATTTGTTCCCATTATGTTCACTGTATGTACTTTTATCATGCACTTTTATTTCACAAACAACCAAAAATTTGCAAAACTCGCATGGTTTTCTCAGTTTTTCTTAATAAGCTATAATTGCTGTTTACATTTTAGTCAAAAGTGATGCACTGAAAATTCTACAATACTGACTACAAAGTGTTTTGTAAAAATTTAAAGAGAGTGTGTTTATTCATTTTGCACCTCAATTTGCACGCTAACAAGGGTCCATATCTGGGATAAAATGACCATAGTATTTGGTATTCTTATACATTTCAAAATGGGACCAAATTTCCACCGAGAGGAATAGAGGTTTATCCCATTACTGGATCTAAAAATAATACTGAAAGTCTTGGAATTTTTTTTTAATTTTTACAAAATTATACCAGTATTATGATAAATATAACTATTTTACTTACCTAACTTTTGAGCAATAAATGCCAAGTAAATTCTAAAGGCCCTGTCCAACCCAGCAGTAAAAGTTCTTATATATACAAACACTTCACCACATTCAGTATATCACCCGACACTAAAATGGTCATATAATCATGATACTGTTCCGAGTATAGGTGTCATGTAAATATTTATGTCCCAGGGAGTGACTCAATTCAATAATTAGCCCCTAAAGACGTATCGAATTGTTGGTCAAAGACAACGCAATGTTTTATTTATATTTATATTACAGTTTTATCTTAATGGAAATTATATGTTTGTATTGCTCTAGGGAAAATTCTAAAGTTAAAGGGAGGTAACTCTTGAATACTTGTAGTTATATTGTGTCGGGCGCTGTCATATAATCATCGTGTTATTTATTCCTTAATGGGGAATTGTAGCTTATTTCAGAAAGCTAATAAAATATGGTACGGTTACACTGCAGAAGTACACATTTTGTCATATTTCGGATGGACAAAGATTTGTACTCTACAATTATTTTTTTTAATTGACTGAAAAAGCCTAAATAAATACAGAATAACGAAAATGATGTTAAAAAGGCTTTTCTGTCTGAAATTTTCTCTCAAAATTTTGATGGAGAGTGGGTGTACGAAAGGAAACCAAATCAGGAATTTATCTGAAAACAACTTGCCCTGATCAATGCATAAATGTGCATACACGTGTACTGGTTTATGGTTCTCCTAAAGCAGATATATCCCCGTTGTCAATAGAGTTGTCAACCGAACCCAACGCTAAGTATGAAGTTAAATTTTGCTGTGAGCAATAACATTAAATACATGTATATAATCTTCGTTGATAAAACACATAGATATATGAATTATGTATAATTTATTTGCCTTATCTGACTATGCGGTATAAAATTTTGATCAGATTTATGCACGAAATGGCGGCCTAAAGCGGTCATCCTAGACTTTTGATATAGCTGTCAAGATATTCTAGTCTCAGATAGTAGTTTAAACCATTTTTATCTCGTGCACACAAAAAATCTATGATTTGCAAAGGTTCTGTGTCTCTAGATATTTACATTATTTAGATACAATAAGACCAACTGCCATGTGCTACTTTTGAATTTATTATTTCATAAAAATTCAAAAGTAGCACGTGACATAACGATAGTTTAGCAATTCCCAACATAACACAAACTTGTTAATCATCTGATGAGTTTTATGGTATACCGTACAGATTTACTTAATTTAGGATAACAGAACAATGTTGTGCCAAAATAAAGAAATACATGTACAAATGTTCTGGAGAATGTTTGTTAGATTTGAACCATACACACTGAGTACAAAGCTAACTTCCATAGACTTTATTGGAGTTGTTCATTTAGTCGTCAGCCATTAGAAAATTCCCATGTATTTGGCTAACCACTACTGCTTTATGTGAGGTGTTCATTAATCCGACGCCTCAATGCCGTATAGAGATCCCACCGTATAGAGAACACCTGAGATGTTGGGCGCTCATATACGCCATAACATGGCGGCCAATATAGTTTTTTATCCTGCAACTAACGTGTACATTGACATCATAAAGCCTGTCGAATAAACCTTATCTTTATTCGGTCACTGACCCAATAAAGCCAATCGCTAACTCTGACGTCACAGTTACAGCACTACTTTTTCCATTCAACATTTGACGTAACCTTTGACCCAAATGAACCCCATTCTCAATGTAACCAAAACACAATATAATAAACATGATCAATAAATTCATAAATTTTAATATTTTATTTTAAAAAAAGATTGATTTTTTTAAAAAATACACGTAGTTATATAAATATGATTAAAAATAAAAATGAAAAATTTTAAGTTGTTACTTTATTCCGCCGGACGTTTAGAATATGGCAGAAATACAGAAAAACGTCTGCAACATTTCATCAAAGAATATTTATTTTAATATTATTATTGTAAGAATTTAAGATTTTGTTACATATATTAAATATGAAAATAATATCGTATTGTAGTAATTTATTTAAATAATTGAGAACTACATGCAGGGGAAACGCCAAGAGCAAATTGTGTTTCGGTTTTGTTTTTTGAAACCTTCCGCGGTCGAAAAAACGGGATTATTTTTTGTCAAGTGTCCGACACCGCAAAACAATCGATCACATTCAGTTTCGTATTTTAACGGTAAAATTTGCATGTATGTGTGAAAACGCAATATAAGCACATGTATCATAAACTTAAAATTTCGTATATATTATAAAATTTTAGATGACATATCATACTTATAAAAAAATTCGCGATTTTCTGACGGCACCCGATTTCTCTTGAAAATCAGCACGAAATTCAACTCGATTTTTAAAACTTGTACGTTTTTTGTACCATGAATATTTCTCTTTGAAATTTTGACATACCATTACAATGCTATTGTTATTTATTTCCTTAAAATATTATACCTGGTGCATAAAGTGTAGATATCTGAAAAAAGCAAAAAACCAAGAGCCTCCATTCGTCGTCAATGAAAACAAAAATGGCCGCGAGCTTCAGTGTACAGTAAATTCACTGTCGTGTTTGAACGGTAAAGTTTGCATTTATGGGTGTGAACGCATTATAAGCAGATTTGTCATGAACTTAGAATTTCGCAGTATGAAAAAATCCGATATGACATGCATACTTACAAAAAATTCGCGATTTTCTGACGGCACCTGGTTTCTCTTGAAAATCACTGTTAATCAGCATGACTCAATTTTTAAAACTTGTACGTTTTTTGTATCATGAATATTTCTCTTTGAAATTTTGACATAACATTACGATACTATTTTTATTTATTTTCGCAAAATATTATACCTGGTGCATACGGTGTGGATATCTGAAAAAAGCAAAAAACCAAGATCCTTCATTCGTCGTCAATGAAAACAAATATGGCCGCGAGCTTGAGTGTACAGTAAATTCAGTGTCGTATTTTAACGGTAAAATTTGCATTTATGGGTGTAAACGCATTATCAGCAGATTTGTTATGAACTTAAAATTACGCATGTATGAAAAAATTCTGGATGACACGCATACTTGCAAAAAAACCTCTATTTTCTGACGGCACCTGATTTCTCTTAAAAATCACTGTAGCCTAATCAGCATGAAACTCGACTCGATTTTTAAAACTTGTACGTTTTTTGTACCATGGTCTTTTCTCTTTGAAATTTTGACATAGTATTACAATATTATTGTAATTTATTTTAACAAAGTATTATACCTGGTGCATGCGGTGTCAATATCTGAAAAAAGCAAAAAACCAAGAGCCTTCATTTGTCGTCAATGAAAACAAATATGGCCGTGACCTTCAATGTACTCATACATTGTACATACATCTGACGTAGTGACGTATATATCGTGTTTCGCTTCATCACACAGTCATGACTGTTGCATGCATTATCGATTTTTCTACCTACATGCACTGTCAGCTACCCAGCGTGTTTACATATTGCTCTGACTTCTAATCGTTACATGTTGCAGGGATCCTACCATTTTGAGGTTCAAAATATAGGAAAAATAGGAATGTGGCATCAAAATTATAGGAGTTTTATAGAAAATTATAGGAGTTTCCACTAAAATTATATAAATATCTTTAAATAATTTGCACAAAAATATACATCCATGGCCTCTCCTACAGCCATTTCTGTCCCCCCTTTTACTAACAAACATAAAATATTGGCGACTGCAATGTTTACTTACTGGTTTAAAAATACATAAACGTGAATGTTGTTTCATATATGTACTAAATGCAAGAAAATGTTCCCATTCTGAATTCCAGTAACAAAAACCATGATAGGAAAATATAAAAAAAAGGGTGAAAAAATCATAGGAAATACAGCCCAACCTGCCCTCAAGGCCACATCTATATAATGGTCACCTGCCTATAAAGGCCAGTATGATTGTATCCTAATTGTTCTTTATACATATTATTTGAACCTGTATACAAAGGTCACCTGTCCATTAAGGCCACTTTTACTGGTTCCTTTGGGTGGCCTTGATAGACAGGTTTAATTGTGTAGGAAAACACTCAAAGCAATATGTCTTGCTGGTCCAAATAATCAGCATTAATGTGTGTGTATTTTAAAACTGCATGATTATGTACAACATATTTACCCATTACAAGCCATATGTGTTATATACATGTACATGAGTAGTCTACTACAATATTTGACTTATTTCAAACCAACACCAGAATATGCAGGTGTGCAATAAAGTACATTGAAAATGAAATGCATACATGAAATAATTAGAATGCTGCATCAAAACTAACCAAAGATGCTTGTGAAAACAATATTCATTAACTTGAATTTGAGCTTAGCTGTGGATTAACATCTTTAGACATTGCTTCAATATTTCATATCACAAAATTCCATATACATACATATATATATATATATGTATTTTAGTTGTTTAATGTGTAATTTCAGTGTTCAATCATGAATTTTATTCTTTCCTGATCATTTTCAGCTTATATGAGGGTTAATTTGAGGTTGAATGTTCACAAATGAAAGTGTAAATAAGATTTACATCAAATACTTATTATAATTCCACATCAATTTAGTTTATTTTATATAGTTTTAATTTTAATACTAATGTTACCAGTCTAAAAAATGGGTTTTATCATAATTATAAATGAAAAAATGCACAAGTCATGAGTTATCAGTGAAAACTTGTTAAATTCATGGACTGAAGCAAAATCAGCAAGGAATAATATAACTACCAGATGTGAAATAAGGTGTTTGTTGCTGAATAAGAGAAAGTTTATAAGTGCCTTACATTGCATGTCCAAATTTCACAAAAAGTGAAATCATTTTTCATATTAAAATAATCAGTTCAGAGTTCATCAAACTGAATTAAATGACAACTTATGATGGGCCATGATAGCTTAAATTTGAATTCTGAACTCTGGCTTTTAAGTCAACATCAGATGATGGACACATGTATTGTTGTAGGTATGGTATGTCTATGTGTTTGTAACTCACATCTAAACACATCTGTCAAACTAAATTAAGCAAAGTGACTTTAATGACTTGGCTCAGTTGTGGGTGATGAATCAAGATTATAATGGACAATTTGCAATGTTTTAGACTTATCTGTTTATGGTTTAAGTTAAATTATAATTTCATTTCATTATTTAGCAATTTCAATTAGTACATAAGCACAAAGATGCTGTCTCCTCAAAAGTTTTAGAGCAAAAACAGTAGAGCTGTCATGTGCTACTGAAATAATATAATTCAAATGTTCTGACTTTGAATGCATTATTTTAATAAAAATTCAAAATCACTTTAATCAGCACATGACAATTTCATAAAAATTTAATAGTAGCATATGCCAGAGCTAATTACAATAAAAATAACTTAGTAGCTTAGATCATAGATGTATACACACTGTATGAGTCCAGTTTTTATGCAAATTTTCAATTTGTATAGGATTTCAAATGAATTTTTTTCTGTTAAAATTTGATTAAACAATTGAATTGGACTGTATAATAAACCATGAGTTCATGCTTTGTACCAAAGTAAGGAAGGCGGGGTTTTTTTTTACATTAGAAAATTTGAAAAAATATATAATTAAGACCAGTGCCAATCTTGTGATGAAATTCAAAATGTACATATTTATGAATTGAGAGCTAAATCTAAGTTGAAAGGTGTTCCTCATCTAAGGAATATTTTATGTAGAAATCCACACTCCTGGTCAAATATTAATGGTAAATATTTTGAGTAAACCAATTCCCCATGTATTTAAAATAAAATAAATAAAATAAGACAGTTGAATGTTACTTTAGCAGCCAAATAAATTGAAGGCCTACAAAGCATACAGGCCAATGTGTCCTGAGTACATGCAGGCCAGTGTATTGGTATCCATGCACACTTCATATATTCAGTGGTACCACAAACCAATCCTGCATGTTATATGGTGTAAAAACCATGACTACCATGTACAAAATACAAAAGGATCATTCGGGAATGCAAAAAATAACTTTGAGGCGGTGACGGCACTTTCCTAAGATGGCTGCCTGAAAGTAGACCCAAATTTCCGGCAAAATCGGCTTGAAGTGTGAAGAAAATTACTTTTTAAATGGTAAAACTTACTTTATTTCAGCAAATAAATCCAAACAGCGTCTCTGGACTATCAAATTTACACATGGTGTACCATGAGGAAGCTGCCGTTGCATTATTTATGGGTCAAATGAGCCGGAAAAGGGACCGACCCATGATCACATATCCGACATTTTCATAGATTTTTTCGACTTTAAAACTTGTACGTTTTTTGTACCAGAAAATTTAACTGTCGAATTATACATCAAAATAAACACGAGAAAAAGTTCTTTCCATTCATATTAAAACATCTTTGGTGCATGAGCAAATGATTGAAAGAGATCAAATTTTTCAAAAAAATAATTTTCGATTTTAGGCAAGTGTCCCGCATTCAATCGGTATTTAAATGGTAAAATTGCCACCAAATTAGAGCAAATCTGCCTTTAATCAATTACAATTATTCAGAAATTTTAATAAAATGTCATGTGTTTCAGTAATAACAGTCGGTAAGACAAATATTTCATTATTTCCACGCCTCGAGTGTATGCCGTTTTTGGCCATTTTTTTCACCCCTTCTGCGCGTGCAAACTTGTTTAATGAATTAATGCGTAGGCCGGGTTGGCGTTTCCCCTGATGTGCTTGAACGTCGGACTGAGCGAAAATGACAAGTACGGGTGTGATGGGGTAGCGTGACGTCACGTAAACATTTGTATCCTTGTGCTTACAAGTCAAACAGATGGATAACACGTAGTTACAATTATAATTTTAGGACGTATCTGTTGCAGGATAAAGTAAATACATGGTCATTGACGGTGAATAAAGGTCGTATTTGGCTCGGGGGCGAAAACGTGTAGAAAGCTCGGCAGAGCCTCGCTTTCTACACGTTTTCTCACCCTCACCAAATACGACCTTTATTCACCGTCAATGACCATGTATTTACTATTTACTGTCCTGTATTTGGCCACGTGTGCATTTTAATAGTAAACATCAAGACGTCAAAAGTCTGGAAAGGTGAGCAGTATTGTAATAAAACTGTTAAGGCAAACATAGATCTAAGTTGTTTTTTTTAAAAAATAACTACATGTACATGTTCACAAATGTTCAATGAGGTGTTTGATGAAAAGCTTATTTTACGTAACACGTGGATTTAGACTTTTATACCACTTAGATGTCTGATTAAACTAAGCTCAAGTCATATTAAAGAAATTTAACGCCTGATTCGAGATGATTATTCATCTAAAATGAATTATGGCTTATAATTTAAAATATCCCCCTCAATTTTATTTTGGGGCAATATTTTCTTTGGTTTGATTTTTGAGAGACATGGTAAAATTAATTCGCACCTTTGAGTATGTGTTACTCAATATATAGATTTATGGTAACTTTACAAATCGACTTAAGATGTGTACATGCAATTGGACAGGTCCATGTTCAAATCGCAATCCCCACCCCAACCCAATAAAAGCAAAGCAAAAACTTTAAAAAAAACTGGCAAACCCAGCTAAACACGTGAACTTACATTAGGGAAATGAGGCCGGATGTTCCAGAAGGCCAATTATCTCCTCTTTAGATAGCTACACCCATCACGTGTATCATCAAATTTTAGGACGAATGCAACATGGAATATATGTTGGGGACGTTGTGTAATGAACTTCAGAGTATACGTCTATTGTCGTTACAGATGGAGTCAAATTAATAATATTTTATACCATACAAAATCAGATTTGAATGTAATAAAAGCTTTTTACGGAATAGGATATATTACTTCACACAAAGGATAAATTTTATCGACATATTTGTAATTATATTGTGTATTGCAAGTGTCATCAATCATAGAATACATTAAAAAGTGGTATATTGTCACTTTTTGAATGTATTCTATGATTAAATTAAAAAAGTGGTATATGACATAAGAATTTATATGTGTTTCAATGAAATATCAACTCTACTATTTATAGTACTACCACAGTTCTTCTGTATGTATACAATGTATTAATAATTTGAATGTTAGAAAGGGACATAAACTCTTTAACCACACCACTGGATACTATTTTACCATTTTATCTCCTGTTCGTATTATAGCAAATTTTATCTTGTTGTATTGTCATTCTCGTTTGTGTGCGTATGTTTGATTATTGTTTCGTATTCTTGGTTGCTTTGGTCTTTGCCAAGAACGTTATCTGCAACAATCTATGTATACTCTTTTTCCACATGACAATATTTCAGGTTTTTAGGTGCTTTATCATGCACTCGACAACATAATTATTATTATTTTGTACTTTAACAACACATTTGGAACAAGGTAAATGAACAAATTGCGTCCATTGTGTCTACTTGCTTGAACTATCAATGGCAATTCCATTTCTTACATACAACTAGAACATAATACACACATGAAATGGATAATATAGGCCGATGCATCACTACCGTAGGTTTTGCAATCCATATTTCTCTGCCAAACGAAAATGTATTTAGGAAGAAATGTGATTAGTTTATCTTCTCCACGACTCAGTATGTAATCCTAGTAGCTCATTACTTATTGAAACATTTTGGAAATTCCAGATGCGAATAGCGTCATATATCTACATTTATAGGGTTTATCTTTAAAGTGCAAGGGGATGATAAAGTCAACAACTCATAACCTATATCAAGAATTTTAGTTAATAATATAATACATACCTTAAGCCTGCCATTGGAAAGATTTACAACTCTGTCGTCTGCCACCATTAATAACCCTTCATTATTAGGTCCGGGGAGGTCTGTGTTATAAATATTTTCACGTCTCTTTTTATATGTCCGTAATTTCGCTCTCACAAGGTTAAAAAGGTAGTTTCTGTCTTTTTGCCATACTTCTCTCAAAGCCTGATCGTGTTCCGGGATATCTTCACCCGGTATTCCGAATCCGTCTTTTACACATGTTTCGTCATTTTCCGATGTCTGCCAATCATCCGTTGAAGATGATTCTTCAACGTGATTTCCGGAACCTTTGGTCGTGAGAGTCGCAGGCATTGAGCCACGTCTTTGCACCTCAGAATTTGGCAAAGATTTACATAAGTTGGGTAAATCTCTATCTGATTGTAAAGTGTTTGTTCTCCGTCTTGGTGTTGGTTTTGGGACTGAATTTTCTGGCGTTTGACTAGATATTGTAGAGGAACTATCAACACTCTGAAATGAGTCTGAAGAATTCATTCTAGTTAGTCCTAATTCCGTCGGTTCTGTCTGAACTTTAATAGCTTCCATCTGTAACGTCTGAATCCATTTGCTAAGCTCTGCATTATCGGTTGCGTTAAAGTAATGACTTTTCTTCCCTTGCTGGGCCAACTTAAACACATAGAGTTTCTTGTAACGTTTGTCTTTATCTGACACATATACTACAGTGCAGTTGGTAAGATTTAATGCCACTTGTGGATTTTCTTCCGGGGATTTTGATTTAAATCCATAGAAACAACCACGACAGACAACACACCACAATTTTTGCCACTTAATGAGAAATTTATGTTGTAGATAACCAGATATTTTAGAATCTGTTAACTGTTCCAGTCTTATTGTCTGAAAGTCGGATTTACCCTTCAAAAATCTATCTTTTAAATCCGAAGCTCTACGCACTAAAGTTTTACCCGGATTAGATTCTGACTGTCCGAACTCTAATGACTTTGAGAGTCTCTTGCTTTCCTTTAATTTAGATTTTGAGGATGACATGTCAAGAGACCCACGATGCTTTTTGCCACTTGTTGAAGGAATTTCCTCACTTTCTACCGACTGAGAATCAGTCGAATCACCGGATTTACTGTTCCTTCTCTTTGGTTTAAACAGACTCTCCAAACTTCCAAATGAACGAAATCGTTTGAATGGAGACAATTTCTTCTGTGCTGAGGGAGAGTCCGTAAAATACGTCGCTTTCATTGGAACAGGTTTGGAATTTTCCTGATCCGTATCTCTTCGTAGACGTCTCCGGAAATCGTCTATAGGGACTGAATTCCCAGATAAATCTTTCTCACTCACAGTAGAATCTGTAACCACATTCTCTGTAGCACTGAATGATTGTAAAATTGTACGATTTGATGACCTCGGTGATGGAACATATTTTGGAGAAATATGAGAACCCTGAGTTCCATGTCTTTGAACAGATGGATCGTAACATATTGAATGACGTCTAGGTTCAACTGAAGGATTGGGGGTATCCCCATCCCCTACATCATGGTCTAGATTGGATGCTGTTTTTAACGCAGCCATCCATTCTAGAAGTTCTGTATCAGTTTCAACACTGAATAAATATTTCTTTTTAGACCCACTGTCACCTATTACAATCTGATAACGGTCTATTCCTGATATTGTTTTTGATTGCGAGGTTGTAGAATCTGGAGTCTGATAAACCAACGATCGTATAGAACATCCGGGCAATAAAATTACATCCTTTGGATGTTCAGCAATTTCGTCATCAAATATGCAAAACAACATGTCCGCTATGATGCAATAATTTTTAGAGCTGTCCGATTGGTCAATTAACCAGCCGGTATGATCCGGAAGTACTAGATCCGACATGGTCACGTGTTTTAACCGTTCCACCATGCTTTTCATCCCGTTCATCTGCGAGATCTCGTATTTCATCTCGGGACTGAACGTCTGCTCTCGTGTCATTCTGGACCGGATCTGAAGAAATCTTAGTTGTAGTAGTTCTTTGTATACCTCCAAACTGGAGACTTCTCGTGGATTGTCGTCGTCATCATCACTGGATGTCTGTAATGTATAAGAAAAAAATTATTTCAAAATATTATTTAAAATGGCGTTTCGTAAACATCTATGTTCTGCAAAACCGACATTGCACTTCAAATTAACTGCTAATCAAAGTTAAATTCTACATTATCTTTTGTTTACAATAGTTACATTCTAACATTATTTTTTCTTGGTCTATCTAAGTGTTCATTTTAGTCAAATTATCGCATTCTTTATAAAGTTTAATAAATTCATTATTTATCCTACCTACATGGTGCAACTGAGTCGGATACAATGAACATATTCCCCAATGTTAGTGTTATTGTTTGAGGGCGAGATTTTATTACTTGTACCATCTCATGATTGAACATGTCCAGTGTTCATCCATCTACATCACTACATCAGATCGACTTTCCAGTGATACATAATCATGTTACTTAAAACTGAATGAACATGTTGTATATTTTCGGATAAATGGTTTATTTATTTCATAATATTGATATGATATACAAATATTTGCAGCGTCACGATAGTAATTCAATCTTCTATTTCACGAATTAAAAAAAATATTTAAAAAAGCAAATGGATATGATTCAATTACAAGTGTCATGCTTTATAAATTCTTTTTCTTTTTAAATTTTTTTTAAATATACAATTCTTACCTTCATCGTGATTTCAATTATAGATTTTCGATTAACTTAAATATTCAGGTAATTTGTAATTTGTAATTCAATATTCATAACTCTTCATTTTAATATATTACATATAAATAACACGGTTTATAAACCAACAAAGTGTCCACACATAGGTATATATATGAATGTGTCAAAGAATTGCATACACGATGGAATCCGTAAAAGTGAGGCTTAAATTGTTACTATCCAAATAACAAGTGCTATTAGAAGAAATAAGAGTCGGGATTTCAACTTCACCGATACTCGAAACGAAATACGATATTTTTATAAGATTAAGCATAATTATGTGAAAACTAAAAAGTAACGTATATACATAAGGAGACCATTGAATAAGAGTTCCCAAGAACGGTAAAATCTTATATATGTTTTATACCAAATATTTCAATATTTTTGTAAGGGATATATGATAAGTTTGATATGGTCTGGGTTATTAATAAATCTATGTGGTTGTTATTAATATGAATTATATGAACAGGAATAACACCGACCATGAGACGACTTTATCCAAGATCAACTTCACTGATATTCTGATCAAAAATCTTAATTTAAAGACAACACCGCCGTTTAGGAGGTACTAAATAGGAAAGTTGTAATGTAATATCTGAAACCACAGGCTGTCTTTTAGGCCTCTTTCGGGATGGAGCTACGTACGGTGATTTGCAGAAGGTGGCAAATATACATGTTCTATTGCATAGACACAATGATTTACAGAAGGTGGCAAATATGTGTGTTCTATTGGTTTTTTTAACTGTTACGTTTCGAAATTGCAATTTTAACATAACAAAGGCAAAAAATATGATACAATTTCACTTCATGATATCTGAAGTCAAATATTAAAAAATACATGTATTTAAAAATAACCTACATGTTTTAAAAAAGAAATAAAATTGGTTTATTTTGAATGCAACATCAAACTTTTTTTAGACCTCTATCACCAATTTGCTGAGGATATCTTCAAGATAAGATGGGAATACAAAATGTCCATGTTGAAACAGAACGAGTTACAGTTAGCAACCTTGTTGAACCACTGTCAAAACGCATGTTAGTTATAAGCTACTATTATATTAATATCCCCAAACGAACGATTAACAGTCAGCATTTAACCTCTATTATCAATTTGCCGAGGACATCTTCAAGATTAGGCTAAACTACTATTTCACATTGTATTTTTGTATCTAAAAGAACCACTAACAATAAGCATTTAACCTCTATCACGAATTTGCTGAGAACGCTAAAATACTAAATTCCCCATTGTTTTATTGCCCCAAACAGAACGACTTACAGTATGCAACCTTGTTGAACCACTGCCAAAACGCATATTATATATGATTTTAGCGTTATAATCTACTTGTAGTTATAAAACCTATATGTAAACATAGAGATGATTTTTATCTCAAGTTTACATATTATCATAATATTTGTTTTATATTGTGCTAAATTAAGTTTAAGTATACCAGCTAATAAATATACGTTTGAACTAGATGATATGAGGTGGTCTGGCATCATAAATTCAATAAATCTCCATAATTAGGGACGTTTTGATGATAGGCAGGTCGAGTGTTGTATTGTATATAACCTTTAGATCTATATTCTGTATTATTTATTCTATAAATATTTAAAACTCGCTAAACTTTTAAAACTAAGATATGAAATCAATGTTCCGGTTCTACAGTTGACAAAACAAGTGTGCCTAAAGATCATTCATCCTTAATCAACAAAATTATGATTTTTCAAAGAGAGGCATCTTGAAATAGAAAATCATGTTTTACCTATACATGTGTATACAGTAATCAATGTTCCGCTTCTACAGTTGACAAAACAAGTGTGCCTAAAGATCATTCATCCTTAATCAACAAAATTATCATTTTTCAAAGAAGCAGCTTGAAATTGAACAACATGTTTTTACCTATATACACTTTTAATGCATTTTGTACTTATATATGTATTGCATACAGAGATATAAGAAGATAATTTTGCCCGGTTATTACTGTTCTTGGCCATCTCAGTCAAAATTAATGTCATTGTTACGGTGCAATTCTGTTCAGTATATCTTACAAAACATTTTGCGGTTATCTCGAACCAGCTTTGAGACAAAAACAAACTACATTATTACATTATAGCTTTCTGTCGCATATTTATGTTATGTTACACTATAATATCAATTATGTTTATGCAACCATTTGATTCATAATGCAGATGACAACATTAAGCATTTTTGTGTGGTAATGTTCCAAATACAAGCGAGTTTGATAAAAATCAAATTAAATGGAAACACCTGTTGAAAGCAATGGTGGTTAATTGTTTGTAGACATGCAACTGGTGAAAGGTTAATCTATGTATATCTTCAGCCATGTGCAACAATGTTGCTCATATTACTCAGGGATTTTGCGGCTTATGTTTTCTGCATTTAATGTAGTGAATATGTCTATCATTGTGTTTTTCTTGTCATACAATTGTTTTAAAAACCATTCTTCTGGACACTCGACTTTGTAGCTTTACTGGTATCAACTTAGCAAGATAAAGACCACTGCCCTATATTGTCAAAACGGTTTTAAGCAAATGTTACTATACTGGTCGAGGTCGAATGAAGCAACGTTGCTTATCAACTTATAAAACAAACGCCCACGAAAGAAAATGCGTCCCATATGCAATAAATCTTCTTGCACTTTGGACACAATTTATTGCTATGGTGACGTTGATAAATAAAACATAGTTCCGAAAACTAATAACTTATTTTCGGTAGATATATCTAACATCTAATAGCTCACACACGACAAGAACTTAAGGCATTTTCTAAACCGTATCGAAAGTAAATTTACTCTTAATGATAATTTAAGCAATTAGGACAGATATTTATGATAAAACTAGAACTTATTAAAGTTCTCACAGTGTAAAGTCTAGTTTATGTACATGGGTGTCCATAGTAGAAATTTACACGTTATTGTCATAAGAAATAGATAACTTTATTTGAAATGGTCAGAGTCACTCACATAAAGGTGTTTATTGTAATGGTCAATCTGTGACGTCCATGTGAATTAAAATTTCAAATTAAAGTCACTATTAACACGAATATATCGGTACAAGTGACTTACGCGATATTAAATTTAACTGTTTGTACCTATTGAACTTATTTCGAAAACCAGGACCACGTACCTGAAAATAACGGTACTACAATATTAATGCCAAAATCTTATAAGAAGATAAAGTATCTTATAAACCCCATAGACAAGTTATCAGAACCTGGAAATGCCAGCATTAGTTTTTTTAATAATGCTGAAGAATATACAGTCAAAATCTGTCTATAAAGGCTATTCAATGTGGCACGTATGGACATATTACCTCTATTTACAGGTTCAAATTAGATCAATAAAGAGTGATTGGGATAAAGTCTTGTTGGTTTTTAAACGCATGTGGTCCTTATATAGTGGTGACTTTTATGCAGGTTCGACTGCAACATAATTACAAAGAGCTGACAAAGACGTAGAAAGACAAGCAAAAGTAAGAAGAATCCTAAAAACTTTTGTCAATCTCTTGTGGATAAAACTGCGTTTAGATTAGCGATTTTGCAACGGTATGATGGTCCGACGGTAGACACGATCTAGTTGCTTCCAAAGAGCAGGGGCTTATTTAAATTTAAATTCATGATATTTCTACATTAAAATAGCACATTATGTCATAAGGTAAAGGTAATCGGGTCTTTCAGTTTTTTTTTATTTTTGCCATGTTAATTTTATTCTATCTTTTCCTAATCTTAATCTGCATAATCCTCGTTTTAACTAAACTGGGATTTCGGATTAGCACTGTTAATACTCAAATCCGATATCTCATTGAAAACCGCATGACTTGTGTTATAATTCATAGGATAAACACAACATGAAAACAAAACTTAAGTAGAAATCAAAAACATCAGTAATTCTTCAAGGATTTACTTTATAATTTATATTAATAACATGCCAAATGCAAGTTTTGTTTCGCGAAATTGTCATTATGTATTTGAGTCGATAAAACAAAAACTGAACAGGAAGAAACATCTTTGAAAAAATAGCTTACTCAATCATTTAACCCTTTGTATATTATTAAAATCATAATAATAATACTTATTATTATTATTATTATTATTGTTGTTGCTGTTGTTGTTGAAAATGTTTATCATTGAATTTTCGAAGCAAAACGCATATTACTTTAGACAGATGAATTTTAAGATTTATTATTGCAGCCCAGTAAAGACAATGTACAAAAATTAATTGCAAATACCCACAATAGACTTATGATGCGCTATCCAGTAAAAAGCAGTGATGACCTTAAGTCTTTTCATGAAGAATCATAGTTTGATAAATCACCATGCTGCAACCTTTATAACTGTTGCTTAAAATTTCTTTTTTAACTAACCCCAACCCCGGAGCCGACAAATTATCAGGCAAATATCAAGGGCGTCAACTAAAATATATGTCAAGAAGCTTTTGTATAACCTTGTCATCTAGCAATGCAGTGCACGAAAATAGCGATGCCGATTTAACACTTATTCATTCATTCTAGCGATTTTAGCACTGTAGGGTTGAACTCTTAAAAGTAACTTTTTGACACTTAATAATATTGAATTTAAATAGAATAGTAATTGCAAAGGATAAATCTTATAAAAATCCTAAATGAGAACAAAAAGCAACAAACCCTTACCTTCTAGTTCCAAACATCTAGATAAAATCACAATGGTAAT
Organism: Anadara kagoshimensis; assembly: GCA_021292105.1. Classification (NCBI taxonomy): domain Eukaryota; kingdom Metazoa; phylum Mollusca; class Bivalvia; order Arcoida; family Arcidae; genus Anadara; species Anadara kagoshimensis. The sequence goes on from CM037870.1 coordinate 49,600,933, forward strand.
AAATACACATATTTATCTCTATATATAAGTTCCTTGTCTGGAGGTATTGTCATTTCACTGTCTAAGAATTCGTTAAACTAGCCGGTATAAGGCAGTACGGATTTTACAACTGTATTAAAACGTATTATATTCTGACAAATATAAATAAAACATAACCAGTGTTCCCCACTCTGCCATTCCAATAAGACGATTATACCGCACAGCAACGTTAACATACAATACTGGGTAATCTCCTATTGTCCACTTCTTGCAATCTGGCCAAATAGCTGGACATAATGCGACAAATCTATATTTATTTAAATTAAAATCTACTATGACCAATTACCGGGGTTGTATAAACATACTTGCCGTTCATATTCACGATTTTCAATTTGAATTGATTGAATTTGTATAATAAGTATTCATTGAAGGACATGTGGGTGAATTAGTAACGATATGTGAACATTTTATTTCAACTCCAGTAACGATATGTCAATATTGTCATATTTTTGTTCTTGATAATGATGACTAATGGTAGATCTAGATCTATAACATACGCACACATGTACAAAATCACGAACACAAGAATCGTTACCTTGTAGAACCAAAAATTTATGCAGTTAGTGTTTGCTTTTCATTTTTGAAATTTAAAAAAAAAGATTTCTTTTCTTTCAATATCGATAAATTCACAAACGCAGGTTTTGTAATCTTTGGTCTCAGTATTTGCTCTTTTTTTCACCTTTGCATGTTTTCTTTCTTAAACCATTATCGTTTTGTGTTCTTGGTTGTTTTGGACAATTGCATGGTTCGCTTTGCAAAATTGCATATTCTAAGTTATAAATTGTTTTTTTTTTCTATTACGATATGAAGCCAATCGGTAATGCTTAAACTGATATGTGCATTGAACTGAATTACTCCTAGAAGCACAGTCAGCTGTTTAACAGAGTTGTTAATCTAACTAGAGTCAAGATAATGGTCTCGTTAAGATATTTGTGTGCATATGTCCCTTACCGCAAGTTGTTAGATCGTAGTACATTATGCCATTTGGTTATACTACCCATTATAGTTGGTTTCACTATTGGAATCCTGTTTGCCCTCGTCATTAATACCTAAATGTGTTAGAATATCCCAATAACATTTATGTTATTCTTTTAAATAAAAAATAAAAGAACTGCGAGCCTTTTATACATTACATTCCAGAACACATATAACCTGGGTATAGATATCCTATTAAAATCCAATTAGACCAAAAGATACAAAATGTACTATTTTTTATATTGATTTACGTCAACTTTAAAAAGAAATTGGTTAACAGGGGTTTACAAGTTAAGTCGAAAGTGTACAACAGCCATCGTACATACAGTACTGACCCGTCGTAAGTTTAACACTGAGCTTACAAAAAGGTGTTGAGGTTGGGTTGTCGAGTGAACGCGATATGCATAGCAAGTAGTTCCCGAGAGACAGATAGCAGCTGCCAAAAATCTGTCGTGATATAGGTAACGAGGTGATAAGATGAGCTACCGATTCGGCAATAATTCCGACCTTAGTGTTAAACTTTCGACAGGTCTGTACTGTATATAATTTATATTTGTCAGATCACTTGGTTAGGTAATATATCAAAATTTGGGGATTATTTTATTTTATTTTATTCCATTTTATTTTATTTAAGTTCACTCTCTGATCTGACATGTTAAGCAAGGCATATCTTATCGAGACGTTATTACATTCGTATTATTTGGCTAATGGCTCTGACCTGTTTTGAAAAAAAGCCCACCGATAACTAGATCTTAACCCAAACACTTTCCTTAAATTAAAAACATGTACATATTGAAATATGTTATATATGAAAATAATCTATACACTTTCAATTTTAAGATATTATCTGGTTGAATTAACTATGTCTACAATCTCAACTCTGTGTTTGAGGAATTTAAAATACCACACTCTTTCCTAAATACGAATTGTAAGTTTCGGAATAAGTTAAATCAACGGCAAAGACTTGAATGATGTCAGACACTTTTAGTACATTGCAATAAATTAAATCTGGATCTGCTGTCTGCTGTCTGCTTTCAGAACGTAAAGGTTACTTCACCTATAATGGTTCTTTTCTTTGGACTATAAGCGTACACATCATGAGATATGGCTTGTATTTTAAATGAAGCAAAACCAAAACAATGCTGCAAAAACGAACATATTTCCCGATGTTTGTAAAAGTATAGTTCAAACCCGTCAATAGCGAAACAATTAAACCACAAAATAAACCAGAAGAATAAATTCATTTTCTTAAGTTATCGCATGTGACAGTTTGCAGCTAGGATGTCCTTACCTTTCCGGAACAGCAAGCGTCACCTCTCCGTTTGAAGTTTTTCAAGTATTTGTTTGGCTTTTGGGATTATGATTCGAACACGGGCTGATATGTTAGTGTTTATTGATTAACGCATAAACAAGCAATACCATGTTCATTGCAAACCTATTGTTTGGACAGAAGCAAGATTGAACAACCAATTTCCATTGAAACTGAGCTATATAAATGGTAATATGACGACGCAAGAATTGAACAAAACAGTAACTGCCTTATGTAAAACATTGAATATCATTGTTTTCATACACAAAGCGTATGGAAGTTCTAAAACAGGTGTCCGTTTTCTGTAAGAATTTCCTTAACAAGGAAAGTAATATTGATAACAATTTAGTAACAAATGAATTTTAAGCCTTAAGAATTGACATATTTTGATCTTTAAGTTTAACCAGTAAAGCAGATAATTGCGTGTTAACATATTCATTGTATATCGCGATTAGTATGTATGATAGAAACAAAGTCGTGCCTGCTGACAATGGCTGACTTTGTTTAAAATATTTCATTTTATCGTAGTTTTTCTGTTATATCTCTTATCAGCTAACACGGCTTTCAACAAAGAATTACAAGGTTTTGTTTTAACTTACTATGATTGTATTTTTGGACAGTTTTTCTTTTGTTTAACGTTATGATTATAAATTACACAAGCACACTTTCTAATTTTGAGAAAAAAGCTTACAATTTTGAAAACAATTGTGTTATTATGATATCATTTTCACTTTTTTAATAATTAAAAAAACTGATTTAAACGTGTTTTAACTTTGTAGTAAGAATTACATAAGAATTTTGATAGTATGTAAATTGTGGTGTAAAAACAGCATCTTTGTAATTTTTTAATAAAATATATCTTGGCTTAAAGCATTGGAAGTATAAGTCCAGCCAATCTATGATTTTACCATAAACATGTAATTGCAACAATATTTTTATTTCGTTTTGAAACTGAATCAGATAAGTTGCAATTGGAAAATAAAACTTGACTGAAATTCCACATGTTCAAAACAACTTTTGGTTTATTAGAAACGGCCCCTTTAGTCAACGAGATAACTGCAATGTAACTAAAAGCCAATGACAAGTACCTTACCATAGGTATACCAAATCCAAATATACTTTATCTGTGATGTATATTAGTCAACACGTATCAAGCTGAACTAAAGGTCTATTAGAGATGTCGTTTAAAATAGTCGGCAACTGCAATGTATTCAACAACCTAATGACTATCACTTTATAGGCATTATGAATATAAATGTAAGCTTTAAAAGTTGTTCATCAGTGCTGTATATAAATACGCCTCAAGCTGCAATGCATTCAAAACGGCTATGACCTTACCAAAGCAAAGGTAAATGTAAGCATTGAATGTTTATATTGGAAATGCCCATTTAAGTCGACAACTGCGTTGTTTTCAATAAGACCACTGCAGACACCTTGCCATATTGCTAAGGTAGATACAAGTTCTTCTGTGCTTTGATTTATATGAATCAACATGCATCTTGCATTGTATACCTTCGAATGATGACCAATTTGTAATTCATAATGCTGAACAAACAAAAGACACCGTGTGCCAAGGTGCTTCAGTTGCAAAAATGTTGTAAAGGTACTACTATTGCAGAAAGGTTTGTAAAGGTACTATTATGGCAGAAAGGTTGTAAAAGCACTACTATAGCAGAAAAGTTGTAAAGGTACTTCTATGGCAAACTAGTTTGTAAATGTACTACTAGGACAAAATTAGTTTATCGATAATTATTCAATTACACTAAGAATAGCCTTTGAATATTGTAATCAGATACATGTGGGATGTTTGAATTATGCCCTCCAATCACATTCTGAAGTTTGATTGTCTTTACATGCCCTATACCTGACTTTTATTTATCTATATATGGCCCCGGTACACGTCTTTATTACTCCCCGTAAACAACAACAACGGGTATTTATATTCCAGTTTATTGGTCCCTTTGTTTTATATATCTGATGTGATCACAGTAAACAAACCTGTAACGGCCTAACACAAGGTACGTGTGCAGGTACAGTCAGATATCTTTATAATCAGGTATCGTATATCTTTGACAAATCATCAAAACCTTTGTTTTATACTGTAATTAGTTGTTTTATCTTACACCTAGCAGTGGTTTTTAAACCCAGAACTACAAGCAATGCGTTTTCTAAACAAGCAATAGAGCTTGGCTACAAAAAACTACAAAAAGCAATCCATTTTACTTTTACAAGCATAAGGTAGTTAATGTATAGATGCACCAATCAGAAGAGTTGACAAATATCTACTATACATTTTATCTTAACAATAGCAACACCAATCACATAAAACCAATAGCCATGCAAATCACTTGATGAAACAACATTTATGAATTTAGATATTTCTCTGTCATTATTACCCCTTTAACGACAAACTTGCAAACTTGCTTTTGCAATATGACCTCGTACAAAATATAATAAGAGTCACTACGGAATCTTGAAAAATTACCATGATTAAGTCTCCATGTTAAAGCAATTACCGAATTTGTACATTATGAAAGGAAAGTCAAATTTGAGAGCAGACACTTCCAAAACACCTTTGACCTAAATGACAGATTTGTCAAAAACAAGAGTAAAGCAAACATTTTAATTGCGACCAACGTTGATGAAGAGTCTATTGTGAGTGGAGAAACCGCCAAGTCAAGAGTATGTTACATATATCGAAATGTTCAGTTCAGGTATGGTTGATGAAACAGAGGTCCTTGGAGCAAACCACAATAGATAAGCATGTGAATCATCAAATGAGATTAGCAGAACATTCCACAACATATATGTATTTCAACCTTTACCATCACAAGTGCCTAGATGTACCCTAGCACCTAGTTGTTGGTACTGTAAAAGATAAAAGTTAACATGCCTCAAATGTGTTTCTGAACACCGCCGTACAATAAACTCCTGGCAAAACAAAAGGCTAACTCGTGAACAGCATCTTATAACTGGTACGTATGGAATTCAGATTAAGATGCTCAGTATGTGAACTTGAAATGATGTAGTTTGGGTGTTTAAAGTAACATCTTGCATGCCTATACACAGAGAACCCCACACTTCTTTACAAACCACATGTACTTCGCGCAGTCATCGTGCGACCGTGAAACGCGTTTTGTCAAATTTTCAGTTTAGAACAAACTAAGTTTTCAAAATTTTGAAAAGGGTTCAAGATCAGTTGCATTTATGCATTGAAAGTCAAATAGTGACATGCAAATCTTTAACGACTTAAAATTACTTTAATTAAAACTGCCACAAATTGCTACAAATTAGATTTAACCAATTGTTTGAAGGGCAAGACACTGATATATTTGTTTAAAATTGTCAATACACTCAATGCGAATCTCAACAAGAAGAGTTATAGAAAGCTCAGCTGTTTGAGTAGTTCTTTCAATTTTGTACAAAGACATATGTCATATAGGCATTATTAAAATACTTCTCTTATGTAACAAGTTAAATAACAACCTGACAGACAGAAAAATAAACAGTGCACGTGTTCATTTTGAGAAAAAATAAAACTTTGAAAACATGTACAAATCTTGAAATTGGAATAAGATTTAGCTTACCTTTTTCGACACTCTTGGATAGGATTCTAAGCACTATTCGCCTTGTCGAGCCTTTTATCCAAAACTTTATAACAAAATCAAATTTTCACCTTGCCACCGAGCCATTTATCCAAAACGTTATAAGAAAATCAAATTATCACACTGTTTTAAACTAAATTTTTCTCAAACTAAGAACAATACGTTAAATGTGCTGATTATAAGTGAATCAATGTCTACATTATCGGATTTTACGCTCCTTGTTTCTCTATAGGGCGCCAGTTGAAGGGCCAGTCCTGATCTAAACATATTGATATATATGATAAACATTTAATATATGTACTAAGTTCCAAACTGAATTCATTGCTATTAGTTTTACGGTTTATGTCCATCTGATTTCAATCACTTTGGTCCTCGCCTGGATGATTAAGGTATTCATCAAGCTGATTTATCTGTTTTAGGGATCTAGCCCCGTTCATACAAACTGTCATCATGCAGAGAGAAAATCACGAATGTTAATTTAAGTCATAAAACGTTGTTATTTCACTTCAGACTTATTTATATCTCACACTGTTCTTTAAGAATATATAAATTTGTTCATATGTACTGACTAATGTTTTGATCTGTTTAAAAACTTCAACCATTCAAATCGCACAAACTATTTATTTACCGGTGTAACGAAGATTGCATACCTCTATACATACGTATATATCTATGCATCAAAATATGAATGTTCAATTATTTGTCACTGTCACGCACACATGATTAAACCATTGGGGCTTCTATGACTTGATAAAGGTAACTTTCTAAATTACATTGATTTTCGAGACGATAAAAATAAATATTTACTCTTTATTGTTATTTAGATTTGTAGATTGCCTCATAGATTGTTCAAATTTTAATCTCATTAAACGGCTTTAAGTTTTAAAGTTAAAACCTTTAGATCTTCCCTCTTATTGAAATTTATTTGTATGTTACAAATTTAAAGAGACGTGTTTAACACGTACCAAGGTGTATTATCATTCCGTTATGTGTCTTTTTCCCTGTAATTACGTCTACAGAAGGATCAGACTTGTCGAAAGTTAATTTATCACTAAGCTAATTAGTGCCGAATTGGCAGCTCAGCTCGACACCTCGTTAGGTATATATTTCGACATCTTTCGATATCTTTCTCCCCACGGCTTTTATGTCACTAGCTATCGATGCCTCGGCCAATCGGCAGTCAAGCACCGATTCCTTTTCGTTAGTTCAGTTTTAAACTGTCAAAAGATCATTGCCGGTATCATTTCATTTGGGGTCTTTTTCGCTGTAATTTACGTCTACATATAGTACAGCCTTGTCGAAAGTTTAACACTAAGCTAAAGAATTAGAGCCAAATCGGCAGCTCATTTCAGACCTTCATGAGCTTTACGTCAGACAGCTGCTCTCTATTTCCGGAGACTACATATGCATAGATTGGCCACTCAACAGAGGTTAGTTTCGACTTATTTTCCTAAGATCAGTGTTAAACTTTCGACAGGTCTGTATTGTATATACGATTGCAATCTATAAACTGATTTCCCGATTATCATTTTTATTGTATATGAAAGTATACTAATTTGTTTAATTATCCCAATTCTCAATATTTTTCATTCAAAGTTTAATTAAAGACTTTAAGTCAACATGGTTCCTTGAGCTTTTCACCAGACCACACAGGTTTGAGTAAGAGTGTTTTTGTCGCATATTACACCATTTTTCTTATTTCAAACAATCCCTTAGCTCATTCACTGTATTATAGGATAAAGGGTATTTTATTACATTTTATTGGTCCTTTGTTTTAAATACTAATAGAGGTGTGATCAAAGTAAAACAAAAATAGGAAAATGAATGATATTGAGGTCTAAAAAGTAAGGAAAAACATGAATTCCTGACACAATATGTAATGGAATGAACAGTATCAGTTGACCACCAAAGACTAATGTCAAAATGCGTGTAGTAATTACAATTATGTATGTGCCACTTAAAAGAGAATGTGGAACTAAAAAGCCTGCATGTAGGTTGTATATGTTTCTTCTTTGTTTGGGAGGTTTTGGGATAATAAGAACTGATCATTGTCTCTCTAGTATTATATAGACCCGTTTCCTTCAGTCAAAATGCATCATTGGAAATATTATCAAGATAATAATAAAAAGTCTCTAAAATAGAACTCAACAAGACATTGGAAAAGCCATCTACTTATGTAGGTTGTATTGGTTCGCTAATGGTTCTCATATTTATCTATAGCTTTAAATCGTTAAAAACAGAAATGATAGCTTTAAAATAACACAATAGAAACTATAGAATATGTTCAATATTTTTAAAGTTTCAAAATACAGTACAGACCTGTCGAAAGTTTAACACTGAGCCAGCGAACAGGAGTCGAATCTAAAGTCTCGATTGGCTATGATATGAATAGTTATTGGTCAAAAAAGCTTCCGAGAGATAGATAGCACCTGTCGAGATATAGGTAACAGGGAGCCGAGATGAGCTGCTGACTCGGCACCAATTTGTTAACATAGTGTTAAACTTTCGACAGGTCTGTATTATATATTTTGGTCTCCAACAGGTCCAATATTCAGCTTATATGTTATTATATGAAAACAAATCCTGTAATTTATCACCCAAACAAGGTGTAATATTTCATATTTTTCCTGATTTATTGCAGGTGTCGACATTAAATTGTGATATTAAGTTTAACAAAAAAGATTACTAATAATATAAACTGTAATGACATGCAGAATCTATAACGGTATTCATCGTCATTAAAACGGTTACAATAGACCTACTCTGCTGGAACTCTGAGGAATTATTTACACACCATTAGTTACTAGGTCAAAATATTTAATATACATTATGTATTTATATGCATAAATTTATATACAACGAGTGTGAGAGAGAGAGAGAGAGAGAGAGAGAGAGAGAGAGAGAGAGAGAGAGAGAGAGAGAGAGAGAGAGAGAGTATTCGTCTGAATAATGATTAAATATTCTATATTTTCTAAAAATTTTGCTGTTTCATGATGTGTGAAACGTTTTGCATCATTCAATAGTGAATAGTGACACTTTCTTGTGCTTTTTTAAGTTACCCCTATGTTAGCTCCTGGTATTTCATTTCAGACATGTAGCATACAGAATAATGCTTTTCTGTAGGAAAATTACAAAAAAAGTTGAAGTGCCTGTCCAAAGTCAGGAGTCTTTTTTTCAATCGATAATCCAATTGTTTGTTTACCTGGCCTTGTCTCGTTTGGTTGTTCCATGAGGTGTTGTTTCGTGTTTGTTCTGAGGTGTGTTGGCTTTTGCATATCAAGTGCATAATTTCAGCCTTAAAAAATTAATAATAATTAACAACGGCTAGGAGCAACTCAAATACGATAATCTTTTGACATATTTTATATGTCTCGTTTCAGAAATATTTATACAATACTTTTGTCAAACTTTTTAGAAGCCTTGTTCTTGTTTTGTTCAGGTGAATTAGAATTTTAACTTTTTCTTTACTTTAAATGGATTCCCATTACATTAACATAACACTCCCTCAATTCGTTAGTGTACACCTATTCAAAAAAACTAAAAGAAAAATCTTGTCACAGTCTTAAATATAAACCTTACAAAGCAGAAAGTTTGTTTTAAAGGTCAAAATGTCATTGTATACTTATCCATGTAGAAAGTTTGTTAAATTTTAAAACACGGACATAGTTCGGAGAAGTCTACAAGTAAGATTGGAGCATTGATCTCTAACCAGTAACGTTTTAAATACAAAATCAAAGTGATCTTGTACATGTGAATCTCTCTATTTAACAATCTATGCCAATTTGAATAATTTTTATAGGTAAACAGGGACTGTGCTATCCTTCCGTAGCACCCGGCCTCACTTCCCTGGTGGAGTATTTTGGTTTACTTGTTGAACTTAATATGCCATTTTTATTTCTTTTTTTTTTAATTGTAAATTGAACATGGACCGGTATATTTTTTTATGATTGAGCCATAAGACCAGTAGTAGGAAAACTTCACTGGTCAAAGTACATGTAGCAAAATATGATGATGTGGGACCATTCATATTTTCTGGTCCTGTGAAGCTGGCGTGCTAGACAATATGTTTCTGAGACCGAGGCCTGTGTAGTTGACGTGATAGCCTTTACCTTACTTGCCCGGATGACTTATGTCAGTGTGAAAAACCAAAAAAAAATGTTTAAAGGAAATATTTCTTTTTAAGATTTATATTACGTTATGGTAATTAATACTATGCATGCGTTTTACATGTACGGTGCACATATACCGCATCGATCATAATTTTGGTGTACTAATAGACCATTTACCGAAATGCATATGTATGTCAAAACGCTGGTATTTACTTTATAATAACTTGATTGTTATTGATTACATGCAGAAAGTAATGTATTGTGTAAAATTGTATTGTCAATTCTATACTTATACGCTGTGAAATAGAATCCATAAATGACAATTAGCTAAAAATATTCATGACTTTTGATATATAATTTGAGTTCTGGATTTGCTTATTCATGTTTAAAGTTATCAATATGTCTCTTAACTTGTACATTGTCGATAGGGATTGTAACTTGCATGTCGCAAAGAAAGAATCCATCTGACCGTATTTCCCAATATCGTGTCCGCTTCATATCGATGGATTTTGATCAAACTTACATGGGACGATGTGTCGCAAACCAAATTCAGCGTCTGTCCGTCCGTCCGTCCGCGTTCCTTGTGACTGTTGGGGATACTTGTCTTTCAAAAGACTAAGTAAGTCAGTTTTAAATTGATTTCATTCACAGACTGAATGTTTTGGCAATTCGTCTTGAAACATATTCAGTATATCACCAATGTTTTAAAGGTCCGTAAAAGCATATAACTCTAAAATAAAATCACATTGAAGAATGATCCTGTCAAACAATCTGAATTCAGTAAAAGATGAAGTCTATTCAACATTTCAGTTGGTAAGATTTCACGGTGATCAAATACTTAAATTATCAGTAATAATAATAGTTACAACTATGTACTAAGTAAGTACTTACCTTCATACTGATCGAACACGTCTGAAATCTAAAGCTCTCCTCTTCATAATGTACTTAAATAGTCAAATATTTTGCAGTTATCTCTACAAGGTTTCACTATATATATATATACAACAATATTTGTTTAAGAAGACCCTATAAGTGATCTGATTTCACTTCCTCCAGTATATATAGCATATTGGTGTGTCTATATTAAAATACTATACTGTCCTAAATAGAATCAGGTTACATTGCGTGATTATACACGAAATCTATCGATAATCTATCGATAATCTATCAATATGTCTTTTGTTTTATTAATAGAGTTTTTTGAAAATTCTTAACAAGCGTAAAATTCCATTGTGATCAGTTCTTTTATAGTTCGACCGAAAAAAATCTTCATATGAATACCAATATATATGACACATTTAATATATAGCAAAGCCAAGAATAGTATGTTTTAAAACTACATTTGTAATTTATCTACTTTTAGGTGTAAAATTTAATTTTTGATTAGTGTGGAAGTGTCAATGTTTGTCAAGTTCTTATACACTGCTTATGAGAGCTTTACTTGTCTATACAAAAGAATATTAATTGGAGAGTGTTGGAATTTGCTTTTCCATTGAGTTCAAAGAAACATTTGTAGTAGCACTTGCTTTTGTAAACCATTTGATTCCGTCAATTTTTAATTGTGATTTGGACATGGATTAGTATGTTTGGTTTTTATCTTTGCTACTGGGTCGGTATCTCTGCTGGTGGAATTTTCCCCGATGATACCATTAGCTCAGTCGCATCTTTTGCTTTGGAATTGTGATTTGGACATGGATTAGAATGTTTGTTTGTTTTTTTATTTTGGACTTTTTCCATCAAAATAAATATTTTGTAGTTTTAGGTGTTTTGATAAATAAAATGGCTTAAGATAGTAAATGAAGTAGAATAAAAAGATACCAGTGGCTAAAACATGTGCAAGGCAACGGCAATACAAAACAGAACCAACTAATGTCAAAACAGCCAAAAAGACAACAGAGATGATAAAACTACCGACTTTGGACGGGCATTGGAGTTAATGTCCATTGCTGTTGTTAGAGCCTTATTGGAGGGCTCACCTTTAGCTTTAGCTAGTTCTTTTTATTCACTCAAAAACCACCGGATAGGCATCCTACTAAAACGCATACTTGTAATCCATAAATGCCAGAATAAAAATAGACATTTCGATTATATGTTGAAGAAATAGTTAACAAGGGAATTTTAACTGAATCCTTTAATCGGCAGCGAAATGTTGCAAAACGCTACAGAAATATGCAATTCGGCATTGGAAAACGTACCTTATCGCATTTTATGAAACTATAATGACACTCAAGCAATTCCAAACTGATTAAAACCACCCGATAGCAAACTGATTGACAACTATGTTTTTAAGAAAAGATTTTAAAATGTCTGCAAAAAGTACGACACAACTTACCGCCTAGCCTATCTGTGTTTCCGAACAAAGAATTCATTTGACTAAATTTTTCGGAATATGACTATTACAAAAACAAAACTTACCAAGACATCCACAGATTCGTATTTCTCTACCAGTACATATCCTATCTTAATTCCGGTTACATTAGTAAAATATTGAACCACAGTTCTGAATTCTAGCTATTAATAAGGTTTGTTGGTCATACACTGGCATGTATTTCACCAATAAAGTTTCTAAACATATGACCGTTTACGTTTGTGACAAATACCCAATTTGCCATAATATAATCCAAATCGATCATTTAGAAATTCGATATCAATGTAAAATATTTGAAATAATTTACTTTTATGAAACAAGATAGCTAGTATTTATTTTGTAGGAACCTGGTTAATATGTCAATTTTGCCTTGTTCGTCAATTAAATATTTTCAATAAAAGGACTTAAAATCTAGAAATTAATTACTGGAGATTATATGCGGATAATTACAACCTATAAATAAGGAATCTTATTTCTTTTTAAAGCTCTTATTACTGTATACACCGGGTTAATTATATTGGAAACAGATGGAAAACCCACATAAATTATCTGAAACACAGTAAGCATGTCGACATTTTGAGAACGGACAAACCCATTTGAGGACGTCCTACGTTCTCCAATATAATGTAAGTACATATGTATAATTAAAAAATAATTCACACCGAAACAATTGTTCGATTTTAATTGTCAATTAACTTCTAGAGATTAAAAATAGCACTTTCTCTTTCAATGAGGAATTTTTTTTTCGCTGCATGGGTCAAAGCAGGAGATTTTAGTTTTAAATAACTCACAAATCATAGTGGTTTATATCTCAGTATAATTGTTTTTTTTTTTTTTTTTTTTTTTTTTGTGACTTGCGAGAGAGAGAGAGAGAGAGAGAGAGAGAGAGAGAGAGATGGGGTTAAACGTCCCAGTCCAAAATATATCACTTATATTACACCGTCACCAGCTATTGATGAAGTGACAGAAATGTTTAGTGTCACGCCTACAGTGACAAGAGCATAGGGTTTAAAGGACTAATCCGAAGGGTCCAGAGAGAGAGAAAGAGAGAGAGAGAGATGGGGTTAAACGTCCCAGTCCAAAATATTCACTTATATCGGATTCTCTCCAGTTTTTGACGAAGTGGCAGAAAGTTTTATCGTTGTAGTGCCCTCAAAGCAAAGTGCAAAGATGTTTCTTTAGCGCCTACAGTGACGCGATCATTAGGTTTAAAGGTCCCAGAGAGAGAGAGAGAGAGAGAGAGTATTCATCAAGAGAAGTGGTTTGGTAATATAGTTTAAAGAATGAAATCTGGCTAGCAGATTTTACTCTCAACACACCGACCCAAACAGGGACTTTTAAATTCCATAATATTGCACGAGAATACGTGTAGATGAATGAATATATGAAATACAAAACTTGACAAGTATTCAACATTTATACATTTATATATATTTAAAAAAAAACTTTAGTTTAAACGTTGAGACGAGGGAGACAAGACTGTAGTGTTGTTCAGAAATTGATATTTACTATTTGTACACACATGCACTGTTACTTAATATTTACAAAATGAATATGAATGTCAATCAGTTTGGGCGGTGCCCCCATAGTTCGACACAATACACCGTTTAATATGTATATTACATATCCTACAATAACATAAAATTATAGATGTTTGGCTTTGGGATTCGTGAATGTTTATAAACTGACAAAAAAGTTCTTCATAAAAAATCATACTTTAAATGGATAATAAAATTATTATTTGTTGATTATTACTTCTCGCTAGGTAGGAAAAGGTTTGAAATGTAAGCAAAGGTACTTTTCACGGTGCACTGGTGCACTTGCTTTTTATTTGAAACTTAACGAACACTCAGTATTCAAGCAAAGGTAAGTAACTCTAAGTTTTAAGTTGATACTCGAAAGAAATATACTGGTATTGATTCGCACAAAAGAAATATGTTGTTCATTTTATTCTGTCTGAAAATTTAACAGCACTGAGAAAAACACCGATATAAAAGTTTTCTTGCCAGAATAGACAAAGTATTAATGGTTGGAAATGATTTATTTACACAAGCGACTCTGCCAATTATCGAAAAAAAACCAACTAATCAGTGCATGAGAATGACGCCCAGAGTGAGTTTGAAAACACTCAAACTTAATGCACAGTGTATTCCTGATTGCGTATTTCAATTACCAAAGACGCGGAGATTTATCTCAGAAATATCTTGTTAATAAATGCAACACTATGCTGTTTTATACCAGAACAAAGTATTTGGTATCAGATAAATCTGTACTTGGCAACGCAACCAGGAACGCGACACAATAATATATAGAAGTAAACGACAGAAACAGTCAAACAAGACAAAACTAGAAAGTACAAACATATATAGAGAGCACAGATTATAAATTTCCCCGACTTCAGACGGACACTGAAGTACTTTAGAGGTCATCTTACCGCCCTACTTACAACCAGTAGTCCCGGATGTTAAACATGTTTATTCAAAAATTCAAAATTAGTCCTATATATCAGGCATTGTAACACCAACCGTTAAATGCATATGTTTTTAATGAACATTAGAGAAAAATCTGTAATACGTTTATTTTTTTATTATTATTTTTCAGGAAAATATAAATTGGATGATAAACTAGTACCGCAAAGATGTACTTAGCTTCGAAGAAACTAGTTAAGAAACGCTGTCTGAAAAAGTCCGGTCGATGTATAGCGAGGAATCCATGTTGTGTTTTACACTTATGTTCAATGGGCAATAACTCCCAAGAAAAATTAGCATTCCAACTCGTGTGCATCTCCTATCAATGTTGATGCTTTGCACCAAGTTTCATGAAATAGTGTTTCGTAATTTTGGAGAATTTGCGCAGACAAGAATTTCAGACGGAAACTCGAATTCAGTAATACCTCTCTCATTGGGACTGCTTATTTAACTACTGGTTTTGAACTTGCACTGGATTTCATGACAAACTTATGTCCAGTGATGTGGTTCTAGTACCAATGGGGTGGATTAGAGTTGAATTTAATGTTTTACACCACATTTTAGTTTCACCTATACCAAGGACTCTAGAAGAAATCGGAGAAATCCACCGACCATCGGCAAGCGAACGAAATTTTCTAACATTAGAATCTGCACGGCTAAGATTATGACCTAGGTGGTGAGAGTCGGCGTATTCTCGCACTTTAGAGGAGGTTTGAATTGAACAAGCACACTACACCGTTATAGGCATTTCAATTTTTCAATCTTATTGATAGAATAGATTTTCAGAAATTCAACAAAAGGTTATACCGAAACGACATCTCTTCAGCCAGATCAGAATGGATATGTTACAGAAAAGATAAAGAGGAGCTGTCTAATTTTGACCCATTTAGGAATAACATGAATTTTACTGTATCACCCAAACGATATGTAGCTTTATCGTATATTTGTACTAAAATATTTAGTTTTGAATACACGCATATTATGATACTGATGCAATCTTCAATCAATATCGCATCCCTAGTTTCACACCTCTTCTCGAATTTATGTTTACACTTTTATTAACTTTAACATGTTGACATGTGTGCTGACAAATTTTGTAATTGATATTATATGTATAAACAAAAATTAAAATTTATGATAAAATAACAAAGCAGAGTAAAATTCATATCACATGTCATATCGACCAGAGACTCCAATATTAGGCAAAGTGATTTAGCCCGAGACCACTAGACCAATACCACTTGTCATATCGACCCTACACTTTAATATTAGACTGAAAATGTTACCACGAGAGCCCTAGACAAATATCAGACCTCTAGACAAAATCCCCCTGTCTAACATAGAAGTCTTGGGCCGATACGACATGTGATATGGATTTTACCCTGCTTTATTCTCTAATATATACTAATACTTACATCACTGTAGTTGACCAATCTACGACGTTTTACTCTGCTGTGCCTCTCTCTTTGTTGTCTTTTACTTATTCGGCTTTGTTGTTTGTTCTCCTCATCCTCATCTTTTAGACTTTCTAAAATCTCCAGTAATATAACGGATACTGTGTCAAGTTTAGCTTTCTTGAGAGTTACAACTTTAGGTGGCTTGGCGTTGTCTGGTAACTTAAAAAAGTCAATAGAGTTACTTCTCTTGTTTGAATGTAACGACAATTTTGTAAGGCCGTCCAGAAGATCCGGTAAACTCCCTCTCCGAATCTTTTCCTTCACGCCTTTCATAAAACTAATCATTTTCTGATTTTCCAATTCTGGGTTGTCGTCGAAGCTTGAAACGTCAATATAATTACTACATGTCGTAAAACATTCAAATGACGACGACGAATTAGGATCTGCAACAGAAAAGAGAACAAAGATTGCACGCTGGATCGAGTTTTAATCCCATTCTTGTGGTGTTGTATTACAAATGTATTCAAATGTTATTTAATGCCGATTTTTCAATGGAATATTTACAAAAATGGTATAGAATGACTTACTACTTATAATTAAAGACCTTAATCATTTCCATTGATCGATTATAACCATTAACGGTATTATAATTCTTTATCTGTACAATATATAAGATGAATATTTATATATAGCATTATTATAACAAGGATTTAAAATCCATTTTTGACACTGAAATATTTAACACACAATGAAAATAACTGTATTCACATGTAAATAAATAAAATACATCTGAATTGCAGATATGTCATTAATATAAAAAGTGGCATCAGATCGTCTTCAAATGGGATATTATTTAAATTCTCGAACAAAGAATTTTTTAATTATAAATTATTCTTTAAAAGTACAAGAATTAAATTTGAGCATATGTTTCATTCGAAATATGAGGTGTGTATAAATAGAATTTCAAATTTAATTAAAGCAGTGCTGTTTGTCAGTTTATATCCACTGCTCTCTCTCTCTCTCTCTCTCTCTCTCTCTCTCTCTCTCTCTCATGACTTACAACATAGACAAGAGCATCAAGGACTAACAATATTGACAACAAAAATTACTTACAATTGGACAATAACAAGGATTTACAACATG
Organism: Anadara kagoshimensis; assembly: GCA_021292105.1. Classification (NCBI taxonomy): domain Eukaryota; kingdom Metazoa; phylum Mollusca; class Bivalvia; order Arcoida; family Arcidae; genus Anadara; species Anadara kagoshimensis. Next base: position 49,618,346 of record CM037870.1, read on the forward strand.
GACAACAACAAGGACTTACAACATTGACAACAACAAGGACTTACAACATGGACAACAACAAAGACTTACAACATTGACAACAACAAGGACTTACAACATAGACAACTACGAAGACTTACAGCATGGATAACAATAAGGACTTACAACATAGACAACAACAAGGACTTAGAACATGGACAGCAACAAGGACTTACAATATGGACAACAACAAGGACTTACAGCATGGACAACAACAATGACTTACAACATAGACAACAACAAGAACTTACAACATGGACAACAACAAGAACATACAACATGGACAGCAACAAGGACTTACAGCATGGACAACAACAAGGACTTACAATATGGACAACAACAAGAACTTACAACATAGACAACAACAAGAACTTACAACATGGACAACAACAAGGACTTACAGCATGGACAACAACAAGGACTTACAATATGGACAACAACAAGGACTTACAACATGGACAGCAACAATGACTTACAGCATGGACAACAACAAGGACTTACAATATGGACAACAACAAGGACTTACAGCATGGACAACAACAAGAACATACAACATGGACAGCAACAAGGACTTACAGCATGGACAACAACAAGAACTTACAACATAGACAACAACAAGAACTTACAACATGGACAGCAACAATGACTTACAGCATGGACAACAACAAGGACTTACAATATGGACAACAACAATGACTTACAGCATGGACAACAACAAAGACTTACGACATGGACAGCAACAAGGACTTACAGCATGGACAACAACAAGAAATTACAACATGGACAGCAACAAGGACTTACAACATGGACAGCAACAAGGACTTACAGCATGGACAGCAACAAGGACTTACAACATGGACAACAACAAGAACATACAACATAGACAACAACAAGGACTTAAAACATAGACAACAAAAAAAGACTTACAGCATGGACAACAAAAAGGACTAACAACATCGACAACAATAATAAGGACTTACAACATGGACATCAACAAGAACTTACAACATCGACAACAATAATGACTAACAACATTGACAACAAAAAGTACGAACAACATCGACAACAAAAATAAGGACTTACAACATGGACAACAAGAAGGACTTGCAACATTGACATCGAAAAGGACTTACAACATGGACAACAATAATGAGGATTTACAACAAGGACAACAACAAGGACTTACAACATGGACAACAATAAGGACTTGCAACATTGACAACAAAAAGGACTTACAACATTGACAACGATAATGAGGATTTACAACATGGACAACGACAAGGACTTACAACATCGACAACAATAACGGCTTACAACATTGACAACAAAATAGACTAACAACATAGACAACAACAAGGACTTACAGCATTGACAACAACAAAGACTTACAACAAAGACAACAACAAGGAATTACAATATTGACAGCAACAAGAACTTACACCATGGACAACAACAAGAACTTACAACATGGACAACAACAAGAACTTACACCATGGACAACAACAAGAACTTACAACATTGACAACAACAAGAACTTACAACATGGACAACAACAAGAACTTACAACATGGACAACAACAAGAACTTACAACATGGACAACAACAAGAACTTACAACATGGACAACAACAAGAACTTACAACATGGACAGCAACAATGACTTACACCATGGACAACAACAAGAACTTACAACATTGACAACAACAAGAACTTACAACATGGACAACAACAAGAACTTACAACATTGACAACAACAAGAACTTACAACATGGACAACAACAAGAACTTACAACATGGACAACAACAAGAACTTACAACATGGACAACAACAAGAACTTACAACATGGACAACAACAAGAACTTACAACATGGACAACAACAAGAACTTACAACATGGACAACAACAAGAACTTACAACATGGACAACAAGAAGGACTTACAACATTGACAACAAAAAGGACTTGCAACATTGACAACGATAATGAGGATTTACAACATGAACAACAACAAGGACTTACAACGTGGACAACAACGAGGACTTACAATATGGACAACAAGGACTTGCAATATGGACAACAAGGACTTACAGCATGGACAACAACAAGGACTTACAGCATGGACTACAAGGAGGACTTACAATATGGACAACAAGGACTTACAACATGGACAATAACAAGGACTTACAATATGGACAACAACAAGGACTTACAGCATGGACTACAATGAGGACTTACAATATGGACAACAAGGACTTACAACATGGACAACAACAAGGACTCACAACATGGACAACAACAAGGACTCACAACATGGACAACAACAAGGACTTACATCATGGACTACAAGGACTTACAGCATGGACTACAACAAGGACTCACAACATGGACAACAACAAGGACTTACAATATGGACAACAAGGACTTACAGCATGGACTACAACGAGGACTTACAATATGGACAACAACAAGGACTTACAGCATGGACAACAAGGACTTACAATATGGACAACAACAAGGACTTACAATATGGACAACAACAAGGACTTACTTCATGGACAACAAGGACTTACAATATGGACAACAACAAGGACTTACAGCATGGACAACAAGGACTTACAATATGGACAACAACAAGGACTTACAACATGGACAACAACAAGGACTTACATCATGGACTACAAGGACTTACAGCATGGACTACAACAAGGACTCACAACATGGACAACAACAAGGACTTACAATATGGACAACAACAAGGACTTACAGCATGGACAACAAGGACTTACAATATGGACAACAACAAGGACTTACAATATGGACAACAACAAGGACTTACAACATGGACAACAACAAGGACTTACAGCATGGACAACAACAAGAACTTACAACATGGACTACAAGGAGGACTTACAACATAGACAACAACAAGGACTTACAATATGGACAACAACAAGGACTAACAGCATGGACAACAAGGACTTACAGCATGGACTACAACAAGAACTTACAATATGGACAACAAGGACTTGCAATATGGACAACAACAAGGACTCACAACATGGACAAGGACTTACAATATGGACAACAACAAGGACTTACAATATGGACAACAACAAGGACTTACAGCATGGACAAGGACTTACAATATGGACAACAACAAGGACTTACAATATGGACAATAACATAGCATGGACTACAACAAGGACTTGTAATATGGACAAGGACAATGAATTACAACATTGAGAGGAACAAGATTTAATATCACTGATGTATACTTTGGGTTTTAAGTTGTACTACCAACCGTTTGAACGTCCACTAGCATCGACTTGGACCAGAATACACTAAAACATGGTAGCGATATACCTTGGAAGCAGCAATTGGACAATATTAGCGCACACACATACACACACACACACACACACACACACACACACACACACACACACTTTTTAAACAAACTAACCTTACTTATGTTTGAGAAAACACGTTGTATGTCAATGGAACACGACGACTATATATATAAAGATACCCCTGTACTAGGACATGCCTTTGCACACCATCTGTGCTACTATAAAAAGTATCTGATTTCTAAATTTTAAAACCTTTTTCACAAATAATGATGAAATCACACTTTTTCGAGCTATAAATTATAAAGTCCCCAGGTATGTTACATTTAACTCCATATTTTCCTCATGGTTACACAAAAATGTTACGTGGAAATAAATAGGATGTGTATAGGCAAACAACATTGACTTGTCCGCTTTGCCTTTGGTGTAAGTATTTATTGTGATGAGTGTATTAATGTATAGGATACACAAATGCTTATTTTGTCCACATAATGGGGAAACGTACGTTGTTTATGCATTAATCGCTAATCTCAACACCACCAAAATAGTAGGTTGATCATTGTATACCTGCATGAATATCCCTAATGAAAGGTCAAGCGGACAGGTCAATGTTGTTTGCCTATAGTAGCATCTTGCACATTTAAATTCGCCCAGAAGATACCGCTTTAAAGTCATCATGTCATCTTTATCGAGGAGAACTTCAAAGAAATACTTTTAACATTCATTTACTGATTAAGTATCTGCATCCAGGGTATATGAATAATTTGTATCTTCATCATATATTTGTAAAGTGCTATCTGATTGTAAAAACATGTATAAATATGTGTGCTTTGTTAACAAAACAATGAAAAAAGTTTTAAAATTTTAAAATTCATGCATTTTATTTCCTGCTCCACTTCCCACTTCCTTAGCAATTCTCTGTACATAACTATGTCCGACACTCTCTCTCTCTCTCTCTCTCTCTCTCTCTCTCTCTCTCTCTCTGAGATAAAAAATCCTTAACGTATTTGTTAGAGCTCTCTTTCTTTTTCTCTCTCTCTCTCTCTCTCTCTCTCTCTCTCTCAAGAAAAATGGTATAACGAAATTGGTAGAGCTCTCTCTCTCTCTCTCTCTCTCTCTCTCTCTCTCTCTCTCTCTCTCTCTCTCGATTAGGAAATGTGGTAAAACGTATTTATGTTGGATTTTGAATTTATAATTTTGAAATGAATTGTATAGCCACAACACTTGAAAAAAAACTGAAATTAACGGCTTTCCCTATCATACCCTTAATTAGTGTTGTAGACGTTTCGGTATTGGCATGTTTCGTTTCAATATTAAAATATTTATTTTAATACAAACAAACACATAATATAAATAAATAAGCTTACCTTTTTACATAAATATTTTCCTTAACAGTTAATCATCCTAGTATGTATATGTAATACAGAATATCTATTAAGATTTCCATATATAAGAATATCACTCCCAGTTCTCCTCACATGGTATATTATATATTGTCAGTTTTGTTTTATCTAATGACCAGATCAGTAAACGTGGGGTATTTTCTTAAATAACGAAGTAATTTCTTTTAGAAAAAGGTAAACAGTTCATTGTCAACTAAGACACAAAACTGACTCGCATTTCACACTGAATTCATTGTTAGGTTTTTGTCTAACAGTGTTTGGATAGCAGGGGGTGAAGTTACTTTTCAACAAAAGTTCTATATGTATATAAGTTCTTAATAACATTAAGTATTTGGCTTTAACCATTTTAATTATATACACACGTATTTATAATTTAAATAGGTTCAAAATTCCCATATATAATGCATAGTTGTTGTATATATACATGTATGGAGTTTACATTCATAATTTTACCAGCTATGTTTACAACTTCAAAACGGTATTTGTCACGGTGACTCCTGGAGAATTTTAACAACCTCTTCACTGGTTAAATTCACGATTATTTAACGCAATTATCTCGCTAGGTTGATTGTGGTCTTTGAATTTAATTGTCAGTTAAAATTGATAATGTCCATTTTGAAACGCTTTTTAGGCCCAATTTACATTGGGTGGTACGCGCGAACCGTGACTCAACAAGCGACTTTCCGACTGCAAGTAAACACCCAACCGTTGGGCTAACAACAGTAAGTACTGATTCGGTTTTCAAGATTGGTTTCTTTTCTATTGTACGCTCATATTGCTGAGTTACGTGCAAACGTGATTAGGCTTGCCACGAATATAAAAAACATTCCAATAATTTTACTAAATTGTTTCTGATAGATAATATTGCAAACTTTTCCTATGAAAAGGAAGTATTATCAACTGGTTCGGTGTTGCAATTTTCGACATCACTAGAGGATACTGTAACCAAACTGCCTGCCCAGGTCATCAGATACCTACGTTCAACAATAGATAGCGTTCGCAATATATCTATTAACGAATTTCTTTTAATATAACAACATCTCATTCTGTCGGGTGTGTTTGTAAGATAGCTGGGCAAAAAAATAAGGAAGAATGCAACTGAAAAACATTCACTTGGTAACAGACAACAAGACAACACAAAGAAAAGGCAAATCTATGCTTGCGACCATCTCGACTTTGGATGGGTACTGGAGTAAATGTACAGTGGTATGGTTATAACAATAACAATAGTTTATATTTTATTGCGTAAAGTACACATATATAGTACCGTACTATAAAATGGTTTTTATTATACCGTTTTACAACTTGTTCGGTTCGACTTTTTTTTATTTTGTCATTACGCGTTGACATTTACGAGACTGATAAGACCTCCTTTTGTACCCCTACCAAATAAATTCTATGTTAATTTTTTTAAAATGTTTTTTCAAAGAAATGCTCAAAATGTGTTGATAACATCATTTTATACTTTTTCAGTCAAAATTAAAATTTTATTGGAGGGTACAAATGGAAGATTTTCCCGGGGACTTTTGAATCGTCATTTCATTTAAAATTCTAACTTAGTTTTTTTTTCAAAAATGTTCACTTTAAATGTGTCTGATCATGCATGTTTTAGTTCATTACTTAAGAAGATTGTCCAAGGAAATGCCTCAGAACAATCCAGCAGAGCGGTCAGTGCATTTTTTATTTTTGTTCTCAACAATAGAAATCTATCAGCTGTATAATATCGAAAAATTTTAAAACCATAAACTGTTTAATATCTGTTTCAAAGGCTTGGTAGTTAAAATTGGGATTTTTTTGGGTTAAGGGTACTTTTAATTCGAAACTGAAAATATTGAATTCACTTTTTAGTTTCCAAATTATAATATCGAATTTATATTAGTTTACTATACTTAAGTTTTGAAAGAATTATACAACAAAACAAACGTGTTTGTAACAACTAAAATATATGATAATTTCATTGTCGAAAAAAGTCATTTTTACAGAGTGCGATACAAAAGAAATGTCTTACCCTCGATTCAATGTACCCGATCTCACTTCATCTTTTATTTGACGAACAAGGACCGCTATGAATCCTATGTATCTCTGCTTTGGAGTTTCAAGAGTGTTTGGGCATCAAATAGGTCCAAGGACCCTCGATTCAGTGTACCAAATCTCGCTCCATCTTTTTCTCGACCAACAAGAACAACTCTGTTACACCAATTAACCTTATATCTGTTATCAAATGGAGTGTTTGGGCATCAAATTCAAATAGGTCCAAGTTTTGACATTAAGTAACAATTACGCCTGAATAGATGCGATTACCACGGCTGAATCAGTACGAGTTATGGCTAACTAACACGCACTTAAAATATAATACTGAAAAGGGGGTGCAATTATTCCCACCAAGACCAGTTCATATCTCAGATATATCTCGAGTTGACACTTAAACAGTACAAAAGAAACAGTACAAAATATCCCGTTATACTCCATTGGTTTAATTTTACGCTGGTGATCTCAGTTTTGTTCAGAAGAAGATTAAATTTCTGGATTCATATTTCAATCACAAATTTTAATTTAAATTTTACATTATAATTTAAATGACTTTAGTCTTCTGTTTGTAAAATCAAATGCTATCAACCTTTTGTAAAAAAAAAAAAAAAAAAAAAAAAAAAAGATATGCGACAGGGTGCACAAGTCGAGTTGCAATTCCGGATGTAAGATTCACATATAAAATTAATTGTCTAAGTCAAAAGCCCATAATTTCATACAAAAAATCACTGAATCGGAACGAAACTCAAACTTGAGCTGAAACTCATGATGGTAGACTTACATACCAAATATTAGTTTAACATCTATAAGCGTTTAGAAAAGAAGTCCGGAAACTGCTATTTTAAAGAATTATCTAATTTTCGTTGCAAGTCATCTAAAAGTGTAGCCTGTTTCTTTCCATTGTATACACACACGTTTTGGGACCTACAGCTTTTTAATGTAACAAGGAAGCATTTTGTTGCCGTCTGGACAACACAACCAATTGAAATATAAACGAAATACTTCGACCCCATCCTGGTTAATACATGTAGTCACTGTTAAACAAAATGAAATGTACTTACATGTTTATTGGAGATTTTAAGATGACCAACTCCAATAAAACGGGTCGGCGGATATTCCAGTGACAGTTTTGTATTAATATAATATGCCCATAAAACATTTGCTCCGTCACGACTTCACATTTTGGTGCAATGATTATCAAAAAGTTTTCTCTGTTGTTGAAATATGTTCATAATAAGACAGATCAGACTGAATGTGACGATTTTGTATGTAATCATTGCGTAATATTCTTACATAACATTATTATATACAGAACAAAGATATTTAATTAAAATTTAACAGAAAAAAAACTAAGAGGGTATATGTTAAATTAATCGTATTGTCAGTTGTACCATTAGACTAATTTTTAAAATTGAAATTGACAGGTAAGAATATTTATTAGCGATAAACACAATTTGATCATGATAATACATTTTTGTATATTCAACCATCTGTTATCAAGGCCTGAAACGATCATTAATTAAAATGTTTTAGTTCTGGAATTTTGAAAAAAAGTCATCCCTCATCCAGACTTTGTCAAATTATAATAGAATAACGTGAATGAGCTGGGTTTTAAAAATTAAGTTTTTGAACATTAAAATGTAAAAAAAAACTATAATCAAAACTAATGTGCAAAAATGATAAGATTAAAGTGTCCTCTCACTAAATTATAAATAAATGAAATGTATATACATGTATAATGATAAGAAGATACACTATTCATGGTTATTCTTTCGGTAATCAAAGTGGGGTTCAATTTTTAGTTGAATGGAAATGCCTCCTATGGTAGTTATTATGAAACCATTAATTTCCGTGGTGTCTATATTTCCGTTATGTTGGCGAATTCTCTATCTACAAATTTAAATGTCAACGACCCAAGACAATAGTTACAGAGGTTAACAGCCAACTCTCTCTCTCTCTCTCTCTCTCTCTCTCTCTCTCTCGTTAACACGTTCTGTACGTACGTGCGGTCAAAATATATTTTACTCACACACATACACACACACACACACTTTATATATACATCACTTACCCTGCTGTTGTACGTCCGGAGGTGAACATGCATGTACACAGTGCATTTTAAGTTGCATATAAATTACAGTACAGTATAGACGTCCAGTTCAGATTTTATCCCTAGATCAAACGGTCACCACACAGATTTAACATTCCATACCAGATATTTGTTATAATGCTATCTGTTTTAAGGAACTGTTGACAGACACGGTACTGTTAATACTTTACAGTTTAATCTTAAAAGTTTTAAAAGTATAAAGAATTAACTTAATCCAAGTTTTGTTCACCTATATCAATATTCCTTCTCTGGCTATATAACATGACTACAACTCACAGCCCTTCTGATTTATGTTTTCGATAGTTTTAATTCCTCGTAACACCCATTGCCTGCCTATATATAACGGGATTGTCTATTTGTCAGAGCTCCAAGTCCACACTTCAACATCTTATTTATAATGTTATATGATTAATTACATTATTTATTTATTTATTTATTTATTTATTTATTTATTTATTTATTTATTGCAAAGATAAATTGTTCGTGCAAACTACATAATTTACATTAATTTGTAATAATCTCGTTCTGTATCTTTCTTGTCTACACCGTTTCTAACTACAAGTACATGTATCATATTCTTCTCTTATACCCTTATGACCAGAACCACGTTTCATAATCCTTGAGAGTGATGGATTCAACAATATATTAGAATGTAGTGGTCACGGTGATTCGAACCCTGGACCTTTCCAATATTATCGGAATGCTTTTCTGACGGAGCTACCCCTCCACTCGTGCCCGGTCCGCCGCACTGAAATTAATCGTCATATACCGGTCCCTAGTAGCTCGAACTCGCTCAGTTGGTAGAGTGTGATAGGTCGTGGATTCAAACCTGACCGGGTCTAACTGTTCTTTCGCCACGCTCTCGACATTAAGAAATGAAAGTCACAGGGTCTTTAAAAAGACAGGTGTTCCAAAGGATTGATATTTATAACATCAATAAACTGAAACACGGCTATGTGTTCCGAAAAAATGATATCCATGACATCTAGAAACTAAAACATAGCCAGGCATTTCAGGTCAAGTGTTCCGTAAAACATAGCGAGACATTTGATGTCAAGTGTTCCAGAAGATTGATATCTATAACATCAAGAAACAAAACAACAAAGTGAAGCATTTGAGGTCAGATGTTCCGAAAGATTGATATCTATAACATCAAGAAACAAAACAACAAAGTGAAGCATTTGAGGTCAGATGTTCCGGAAGATTGATATCCATGACATCTAGAATCTAAAACATAGCCAGACATTTGAGGTCAGGTGTTCCGAAAGATTGATATCTATAACATAAAGAAACAAAACAACAAAGCGACGCATTTGAGGTCAGGTGTTCTGAAAGATTGATATCCTTGACATCTAGAATCTAAAATATAGCCAGGCATTTCAGGTCAGGTGTTCCGAAAGAATGAAATCCATGAGCCATTCGAGGTCAGGTGTCTCAGAAAATGTATATCTATATAACGTCTAGAATATACAACACAGCTGTTGGAGCATTCGAGGCCAGGTGCTCCAGAAGATAGATATTATGATAGGAACTATAATGGCAATACAGCTCTTGAAGCATCGAGACCAGGTGCTCTTTATGACTGCTAGAAACCATAAAAAGGATGCGTTTTAGGCGCTTCGAAATAATTTAGATGTCACCAGCACCATTATTTTACGTGTGGTGATAACAAGTTCTACTTACCATCAAACATATCATCCAAACAACAGTAATGGCTACTTGACCATGGGTAATTTGAAAACATTTATTCTTAACTTCAAGTTTGTGTCTAAGTCAGTTGTTTGAATGCAATTTAATTAGCACAGGAAAACCTCAAATTTTGGAGTGTACATGTTTTTGACATGTATTAACTTAAACGTTTGATTTGAATGATTATGTAAATTACACAGAAATAAATAAAAGTAAATAATAAATTTTTATCAAAATAAAAACTGGAAACACTGAGCAAATAGTTAACTTTTTGAACAAACATTTGTAGATCTTTGATCAAATATTATTTTTCATTCTAAAGCCTATTTTAATCTTTTAGGCTGTCAAAATGCCCTCGAGTACACTTCAAAATCACTTCAGATTGTTACTTCTTCTATTAGCGGTGTGCAAAATTGTTAAAAATAAAAGTTATAACAACTTTTGGAGAGTTAGCCGCCATGAAAGTGTAAACAGTTGGACGGTAATAATAGATACTCGATATTAAATACTGCTTGATAAGAAATTTTCTATTATTCTCAATATCTTGTTTTCACATAATAAAACTAATTTGTGACCGAATTACACACATAATTATATATATATATATACATAATGCATTGCCGTGCCTTGCATATTTTGTTCAATATTGTGGCATAATTCGACAAAGTTTGCAAGTGTGGATAGCCAAATCCAAACCATGTAAAATGAGATCCCAATACACTCTCTATTTTGTTCCAATACACATTTGTAAAAAAGGTTTCTCTTTAATTTACAAGACTTAATGACGACGAACTTTTTGAAGTACTCCTTGTGGTCGAACAGCTCTACTAGCTCTACAGGAAGAAGAAAGCCATAGTTTTACAGATACGTGCTATCGGTTTGTGCAGGTTATATGTGCTGCATATTATATAGTCTGTTGAATCGATCAGCAAATTACTTACTCTACAATTATAATGCACAGTGTTGTTTTGGATTGTGTAGATTGGATTACTATGTGTATATATACGTTTAATTTATATTATGTTTAATTAGTTATTGTTCCATTTCTTGTATTTGATGTAACTACATGTTCATAATCTCTTTTTAAGGGGAAATGTACTTTCATTTTCAACTTCTGACGTCATCCTGACGAAACCATTTATTATTAATACTGCAAACACGCAAACGCGCTAGACTCATCGATAAGCAGTCTGTGATGACGTAATGATAACGCTAGATATATTCTTTATAGACCTAGTATCCGTGGCAATACCGGTACATTAATTTTTCTGGCAAAAAGTATTTAAATCTTTATGGTAAACACAGTTAACGGTTTTTTTAATTGATGTAATTGCCTCAAAACACATACAAATGTTTTCAAGATTTGAAATTTGTATTAGTGACGGTATTTAAAAGATGGATTTATGTTTAACCCTTAGGACAGCTTTATAAACCTTTGTGGAAATACGCCGATAATTCGGGGATTATCTGGTTAAAGGCAAGATTGACTTTATACTTTAAATTTAATTATAAAGTCATTTTTGGAAAATTCGATCATATTGAAACGAGTCTGCGTTCCAATCTTTAAGCGTTAAACAAGTATGGACAAAAACTCCATGTGTGTAATGACTGTGACAATATTGCCATATGGGAAATTTACGTCTCGCAGGGGTAGTTATGTTGTGGAGTAATGGTACATCATTGGTGTTCTACCCCTTATTCAAAATTTTTCCACTTATATCGAGACAGGCCGTGTATTCGAACCTAAGCGTTGAGGGGAATCGTAAGCACGAGTGCTCTATTGGTTGAACTTAAGATGTCATAACATTGTGACTAACTAGGAGAACATCTCCAATTAAAACTGAGAAAGTGAACTTTTTATATATAAAAAACATATGGCCTGGATCCATCAATATGATGAAGTTTAATTGGGATACTTGCAATGGAGTTGTTCGCTATTCATCATACATTGCCTGCCTAATCATCATCAAATTGATTATAACCATTAACCTCACAGAATGAACTTAAAATGTTACCAATTACATGCACCACAAACCTTTCATATATATAATCTGGTAAAGACTATTTGCACGATTTGTTGATTAAGAAAATTAATGTGACCAACCTTATTCTTTAGTGGCTTTGTTATTTAGAGACATTATAACCGGTATTTACAAGGGCGATTAAAACCATTAATAGTTTAATAATTATAATTATGTCACGCATATCAATCAAAAAATTTTGACACGTCAAACCTGTAGGAGAAAATCAAGCAATACATTCGAACCCGAATTTAAATAATGCATATATCATATCCAAAGACAACATGCTATCTTTTTCGAGCTTGATAACAAACACCGCATTATTTTGCCATCACATGATGAAATTCAAATTATTCCAATTTTTACTTCAAAGTCGAAATTGAATAGAGTGCCGCTAAATCTACAACAATTCGAGCTTGATAACAAACACCGCATTATTTTGCCATCACATGATGAAATTCAAATTATTCCAATTTTTACTTCAAAGTCGAAATTGAATAGAGTGCCGCTAAATCTACAACAAAGTCATCGCGAAATTGAATAGAGTGCCGCTAAATCTACAACAAAGTCGTCGCGAAATTGAATAGAGTGCCGCTAAATCTACAACAAAGTCATCGCGAAATTGAATAGAGTGCCGCTAAATCTACAACAAAGTCGTCGCGAAATTGAATAGAGTGCCGCTAAATCTACAAGTCGTCGCGAAATTGAATAGAGTGCCGCTAAATCTACAACAAGTCGTCGCGAAATTGAATAGAGTGCCGCTAAATCTACAACAAAGTCATCGCGAAATTGAATGAGTGCCGCTAAATCTTCAATAAAGTCATCGCGAAATTGAATAGATTACCGCTAAATCTATGTACAATAAAGTCCCGAAATCGAATAGAGAGCCTCTATATCTATATGTATAACAAGTCGCGAAATTAAATAAAGTGCCTCTAAAATATAATACTGTAAACGTATTTGATTTCACGTGTATTTATTTTCGCGGTATAGGAAATTTAGACATATTCGCGTGGTTAAATTTTCGGGTTTTTGGAAAAATAATTAAGTATAATATCAGTAATTTTCGCTCAGTATTAATTTGCGAATATAAATAAGTTTACAGTACACAATCATTGAATAAATCTCGTTCTGTGTTGAAAATAACATGAGCAATAATTTCAAATAAAAGTTCAACAATCGTTTTAGCTTAGCCATCTTTAAAAACTTATTTTTGCAAATTTAATAGGTGGTATTTACATAGAGTGCAGTTCTACAGACATTTGAATTACCTCCCTTTCAATTTCTTTATTTATCTCCCTTTAACAATTTTTTTAAGGAATTTATATTTCATAATAACAAATTTATGACCATCATCTGTATCACATTTTTTTATTTAGTAAATATTATATAGAATAATTATGTCCTAATCGTAAAGAATATAAAATCATAAAGTTAATGTAACAACATAAATAAAATTATACACATCACAGGAAGAGGCTTCTTTAAAGCAAATGTTTAATAAATATGTTTCATCAAAACTCGTACACAGCACCGGTCCATGTTCATTTTACATAATTAGAAATGAAAGGAACTCTTTTGATTAGGTGTCTGAGGTTGGACACCTTAAAAATTCAAGTAGTGAGATAGTTAAATTCGAAGGATATGGTTGGTAATTAGTTCTTGTCCATCCAAATTTTTTAACATGGCTGTAAAGGTATAAACTTAGAATAAGATGGTACCTAAGCTTCTGAATTCAGATCAAAATCTATACTGACATTTTTACTCCATGCCAAAATTTCTTTTCATGAGTCACTGTGCAAAACATAAAATATCAGTTTGTCCCCTTTCAACAAATCATTCGGAAAGTGCTCTAGGTTCAAGCCTCAACAGTACTGTGGCATTCCTGCAAAAGGGAAGACTTTTAATTGTACATTTTAAAGTATTTTACACCTCAGTCAAAATTTTATCACTAATATTGTATTCAGTTCTGGAATTATGGAAGAAACCAGAGTGCCTTGAGAAAACCAGTGCCTTTAGCCAATCAAACTGACTTCCTCACACTACAATCTGCTGAGGGGGGTTTGTACCTAGTCAGTGAGTGGCTCTGTAATCCGTAAGTCTGAGCTTTAGTCCACTCTGCCACTGAGGCCCAAGTAGGGGAATGACTTTTACAAACTAGAAAAACTGTGAGCCACAAGCTCCCAAAAAATACCCCCCGCTCCCAAAAATCCATCGGATCAAATTTTTAAATAGGAGGTGCACATCTACATTATATCACAAAGATTGTGTGAAAGTTTCATGAAAATCCATTTAAGGGTTTAGGAGGAGTTGCGGATAAGAGATAGGTACACTAAGGTGTAACGGAATGATGGACGGACACCCCTATCACTATATACCCCCCACTTTTTAAGCGGGGGTAAGTTAACACTTTAGACCACTTGGCCACCGAGGCCCCACTGGGGAAATATTATAACAAATTCACAATGACTCTTTTACTACTGATGTCACTTTATTGTTACATTAAAAGCATTAACATAACAACACAAATATACAAATATATAAAAACTATTACAATCTTACAATGAGTCTCAAAATTATCTGTCTCAATTTCTGTGTTGATATTTAATCTTTTGAGATGCCAGTTCTATATTTCTTCACTTGTTAACATATGCATAAAGGGCACCTCATTTGCTCTCTTTTTTCTGAATATGCTCCGTGTCTCACTGTATACTCAAGATGAATCATATAGCAAAATAAACATGTTTAAAAATTTACTCTGGATGGTTTTCACAAAAATTACACTTAGAGCGACACAATTTTTATAAATTTAATGTTTTAAAACTAAAAAAACATTCAAGGTCATCTAACAAAACTGAGAGTTTTGTCTCAAAAGATGAAGTTATTGGCCATAAAGCATATCATTTTACTAAAATTAAACAATGCAGAATTATTTGTGCTATGATGTTTACAGTATTTTCTTTCAGAGATCTAAACAGTCAAGTAATTTGACTTGCCAGACAGGACTAAGTTTGAAATTTCTACTCACTGTGTGTGTGTGTGTTTGTTATTGTTTTTTTTTTTTCCCATTGGCGTTGTTTTCTAACACTAATCTAAAATTTGGCATTCAAAATACAATTGCATATATGTAAAATCAAGATCTTGCTTTTCTATGCAGGTCTACTTCCTTGGAATGCAAGTAGAACAGTAGTGTCTTGGTTAAAGAAACATTTTGTTGACATCAATACACCATTAATTATCAAATGATGACAAAACTATGAAATTCTTCGGCTTTCCTACATAAAAATTGTCATTAATTAAACCAAAGTGAAACAATGCTGTTATCATTTTACATGCATCTATGAAAGCTGAATTGTAAAGTTGCATTTTATGAACAGTTATACGTATATTTTGAAGAAAAAATAATTTATTTTTTTTAAATTACTTCAATTTGAAAGTGTTACATATATTTTTACGATGACCATTTATGTAAGGTTATCCAAGAATTTAAAAAACAAATTATCATGAAGATATATGTTTTAAAAATTACAGAACAGATTGTCCTAATCTAAATAAAAACATTTTATATGAATGTCTAAACTATCAATTGTTCTGTTTCAAACAATGAAACTTTTATGAACCATTAAACTAAAATTGTGCATTACGACACATTTTCTTTCAAATTATGACCTCATATCTCATGTTTCTGAAAATTCTAAAAAATGTTCAACATATGTTGACATTCAGATAAAATTCAAAATAAATTCAGAACTTTGCAGATGAAATTCTGACAAGTTTTTTATGAAGGGTCCCTTCAAAAATTAACAAAATTTATACTTGTTTGTAATTTGTTTTCAAGAAATCTACAATAAACATGAAAAAGTTTTTTAATAGTATCAGTTGCTATTATTACATTGAACCTTCAATAAATCACTTGATGTGCTTAGAAAGCATTTTGAAAATTATTTCCTGGCAAGATGTTGTTCCTTACCAGCTGAAAATTCGAACCATAACAAAACTCACAATTTTTTGTAACTTGTCAAAGTAAAACTACAAACAATATATCAATCCAACATTTCATAAATCAGTTGCCATCATGGTTACAAAACATTTCATATATCAGTTGCCATGGTTACAAACCATTTCATAAATCAGTTGCCATGGTTACAAACCATTTTATTAATCAGTGCAATAGTTGCAAAACATTTCATAAACCAGATGCCATGGTTACACAGCATCATTAACATGTACAATGTGTGACAAGAGACTTTGATGTCCTTTGATGGTGTAAATAAACAAAACATTATTATCACAACATTTACAAATATATAGGCAAACAACACTGACCTGTCCATTTGACCTTTCATTAGGAATATTCATAAAGGAGTGCCCACCCAATACATAAGTAGCGTTAGGATTCGGATTAATGCATATACACATTGCCCATGATTAGTGTTCTATCAGGTAGACAAAATTATACACGCATGATCCCCATTACTGAGATTCACACGTCCATGATAAATATTTAACTCAAAGGTCAAGCGCATAGGCCAATGTTGTTTACCTACACATATAGATATTTCAGCACTAAGAATATGTTACTAACATAAGTAGCACTTCTGTTTTAAACATTACAAGTAACACATAGATTAGTGCATATTGTTACTTCATGGTGACAAAATACTAAGTATTACTAAGTACAAATGTTTTTTAAAAGTAAGGCGTCTAATAGGATAATGGGACACTAAATCATAACTCACACGCTTTGGAGCAACAAATTTACATCAAACATCTTTTTTTATAAAATATTAAAAACAGGATTTTACAGGAAATGTAAGTGTAATGTGTTAATATTATTTTAAAACTTGCAAAGTTTAAAAAGTGTTAATCTATCTCACAGTTATCATCTGGAAACCACCAGGCCCCAGTTACACAATCATTCCTTAGATAAGATTTTCCTTAACTTAAATCTTGCAAATTTTCAAATCTTTAAAATTTTGTTAATTTTCAAGATATTGAAGAATTTGAGGTGTCATTTTTAAGATCACTTCTAAATTAAAACATTTGCGTTTAGTTTAACAAAAATATTCATCAGTAGTTTCAAAAAGTGATTCCGAAAATTTGCTAAATTTAAGTTAAGGAAAATCTTAGCTAAGAAATGATTGTGAAACTGGGGCCAGGAAAGAAATAAACAAATATCTGTCAATAAAAATGTAAGGAACCACACAATATGTCACTATTATATGTGACAGGGTATAAACCATAAAATTGATTTTAAACAGTTTAAATTAAATTAAATCTAATTAAATTACGAATAAATAAATAAATAAATAATAATTAATTTAATTTCAAAATTATAGGACAAAGAAATTAGTATAAGACTAGAATGTATAGAAGCTTTAAATAGACATATTGCACATGCTACTGAAGAAATGAGAGTTTATCACTGTTTAATTCATTATTCACCTCAAATCCATCTATTAACAAACTAGTTGATATATAATTTTTTTATTTCTAGATAAGCATAAATAATCTGATTGCTGATCACACCTCAAAAACAGCAAATGCTTTATAAAATATAGGTAACACAATTAAAGTCTGCACTTCAAGCAGTGCTAATATCATTAAAATCACGGTTATCCAATCAAATATTTTGTACAGGAAAATGGGAAGCCTGTACAAGTTAATAATAAGTTGTAGACATCATTCCTGAATTATAGAAACTTGACACGACAGGCTACAAATGGCTTTCACCAGGGTAACACATAATGCCCACTAATGTTGTACCACAAAATACATTGTAATGTTTGTGTGGAACAATTATTTGGATTGGATATAGAATCACAACAGTTGGCAGGTACACATATTCTGGAAACTTGTGACATAAACACTTTTCAAAATGTTCCCAAACGTTTAGCAGTATTGATTATGTGGTACACTGGTGAGGCCCATTAAAAATAAAATTGAGGAATGTCTGAGCTATTTGATAATGTAAGTCACTATAAATGTGTAACAGGTAGTGTTTCAGATTATTAGTGGGCCAACAGAGCCTTAACCCCATGATAGGTGAAAAATGTCTCAATTTTTTTAAAACAATATCCAACTTGGCCAGTCTATTTTTATCACAAATATGATGTCATGTGGAAGCATGATAGCTGAAAATGGCCAGTGGTTTTTTTAAACAATTACCTAAATGGTAAGTTTATAACAGAAATTTGTGTTTAATTTTACTATACTCATGTGAAAGCATGATAGCTGAAATATGCCTCATGGTTTTTTAAGCAATGACCGACCTGGCTAGTCTTTTTTCAATGCATATATGTTTCATTTTACTCAACTTATTTAAAAGATGGAAGAATTACTCTACATGTAAGTATTGATTTTTAATTCAAATTTATGACTAACTTTAGTTTTTAAATGTTTTAGACATCTGAACCATTTTAAAAAAAATTCAAAGATACTATTCTTTTATATGGCCCTTCATTTTAAAAAAATAATCACCATTTTCTGCTTAAATGAGTGATTATGACCAAAAAACCCACAAACAATCTGAAACACTGTCAATGTCTTAAACATGTTTTATGATTACACTACATGTTATATCACAGAAATGTGTCCAGTAATATGAAAAATTTTCCACTACATTTTTGCTTAGAATGAAACCTACATTTTCAAAATTTTTGCTTTTTGAAATTTTGATACGTAAAGTAAAATTGACCAGATTTTTTTCAATTTAAGCTTCTAACTATAATTTGCCCCTGTCATTGAAAAATTAAGACAAAAATTAAACTAATATTTCAAAATGTACTAAATTTCAAATGCAAAAAAACATTTTGAGAAAAATTTTTTGCTTCTGTTCTCAGAAATTTAAGAAAAGTGAAATTGACCAAATTTACTGAATTTCTCGTACTCATGATACAGAAAAACTTCTTGAGAAATTTTTTTAGATTCTGTTCTCTAATAAAATTAGGCAAAAATGAAATGAAAGTGAAAATTTCCAAATTTACTAAGTTTCACATTTACAAAAACATCTGGAGAAAAAAAACTTTGACAATAATGTGACAAAATATGATATAAACATATGCTTTAATCAATTGTATACAGATATAAATGTAATGGCTATATTGTGCGAAATCTTAAAATCTATCAAAACAATTAAAAATATTTTACGTATAAAAATTACAAATAATGAGCTAAAAATCACATATCATACCTTTTATAAAACAAAACAAAAACACAAAAATATATACAATCAAAAATTTTCTACACAATAAAACCAATATAACTTGTGCAAACACTAGGCAGTTCTTTAACACAAAATGAAAGACTAAAAGTATTTCAAAAATACATAAAAATGAAAAAAATATATATATAGAAACCGTTAACATAACAAGTAACTGACCTCAAAGGTCATCTGTATATAGAATAGTTATTGTTGATCAAAGTTGGTTGGATAATGTTTAATGTCACATCAGCAATTTTTCAGCTATTGGCAATGAGACTATTTTTTTCTTATTAGTCTAAAACATTAATCTAAAAACAGCTTCATGTGGTGTGCAATTTTTTTTGTGTGTGTGTGTGAAAATATTTATGGTCTGCTTTGTACTGGGGCACACCGTTGGTTGTGACCTTTGCCTACAAGGAAAAACACCTTCCCACATGCCATCAATCAGGATAGGACCCATAACAGTGAGATACCTTGGGTTTGAAGGCTACTGCCACTTGGCCACTTAACCATCACGATAAAGTTTGGCAATTTAGACTTCATTTGTTATAACTTTGTTAACATGTTATCAGATAATCTTGTTTCAAGTGTAAGTTAGATGGAACCCACAATTTGCAATTTTTTGCCATGTACATACATGTGTTTGTTAAAAATAATGTGACAAATAAGAAAAGAACCATAGCACAGTTTTTGACATAAAATGGCAAGAAATTATGCTCACATAGAACACATAACGGTTTTGTTCTGTACGATCTCAATAAAATTCATATAACATTTTACTATACATGTATATGTTTGTTTTAAGGTACTTTTTGCCTCACTATCACTAACAAAAGACAAGTATACCTTAGGACACAAGCTGTCTTATTTTTGTAATAATGCACCACATAACTGATAACAATGTCTGAAATTATCACACATTAGAATACATATCAATCAAATGACAAATATATACAAATATTTTTTTTCTGGTTGGATTTCATTTAGAACTGTGACTGATGTCACCAAAATCACTGTGTGATACCTCCATATGCCTATGTAAATCAACTGCTTCTATCACTAGAGTTTCAAATTTCCAAATTCAATCTTTTATAGGAAAACATCAAATTATGACAATAGCCATCCGATAAGTTGTACAAATGCACAGCATTTTTGATACAATATACATGTAAGTTAAAGGCAATTTTAAAAATAATTCTACTAAATAATAAACTGGTATATAAACTGAGCACAATTGATATTATTGGCATTTATAAACAAAGCTGAGACAAAGGTAACATATAGCATCTGTCCTTATAAAATGTATATTGTAATTAAAATTTCTGGAAGATACTGAAAACCTGTTTTACAATCTGGACTGTTATGCTGTTTAATGCCGTCTTGATAAAGTTTATACATAAAATCCAAACAATTTGAAGATACAGAAAAACCTGTATATAAAGACCACCTTGGAAACTTAAAAAAATATGGAATTTATAGACAGGTGGGATCTATATAGAAAAACTGTATATAAAGACCACCCTTGGGATCCAAGAAATATGCACTTTATATACAGGTGGGCTTTACATAGTATAACTAAGTAATATGGACTTTATAGACAGGTAGGTTTTAAATAGTATAACCTGTGTAAAGACCAACCATGAGACCCAAGAAATATGGATTTTTAATACAGGTAGGTTTTAAATAGTAAAACCTGTATACAAAGACCGCCCATGGGACCTAAGTAACATGGCCTTTACAGACCGGTGGGTTTTGTATCATGTTATGTATAGAATCTTTTAGATTGGAATAAGAAGCATAGGGACTTCTGAACAGTGGTCTTAATGGACATGTAGTCTTCATATAAAGGTGGTCACTATAGCAATATTTACTGTATTTTGAATATTGTTGAAGCTACAACTATAAAATAAATCATTCATAATTGCCAAACCTTGTCTAATGATATATATGTTATTTGTAAAAGTTTTAAATTACATGTAAATCACAGGAGACTAAGAAATTATGTTTATACAAATTTTATATGTATTATATTGAATGTGTTTTGTTAACAAATAAGGGAAAATAATCATACATATATACATGTATATTTAAATTATGTATGTGAAACCAGAAACTGAAGAATGGCTTGATTTAATTGGAGTTTTTTTGAAAATAAGGAAACATCATTGTATGGTAGATGAAATTTAAAAATTCAGTAACCATGGTTAATTAAAAAAGAAATCTCCTATAAATCAAAATCAAAACGATGTGTAAAATTATATTTTACATCATTCTTAGGGAATACACATTTAATTAATGAAATTAATAAAGTGAGTAAATGTATAAATACAGTCAAACCTACCTTAAAGGCCACCTCTATATAAGGCCTGATTGCTTGTAAAGGTCAGTAAAATTGTATCCAAACTGGTTTTTCCTGTATTATTTGGACCTATATATAAAGGCCACCTGCCCATAAAGACCACTTTTACTGGTTCCCTTGAGTAGCCTTTATAGACAGGTTTGACTGTATTTGGAAATGCAGCTAAGTAAAAGATCTTATTGTTCATAAAGACAAAAGTTTTAAATGTATAAAAATCACAAGTAAAATATATTAATAAAAA
This sequence comes from Anadara kagoshimensis, assembly GCA_021292105.1. Taxonomy (NCBI): domain Eukaryota; kingdom Metazoa; phylum Mollusca; class Bivalvia; order Arcoida; family Arcidae; genus Anadara; species Anadara kagoshimensis. The sequence continues at coordinate 49,640,764 of CM037870.1, forward strand.
GTGGCTCAGCCGAATAAAAATGTTGTATGTTAATGTACAATAAAAATGAAAGTTTATAAAAAATTTGAAATCAGATCTAGATAATAAGGATTCCATTAGGCCATTGAGATTATGATTTTGACTCTAGGGAATATAATTGGACTCCTGACATTCAGCATAAAGTAAATATGGGTTGACATTTAAGATTTTTAAGAAATCTACCATATTCAACCCCTTTAAGTCAAGGGGCAAATGAATGCCCTGGATAAGGAATTACCCAAATAAGGCTTCACCATTGGGACCAGTAATAAAAACACCTGCTTTAACTGATATAAATAAAGCAAGAATGACAACGCCTACAATCACAACAATAGCAAGGAAGGCTTTCAGGTAAGATCTCCATGTCGGTACAAAATACGCTGGAGCTACGACAGATAGTAAACTAGTACAGACAGTTAATGAATACACAATGCACACTGATGTATTTATAGCCACTATCTGTCCAAACTTTGCAAACGGTTGGATTATGGTCTGGGTGAGAGGTATGGATGCTACAATTGTTGTCAAGGCACTGCTTATAATTGACACGCCTATATGACTTAACGCTGCTTTAGTTCTCCATTGTCTGCCTTTGGATTTCTTCTGGAATTACAATACAAACAAGACAGGTTATAATTCATGTACAAATAAACAACAAAACATTCTGTATTTCATATGTTAACATGTGTTAGATTAATGGGTTGCTGTTATTCTGTCCCCAAAACTTGACAATTTTTAGTCAAGATTTGGCCCAAAAAGTACTAACTGTGCACAGTCTAAAAAGTGTTGCAAAGGGCGAAACAATACATATTCCTTATTTTCCTACTAAGTCTCAAATATTGTTGACACTATCTCAGAAAAAACTCTCCAGACAAGTGTTGAAGACAAGTGTTAAAGCAGAAACAAGAGGCCCATGGGCCTTATACGCTCACCTGATAACTAATGGCTAGCTGATAGATTTAAAGTAAATGTAAATATTAAACCCCAATGACTTTTTTCTTTACATCAAAATGATCATTGTATCAATACCTACAACATTCTAATATACATGCCTATACAAATAGTTTACAGTTTTCGAGATAATTAACCATTTCAGTATTGATTTGCATCTGTGACCTTGACCTTTGAACCCATGACCGTTTACTATACATCAAAATGATCGTTGTATCAATACCTACAACATTCTAATATACATGCCTATAAAAAAAGTTTATAGTTTTCGAGATAATTAACCATTTCAGTATTGATTCGCATCTGTGACCTTGACCTTTGAACCCATGACCTTTTTCTATACATCAAAATGATCGTCGTATCAATACCTACAACATTCTAATATACATGCCTATACAAAAAGTTTATAGTTTTCAAGATAATTAACCATTTCGGTGTTGTTTCGCATCTGTGACCTTGACCTTTGAACCCATGACCTTTTTCTATACATCAAAATGATTGATGTATCAATACCTACAACATTCTAATATAAATGCCTATAAAAAAAGTTTATAGTTTTCGAGATAATTAACCATTTCAGTATTGAATCGTATCTGTGACCTTGACCTTTGAACCCATGACCTTTTTCTATACATCAAAATGATCGTCGTATCAATACCTACACCATTCTAATATACATGCCTATACAAAAAGTTTATAGTTTTCGAGATAATTAACCATTTCGGTGTTGTTTCGCATCACTGACCTTGACCTTTGAACCCATGACCTTTTTCTATACATCAGAATGATTGTTGTATCAATACCTACAACATTCTAATATAAATGCCTATACAAAAAGTTGATAGTTTTTGAGATAATTAACCATTTCAGTATTGATTCGTATCTGTGACCTTGACCTTTGAACCGATGACCTTTTTCTATACATCAAAATGATCGTCGTATCAATACCTACAAAATTCTAATATACATGCCTATACAAAAAGTTTATAGTTTTCGAGATAATTAACCATTTCGGTATTGTTTCAAATCTGTGACCTTGACCTTTGAACCCATGACCTTTTTCTATACATCAAAATGATTGTTGTATCAATACCTACAACATTCTAATACATATGCCTATACAAAAAGTTTATAGTTTTCGAGATAATTAACCATTTCGGAATTGACTCGCATCTGAGACCTTGACCTTTGAACCCATGACCTTTTTCTATACATCATAATGATCGTCGTATCAATACCTACAACATTCTAATATACATGCCTATACAAAAAGTTTATAGTTTTCGAGATAATTAACCATTTTGGTGTTGTTTCGCATCCGTGACCTTGACCTTTAAACCAATGACCTTTTTCTATACATCAAAATGATTGTTGTATCAATACCTACAACATTCTAATATACATGCCTATACAAAAAATTTATAGTTTTTGAGATTATTAACCATTTCGGAATTGTTTCGCATCTGTGACCTTGATTTTTGAACCCATGACCTTTTTCTATACATCAAAATGATCAGTGTATCAATATCTACAACATTCTAATATAAATGCCTATACAAAAAGTTTATAGTTTTCGAGATAATTAACCATTTCTGTATTGTTTCGCATCTGTGACCTTGACCTTTGAACCCATGACCTTTTTCTATATATCAAAATGATCGTTGTATCAATACCTACAACATTCTAATATACATGACTATACAAAAAGTTTATAGTTTTCGAGATAATAATTATAATCAGAGGTAAAAAAAATTAGGTCACGACCTTCACAATTGACCTTGACCTCATTTTGAAGATAATATTAAGAAGATGTCAAAACTGAAAACCCCATGTCATTATCTGGTCAAGTAGTCAAATTATATCAATTTGAAGCTATTTTACGATTTTTTCAAAATTAAACGCAAAAACGCGTAACCCATTTTTCGACCGAATTTCACGAAATGAACAAACTACAGGCTTAAAACTCTAGAGAAGCCAAATATCACATCAGATTTTTTCTCCAATCAATACTTTCGGAGAAGAAGATTTTTTAAGATTTTTGCACCCCTAGGTCACCTTGACCTAGTTATGGTAGCCATGGCAATGCCACGAACAAATCTGAATTGCACCGACCAAGACATGCTTCTGACCAAGTCTCGTTGAAATCTGCCAAGTACTTTCAGAGGAGAATTCGAAAATGTGTGTTAACGACGCACGCACGCACACACGCACGCACGCACATACACACGCTGCACCATACCATAAGCTCACATGACCTTTGGTCAGGTGAGCTAAAAATGGAGACTATTCGCTTTTTAGAAGCCAAATTCTATTTCAAATGTGTATGATGCACAATCAGTGATTCAAAGTGCTTGTAGTGATTTATAGATGGGTAATAGCTGGGACATGGATGCAAATTATACCTAACAAACAAATCAAATTGATGTATTGTCAACATAACCTGAACCTATATAATGCAGTTTGAGGTTTCTCTGTCATTTTAGATTACATTACCGGTAAATAGAATGGTGTGTAGTATATGATGTTTTTTAAGTCCTAGTCAAAACCAACCTAGAGAAAATCACCGACCTTGGACAAGCCAACTGGCAAACTTTCACATTAGGAAGTGTTTAAAACAGGATTTAAACCTAGGAAGTGACAGGAGATGTGATTTATAAGCATGTTCTTTACACCATTCGACCACTAAGGCTACCCATTAAAATATACCATTACCATATGTGGCAAAAATTACCATAACAACTTGTCATTCTTACCTCTTTACAATGATATGGTACTGCTTTACCAGCAATAAGATATCCTTCTACTAGATGCATGCAGTAGTCAACTGATGATCCAACCAGTATAGACAATGACACAGCTTCTACTCCACCAATCTCCCATCCAACCATGTAAAATATACCAAGCACCAAACAGATCATCTCTGAAAAATTAATACCAACATTTTATTTCACTCTTATGCCTTTACAGATACAGGAGTTCAGGAGTGGAACTTTAAAGTATTTGTTCAATGCTAATCACAATGACAGAAATTACCTGTCATCCTATGTCAGTCTTCAAAGAGATGTCTTCTATATGATCTCACTTGAATTCAAAGCCATAACCTATTGCTCTCCAGTCAAATGATCTACCACAGAGGCAGTCTCTTCAAGGAGAGTAGAGTGATAGTATGGGAAAAGTCAATAACCACTGATGACAAGGACTCTAGAAAATAGACAATGTCTAAACCCCTCTTTGTCATGCTAAAACAAAATTGAAGTTCATCAGTGTTCCCAATGCTATCCTAACATTTGGGTGGGTGGAATTACTACCAATTGAATCACATAATTTACCCAATAAAATCAACATTATCCTGGGTAATTTTGATAGAAATTTCTCCATAAGCAGTGGAAGTAAAATATAAGCACAAACCTTAACAGACATCATCTGATAAGAAAGTGAATCCTATTACCCCAATTTTATAGATATGCATTTGTACTGTGACCCCAACTATACAAGTTATCTTCCCATCTATGAGATTAGGTATACAATGGTGGTCTAACAGAAATAAAGTTATTCCTTAATCCCCACTGTAGTTTATATCAGAGATAAAAACCTAGGTGGCATAAGGCACTGTAATGCAATTCAGATTGTTGTTTGTTGTAATGTTGTTTAATGTCACATCAACAATTTTTCATATGTTCCAGATGAGATCAAGTTTATTTATGCAAGATCAGATTTGTGGATGCCTGATGTGTGTGAGTGTGTTTATGGTTTGCATTATACTAGCACACACTCTGTGTGACTTTAAGGTGCTAGTTCACAGAGTCATTATGCCAATTACAAGTATACCACTTTCATAGTCACGTCATACTGACACTGGGTGAACTAGTTGATACTCTGTCCTCTTCATACCCATGGTCTAATATGATCGATAAGCCACAGACAAGCTTACCAATCCCCAGTCACATTATCATTGTCCTCTTAACAGCGCCAGACAATGAGGCAGTATCTCAAATTTTAGTCTTATGTATGGCCCAACCCAGGTTCGAACCAACAACCTCATGTTGCTAAGGCAGCCACTCTACCACTGAACCACAGTCTACATAATTCAATAAAATCATATTGAAATATTTTTCTTTTATGCACTTATACCTGTATCATACTTTTGCCACATCAATAACTTACCAACAATTGACAGAAATACAATAAGTAGAAGAGCCAGGTGACCAGTAAATATAGCTACTGCTGCTAAACATATCACTAGTGATAAAACTAATCCATAGATGGCGCTGTTAACTGCAACTACTTCCATGGCAACCTAAAATTCAACAACACACACTTGTAAAATAAATATTCAAACAAACATATACATAATGCACTCCTAGAAATATTTCACTTAATTTATCATTGCAAAAACAGCTGAGCAAAGTTGCAATGAAGAAAATCCTTGGCAAATATTTTTTTCAGTATCTAAAGGATGACATGAGGCTTTTTTGTTACAATAAAACCCAATTAAGTGAAAATTTTACTATATATGACTCGGAGATTAATCAATATTACTAACATTTTCAACATTTTATCTACTTCATGAATCTCAAAATGCCAGTCAGAAGACCTGTTTACAAATCAAGAAAAGACGAGGGAGATGGATTGGACATGTCCTATGAAAAGAAACGCACAATATAACCAAAACTGTCCTACACTGGACACCTGAGGGTAAAAGACGTAGAGGAAGACCAAAGATTACACGGAGGCGCACATTGGAAGCAGAAATGAATGATTCGCACCATTCATGGGGAAATCTGCAAAAGCTGGCAAATGACAGACAAAAGTGGAAAGACTTTGTTGCTGCCCTACACACCAGAGGGCGTAATAGGCAGTAAGGTAAGTAAGTAAGTAAGTAAGTAAGTAAGTAAGTAATGAATCTCAAAACCCAAAATCCTCTATCTGTTTTCTAGATTAGTCAATCTCCACTTACTTTTTGCCAGAATTCTGAGGTTTGAAACATGCTATTCAATCCTAAATGTGGTGAATCTTTTAGTACTGTAGCCTTGATGTCTTGTATCAGCTTTTCCCATTTCAAATACTGACGGAAGGCTGAAAAGTAGGACTGTCCTTTTGAAGTTGTCTGAAAACAAAAACAATAAACAAATTAAATAAAGAATTATTTTGATAGGACTGGAAGAAAAGTCAGAAAAACTGAATAGACTACCATCAAATTGGAGGCATATTTAACATATATGCTTTCATTTCACAAATGCAGAAACTATCATAAGACTACTTGCCTTTGATTTAAGATGGCATTCCAGAGAGAATACAATTAATCTAAAAAGACTGTTTTAAAAAAAATTAAAACCAACATGCATTTCTCATGTTTCTGTTTATATGAGGTGCGCCAAGCGAAAACCAGGCTTATCGTCTATGACGTAATAATAAGAAAAATGACGTCAAAAGATCCCGCATTTTCCATGCCGTAATTTTAGACACGGAGCGCACTAAAATGATAACGTCGTTCACGTTTGCAGATTCTTTACGGTCTAAAGTCTAAGTTTGTTTCTGATGAAAGCAATAGCCAATCTAGCAAAATTAATAGTTAAAATATTTACAGAATTTGAATAATCGGATATTAAACCAAAATAGACAATTCCCATGTAGATCTACGTGTAATACATAGCCGACACGGCTCTATGTTTATGCTTTCAAATGTTTTAACAATACCAATAACTAAAATATTCGGGATTTCCAAATGAACAGCTCTGCATTAGACTATAGGTGAAAATAAATAAATAAATAAATAAATAAATAAATAAATAAAATTGAAATACTATTGAATGTAAAGTAAAACCGGATCAAGATGAAAAAGAAGACTACAAATACCGGTATAGGGTAATATTTCATTTATTCCAAAAGAATTTCCGTCTATTCTTATTAAGTTGTTTTTTAATTTAATTTCTATTTATTTCATTTTTTGGTTTTGATGATTTTATATATTCAAACGAAAGTAAAACACAATCGACACAGATCTAGAGAAGATGCGCCTATTACCAAAAATCTAAGCCACTGTTCATACTGTTCGGAATTCTGAGCAGTTTTAGGTCGAAGAGAGACAACCCCTGGCAAAAGCCGGTGTTTCCTAACAAGAATTCTTAGTGCCGAGCTTATGCAGTGTATTTAATTTTATAAAGTGTAAGAAAATGTGTATCTATCTCTTATTTATTTTGTTTTGAATAAGAAACTTGTTCGGAATTAAATGCACCCTCTCTATAAAATAGGTGATTATTCACCAGAAGAATAATTGGGAAATTTCGAAATAGTTAAACACTAACTTTTTGTAATTTTGGGAAAATCCAAAATATTTAGATCAAATCTGGATTTTTTTAGACCAAATCTGAAATAATCAGACAAAATCCGGAATAATTGGTCAAAATCCGAAATAATTAGAATATTTTACGGTAAATTTTACGGATTCTAAAAATTCCGGTTAGTGTCTGATTATTCCGGTAACTTGACTGATTATTCCGGCAAAGAATTAAAAAAATATTTTTAGAAAATTTCCCGTAATAATTGGATATTTGCCGAAAAAATTAGACATAAATTTGGATAAATTCGTCGCAGCTCAGAATAGTATGGATCCAGACTATGTAACTAGAGCCAAACCTGTCTTTAAAGACCACTATAGGGAACCAGTAAAAGTGGCCTTTATGGACAGGTGGTCTTTATATACAGGTTTGAATAATACAAATAAAGAACAATTGGGATACAGTTCTCCTGGCCTTTATAAGCAGGTGGTCCTTATATAGAGGTGGCCTTTAAGGCAGGTTGGACTGTACTAATATTCCTGTAATTGAGAACCTGTGGCACCGTGATGTGCTCCTGCGTTTAGTTACAAAGCGAGACATAATTATGTTAATGTTGAAAAAGACATATCACCCCTACATAGTAATTTCAAACAAAAATATTTAAGAAGCTTCAAATTTATTCAGGAGCATTGGCAATATTTTTGGCATCTGTATCTATCAAAGTACTCACAATGACATAGAACAGGTATATTCATGTATAATTTTCCTGATTTCATCTTTTTAAATAAAAGCTTTAAAAATTAAAATAAGTTTAAAACAGACACAGGGTGACTTATTAAGAAACCGCAACTACTTTTTGGCCATGACAAGCCCTTGACTTTCAACTAACAATAAACATTATGGACATCTTATGCATAACTTTTTTTGCACAATTCGAATTGAACACAAACTACGAGAGGAAGTAAAAAAGTTCATAGAACAGCGAACTCAGCCAAGCGTAACACACGTTTTCTCTACTCATCTAGACAACACAAGGGTGTTCTGTTAATCAATTATAAACCTGCTGGAATCTCTATCACTGGGGCTAACTATGCTGATCTAATGAAGCAGCTGAAAGCTGTTATTAAGTTAAAAAGGAGGGGAAAGTTGAGCCGAGGGGTATAAAAATGGTCAAGATAGAGTTAACAGGAATCTATGAGCGACATGATAGATGCCAGACATGTGTATTATTTCGTTGAACAATTGTTCCACAAATGTTCATTATGACCTCGGCTGTTCCCAACCCATGACACTTCCACATCAATCCCAATATAACATTTGCCAGACCAAGGAAACACTCAACTATCTCGGACCAAATGCTCACATAAATGCGTTAGGTATTATTCATTTACAGATGTGAAAGTTATAATCTAAAGTTCTAAAGTTTTTATTACACTCAAAATCAGCACTCACGGCAATTCTTATGGATATCTCATTTTATTCTTCATGGAAATAAAAAACCGACAAAGATGAGTGAAATGATGTTTAAGCTACCAGATCAAAAATAGGACTATAAAGGAGAAATTTGCATTTGTTGACCAGATATCAGAATACGAAAATGCAATATTCCTCAGAACAACCGTACATCTAGTACAACATTTTTTCTTTTATAGCCTTAATCATATTGTTAACAAACTAAAATCGTGATGTTTATTTGAAAAGTAAGCTGAGCATTGTCCCAAGTGATTGGATAAGGTCCCTGGGAAGTTATGGAGGGCGCAATTATACATGGGACAGTAAGGCAGACCGATATGCATGTCAATTTCTGTATACGGCTCGCCCTCAAACTAAGTACGTGTATGGGGTAGAATTAAATTTATCAAATGTGCAATGGCTAAATTTCGTTTTGTGATACAAGTGCTGTGTCCAAAGGTGTGTGTGTGTGTGTGTGTGTGTGTGTGTGTGTGTGTGTTCTGGGCTCGATAGTTGACCGTACATATAGCTCAGTTGGTAGAGTGGCAGCTACATGTAGTATCGAAAGGTTTTGGATTAGGTTTTAGAACCAATTTTGTTGTTGCATTTTCCGGTTCCCGTTACATTTCAGGGCTCGATCCACCATTTAAATTGCCAACTAACAGATTACCTTTCGATTCAATGTAGTTGAATAAAAGAGGAAAGAGGTAATGTGATGGACCGCGGTCGATAAGTGACCTGGTAGATCAGCATTCAGCTAGCTATAGTATGGGAAAAGTCTTGTGTTAGATTGTCGGTTTGACTGCTGTATTTTTCCTCTCCTGTCTTACACAGATATTTAGTGTTCTAATATGTTTGAAAAAAAGTTTTGTAAACGATAATTAAAGGAAATAAACATTAATAATTTTACATATTTTTATTTATTTTCGGGACTTTGCCATATCAATGACTTTCCCGTTTTATGGTACATCCGAATTTTTCAGCTTATTACACGTGTGTCCTTGTATATGATTTCGCGGCGATAAATTTTCGCGATTTTTATCCTTGCGCGTGAAAATAAATTAGTTTACAGTACTTATGTAAATACTCAGACACACAAGGTGATTGTTTTCTTTTTCTGAACTCGTTACTTTTATTTCTAAGCTAATAAGGTGATATATTAATCCAGTTTCAAAAATACTTCCATAAACTACAATGTCAATAATCTTTCTTTTATTTGCTTAATCAAAACTTATGTGATTCGGAAGCAATGAGTATATGGGCATTTTTGTGAACAAAACTTTGCTACAGCTGAGAGAGAGAGAGAGAGAGAGAGAGAGAGAGAGAGAAAGAGAGAGAGAGAGAGAGAGAGAGATGGTCAAGTTGTAGTAACCACGTGGAAGAACCTAGCTGGGTTTGGATAAGAATAGAGATTGGAATTGGTTTTAAAGTAAAAATAGACGAAATGTCTATCTATCTCAATTTTTTATTCTCTCGATATTGTACAAGTTAAAGACAACATCAAAATATTGAAGGAAGATATACTGTCAGATTGTTATCCCGGGGAAACTTGACCTATTGGACTAACTTTTGACAACAGTTCCATTTCAGACATGTTTGGCAGTTTGAAAGGGGCCCATAGAAAGATTTCACTTACCAATACTAAATGTTGAGGAATGAAACTTTACTATTTTTTGATTACTTTTATTAGACACTTATGAATCAACAGAATCTTTAGCATTACCACTGAAATTTGCGCGATTGTTTCAATTCTTCCTTATGTTGAACTCATATGGAGCATTGTACAAACTATTGTATTATTTAGATGTACACATTTTAAATTACGAAATGAAATAACATATAATGTCGTGGAATATGTGACTGTATAACAACGTTATTTTGACGGACGTTACTCGCCCATAACATGACGTTATTAAAATGTAAAATTTTGAACGTCGTTAATTATCGACTATACTTTAAACGTGAATTAAAATAGGTTCTAGGTAAAATATTTCCAAAATGTTGGTATTTTTGGAAACTACAATAAATTCACTTTAAGAAGATGTATTTATCTCAAAATCGAAAATTTTGACCATAAGCCTGGTTTTCGCTTGGCGCACCTCATATATCAGTGCAAGTGTAGAAAAGTTAGTAAAGAACACAGTATGGATTATACAATTAAAACTTGTGTGCAGATGCCTGATATGAGCATTTGTACTCCAGTGATCAGTGTCCATGATGGGATTTAAGGGAATTAATTGATAAAACATTTTAATTATTATAATGATCTAGACTAAATGTTATTGTGTGGTTTTTTCAAGCGATACAAATTGTTCACACATGTGAATTGGCATGCTAAAACATTGCTGAATATGAGTCTATTATATCCAAAAACTTTAACTAAGCCACTGTCTGTAAAGCTGGATTATCAACACTTATGATCTTGCTAGGAGTGTCACATAACTCGTTTACTCTTCAAACACAACTGAAGGGAGTAAATGCTATTATCGTACACTGTAAAAATACCCTACTTCACTTTGTTGCACATTAATAAACTATAACCTAAACATTAAGGTAATAGGAAAATGTTGAAACAAATCAATATCATAACCAGCAAATTGATAAAACAATTGTATTTCATATTAATGGCATCAATATGAACACCACATGTGTCACAACAATTTTTTAATGACTGATATTTTCTATGAAAGCAGCCAATTTTTTTATGGTCTTGATGTTTCTACAAGCAAAATATTGAACATAGAAAGTCTTACATGAGCACAAAATTATCTGCATTTATCTCATTGAAATGAGGCAACACATTGGGCCCAAAAAGGGTTAAGTTGATGAAATATACAACATGTGTTTCTAAATAATTAACAATGTTAACTTACAGATTCAAAGGCGAATGCCCACCACAACAGGGCTGTTCGATTTCTATTGAGTCCCCCGACAGCATGGGCTGGAGGTAAACGTCCATACACTTCTTCTTGTCTTGGTAAATCCTTACATTCTGGTACCATTGACAGTAAAACTAGTGAGAAGATAAATATAGTAACTTAACCATTATAGTTGTTATTAAGAGCCATCTCTCTTTACTCTTATATACTATATAGCCAATGCAAAAAGTGAAGACCCATGTAAAAGGAACTACAAAAATAATATGCATGTATATACAATGTACATTGTATTATACAGTAAAACCTCGTTATAATGCCCCTTGATAATATTGCCACTTTGCTTATCACCACACTATTTTGAAGTCCCAAAATCTATTTTGTTTATGTTTTTCTTTATCATCTCCCCAAATTTATCACCAAACCCCTTAATAATGCCAAAATTAGACTGAGCAAATGGTGGCAATGAATTGGGGTTTTTCTGTATCATCTTCCCAATATTTCATGCAACAAAGCCATATAACAAAAACACAAATGTATTTTAATCCACTAGTGTAGTATTACTTTTGTAATCTTGGTAACCAACCAGCCTGTGGGATTTTGGTTATTTTCTTACATATTATGCATGGATAGTACAGCTCTCATCAACAAGTCGGCTTTCATTATCAGTAATGCATTTGTAACATTAAACAAGAGAACATATTGAGATTCATGTCCATCAGGACAAATTACCAGTTAATCCCCAAAACACATGTCAAATTAATACAGCATGACTATTCTTAATCAAAACTTCCTTGTTGATTTTTTTTACTTGCTAAGGCAATATTGTTATTTAAATAATTGATTTGTTGTTGAAAAAATTTCTATAAATTGAATTATAAGAAATGAAGTTAACTTGTTTTTGTTAAGGATGTATGAAAGAATTGGACATTGCACACAATGTGCAGTGTGAAAAATGCCTAATTCTTTCATACTTCCACAACAAAAAGAAAAATTAACTTCATTCCTATAATAAATCTCACTCTGAAAGTCTAGGTTACCAGTTTTAGTAAACTTTTATAACAGCTTTTACCAAATATTCAGATTTAAGTGAGACTGCTAGAGGCCTACAAAATGTACAAAATTATTTAATACAATTGATGAATCGCCGACCAGGCCCACAATGTTCCGACAAAGGCCCCGCATGCTTGAATTACACACAAAAAGAATGCAAACTCGTCCTGAATTGTGCCATTTAATGACGTCACAGACACTAGTATGTCATTAGTTGCTGTGATGCTGCTTTGGTATCATGATAACGGCCAGTGTTGGAACATAAAAGACATGGGTGGCAATACGTCAATTTCACCATTACTTTGACAATATGTGCTGAGGCATAAAAACCATTACACCACTCCTTCAGCTAGCCATCAATCTCAATGGTTATGAAAAAAACATGGCCACCATACACTAGATGACCTACATGAGTTATGTATACATTCATACTTACCATAAAAAGGAAAGCATTGTGCACTTCCATTCCTGATCAGTTCTGTATGGGATGCTATCATTTTACAGATTTTACAAAATTTACCATAAATCTCAACATTTTCTTTAGTCAAAGGTACTTTTGGTATCCTAAATGTGTTACTAAAATCTTCATCAAACTCTACTTCTCCCTAAAATATCACATACAGACATGTGTATACTAACATACATTAATGCCCCTGAATAAATCTGTTATCTCTATAAGCACATTATTTTGAAGTCCAAAATGCATTTATCATTTCTTTATGTTTCCCTTTATAAAGTTTCAATCAATTCATTGTCATATCCTTTTCTAAAACCAAAAATTGACTGAAAATAATGGGCAATGATGCATAATACGAAACTGAATTACTAAAGCTTGAAATATCTAACTCAAGTGTAACACATTTTTATCAAATAAAAAGAAGCAGATTAAAAATTTTAGTAGCCAAATTAAAAAAAAAAGTCATTTTAAAGGTATTTTTTCATAAATTTATCAAAATATATTACTTTTTGAAAGAATTTCTCGGACATAAGTAGTCAAATGGTGATTTTGGCTCCCATGCAAAGAAATATAGTACTTATACAGTACGTGTATATATTTACAATTGTCATTGTTTCTCTTTCTATGACACATTTTGAGCAATGTATGTCATAGTGTTATGGATAATAATTGACGTCATAATGTAAATAAGTCATTAACTTGTTACGTAAAATCATCGTGTTTAAATACACTGCTATCAAAAAGTACTTTCTGACGTTTTGTTCTATTATTATCTTTTTACGGTGAAATACAATAAATGAATGTTATTATGTGCAACAGTTAATCGATGTACTTTTGATTTTGACATGAAATTGTGATTCTGTCGAAGTAATATAAATACAACTTAAAGCGATCTGAAAACCAATTTTTGTTATCGTTTATAAATGTGGATGCTGCCATTTTTTTCAACGGTGGGTGTCGGTGTCTAGGCAGAGTAAAAATTAAATGTTTCAAAATACACATGAAGTATTACGTATTTTGCATTTTTTTTTAAATTGAAGACTGTAAATATAGGAAATGACATTCTTTTTTTTTTGTTATTGATGCAAGTATGAATAACAATGGCCAATGCAAATTATACATGAACAGCTTCGCTGTCATGCAATTTGGACTAGCCGTTGTTATTCATACTTGCATTGATAATGAAAAAAAGAATGTCATTTCTTAGATAATACATACCACTGATTGATCCATGACATGTCCTACTTCTATATTGCTCTTATCAACACCCTTTATACCAAACACAACATACACTGTCGCCCCTGTCTCTAGTAAAGGTCGGTCCTGTGTCTTAGTACAATCATTATTGTCACACAGATTGACATTCTGAGGCACAGAACGACTTTCTGACACAGCTTTTGGTGGTGTGATTATCAATGGCTTTGTTGTTTGTCTCTCAGTGTTTGATGGATACAACGGTTCATTATCTATAAATGGTTTGGGAGTTGTAGTTTTCTTTACATGTGGTGGTGGATTTGTCTTCAGAGTCGTAGTTGTTTTGGGTTTAAACAATGGCCTCTTTGTAGTTGTCACATGTGACTTTGTAATTACCGGAGGGAACTTCCATGGTGGCATCAGTGTTTTGGGTTTCTTTGTTATGTGTTTGCTTGTTTTTACTAGAAAGAAAGGAAATTTTCAATCAATAACTTCAATAAGATATTATTATTATGCATATAAAAATATACATGTAATGCATATACATAATTTAAGAAGGTAGTACATATGTATAAGAAATTTATGTACTGAACACAATATAACTTAAAATGACATTTTTATCTGTTGTATTATGTGGGAGGTAGTGGGTTCGAAACCTCAGCCGGTGTCTGACCAACACTTGGAAATAGGTACTGACAGTTCTTTCACCAAGCATTGGACATTAAGAATTAAAAGTCACATTTCTTTTGTAAGACCTTAAAAACCGATGCCTCATGTCATGGTAGGCTTGGCATATTAAAGAAACCTTCCCTGCAAAATGATCTAAGCGTGCTGCAAAGGTAAAAATTTCTGTCACTTCATTTATAGCTGGTGACGTCTCCATACAAGTAAAACATTCATAAAACCCAATTCAATTAGTCTTCTTTAGTGTCTAACTATGTAGCATTAAGAAATAAACCTAGAAATAATGTTTGAAAATAATCAATTTTACAAAATCATGAAATTTTTGGTACAGCTCTACAGCACACATCAAACAACATTAAAAGTACATACATGTACGTACATACATCTATGATTTCTGCCATATCAAAATGTTTTTTTTCAGTTGCCAAATTCTGAGGAAGTGTTTTAAAGTGTTGTAATCTGCTTTTATATTCTTAATCTAGTACAGTCAAACCTGTCTATAAAGGCCACCCAAGGGAACCAGTAAAAGTGGTCTTTATGGGCAGGTGGCCTTTATATACAGGTTCAAATAATATGAATGAAGAACAATTAAGATAAAATTCTTTTGGTCTTTATAAGCAGGTGGCCCTTATATAGAGGTGGCCTTTAAGGCAAGTTGGACTATGTTCAACACTATACATATTATTTTAATGATTTTGTCATATTTTATAGCTTTTAGTCTCTTACAATTCCTTTAAGAGTGACATACATACAATTTATATTTGTCTTGATGTTTTATATTATTATTATTATTATTACATGTATTATTATTATTATTTTAAAAAATGAGATACTAACCTGTGCGTGTAGTCATTTTACTAAAAAAGAACGGTGGGAGTGTTGGCATTTGATTATGTTTATGTGTAACTCTGCCAAATGATTTGGTGGGTATATAAGGACCATGTGTAACTGGTATTTCTACATGTGAATCAGAGACCTGTAAAATAATTACAATGACATTTAAAAAAAGAAATAAAATATACAATGTAAAATAAATAACAAGAGGCCCATGGGCCTTAACGCTCACCTGTGACCTTTGAACCCATGAGCTTCATTCAAATATCAAAATGATAATTCGGCCAATATTCTAATATACATCCCTATACAAAAAGTTTATAGTTTTTGAGATAAATAATCATCTCAGTACTTGTTTGTATCTGTGATCTTGACATTTGAACCCATGCTCTTCATTCATCTATCAAAATGACCACTGTGCCCGTACTAACAATATTCTAATATACATGCCTATACAAAAAGTTAATAGTTTTTAAGATAATTAACCATTTAGGTATTCATTCGCATCTGTGACCTTGACCTTTAAACCCATGAGCTTCATTCATATATCAAAATGATCATTAGGATAATACCTAAATAGTCTAATATACATGCCTATACAAAAAGTTCATAGTTTTTGAGATAAATAATCATTTCAGATCTTGTTCACATCTGTGACCTTGACCTTTGAACCCATAACCTTCATTCATATATCAAAATGGTTGTTAGGCTAATACCTACAATATTCTAATATACATGCATATCCAAAAAGTTAACAGTTTTCAAGATAAATAACCATTCAGGTATTCATTCACATCTGTGACCTTGACCTTTGAACCTATGACCTTCATTCATATATCAAAATGATCGTTAGGATAATACCTAAAATATTCTAATATACATGCATATCCAAAAAGTTAACAGTTTTCAAGATAAATAACCATTCAGGTATTCATTCACATCTGTGACCTTGACCTTTGAACCTATGACCTTCATTCATATATCAAAATGATCGTTAGGATAATACCTAAAATATTCTAATATACATGCATATCCAAAAAGTTAACAGTTTTCAAGATAAATAACCATTCAGGTATTCATTCACATCTGTGACCTTGACCTTTGAACCTATGACCTTCATTCATATATCAAAATGATCGTTAGGATAATACCTAAAATATTCTAATATACATGCCTATACAAAAAGTTAATAGTTTTCAAGATATATTGACAAATACATAATTTTTAGCAATTTCCCCACTCAGCACCTTACCATTTCCCCATTTTGAGCCCCATGGCTACCATTTGTGCAAATCTGAAACTAGATGACCTAAGGATGTTATATATGAAATAAATAAGGTATATGTCTTGTAGATTCAGAGGAGAAGATTTTTAAAGTTTTTCACTATTTCCCCCTTATGGGGCCCCAAGGGGACATAACTCCTTCATTTGTGCAAATCTGAGAGGGCTTCACCCAGGCATGATGGTTACCAAGTTTCATTAAATTTGGCCCAGTGGTTTTGGAGGAGAAGATTAAAATGTAAAAAGTTTACGCACGACGGACGGACGACGGACGACGCACGACGGACGAAGATGGATAGCAATAGCTCATCTGAGCTTTCAGCTCAGGTGAGCTAATAAAGATTAAACACTATTATCTAATCTATGTCCAAATCGCACCACAAAGCAAAACAAAAATTAAAAAAAACTTTTTTAAACTGGCAAATTAAAACAAACACATGAAATATTAGACTTTATTCAAGTTGTTTTGATTTTCTATAGAAACTTTGAATAATTCACTGTCACAAGCACACTGAAACAGACAGTAATGAGGATAATATGACTGCCACCCTATACACACTTATAACGCACAGTATAGGAATCTTTAATTTTCAAACTTACATAAAACCCATTAGCAAAAATTGATAATCATAGCAACCCTAAATGGTATACCAACGTTTTATCATCAATTTTTTTTACCGAAAAACAATATAATGAAATTTCAACTTACAGGTACATCGTATACAGCAGAGCATTTGGAACATGATACTTGATCTATTACACTAAAATTAGCTTTGAGATCCAGGAGTTTTTGTAAGTTTGTATCCTTGTTGAAGAACTGTGGAGGTTTTGTTGCTGGATGCAGTAATGTGGTCAGACCAATAGATATGGCCAACAATATAACTGACAACACTGAAATAAAACAAAAATTATCAAATTATCAAAGCCATTAAACATGAATTAAGACTTAGTTTTAAATATATACAGTACAGGCCTGTCGAAAGTTTAACATTAAGCTAACAAAAAAGTACTGTATTGGCAGCTCATCTCAGCTAGCCCCTCATTAAATGTATCCCAACAACTTTATGGCAGCTGTTATCTATCTATCTATCAGTAGCTATTCGACCACTAATTATTTATACCTTGGTCACTCAGCGGCCGATCTTTGGCTCCTCATCATTAGCTTAATGTTTAACTTTCAGCAGGACTTTATGTATGTACTAGCATTTTATTGGGAAGATTCAATTTTTTAAAAACATTTAAATTTAGTCTGTCATAAAAAAAATCAAGATAAAAGCAAAGAGAAAAGGGAAAAACATCAATTTGGCAAATCAAAACTTCAATTAATTCAAATTTTCAAGGTTAAAAGTATAAGGGTTAGATTTATACATACCAAGAATTATCCACCTAACTTTAACCACTGGACTAGCAATGATGTAATACACAAATGACTGAAGAATGTTACTGGGACATATTTCATTCCCAGCTTGCATTAGAGAGTTAGACTGTGGCGACACCTGCTGGAAACTGTTATCATCACCAGTTAACAAAGGGACATCATCCGAGTCATAATGTCCTTCTGAAAAAGAAAATAATCAAGAAGTAACATGAATATAGTTGAAAGAAATAAACCCTTAGAGTGATAATATTTTCAATGTTCAAATTTAGAACAAAACTTATATCTAGATAATTTTCCAGACCCTTTTATCCACATGAAATAGTAAACATTTTACGGCTAATTTAATGCCACAAAACAGAAAAAAATTGAAAGACAAACATGGTAAATGCACAATTCTAAAACTACATACAGTAAAACCTATGTTTCCATTCCTGGTAGCCAAAATCGCCATTGGCTACTCATTTTTGTGAAATTCTTTCAAAAAGTAACCTATTTTAACAAATTTGTGAAAAATTACTTTAAAAAGTATTATATTTTCACAAATCTGGGAAATTTGGCTACTAATAATTTTAAAACTGGAAACATAGGTAAAACCTTTATATAAAGACACCCCAAGGGACATTATAAATATGAACTTTATAGACAAATTAAGGCTCAAACCTATAGGAATCAATGATAGGCTTTAAGCAAGGGAACAACACTTTCTCCAAATATGATTTACATACGAAAATAATATTCCATGGGGTCTTCTAACATCAGTAAGGGGAGATCATCATCTTCATCATTGTTCACTGTGTTAATCTGACCATTACTTCCCATGTCTGTGCAGGTGGTTGTTGTTTGATGTCCACTATCTGTATCTACTGTACTTTCTCTATTTACACCACCACCAGTACCTCGTACAAACTGAGCTACATCACTAGGCAAATCCTTCACACCAATTTTTAGATACTTGAAAGGCCTATAAAAAAAGGGGACTGCTCTATAGTTTTTTTTTTTTTTTATTTATCTTATTGCACTTTTTTTACCAAACAAAACATGTTAAATATTTACTTTACCTAACAAAACATATGAAATGATAGATGATTTAGAGTTGAAATAATAAATTATATCAAAGTTTTACTTACTTAGCACACTGGGACATCAGATAACTCTCACACTTGGCAAAGGTATACTGCCAGATAAACAGAGCTGGTGGCATAATCATCACAACAGTAATCCAACAACATGCAACAATGAGTGACATAAACAATCCAAACTGGTGTACTGCTGGTATCTGAAACATGTAAATAAAATCAGCTGCATCAGTACATGTAGATATACCCTATTTTGATAATGTAAATTTCTGAAATTTTGGTATTAGTTATATTTTACCAAAAAACAACAATCAAAGTACTGAAAGTACTAAAATTCGCGAAAGATTAGAAAGACAGGGAGTTCAGTGTCTCCATCAATGTAGTGTCAGGTACATGAAGTTGTCAGGTAACTGAAAGTAGGTTGTTATGTTCACCTTGCATTGCTCCCAACACAACATAGCGGGTTCATGTAGTGTGCAATGTGCAGACTATGAGCATGGGGCTGTTTTAATATTCACACATTGGACCAATATTAAGGATTCATGTAGGAAATAGTTCAATCCGAATAAATGCATGTATGGAACCATCAAGGATGGTCAAAGTTACTTCCATCGTCATGGAGACCCTAATATTAAACAAGAAGTCCATGAGCCTTAATGCTCACATGCAGCTGAGTACATATCTCATGCAGAGGTTCAATGGTCATTGACATTAATTAAAGAGAATGTCCAAATAAATTTTCAGCAGTAAGGGCCAATTATATGTAAGGATTTTTTGCAAATTTATTATAACATAACTAGTCATAAGAGTGCTACATATAATATATCTGAAATCTAGCTACAATATATTGTTTATAAACAACTAAAAAGGTAAAGAACAATTTGAACCCATGACCTTAATCTAAATATCGCAATGAATATTAGGTCAATACCTACAATTTAGAAGCCTATACAAAAAGTTTATAGTTTTTGAGATAATTAACCATGTCAGTATTTGTTTGCATCAGTGACCTTGACTTTTAAACTCATGTCCTTCATTCATATATCAAAATGATCGTTAGGCCAATACCTACAATATTTTAACATATATGCCTATACAAAAAGTTTATAGTTTTTAAGACAATTAATCATTTCAGTATTCATTTGCATCTATAACCTTGACCATTAGACCTATGACCTACATTCATATATCAAAATGAACATTGTGTAAATGCCTATAACATTCTGATATACATGCCTATAGAGAAAGTTTATCATTTTTGAGATAATTCACCATTTCAGTATTTGTTTGCATCTATGACCTTGACCTTTCAACCTATGACCTTCGTTCATATATGGAAATGACCGTAAGACAAATGCCTACAATATTCTAATATACATGCCTACACAAAGAGTTCAAAGTTTTTGAGATAATTAACCATTTCAGTATTCGTTTACATCTATGACCTTGACCTTTGAACTTATGACCTCTATTCATATATCAAAATGACCGTTGTGCAAATGCCTACAGTATTCCAATACACATGATGATGATGCCCATACAAAAAGCTTATAGTTTTCAAATATATTGACAAATACATTAATTTTGCAATTTCCCCCTCAAGTACCTTGCCATTATCTCATTTTGGCCCCTAAAGCTACAATATGTGCAAATCTAAAACTAGGTGCCCATAGTGTTTTACATGAAATATCTAAGTTATATCTCTTGTAGGTTTAGAGCAGATGATTTTTAAAGATTTTCACAAATTTCCCCTTTATGGGGCCCCAAGGGGACATAATCCTTGCATTTGTGCAAATCTGAAAACCCCTTACTTGACCATTACTGTCAAATATCATCCAATTTGGCTCTGTAGTTTTGGAGGAATTGATAAAAAATGTGAAAAGTTTATACATGACGCACATCGGATGAAGATAGATGGCAATTGCACATCTGAGCCTTTGGCTCAGGTGAGCTAAAAAGTTTATACAAGACGGATGAAGATAGATGACAATTGTTCATCTGAGCCTTTGGCTCAGGTGAGCTAATAAGCTTCTGATATCTTTCATGTCATAATTGAGGATATTTTTTAAATAAATTAATAACTTGAAAAAATTAACTATTATTTTATTATTATTTATATCACCAGAGTTGTGTTTTAAGAATTCGATAATTTTTGGAAGACTTTTTATTCCCGAGACCAGCATAATTTTAGTAAATCTTGTAAACAACAATTTTTTCAATTGGGTGGCCGTTAGGATCCCCGCTGACTGGGTTTGACAGGTGACCCCTCTACAAAGGTTCTGTACATGATAAAAATGTAGTTGACAGATGACCACTCTACAAAGTGATCGCTATCCCAGATTTCACTCTAATCAATTTATAATTTTTTAAGGATGACTTCACGGAATGCTTTGAAAAACAGGAAAAGCAGTATGATAGCACAAAATTCCAAAATTTTTGTCTTAATATGGGGAGACTCCTCACATCAGCAGGGATTGAGCTTAACTTTTCGATGAGCCATACAATGAACTGTTAAGAGTGATGGTTGATCTGAATATATCAGGCATATACATTTGGATTATTCTATCCCTTGCTTTACTTTTTGATATTCAACATCTGCATTACATTGACGAATGGTTTTGCAGAAAATGTTGATCTATAGGTACTGCCAATGTCAATGACTGTATAATTTTGGCAGATTTTGATTTATTAGCAGGAACTTGTTTTGCATTACTAAAGGCTTGGGCCTGTTTGTGAGATTCAGAAATGTCATGTTTATTTACACTGTCAAGTTTATAACTAGTGCAACCCTCGTAAATACAGATTTTTTTCCTGTCGAACTCTACACAATCGGCACACTTCATTCCGTCCTGCGTATCATACAACCAAGGCCTGCCATCTTCCCATGGCTTTTTATATGCTCCGATGCGTTTGGACTTATCATACTCTTGATAGTACTTTCGTTTTTCCGCAGGTCCTTGTTTAGCCTTTGGAGTCGATGCTCCTAAAAATTTCCACATGGCAGAAAGCCGGAAGTATCATTTTATACATAAATATCAGAAAAGGAAACGAAATGGCACCGTATTTGAATTCCGGTCGGAACACCGGTCCATTTACACTTGTTAACTATATGATACCCATTTTTCAATTTTACTATTATTGTTGCCAAGCAGAAATAAACAGGAAATCGGTAAACGGATCGGAATGTCAAATACACCGAACTGAAAATTATAATCGCCACCTGGCAGCCCTGGGCGACCTGTGTATGATACATTTATCGCCCAGAGCGAAAAACTGAGCGCCCGTTTATCTCAATCCCTGATCGGGAGGGTTGGCAGGTATGATAAAACCATTAAAAGTTAATTACTGCTAAAAATAGCTAACATCTGGGTCAAGAAGACGATCGAAACCAATCAGATTTCAGATTATAATATATACAAGGAAAAAAATCTGTTGACCGGGAGGGGGATCAGCGTGACGTCATCAACATATTCTATCCTCAAATACAACAAAATGCAGCGTTCTCTTTTCAATCTCGTATCAATTTCTTACTAAATCAATATTACTCAATAAATAAACCCCATTTACATGACAATTTACCCATCAAATCCATTGAATACAAAAGTTATTGAAATTTGAATTATCTCCCTTTATTTAAACTTCGACCTACATACGAGAGAGAGTTGATTTTCTGTAACGGAAGAATATTCGGGTTGAGAAATCTGCATGTAACAGCTACATTCGAGAATGATCAAGATCATTCGCGAATAAAAATTAATTTATTTGCACAAGTTTATTTTTCATAGCATTTGCCAAGTAAAAAGCAACTACGGTAAGTGTATATGCCAAAAATAATATATTGCATTTATGGCTTTAGTAAATCAAGTGATTTGTGATTTTCAAAACCTTGTTGTTTAAAAAATTTAAACATTTTCTATACTTTATGATTCAAATAAATGTGAACATTTTCTAATTTATAGTACAGTAGTACAAATGTATATGTCTAATTGCAGGAGGTTCTGTGGTGTAATGGCCAGTTACAAGTGGCACCTCTCACTGTCTAGGTTCAAATCTTGCTTTGGCAGATACTAGCATGAAAAAGTTTGTTGGTTCACTTACTGAAGGACAGGAGTTTATTCTGGACACTCCAATTTCCTCCACCATCCCTAAGAGGACCATCTTGATATAAGTGAAAGAATCTTGACTGGGATTATCACCCAACCACACTATACTCCATTCTACTTACAGAAGAGGCAATATTAGCTGCGAAAGCTGCTGATGTTGTGAACGAGGTGAAGAATGTGGCTTTTCCTGCTGTAATCAGTGTGTACTTGATTCTCTTGTATGTGGTTAATTCTGGACTACATTGTCTATATATATTTACAAACACAAATACATCATCTACACCTGTAATCAAAAGAAATCGTAACAGTACATATTAGTACTTCTGTCTGTCCTGAAACCTCTTGTATGGGGTTCTTCAAAACATGAAGCACCATTTAACGAAACTTGATGCAAAGCATCAACATTGATAGGAGATGCATATATCATTAACATGAGTTGGTTTGCTCATTTTCTATGGAGTTATTGCCCTTCAAACATAAAAGTACCTACCAGTTGGGGATCCTAATTCACAACTTGCCTGTTGTTTATAAGATGTGAAAGTTTTGTTACTTTTTGGATATATTGCAAGTCTTATAATATATAATTTTTTAAATCTCCTGGTATTATTCAATACAGTAAATTCTCCAATTAATAAAAATTAAAAATTTCTGAGAAAAAAGTAGAAAGGCAATGATGCTCATGTAAAGGAATGCAAAAGTGTGAGTTTATGATCTCTTTTTGACACTTTATACAACCATATTCCTTTTTATAGTAATTAAAGTTAACCCTGTATATAAAGACAACCCATTGGAACAAACAATTGGAACTTTAAGACAGGTGGTCTAAACTTGGTTGTAATATGAAGCAAAGGACCTTAAAACAGCGATCTTAATGGATACATGTCAGTAGTCTTTACATAAAGGTGGTCATTATCACTGCTTTTACTGTTGTTTCAATAAGTAAATAATTAGATCTCTAAAAAGCATTTTAGTGTAGGTAACTTAGACATCAAGCCCAGCAAAAGGTTACTGTATAAGAAGAAACATTAGCGGCAGGAAACTTTCGTGGTTTTGATCTTCGTAACTATTTTGCGGTACGACATTTCACGGTTCTGCCTGTAGGGAAAGTGTACCAAAAGGGAAGGAAATTTCACCGGAATATGTATTCGTTGTATAAGAGCCATGACGAAAATTGCTAATATTTCTTGCATGCGAACGTTTCTTCTCATACAGTATCAAAAAAAAAAAAAAAAAAAAGAAGAAATTTTTTTGACACTTGCACCAGGGGTATCAGAAATATAAACATAATCTACATCTATTGAAGCTTTAAGGGATTCTGTTTAGACATGTATGTTTTACAGAACAAATATATCTTAAGTCTTACCTATCCCAATTATCACAAATGCTGCAACACCATTTAAGATGCCCAGGGCTCGTATACCACAAACTACTCTGTAGAAGAAGAACGCCAGCGGGAAACTCAAACAAATACTGACTATCCCCCATAATGTCAGCCATAGTGATGATGTCAGGACCATCATAAATACAGCGATTGATACAGCACTAATGATGGCTAGTCTGAGGTCATTCCAAAATGTATAGTCCACCTCGTAGTCAAATATCTCATTCCCACCAAACAACACCTGGACTTTGCTGAAATCAAATAACTTGAATAAGTAGGGGAGATAAATTAAAATTTTACATATATAAAGTATGAGTAAGATCTCAAAGGACCAAATACTAGTCCAAATACTAGTCATGTTTTAAATTTAATTAATTTATGTCTTTCATTATGCTAGCAGAAAGGCACAAAATATAAATTATAAAAACTCAATTACTCTTAAAATCTGCCCACCAAAAAGTTTAACATAATAGGCCCATGCCCACAGCAGGAACATGGCAAGCTTGTACTCTTAACAGTTAAAATGTTTGCCAGCAATTTGTCAAGGGCTTGTACTTTTCATATAAGACTGAACATTTTAGACTAATCTGGCTACATGTATATGAAATGGAGTGTACTAGCTTAACACTGATCATGCTGATTAATACCTTATAAAATGTGTATGGAATGATATGAAAAAAGGTTTGTGTCACAAGTTTTTTTTTTAACTGAGCATGCTGACTTGTGTCTGGAGAAGTTCCACACAAACTTTATGGGGCATCAAATGCTATGCTAATGACACCAATTACATAGTTAAATATAGTTCTTTGCGCTGCTTTTAATAAACATCATGTGTACTTACTCAGTGGAGGCTTTAGACAGTATATCAATGTATTTGATCACAAATGACTTAAACTTCTCAGTTTGTTCTTTACTTTTCACATAAGGATTTGAATAACCTGAAATTATAAAGTCATTAAGATTTAAATGTAATAGATCACACCTTGAGGCTCACACATCAAATTTGAAATTAAGACACAAATGTTCATGGTAAGCGAGAAAACAATTTTGAGTTTTACTGAGTAATTTCTACTAAGTGTTTCATGAAGGCATATACAATTGGTTAGTGTCATTATAGTGTCAAATACCTTATGTTAAATGGCTATTGTACACACTGTTATTGTATAACTCTTACATCATAATCAGTCATTCAGATTACCACCTCCACCCAACTCCATTACAAAATTGAGCCTAAGCAAAACTTCTTGAAAAGTCAATTTCAATGTTTTTCTCAATGACAAAGTGCATTATCTCCATGGCTCATGCTATTTCAAAGTGCACTGTATTCCTGCAGTTCTTAACATCAAGGTTTGAATCCCACTAACAAGCAGATATTAGCGTGAGAAAGATTGTCAGACCACTTGTCGAATTTTGGTGGTTTTCTGTCGTAACTCCAGTTTTCTCCACCATCAAAGAACTGACTGCCTCAATAGAGGTAAAAAATTTTTAATTGATCCATAAAAAAACATTATTCCACTCCTTCTCTGGTCTTAAGAATGTAATTTAACTGACATAATGACTAAATGCATTACTTTGAATCATAGTGCCTAGATATACATGTACATGTATCTGCAATTACTGTAACTTGTTTAAATAGAATATGAATATTTCAATATATATTTTTTTAAGCTTAAAAATCTGACATCTATACTTACCTCTCAATGGCGCACCAAATAAAACTTCTGTGCGGAGTAATCTGCTCTTGTGATAAGTTTTATTGACTTTTTCGTCAACAAAGTAATAAAAATGATCTGATGTCATGGCCAGTTTTATTGCACTTTCTATTTCTGCCATATTTGATCCAAGACCGTCATAATGAAAATGTCCGTTTGAATCTTGAGACGGAAAAAAATAGGTCATCAAAGAATTTAGTGGTGCACAGCCATATATAGATTTCAATCCAGGGTCAGTTTGATACACATACCGATCTTTAAAACAAAAATCTTTAAATTCAGGATGATTTAGAATGGATTTCTCAATATTGTGAATAGTTTGTAGTCTCTCAGCTGTAAATATGTTATGCTTTTCGTGTTCTGGCTCGTCGTCATTTCCGCTTGCCATAAACACAACCTGCATCTTCCATCTTACATGATACTGATAGGCTACAACTGATATCATGTCTGAAGATCTCTTTTTTATGTCCCTAGATTTATTCTCATTGTACACGGATCTTTTCTGAAATAGTAAATTACTTGATTCATATCCTGGGTTATTCCCCCTGAATAAATCATCTGAATTCAGTTCAAAATTCACCTGCCCTTTTATATCATCCCAGTAAGTAGAATGTTTATCATCATGTTCAGATGAAGGTATTTTTTCGTTATGAATGTCTCTTCTAAATCTGCTCATCTGAAAACTATATGAAGAATTCTTTGATCTGGCAACAGTAAATGCTTCATAATTAAGTGAAGACTTGTGATTTGGAATTGCAAAAGCTCGATAGGATTTATCTATGTAAGGCAGTGGTGTTTTTATAAACAGACTGTAGTAGCCAAGTCCTGTTAATATAGATGAAAATGCAACCAGTGCTAATAATGACAAAAATATCCCAATCCCTGCAGATCTTTTATGTGACAGATGACAGAAAGATTGACAACATGTCACACTGTTGCTTAGCAACACAGCAGGAGTAGATGTTTCCATCTCATTTGCATATTGAGGTGTTTCTTGCACATATTCACACTGTAACAGTTCATCATCAGTATCTGTGTCTAGATAACCTTGATCAGCATCATCATTCAGTGGAACTCTGTTGTACTGGTCCTCTGGCCGAGACGAAAAGAATGGCATCTTTGTAGCCTTACAAACTGACTACCTGTAAATTACAAAAATTTGTAACATCATAAATACATGTATTTATGTATTTTTTATCTGTGCCATTTTGTTTCTGACGGTGATTTTTTGGAAAACTTTCATAGA
Organism: Anadara kagoshimensis; assembly: GCA_021292105.1. Classification (NCBI taxonomy): domain Eukaryota; kingdom Metazoa; phylum Mollusca; class Bivalvia; order Arcoida; family Arcidae; genus Anadara; species Anadara kagoshimensis. The sequence continues at coordinate 49,668,738 of CM037870.1, forward strand.
AAATCAAAACTTTACACTGTCTCTACAGGAATATTCTCTGGGAATCAAGATATGGACATGTATAGTGATTTTCCATTATGACTGAACTCATTAGTAAATGACAGATACCATATTTTATTTTGTTTTTGTTATTGGACTGGGTGACTGAGTGGTCTAAAATGCATGTTTATGGATCACAGTATACCCTCACTAACCAAGTTCAAATTTCACAAATTTGCTAAAATTGGTTAATTTTTGAAAGAATTTCTCAGAAATTAGTAGCCAATGGGGATTTTGCTACCAGGAATGGAAACATAGAATGAGGTGTCGGAGAACAAACTTTGTCATCACTAACCGGTCACTAACCCGGTAGGTCAAAACACTAATGGTCCAAAACATGCTCTCAGGGGTCAAATGTAGATCCTGATTTTGTACATATGGGTAGTCTATTTTGTCTAGTTAAGTGCATTGGCCAATATTTTTTTTTTGAAATGCGAGATGACATTATTAAACAAGTCATATCATGCATATGATCAAAAATCGAAATTTATTTACTAAATCTAGGAATTTCAACGAATCATATTTGTCTGTTAATTTACAATCAGTTTATAATTTTTTAAATGTATCTATGATCTGTATCTTGGAAGGTAAATATACTGTAGTTAGGGACAGAATTATCAGAGAAAATAATCCTATGATTACCGTACTTCATGTGTGTAATGTTTTGTGACACATGACCTCACAATGTGACACATCAACTAGATATGATGTATAAGTCAAATAAATAGATGATGCCATCATGAAATTATAACTTGGTGAAAAATATCAACCAGGCAACAAAAAAGTCATTAAAAAGTTATGAGTCTCATCACTGAAAGGTCATAACCCCTGAATAACTCATACAGTAACATGAATAATGAAGGACCCCAATTAGAGTTAGATCCCAAGACTATGTGTTTTACTCCTAAAATGGATTCAATCCCTGGTTTTCAGATAGAAGTAGTTGTGTTTATATGGTTTATTATTTTTAGAAAGTCCATTTGACTATGAAAGTCTTCTTCATTCTGGTTGTAGTTTAGCCCAAAGTTACTGTCATATTAGACCAATTTTTTACACAGGTTTATTCAACAAACAATGTTTATTTTATTTTTAATTGACAGATTGCCGGCCACGCCCTCAATTTTCCTACAAAGGCCCGACATGCTTGAATTACACACAAAAAGAATGAAAACTTGGCATGAAGTGTGCCATTTAATGATGTCATTGACACTAGTATGTCATTAATTCCCGTGGCTCTGCTTTGATACCATGATGGCGGCCAATGTCAGAACATAAAAGGCACGACCGGCGAAACGTCAATTGTAGGTCCCAATTAAAGAATTCAGCTTAGACAGGTTCCACTGTAGTATATATCGGGTAATTAAAGGGAAAATTTCCTTAACAAATGTTTTAAATTGTTCACGGAAACACTTACAAATGTCCACATGATTTAACAAAAACTACATTAAGATATAACAATTCTCATCACTAGGACTGTGACCCTTGAGGTAAATGTCCCATACACAACATACTGTTTTGATACATGTACCTGATACAGTAAAGTTCAGAGTTTGGTGTCAGTCAACAAATATATCTTGGAAGATACAAAAAAGTATATACATTTCAAATAAAAAGATTGTTTTTTAAATGTTGTGTTTCAACCCAAATTAACCCTTATTAATCATGATTATAATATTAAAATGGCAAACAGATTTCAATAACACAGATTACCGATTCATTTAATGCAATCTGATGACATATATGGATTATAATTTTTATTGGCATATTTTCCCAATATTTTTCTAAATGATTATCAAAATTGAAGTAAGAAATTTATACAATTCTCTGGCTATGCTATTGACAACTTTTCTTTGCATGATTGTAATTGTAGAAAAATGCACATATTTATATTTTTCACATAAATCCAATTAATGAAGTTCCCCACTGTACTATGGGATAAATTAAGACCCCTTAACATTTTTTGTGTGATGTTTTGGAAAAACATTTACATCACAAATTCTCAGAATAATGTTGTTTTTGTGGGGGAAAGTGAACAGATATAATTCCATATTGTTATAGAAATAATTGTCCCACACACACGTTAGGGGTATCAGATGGTACTGTAGCAAATCCCATTGATACAGTAATTACTGTTTGTGTCACAATGTTTGTGGAAGCAACTTTTGCATATCATTGAATTTCTTAATAGAAAAACAAATAAACTTGAATAGTGGATTTTACATGTTGACAATCTTGACTAATAATTTAAAAGAATCTTTTTTGCAAATACAACATTATTCATCCACAAAAAAAAGACATCACTTCAGATTTAATCACAGCCCATTTTCACATGAACCCATGTCAATAACATGTTGATGGGGATAAACACAGTGGTTTTCAGTCATGCTACCTTCAAGCAAGCGAATGATACCAAAAATATTTTGATCAATTTTTTTTTACATGTTTGCAAAATCTGCTGTCACAATGACAAAGAGACTGAAAAATTTCCAATATTTAAAAGAAACAAATAACAAATTATTTAAACAAAAATGTGTAAACAATTTTGAAACAAAAATCTTTTTTATTAATGAAATATTTTTTAATCATTTTGAATTTTCTTATATGGATAAACCTATAATTTGTTTCAGATGATATGATAATTATACTTACCACGTGTAAATGTATGTGCTTACACAAAGTGATCTCAAAGGAAGAAACTTCCAATCACTGACTCAGTACAGCAGGAAAAATCAACTCTTTATCAATTAATAACAAGCTTCATCTCGCCCAATACTGAATTAAGTAGGTAATTTAAGCATACAAAAAACACATTCATTAAATGGCTATAAATAGGCGAGATCTATTGAATCCTCTAATTACATTCCTGTTTTGGAGTCAGCTGTTTTTCACATGAGTGACCATGATTTCAGCACTTTCTATTTTGTCTGCGATTTCTACGGCTTTTTTATATTCTATACAAATTTAACTAAATATGTAAATTACCTTCTTGGTAGTCCGTCCTTTGTCAGTTGTTCATTATCGTAGACATACAAAATTATATTCCATCCTTTTGCTTTGTTTATTATGATTTTTCCTCACTTCCGGCTATCAGCTGTCATGCGTGCGTCGTTTTCTGCTGATGGAAATTCAGCCTAACTTTTTAAGCGCACCAATTGTTTTAGGATGTCATGGCTACCACTGACTAACGTCTACACATCATATTGACTTCATTGAAATAGGTCCAAGGGCCTTATCGCTCACCTGAGAGTATGTACCTATCTCATGCAGTGGCCTAGGTTCAATGATTAATTTCATAAATTAAAGAGAATGTCAAAATTTTCAGCAGATACAGCCAATGTGCCACAAATTTTGCAAATTAATTATAACTTGTCCTAAGAGTTTAAAGTTTTCATGATATAATGTAATTGATCATTTCAGTATTTATTTGCATCTGTGACCTTGACCTGTGAACCCGTGACCTTCATTCATATATATCATAAGGCCAATGCCTACAACATTCCAATATTTATGCCAATACAAAAAATATAATAATTCAGATAATTTACCATTTAGCATTTGTTTGCATCTGTGACCTTGACCTTTGAACACATGACCTTCATTCATATATCAAAACCATTGTTAGGCCAACACCTACAAATATTCTAATCTACTGTACATTTTTCAGATAATTTACCATTCCAATATTTGTTTGCACCTATTGCCTTGGCATTTGACCCTATGGCCTTCATTCATGTATGAAAATAATCCTTGTGCCATTATATACAAAATTCTAATTTACATGCATACACAAAAAGTCCATATATAGCTATTTAGATAATTAACCATTTCAGTATTCATTTCAATATGTGGCCTTGACCTTTGAACCCATGGCCTTCATTCACATACCAAAATGGCCGTTAGACCAATGCCTACAATATCCTAATATACATGCTAATTAAATAAGCTGATAGTTTTTTAGATAATTAACCATTTCAGTATTCATTTGCATCTGTGACCTTGACCATTTCAGTATTCATTTCAATATGTGACCTTGACCTTTGAACCCATGACCTTCATTCATATACCAAAATGACCGTTAGACCAATGCCTACAATATCCTAATATACATGCCAATTAAATAAGCTGATAGTTTTTTAGATAATTAACCATTTCAGTATTCGTTTGCATCTGTGACCTTGACCTTTGACCCTATGACGACTATTTATATATCAAAATAATAATTGTGTCATTAGAAGCAATATCCTAATATACATGACTATACAAAAAGTTTATAGTTTTCAAGATAATTAATCATTTCAGTATGTTTGCACCTGTGACCTTGACCTCTTGACCTTTGAACACATGACCTTCATTCATATATCAAAATTATTGTTAAGCCAATGCCTATATAAAAAGTTTATAGTTTTCCAGATAATGGCAGATATATTGACAAATACATATTTTATTTTAGCAATTTACCCCTTAAGTACATTGGCATTTCCCCATTTTTGCCCCTACAACTATGATTTGTGCAAATCTGAAACTACGTGTCCTAAGTATGTTTTACATGAATATCTATAGGACATACATCTTGTAAGTTCAGAGGAGATGATTTATAAAGATTTTTACAATTTCCCTTTCATGGGGCCCCAAGGGAACATAACCCCTTCATTTTTTGCAAATCTGAAAGCCCTTCACCTAGACATCACTACTGCCAAATATCATCCAATTTGGCTAAGAAGTTTTAGACGAGTTGATTCATCTGAGCCTCTGGCTCAGGTGAGCTAAAAGATCTATACATTTTGTTTTTTCAAAGAATATTAAAAACTAATGTTACTTTAATGTATACTTTAATGTTATGCACTAAGACACGAATAAAGCAATAACTGTAGTTGAAATACATCTACAGTAAATCAATCATCACCTGTACAACCTCTATATGAGGACCATGTGCATACAGAGACCATTATTTGAATACCCATACTGTCTATGTAGAACACAGAAACCTCACCAAAGGGAGTGGAGCTATGGTGTTTTACGCCCCAGCCAAGATTATTTCACTTAAATACCAAGAGAGTAATTACGAGGATGGTGGAGGAAACCAGAATACCTGGAGAAAACCACTGACCTTCGACAAGTGAACTGACAAATTCTCTCGCAGTAGGATCTGTTAGGACCTTTAGGGGTGAGATTTCTATATCCTACACAAATAAACGTATAATGGACTATATTTCTCCCATGTTAAAACTAATATGTGGCTTCAAGCATGATTTACATAGACATCAGCACCATGTTGGCAAAGCCTAACTTTGCACTTCAACATTTTATGAATGTAATTAAAACAAACATTGGTATACGAATACGTAAATTTGGTTTATATTGAAAAGTAAAGTACAAAGAATAGTTCTTTTTGATAAAATTCAATTATTAACATTTGAAACACGTGGACTATTTCTACATTTTGGATGTCTGGCTGCCATTTTTCCCCGCAAGATGATGTTATGTGATTGTCCCAGTTATGAAACCCCCATTTAGGATGAATCAAAGAGTGATGTTCTAGTGCCACTTTGCAGACGCAGACTGGCTCAAGTTTAACACTCATTTCTTACTTAAATCTGACAAATTTTGGCAATGTTGTATTGGCAATTCTGATGGTCATATTTATTTTAAAGTAGAATGCTGAATAACAAAGTTTGATTTTTCAAATACAGTCCAACCTGCCTTAAAGGCCACCTATATATAAGGGCCACCTGCCAGTAGAATTGTATCCCAATTGTTCTTTATTCATATGATTTTAACCTGTATACCGGTATATACAGACCTCCTGTCCATAAAGGTCACGTTTATTGGTTCCCTTGGGTGGCAGGTTTTTATGGTGTCAAGAAAAAGAATCCTCGTCTCTGATTGAAATGTTGAACCCCTCGGGTGAGATTTTCCTATCCTACATGGATATGCATAATGGATTCTTACAATCTCCCATGGGTATCCCATGAAATTTCTTTATGTTTTATGGATAGGCATTAGAGGAAAACATTTGATTGTAATATGTCAATGTGACCTAAAAAGTACAAAGAATTTCATAAAAAGAATATTTTTATTTCGACACATAAAAAGTACATGCTGACATAATATTTAAAAGATCAACAGTATGACCAGACTTAATCACAAGACTCTCCTAATGCAGCAGGACACTGTAGAACATACCAACGTGTCAACTGGCTATTCATTTGCTAAGTCCATAACATATCAGGGATGAAGATTAGCAGGGGCCCAGTAGCCAATGGCTACACAAAATCAATCTGGGCTCCTTGATGTTTACACAATTTAGATATTCATTACTATTACAACTACTTTTTTTTAAGTGAGCTGGGCCCATAACTCAAAATAGTTATGCTTCATCCCTGCATGTTACAAATTTTTATACTAAAATATTATTTCCATAATTACCGGTAATAACTATGCACGTTACAAATTTCATACTAAAATATTATTTCCATAATTAATAACTATGCATGTTACAAATTTCATACTAAAGTATTATTTCCATAATTAATAACTATGCATATTACAAATTTCATACTAAAATATTATTTCCATAATTCATAACTATTATCATTAAAAGAAAAAATTATATTGCAGACTTTAGAGTTTGCATCATATAATTGTTCTAATGAGGGATTCCTTAATGTACATGTTTGTTGTATCTGCAGCATTGCTATTGTCTCATATAAAATATACAATAAATATTATATAATAAAAAACAGAAAATATTAACAAATCTGTCTTTGTTTGATATATACAATTTTCTTTCTAATAGACACAAATAATATGAAAACCCTGCTGAGAGTGAATCATTACACAGTATACAAGTACATAGATGTATGCAACACATTTAAACAAGCACAATATATGTATAAGCATTTAAATTTTACTCCTTCTAGTCCGGTAACATACAGTAAAACAAGTGGTTTTGGTATTTATATTTTTTGAAAAACAGCCTCCTTTCTTGGGAAAATTGAGTTTATGAAATATAACAAATGTCAAAATATGAATGCTGTTATGATCCTTATTGTACAGATGTTACTGTATGGTTGCTTTTATTCACTGGGGATTTAATTTCTCTATGTTTGAGGTTTGACTTTACAGTGCTAAATACAAAGTAAATATTTTCATGTTGGATTCATTAAACATTAGATAATCCATACAGAAAATTGTTAACACTGGCCAATACACCCCAAAATTTTATACCTGTGAATAAGTTCCAGTGTCTAAACTGGGAAATGTTATCCCCGCAGAATTAAACAATTATAATTAATTTGTTAATGTATTATCGTGTAGTAGTCAAAATTGGAAATTTTAGTCATTTTTCCCCAGGGGAAACTACCTTTATTCCGTAGTAATTTGAGGCAAACAAAATCACTGTAAAATAATACACAGGGAAATGGTGTAAAATGTTACTTGTATGCTTGTCATAAGCCCAAGGTCAACTTGTCACTACAAAAAGAGTAGTAACTACATACTGGTACATGTAATAATGAAATAATTATAATGGCGGTGCCTTACATTTATAATGATATTGTAATAAATTGAATAGTACTGTTCATTGTACAGCCCAAGAAAAAAAATGTGACACCATGAATGATGAGCATAAAATATAATACATCTGGAAATTCAACAACTGAAAATTCAGTTTTAACAAACTAGTAAAGTTAATTTATTTAGGTACAGACAATGTAAAACATACATTACAATGTACTCTACCCAGGACTTAGTGTGTGTTTATTTACTCTGGACAACAAAGCAATTCAATAATGTAAACATAAATAACATTATGTACAATGGTCAATCTAAAAATTTTATCTTTCACACAACTTCCTCAAATAATAATTCAAACTTAAACTATTACTGTGGGATAAACCCACCCCAGTAATTGTAAATCATACCCCCATCATGACTTCCATCTTTGCAATATCACCTTGTTCAAGGTCATGACACATTTTTAAATCACTGAGATCATGTGTCAAGTTTCATGATATTTCTCAAACCTAATTCAATGATGATTTATGGCTGAAATGCCTTAATTATGATCACATATATCATTTGTCTGAAGTTCAGTGGAACCAGTAAAAATAGAACCCTGACTAAAATAAAACCAATAATCTATAGTTATTTTATGGACAGTAAATATCCTTTTTCTTACAGAGTTGACTCAATTGGCAATTGAGAGACATTTTGACCACCCAGTTATCGTACATGTTTATTGCTCAAATAAGACCATATTATGCAGGTACTGGAGAATTAATGCTTAAGTAATGAATTTGAAATACCAAACATTTACAGAAACTGAAGTAAAGTTGGAAATAAATCTTCACAGCTTCTTGCAAAATTCGAAATTTGATAGTACATACATATTGTTGTGATATTATCTTCAGATAAAATAAATATGTTTTATTGTCAAATCCTGTTCAAAGATTCCAAAATCTAACTGACCAAACATAGCCCTTAATCAAGGTTTTATGGCATTGATGAAGACTCGAAGATCGTCAGATCTATGCTCTCTTTTTGCTCATTCTTTGGAGTTGTAATAACTATAAAATAAAATTTTTCAATAGTTATCACCATTTGTGCAGTCAAATTTTGACATTATAAAGGGGTTTGGCAATAATTTGAGGGAAACTAAATACAGAAAAACAAAAGAAATATACTTTTGAAATTGAAAATACTGTTGTGATAAGTGAGATGACAAACTTATTCAGTAGTATAATAAAGAAGATTTTATTGTATTCATTTCAGATGTTTTAACTAGATATTTTCAGAAAATACACTGTTTATAGCACTTTTGATTCAAATATACATGCATCTATCTTCTTTTACATATTGTTATAGTGATCACAATAATTTCATATTTTCACTTATTATGCTTGACATTCACTATGAATTTTAATTAGATTGGTACAGTGGGGGATTGAGTAACCATCTTTTGATCATAGATGTAGATGGTGCTGGAATCTGTCGCCATAATGACTCATTATCCTGGAATCTTGCCACATTTTTATTCACCTACAAAACAATTTAAAACATTATGCAATACTTGTGTATATCCAATATGTTATAAATATTGTAATAATGGTAGACTACAGCCTTGACAATGCATTACTGGTACACAACAGGAAAGTTTCACTTTTGAAGTTATCTTGCAATACACTTTATAATGGTGTTGAGGTCATGTTCATGACCATGACTCAATTTTGAAGGTTATTTCAAGAAAACACCAATTTCGGAAACCTCACGTCATTAATTGTTCAAAAAAAACAAATTATGCAATTTGAATTGAATGAAAAACATGCAAACCCTTTTCTGTATGAATGTCACAACATATACAAATCTATCGGCTTAAGACCACAGAGAATCCAAACATCAGTTTTTTTTCTCCAATCATCAGTTTTGGAGATGATTTCCATACACTCAGGTCACCATAACCTAGTTATGGAAACCATGGCAACGGCACATAAAAATCTAAATTGCACCAACCCAAAAATGTGTGTTACTGAGCCACACATACTGCTACAAAGTCAAAATTTCTTCACTTAACAGTACAACAAGTCCTATGATAGTGGTTGAAACTTGTGTACCTGGAAAATACAACATACCATCAGCAAGCAAATTGACCGACTTTCTGAAATTAGGATTTGCCAAAGTGGGATTCAAACTTAGCTAGGAGATATTATATCCCCAGACTGTTGGAGGGAGTACATACCTTTGTCATCATATCCATGACACTGTGTTCATGAGCGTCATTTTTGAATACATCACATAAAGATTGGATAAACCAGCTACCATGCTCTGTGTTTCTTATTGATACATGTCCTTCAATTATAAACAAAAACTACCATTAATTATATATTATTAATTGTATTAAATAATTACATATTCATCACACAAGTTTTGGGGGTTTTTTTTGATGAATATGAAATTGGGATGAAGGTTTGACTGGATATACATGAGGATAAACATAATTTCAGAGCAAGAAAAGAGCATTTATTATACTTTTTTCAGATAAATTTTTAAAAAATGTTGTAAATATGAGATTAAAATTTACTGTTAATAATTCCTGGTTCATCAAGTAATGAATAAGACTTTTAAAACTAGGAAATATAAAATGATCTGCTTCACAGTTCATCAGCTGTGCTAGTTTTAAAATGTGGGTCATTATTTGATGAACCAGAAAAGCAAATGACAGTCAATTCTAATGTATTCAAACTGTTTTTAAACCTTCATTGTCTCCTTTCATGTAATAAATATTTTCCGTAATAAGTTGCTTTGCTATTTTTTTAAATCTTGAGTATGGATCAAGCAGTTTTATATGTTTATTCTATAAATATAAGATTTGCTCAATGAAATAATAAGGCATAATATTTTGTGCTAATTTTTTGGCACAAATAAAATATGCCAGATTCCAAAACTTACATTGTGTGTTATTATAGAACAAACTGAAAACAAAAAATGGATTACTGGATCCATTTGGTAACACAATTAGGTGAAGTATAAAGTGGTCTTACCTGGGAAAGTGGAATAAGCAATAAGAAAATCCTGCATGTTTGGTATACCATCATTTCTTTGTTGGTTTAGAGCTCTCAAGTCGGGGATATTGGCATTAGTCGGCTGATTTACATTCTGAAACTGCGGATCTTCAGTAAATCCAATAGACGTTACATCTAAACTTACAGTGTCTGATTCATTGTTGAGTAAAGATGTGCCTAAATCTTCATCCTCTGAAAGTTAACATGATAAACAATATGTTCATATGAAATGACAAGCTCTCTTGACTTTACGACACAGTCTGGTGTCTGTATGAAATAAGTATGGTAAGCCAATGTGCTTACTGGTACACCATTAATACAAATGTTTTAACAAATGCATATATGGTTAAGTGATAGGAATATGAGCCATTTAAAAGTTAGAATTTTTCTACTCAATCCACGGTGGCGAACCTACGTCATAGACGCGACTTCATAAACACAACAATGGCAGCCAAACGATCGACTTATTAAAACTTATGACAATTTTTAAATGAAGTTTCTATGAAGTTGTTCAGATACTCTTAAAGTATTAATTTTAACATGCATTATTTTATTGTAAATTATAATGTTGATTAGTTTGTTTAAACTGAAATTAGTGTAAAACCATGAAGTACAATGTGCATTATAATTTGACTGTAAAGTCAAATCTTCGTCTAATTCCAAGGTAATTATTTAAGAGAAATTACTTGAATAATACTTTTAAATAAGCAAATTATCTTACTTAAAATAACTGTAAAGGAAATTTGTTTAAAAGAATTATGTAAAATTTACGAGAAATTGTGTATTTTGGACTAAAATTAACACTTTCGGAAAAAAATCAGTATTATAGAGTATAAATTGTCAAATAAATGATGAATATAAAATTCCAACTATCATGTTTATTCAGAAGAAGCATTGAATTTTTAATTTTGTTACTTGTGTTTTGAATGCAAACTGTTTCGCAACTCAAAATTTTTACTCCAATTACCGTAACCATTTTATGAAATTTTATCATCCCAAGAACCATAACTCTCAAGAAAGTAAGTCACTTAAAACAAAACCCAAACTTACCCTGTAAACACATACCAAATATTATTTCAATATCTCAATCAATAAGCAAAAAAATGTGGAAAATTAACTATCATGGAATGAAAAAATAGAGTTATACGGTATGCCCCAGCATATTTTATTTTGTATCCATTTTAGTTCATACTCTCTGTATCTATTCAAAGACAATATTTTATTGTTTTATCAAAATAAAAAAATGCTTTAAAAATCAAAATTTGAATATGTTAAATTCAATGTTCAAGGTTTTCTCTCTAATTAACCAAATAAATAAATAAATAAATTTTAATATATCTATTTCACTTTTTAATACACTTGATAAGTTGTGCATAGTATGATGTTGAATGTTTAAAATATGATACTGAATAAACTTTATTATTTATATTACTTATAGAGTTTTTGGTTGATTTTTATTAATAAAGTATATTCCATTTTAATATGACAACTGAAATTTTTCTATTTTATGTTTTTAATTAATAAAATGTGTACAGGTAACAAACTTGAAATTTAACTCCCCCAAGAAGGCCTCTTAATCCCTAAACTAATTACTTGTTTGTTTTAATCGAGTAGGCGTTCGGGGAATAAACCATTTTTGGGGCATACCGTATAACTCTATTTTTTCATTCCATGATAGTTAATGTTGCAAATTTTGATGTGATCTTTAGACTTCCCGATAGTACTAAACACAGTATTTGCATTTTGCTTTAAAATGTATTTTTATCCTTTACATTTGTTGGAAATTCAAAATGATCTGAAGTATACTAAGTTTTTAGCATTTTATATAGTTTTAGTATTAAGGTTGAATGAAATGAATTACTAGTTTGACAACAGTTCACAGTTACAATTTTCTAGACATCGATTTTCATATTTTATATTAGGGAAAAAAGTAGCATGTAGGTACTTACTAGCCCTGAATTGTAATGGTAATAATATCTAACATTTAATACAGAGAAGTAATGCTATGTAATGCCATGTAATGCTTAAATTACATGCATTTTTGTCTATGTAATGCATTACATTACAATTACATGTAATGCAAAAATTAGGGCATTACACATTCAGACATTACATGCATTACTTTGAGAAAATGTAATGCATTACAGGGCATTACAATTACAAATTAGCATTACCCCATGCCTGGTTTATAGTCATCTCAATGTGCCTAAAGAAGGCAGAATAACTTCATAAACGATCGGTTGATGTATATATATTCTTAGAGCTGCTAGTTTTTTCAAACATTTGCGTCAAAGTAAATTTTTGTACCAAGTGTCGGGCACACTTTTCACAACGGCAAAGGCAAAAAGTTGTATTTTCACCATTTAAACTCCTCCTACTGACTATAATGTTACAAACGGGATATGAATAAACTAAAGGTAATATGTATCGAAGGAAAACGTCCAATAACTGAGCCTAATAACGGCTATTTTAGCATTTTGGGTTTATTGTAGTCGTGCACACTCTGCAAAACTCCTTGCAACTTATGTTGTCATGCACACATAATATTTATAAACAAGAGGCCCATGGGCCTTAACGCTCACCTGAGGCTAAGTACATATCTCATGCAGAGGTTCAATGGTCAATAACATTTAGTAAAGAGAACTCCTAATTTTCAGCAGTAAGGCAGAATTAAATGCAAGGATTTTTGCAAATTAATCATACCTTGTCCCGAGATTGCTACATATAATATATGTATAACATATTAATATATACATGTATATATATATTCTAACTACAATACATTATTTATAAACAGCTAAATAAGTAAAAACAAAAGTATGAAACTATGACCTTCATCTATATATCAAAATGATTGTTAGGTCATTACCTACAATATTCGAATATACATGCCTATACAAAAAGTTAATAGTTTTCGAGATAATTAACCATTTCAGTATCTTTTCCCATCTGTGACCTTGACCTTTGAATCCATGACCTTAATCTATATATCAAAATGATCGTTAAATCAATTCCTACAACATTGTATTATACATGTCTATACAAAAAGCTTATAGGTTTTAAGATAATTAAACATTTCAGTATTCTTTCGCATCTGTGACCTTGACCTTTGAACGCATGGCATTAATCTATATATTAAAATGATCGTTAAATCAAAACCTACAATATTCTAATATACATGTTTATACAAAAAGTTTATAGTTTTCGAGATAATTAACCATTTCAGTATTCTTTTGCATTTGTGACCTTGACCTTTGAACCCATGACCTTAATCTATATATAAAAATGATTGTTAAATCAATTCCTACAATATTGCAATATACATGTTTATACAAAAAGTTAATAGTTTTCTAGATAATTAACCATTTAGGTATTCTTTCACATCTGTGGCATTGACCTTTGAACCCATGACCTTAATCTATATATAAAAATGATCGTTAAATCAATTCCTACAATATTGTAATATACATGTCTATACAAAAAGCTTATAGTTTTTTAGATAATTAACCATTTCAGTATTCTTTCGCATCTGTGACCTTGACCTTTGAACCCATGACATTAAACTATATATCAAAATGATCTTTAAATCAAAACCTACAATATTGAATATACATGTCTATACAAAAAGTTAAAAGTTTTTGAGATAATTAACCATTTATGTATTAATTTGCATCTGTGACCTTGACCTTTGAACCCATGACCTTAATCTTCACATCAAAATGATTATTAAATCAATTCCTACAATATTGTAATATACATGTTTATACAAAAAGTTAATAGTTTTCTAGATAATTAACCATTTAGGTATTCTTTCGCATCTGTGACCTTGACCTTTGAACCCATGACCTTTATCTATATATCAAAATGATCGTTAATTCAATTCCTTCAATATTGTAATATACATGTCTATACAAAAAGTTGATAGTTTTTGGGATAATTAACCATTTCGGTATTTGTTTTGCATCTGTGACCTTGACCTTTGAGCCCATGACCTTTATTAATATATCAAAATGACCATTGTGCCATGACCTACAATATTCTAATATATATGCCTATACAAAAAGTTAATAGTTTTGCAGATAATCAACTATAACGGAAATAGTTGTGCATCCTTGACCTTTGAACTCATGACCTTGATCTATGTATCAAAATGATCGTCATGTCAATACCTACAATTAACTGAAAATCCCATGCCATTATCACCTGAAATGTTTAAAAAATAGCATTTTTTATCAAAGGTCAAAAACAGGGACATGACCTTGACATCTTTTGGAAGAAAATAGCAAGACAAGATCAACAGTGAAAACTCCATACAATTATCTTCAGCTGTTATTGAGTTATAACAATAAATGTCTCATTTTCAAAATTACATAATTTTACGCAAAAAACGCGTAACCTATTTTTCGTTCAATTTTCATGAAAAACACAATTTTAATGTTCCCAGGTATGCTGAATCTAAATATCTAATCAAAATTTGCCTGCACCTTTTGGTTTCAGAGAAGATGATTTTTTTGTCTTTTTGCTATTTTAAGTAATGGTGGCCATCTTGTTGGGCGTGGCCAAACCCCGAACACAATTTTTAAAGGCTGTTACCCAGGCATGATAATCACCAAGTTTCATCAAATTTGCCCCAGTAGTTTTGGAGGAGAAGGTTAAAATGTAAAGTTTACACACGACACACGACGCACGACGGACGACGGACAGTGATAGATTGCAATAGCTCATCTGAGCCTTTGGCTCAGGTGAGCTAAAAAAAACCATCCAGAACGGTTTTCAATGTCATTATAAATGTTTTACTTGAAATGAATCAATATAAGGAATTTTTAAATAGCAGTAAAAGCATATCTTAGAGTTTGAAAAGGTTATTGGTGCCATAGAAAGGTCTCCCTTCAATAAGCATGTCAGGATCGGGCTTCCTTCTCCAGCAAAAATCGTATTTTATTGGGTAAACAGCTTCTCCTTCCATTGATTAAAAAATTAACTCCAAAAAGAGTTTTTGTTACATAATCTAAAGAAAACCTGAAGTTAAAACTTTGACATTCAAAGGTAAAGGTAGAATAGAACATTTATTATTAAATTAAGATTTGCAATACTCTGGTGAAATAATCTTGACAGCCTTTCTCGATTTAAAATTTGTAGTAAGACGAATAGGAAAATTTCAATTTGAATAATTTATAGACTTAGCGTCATGTGTTTAAAATGAATTAAAGAATTCTACACAGAATGGAGTCCAGACTTCAATTGTTGTTGTCTTTGTTATTGTGATTATCCTACTTCTTCAACCTCTAAGAGGTCTACATCACGACTGCTGTGGTTTATACCACAAAATAAGGTTTCCTTTTCAACTGATGATTCAGTGCCATATAGCAAAAAGAAATCTGTGATCAGTAGCTCACATAGTATGCTTCCCTTTTATCTTCAACCACCGTAAACGTAAAAAAATAAATAAGTCGGGAAACTGTCATAACTGAGGTACAAGTCCAAATATGAAGCAGAACTTGGAAAATCTGTCGTATTTTAAGGATGTATGCCATTCACGTATTCTCAAAATTTAGGATTTTTCAGAGATAAAACGTCATCTATATTTCTGTATGTGGAGTGAAATGATTTGGCGACAGTCTTCTATAAGAAGGATGTGCAGCTCCTATTTTAGGCAAAATTTGCTTATATTAGAACTTTCACACATGCTGATTTTTATCAGAAATTTGAGCTATGGGGATACAAATTTTGTGCAATCGGCAAGTCAAACTATACCTTTCAGTATGCACAGTATTTATGGGTATAGCTGTTTTGAACAAGTTTTACTAATGGTTTCTATGGATTTGGGCATGTTGAACTTGGCTTGTACATGTATGCTAGGGGATGTGACAGATACCATTAATATTATTGGAATATGTAACATCACTTGAAATTTTTGAACCAACAGCAGAAGTAGCTGCTAACCATTTCTTTGGCTTTTTGGAATTTTACATGATGAAAAATAAGGTCAGTTTTCACTGCAGAAGGAATCCTGGCCCTAGCACGCTTGATGAAGGAAGACCTTTCTATGGCACCAATGACCTTTTCAAACTCTAAGGTAACTTTTTCATTTTACTTCTACTCAAAATTCCTTATATTGATTCATTTCAAGTGAAACATTTATAATGACAGTGAAAACCGTTCTGGATGGGGTTTTTTTTTATAAATATTATGTGTGCACGACAACATAAGTTGCAAGGAGTTTTGCAGAGTGTGCACGACTACAATAAACCAAAAATGCTAAAATAGCAGTTATTAGGCCCAGTTTTTGGACTTTTTCCTTTGATACATATTACCTTTAGTTTATTCATATCCCGTTTGTAACATTATAGTCAGTAGGACGAGTTTAAATGGTGAAAAAACAACTTTTTCTTTTGCCGTCGTGAAAAGTGTGCCCGACATTGTGGTACAAAAATTTACTTTGACGCGAATGTTTGAAAAAACTAGCAGTTCTAAGAATATATATACATCAACCGATCGTTTATGAAGTTATTCTGCCTTCTTTAGGCACATTGAGATAACTATAAACTGATGGGAAGTATGGAAATTCAGTTAAAACTCACCACGAGTCGATCGTTTGGCCGCCATTGTTGTGTTTACGAAGTCACGACTATGACGTAGGTTCGCCACCGTGCAATCCCTGTCCCAATTATAACCCATGTGATTAATTTAATAATGAATGTGATTGACAATATATCTGTAACAATTGTATTCATATATGGGGATCTTGATCATTTAAAAATTACCTTTTATGGGGTTGAGGTGATAAACACAAAGTATAGGTATAAACTACTGCAACTTCCAACCAACTATGGCTGGTGATACAACTTCATATTCTGGTAATTGGAAAATCTTGCCGGAATCGTAAAACCTGGATCTATTAACCAATCATCAGATATTAAAAACTCAAGCTTACCTCCCCTGCATGCATTGATGATTACCATTTTTGGTTTGTTGTACATTGCAGGACAATTCTGTGATGAAAACATATTAAAGACGTCAAGAGATTTGATATATACACTATCGACTCCATATATGGTTTCATTCTTGTGACCATGTGACAAAATGGCTACTGCTATACTATCCACATTTCTAAGATTCTGCTCATGTGCAAAATCATTCATTGCTAATATCATTTCCTGAAATAAATATCACAATGACAGAATATCATAATAGCACCAATATAAACTTGGAGCTGTATATTTCAAGTTAGTAATTAGAGTTAATTAAATTTTAAACTAAGTTTAGAAGTACCTGTAGTCATTAATATTGAATTAACTCTAGTTTAACTTCACATAGTCAAAGTAACAATGCAATTTATAACTAAATTTATGGAAAAAATTTACGCAAGACAATGGCATGTTTCATAGGTCCATGTCCCCTCCTCTTGCATATTTATGAATTATCTAAATGATACCAAATCTGCTAAAAAAATTCAAACTGAAACCTCCTGAGCTATATTATATTAAAGGTCACCGGTCACCAAATTTATCAATTTTGTATTTTGCATTCCAATGGGTAGAATAGTCAATATTGATGTGTCTGACGGTTTCCCACACCTTACATTTACCTGTAATATACTAAAACTTTACCTGAACGAACTGCTAATACTCGGTAGTTTCCGGCACCGCTCGTAACTTTCCGGCGACCTAATTGATGACGTACATGGTGTTAAGCTGCTGAGGAAAGACACATTACCTATATATGTATCCATATATTACATGTGGGTTTGTGTGGCGTTTTGAAGGGTTTTAAAGTTTGATTTCAAGTCAAAATGATATATTTTGTGAAGTTTGGAGATAATAAAATCACAATGACCGATGAACATGTTTTTTCCACAAATTTCAGAACAAATTATAACCAGATTTACCCAAGTCCTTCATGCAGCTTTCTAGTTTTGAATGTATTCAGATTAAATATTACGAGATAAGTCAGGAAAATATGAGTGGTATAATCATTTAAGACAATTCTAATTATTATGAATGAATTCAGTCTGATAAATAGATTTTAAACAATTTTTATTTTCAAAATTAATTTAATTCTGTAATTCAATCAGTTCACACATTCAAACAAAGACGTGTATGTCTTGTTAAAATTAACAAATCTAATTTGACTTTAGTTTATTCGATTTTCAGAATCCATCAATAATGACAAATAACATTAACCGGGTATATCATAAAGATAATCACACGTGTCAATTAATGTTGCATATTGTAAGGTAAACTCTGTTGATTAAAGGTAGTAGATGTCTACTTCTAAACAGGATGTTTCCCAGTGTACTGTAGCATATTGATAATGGTATGTGAGAGGTGTAAATCACACTTTGAACGATATAAATTTATTGTGAATAAAAGAAAGAAAGTTTCACTCGAGTTTTGAGTCCCTAGTTAGTCGAGCATAATCCCACTGGTATCACATTTTGATGACGTTTTTTTCATCCCATTAAAATTAAGCGTAATAAAGTTATTATATGAATTATTTTTTTATTTTACCATGGAAACAATAATGGTGATTATTATTATTATTATTATTATTATTATTATTAAACTTACTGCAAATAAGGAATAGGAAGCTATTGAATTGAAATAGTTTTCATATTTATGTAATACTGGGGTGAAATATTTTATTTGAGAGACAATAACAAATTATTTTTTAAACCTTTATTTTGATATTTTCGTTTTACAAAAAAACTACAGGTCTTGGACCCAGTTCTACCCGAAAACGTGTTTTTTTTATTCATTACATGGGTAAATAATAATAATAGTAATAATAATAATAATAAATCTTTGATTTTATTCTAAAAGGAATTAAAAGTTGGACAATTTCTAAAACAAATATGAATCAAAATTATTATTCCTTATGATAAATAGATAAAAATAAATAAATAAATAAATAAATAAATAAATAAATAAATAAATAAATAAATAAATAAATAAACGTTATTAATTAATTAGTTAATTATTTAATTAATTAATCAGAGATAAGTAAAGATGATTAAAATTATATTAACTATTAATAAAAATTAAAGGGAACAATATTTTAAATAAAAAAAACGGAAATTTGTGTCTTTTATTATTTGTTGTGATAAAAATAAATAACTAAATAAATAAATAAATTTCAAAAGAAATGTAAAATTATGTTTTGTAAAAATATTAGTAAATAGTACATGTATATCATACTTAGAGCAAACACAAATATAGTTTTTTTCTTGATTTATTTCTTATTATTATGTTTATTTTTTATTAATTTTTTCTGCTGAAGGAAACTGAAATACCCAATGCTAAAAAAATAAATAAATATATAAAAACACTAGAAGTTATTTCCGATTAATCTGGGTAATAAATGCAGTTCACTATATGTAAGTGTCATTTCCTAAATAGCTTGGATAACACCTTCTGCGTCACTTCCGGTTTTGTGCCCTTTTACTACCAAAGGGAGATAATACAGATTTTCAACAGTTTCAGGGCTTTAATTTTCGCTGTAGAAAAGGATAGAAATGATTAAAAAATATTATTTGTGGCTAAATCGCATTTTTATGATGTAATCTTTCGGAAAATAGTACTAAAAAAAATTCGGTTTTTGGTGACCGGTGACCTTTAAAGCTTTCTTGGTAGCTCAACGGTAGAGTATCTGCCTTGAGAGCAGGAGGTTGTAGATTGAATCTTTAGATACCATTTCCTGGTCTGGCACTCAGTATTAAGAGGACAGAGTATTGACTGGTTTACCCAGTGCCAGGATAATGTGGCTAGGGGAGTGGTATGTGACACAATGACTGTGAGCTAGCACCTTAAAGTTGCCCTGAATGAAGGCTAGTACAAAGCAGACATAAAACACACACTCCCACATCTTATGCATGCAAAATCTTGTTGTTAGATCAATCCTTAGAAATACAATTCGCTCTTGTCGGGAATTGCTGAAAAACTGCTGATGTGATGTTAAAAAACATTACACACATCCAACAAATCTATTATATAAAATTAAAATAAAACAGCTGTTTAACTTACATATCCTGTTAAATTATGTTTAACTATGACTTCAAAACCAAGATACTGAAATAAATCTTGTAAATTTTGGCAGTCAACATCTGTTCCAAGTCTGCAATTCATTCTCTGAAAGTCTTTATTATTTATGATCAGTGCATATCCCCTTGGCACGGTGTCCATTTTATAAACCTGAAAATATAAAGTTTTTTATTATTGCCCTTTTAAACAGGAGTAACATGGTAAGTTAGTTTTGTTATAACACCTGAATAATGAAGACTAGGATAATTGTCCCTGACATCATAAAAATTAAATGTTTTTAATGTCAACGACATGAATAGACATTGCTAAACCAGGATTTTTTTTACCAGTATTGAATGGAGTTTTACACCCAAGTTAGGAATTTTTAGATTTTATTAAGACAGGAATTTCAGGAATAGTGGAGGAAACTGGAGTGCCCGGAAAAAAACACTGACCGACTGACAAACTTTCTCACACTAGGATCTGTGTCATTGAACTTGTATTTACACAAGAATGAAATAAAGAGTAAACCCAAAATACTACCCAATCTTCATGTCGCCATGACACTTTTTAAAATATCTCCAACACAATACTATAAATTTATACATACTTGTCACATGTTACTAGTCAGTAGTGCTGTTATCATCACAATTATCGTCGCTGAGGATTTGCTGATGACATAATGTGCAACAAGCTTATATTACAATATTGCAAAATGCTATTACTCACAAAATATTCGTTGAACTCATTGCATCACTTGTGTATTGATCGTGATTGAGCAGGTTTTGCCGTTAACCATGAACAAATCACTGCTGACTAAAATTTTAATTTTATATCTTATTATTCTTTTATTATTTTTAAATTTATTGCAGTCTAGTGAAAACTCAGCCTATCTTTTCAGTATATTCATCTGAAGATATTGTGATATTATCGCAACGATATCACCAAAAGTTCAGCAACATCATGATGGTTTTTTGTCCCCTGATTACAACTCTACATGTTACACAAGATTTTGACCTATCTCAGTAACTGATATCTACTTGATACTGTCATTTACTACTGGTACATGTACTTACATTTTCAGAATCCCTTGAGTAGTGTGTATCATAAAATGATAATGGTTGAGCTAGCAATGAAAAAAATACAAAGTACCGGTAATAATTACATATATATAAAGTTGCCACAAATGTGATTATGAAACAAATGAATTCCTCCTTTCTCAATATACTAGAGTAGATTAATGGAGTTTTATGCCAAAGTCAAGTATAAAAACTGAGTGGATTGTTACTCAGGTTCTGAAACATTAACAACAAAAAGTTAATTTTTTTTAAGACTAAATCACTGTACATGTGTATGACTTTTTGCATTTCGAAGAAATAATTTTATCACTTTTTGCATTTCGAAGAAATAATTTCATCATACTATTTGGCACTTTTCAAATTCTATTACCAGATAAAATAAGTTTCATCTGGCCTGGGGACACCCCCACCCTTCAAGGTCACCGGTCACCAAAAACCGAATTTTTTTTAGTACTATTTTCCGAAAGATTACATCATAAAAAGTCGATTTAGCCTCAAATAACATTTTTTAATCATTTCTGTCCTTTTCTACGGCGTAAATTAAAGCCCTGAAACTGTTGAAAATCTGTATTATCTCCCTTTGGTAGTAAAAGGGCACAAAACCGGAAGTGACGCAGAAGGTGTTATCCAAGCTATTTAGGAAATGAAGCTTGTATAGTGAACTGCATTTATTACCCAGATTAATCGGAAATAACTTCTAGTGTTTTAATATATATATTTATTTTTTTAGCATTGGGTATTTCCGTTTCCTTCAGCAGAAAAAAATATATAAAAAATAAACATAATAATAGGAAATAAATCAAGAAAAAAGAAACTATATTTGTGTTTGCTCTAAGTATGATATACTATTTACTAATATTTTTACAAAACATAATTTTACATTTCTTTTGAAATTTATTTATTTATTTATTTATTTATTTATTTATTTATTTATTTATATCTATTTATCACAACAAATAATAAAAGACACAAATTTCCGTTTTTTATTTAAAATATTGTTCACATTAATTTTTATTAATATTTAATATCATTTTAATTATCTTTACATATCTCTGATTAATTAATTAAATAATTATTTATTTATTTATTTATTTATTTATTTATTTATTTATTTATTTATTTATGTATTTATTTATTTATTTATTTATTTATTTATATTTTTTATCTATTTATCATAAGGAATAATAATTTTGATTCATATTTGTTTTAGAAATTGTCCCATTTTTAATTCCTTTTTAGATTAAAATCAAAGATTTATTATTATTATTATT
Source organism: Anadara kagoshimensis (assembly GCA_021292105.1). Lineage (NCBI taxonomy): Eukaryota > Metazoa > Mollusca > Bivalvia > Arcoida > Arcidae > Anadara > Anadara kagoshimensis. Next base: position 49,691,705 of record CM037870.1, read on the forward strand.
ATTATTATTATTATTATTATTATTATTTACCTATGTAATGAATAAAAAACACGTTTTCGGGTAGAACTGGGTTCAAGACCTGTAGTTTTTTGCACAACTAAATTATCAAAATAAAGGCTTAAAAAATAATTTGTTATTGTCTCTTAAATAAAATATTTTACCCCAGTATTACATAAATATGAAATTTCAATAGCTTCCTATTTCTTATTTGCAATAATAATCATCATCATCATCATTAATGTTTCCATGATAAATAAAAAAATAAATTCATATAATAACTTTATTACGCTTAATTTTAATGGGATGAAAAGAACGTCATGAAAATGTGATACCAGTGGGATTACGCTCGACTAACTAAGAACTCAAAACTCGAGTGAAACTTTCTTTCATTTATTCACAATAAATTAATATCGTTCAAACTGTGATTTACACCCCATCACATACCAGTAATTAAGAGATTATCAATATGCTACATTGGGAAACATCCTGTTAAGAAGTAGACATCTACCACCTGTAATTAACAGAGTTTACCTTACAATATGCAACATTAATTGACATGTGCGTATATCTTTATGATATACCCCGTAAATGTTATTTGTCATTTTCTATGGATTCTGAAAATAGAATAAATTAAAGTTAAACTAGATTTGTTAAATTGAACAAGGCACACGTCTCTGTTTCAACTTGTGAATTTGTGAACTGATTGAATAACCGAATTAAATTAATTTTGAAAATTAAAATTGTTTAAAATCTATATATTTGACTGAATTCGTTCATAATAATTTGAATTGTCTTAAATGATTATACCACTCATATTTCCCTGACTTAATTTAATTTAAGTGTTTAATTTGAATACATTCAAAACAATTAAAAAGCTGCATGAACAGCTGTGTAAATCTGGCTTCAATTTGTTCTGAATTTTGTGGAAAAAAAATGTTCATCGGTCATTGTGATTTTATTATATTCAAACTTCACAAAAAAATATCATTTTGACTTGAAATCAAACTTTAAAAGCCTTCAAAACACCACACAAACCAACGTGTAATATATGGATACATATAGAGGTTATGTGTCTTTCCTCAGCAGCTTAACACCATGTACGTCATCAATTAGGTCGCCGGAAAGTTACGAGCGGTGTCGGAAACTATCGAGTATTAGCAGTTCGTTCAGGTAAGGTTTTAGTGTATTACAGGTAAATTTAAGGCGTGGGAAACCGTCAGACACATCAATATTGACTATTCTACCCATTAGAATGCAAAATACAAAATTGATAAATTTGGTGACCGGTGACCTTTAAATGATTCACTACCTTATTCTGTATACCAATTTCATTCTCTCTTACCAAAACCTTTATTTGGATATTAACATTTGTGATATGGACTATAACTGAATATTTGGTATGAATAATATCATTTCTGGAAACAATTTCGCAATAATTAACACTGGGATAATATTGTCTTTGCAAAACACTCAAAAGTTACTCATGTGAGAGTAAAAGTTGATTTACAGTCAATCTAATCAGGTCATATCTGTATTTTCATATAAGTTTTATATATTTGTAAGTATAAAAAAAAATCTTACAGACAAATGCAGCAGAACTTCTTTGTGAAGCAGACGGGGTAAATGGTGCATCCCCAGAAGGACCAGGAGGGGGCTGTATTCCATCTGGGGCATCTTCATCCAACAACATCATCTCTTCATCTCGTGAAATGTCATTCCCTTCTGTCTGTGTATTCTGAGTAATATTTGGGATTTGAAGTGGCACATTCTGTCCAATATTTGATGTCTGCAATGGATTACTTCCTGCTGTATTTGATATAAAACCTGTTGTAAGCTGTGACTGATTCAATGCAAAATTTGTTTCCTGACCAATGACACCACCACTGCTGCGAAGACTATTTTGATCTCTGTTCTCTGGCCGAAGTGGTTGGGAAGTTGCAGCACCAGAGAATAAAATATGTCCTTCTTCAGTTCCTGATGTTGCTGGAGTTGGCTCCGTGTAATTTGGATCTTTCTGCCTTCTTATAAGTCTTTCATGTTCTATAATGTCATTTGCTATATCGCCTTGTTTCGATTCACGCAAACATCTTAAAAACTTCCCATATGCCTCTGGTCCACGTCTTGCCAAATCATCTAACAATTTTCTATTTTTGTCAGACCTTGTTTTTTCAGCCTATAGTAGACAAGAAGTAAGCATAAATGTGAGGTAAAACAAAATAAATCACAAATTTTAGACAGAAATATCTACCTGATACTCCATGTTTGTGTGGAATAAGCTCTTGTAACAGGAAAGGGGGGAAAATGCAGTAGCCAAACCAGGACTCGAATCCCAGGTTTTTCCAATACTAGTGGGACACTCTACCAATTGAGTTAATCAGCCTCCTACTATGTTTACATTTTTGGTAGCAAAAATCGACATTGGCAACTTATTTCCGAGAAATTCTTTTCAAAACATAACATATTTTTTGGATGTCTGAAAAAATACTTTAATAAGGACAATGTTTTTCACAAATTTTGAAAATTTTGATACTAAAAATTTTAAATCTGTAAAAACCTAAATATGACTAAATATATATGACAACTCTTATATAGCATCAATCAATGTAACATTGTTGAGTGATTTCAAATATATTTGTTTCTAAAACATTTCATATTCTTACTGCTATGTATTCCAACATCATGGGTGTGAAGATATCGTATTGTTCTAGCAAGTCCCATAACTCTGCGTCGGGAATTAAATCTCGCACAATTCGTGTTCGACATTTCTTTAATGCTTCTTTGTGTATAGAATCCATACTTTTATGTCTATTTTCACATGGCTGTTCTATCAATCATAGTACTAATAAAAGAAAACAATGATGTTATAATTTCTATAGTTTTTGTGTAGTTGTGTGGGTGGGTTGTGTGTGTGGTTATTTTAATATTCTGTATGGATGGTTTTATCACATAAAATCTTAAATTAATAGTTAAATGTTCAAAATTCAAAACTGCACTTCAAAATAAAGCTTCTTCAGCTATAATTAGTAGCTGGATCTAGAAATAATTCAGAAACTAAGAAAATAAATTAAAACATTTAAAGGCTTGTATAACAATTTACAATAGTTAAGGTAATATATAACATGGGTTGATTTTTTAAATGAAAAATGATTAATATCTTCTTATCTACTGTTTAAAAAACCATCCAATGAACTTAGTTTGATGCTATTCAGTTACTTGAGCCTAACTGTAAGGGGAAATCACTATTATGACTACTGGAATTAGTATATGAACATTCAGTCACAAAATTGCGGTAGGGCACATATTTAACATAAGTATGACGCAAACTTTATGCAGAACCTTGTTAAATCTGGAAAAAAGACTGTTGCCAAACTATTTAACTCCACATATAGATGGCATTCTATCTATAAATAATACTAAATTTGCAGATTATGTGGATGTCATCTACATGTACATGTATCCAAGTGAGGTTGAAATAAAAGATACAACAGATTCTTCAAGTTCTGCTTCATATTTAGATTTATACCTCAATTATAATGTTAAAAAAAGGCTACATTTGAAGCTGTATGACAAACATGATGACTTCAATTTTCTATTGTCAACTTTCCTTTTCTATGCAGCAATATACCCGATTCTTCTGCTTATGGTGTATTTGTGTCTTAATTAAAAAAAGTTAAAGTCTGTCCCGATCCATTAGGCCCATCAGGCCGGAGCTTATCCCGGTTTCTGTGGCATTAAGCGACTGAGAGTACAAACAAGACTCTCCCCTGAATGGGACGCCGGTCCATCGCAGGGTTAACCCCAGCATTTTGCTGGTACTCATTTATTTTTCAGCTGAGTGAACTGGAACAATGTGAAATTAAGTGTCTTGCTCAAGGACACAACACATCGCCCGGTCCAGGGATCAAACCCACGACCTTCGAATCATGAGTCCAATGCCTTAACCACTAGGCCACACGCTTCCACTGTCTTAATTAATATGCTATAATTAATATCCCACTTCTGACACCATGTCATGAACACAACAACCCCCCAGTATGGCTGATAACAAGAAGTGCTTTATTGATGACGTCACAACATGTGTTGTACGTGACTATGACGTAGCATATGACAAGTAGTAAATACATTACAGTAGACCTTTTTACAACAAAGCAAACATGATCTTGCAGGCCTTGGCTTATCAATGCCCTCAAAAAAATTTACAAGGCCTTCATCACAATATTGTTGATAAGTACCGGTAGAATGTTGCTGTATCTAAAATTACCCAGGATATATCTGATATCCCATACTGCCATATTCCCATGTTCCTTTCATTCCCAAACCCCGGCTTGGTTTGACCCAAGACTTAAAAGTGGGTAGTGACTGTTCTTTCGCCAAGCACTCGACATTACAAAATGAAAGTCACAGTTCTTTCGGATCGGAAAGGTAGATAGGCTTGGCACAATAAAGAACCCTGCTGTACAATACCATCAGCGCAACACACAGGTAAAATTACTGCACCTTCGTCTATAGCTTGTGAAGTCTCAATATAAGTGAAATATTCTTGACTGGAATGTTAAACACCATTACTCAACTCAACTCTTTTAGTTCCCAATTTTTATTACAAGTGTGGTGTTTATAGCTAGCTAAACAAGAGGTGCTTACCTTTCCGGACCACTTGGTATCACTTCCCTGGTGGAGGTTCATATGTTTAACCCACAGGCACTTGTTTCTGATATTAAAAAATAACACTCTATAGTATACTTAAACATAATACAAGGTATCCATCTTCACACTATCCAAAATGTTAACCCCCCTAGGTTTTTCTTTGTTTTTGACATAATGCTGGGATTAAAAAACACAACATATACCATTCTGATAAACGTTCTGATTGGCTAAAAGTGAAAGTACATAGGGATAAATATTCAAACAACCAAACGAAGATAGCTTTAGCTGATCAGAACGTTTATCGAAATTCAGTATGGGATCAGCATTCACAATTGACTGTGGCCATGTCAGAAAGTAAGTTTATGTCCTGTGACACAGTTTAGAGACGACAATGACAGACATTTTTTACATCATTCTTTAGTGGAATATATGTAGAAAAACCAAGGGGGGGGGGTGGTAAACATTTTGGATAGCATGAATATGGATACCTTGTGTTATGTTCAAGTATAGAGTGTTATCTTTTTTAATATCAGAAACAAGTGTCTGTGGCTTAACCTTAATATTTGACACTTTCAAAGTTTTACTGTCCTTAGTTAGGATTTTGGTTTTAACATGGATTGGTATGCTTCTTTTTGATATAATCTTTAAATTTATATCTCAAGATTTATCGTATTTGTAAAATTTACCGTCAAAAGCACAATGTCGCAAGCAGCAAAGTTCATCTTGGCTTTAAACACTGTTAACAATGACAAATTATGTTATGAATATGTCCATACAGAGTAGGACTGATTATGGAAAACCAAGTTTCTATAAATAGCATCGAAGCGACACATGATGGATTTTGGATTTTATCATTTTTCTATTTAATGTAACAGAACGTTAAAATGATACCCACCACCTCAAATTATTCGTCTTTGATTCATTCGGTCTATTTCATCGTATCGCACTTGTTAATCCCAACACAGCCGAACACTCATATTCTTTCTCAATGTCTGACGTCACCTGAATATCTCGGGTGTATACCTATTACCGTGTTCAATATAATATTATCCGAAACTTACCGAACGGAATACCTTATGCACTGGCGTAGTTCCCGCCATGTTTCGCTTACCTATTGTGAAGGGAATTCTCGGGTATTTTCTTGTATGATCTTTCGAATAGGGTCAAACGATAAATAATCAAATTTGTCTTTCATATGCCCATGTTTCTTGCGTTCGTGTTCTATTTGTTGTCTTGAAAATTACACGCCGGTGTTCAGCAGCAACAAATCAGGCCGGGGTACGTTAACTTTAGTTCAACGCTAGGATTCCTACGGCGAAATCTCCATCATTGTCCGAAAGAATGCCGCAAAACAGCATATATAGACCTCGTAAGGTCAATCATGGAATATATGGCTCGGTCATCTGGGATCCATACACATAAAACGAAATAAACAAACCGTAGAAGCGATCCAAAGAAGGGACGGTCCAACTTGGGTTAATCACTCGGGACTACAAATCCAGAGAAAAAAGCACTCTTACCAAGATGCTAATTGACCTGGACCTACCAACACTGCAATCCAGAGGACAACAACAGAGGCTGATCTTCTTCTATAAAGTGGTTGAGGGGCAGATATATACCGGTGCTCCCTCCTATAACGATTTAATCATGATTTAACCTATCAGAGACCAAAACGTCAAATAAGAGCAAGGAAGACTTTGTAAGCAAAAACATTATTGACAATCAAGTAAGGAACAAATCCAGAGCCATTATTGTGCCACATGCAAAAACAGACCAATACAAAAACTCTCTATTTGTGAGAACAGAAATTGACTGGAAGCCCCTGGAAGACAGTATAGTGTGTACTACCAGTCTGTATTAAATGTCGCTCAGGTACCACCAAAGCTCACGGGGGGTATACCAATTTCCCGAAAATCGCATCCAGCCGATGGATACGCGCTTTATAGCATCCGTCCGATGGTTACTTCATACATTCGTGTGTTACAGCATCCAGCCGAGGAAAATCATCACAGTCAGATACAGGTAAGGAGAGATTTTTGCGAATTTACAAGGTTTTGATTTAGTTAGGTGATGGAATGTGGTATAAGAATGGTCTTGCACTGTATTGACATCGTCAGATTGCATATGACATTCAGAATAATCAAACTAACTCCAGAAATGTTACTCTGAGCAGACAATGTTGATTTTTTCAATATAAAATGCTTCATCTTATGTGAAAAGGTGTAATTTTTTATGTACACATGCACAACACAACACTCTTTTTGTTCCCTTCCATTTTTGCTTGCAACTATGTAATTAAGTGCAATAAATCGGACGTTAAAGATTTCGTAGTACGGCATCCGACGGAACATGGTACGACATCCAGATATTTTAAGTAATATTAGGTACGGCATCCATCTTTGTTTGTATACAGTGAATAGTATAATAATTTGGAACCAAAGTCTGATTAAAATAAAAAAGTCTCATATGTTGCAATATTAGTACATGTCTGGTCCCTGAAAAATTAGAACATCTAATTGCAGTAGCACTGAAACAAAATGCACATGAAACCCGTGTGTATATTTATGTGAAGCTGCCCCAACATCATAAACTGATTGACAGTTCTTGGCCAGGTTAAGATCCCAGAGACATCAAAGTTAGTCATCCGACGCAGTTGGAACCCGTATGCTGGATCATGCACAAGACTTCCTAGATGTCTCTGAAGACCCGATCTCCATTTGTAGGAGTTACCAAATTCACATATGTTCCTCTTGCCCCCGTGGATTATTTGTATTGGTCTCTCAGAGATGAGCTGCAAGTGAAATTGCGTTTGCAGATAGAACAAACATTTTTCGCTTGACCGTTACACTCACGCTCATGCCGCATAAAACTGCACTTATTCGCAAAGCTCCGCTTGCATCGGCTTTTGTAAGACGCCCTTGATTAATGGCAATTCATATGATCATGGAGATGGCCGAGGCGGGTAAACTTCTTTTGACACATATTGCAAAGGAGTCTTTTACCCTTACCAGAATGTTTGACCTTCGTGTGTTCGTTCAAGCTTGAACGCCGTTTAAAGACTTTTTCACAGCTGCTGCACATCCAATGTCTAGTGTGTTTTGCCTTGACATGACCCTTGAGACCAGCTGTACTGTAAAAAATGGGTGCATGTCGTACATTTAAATGGGACTTTTGAGTGAAATTTGCCAAGAAATCCTTCCCACCACTGCAAATCCTACTTCTCAGTGGAGTTGATGTCAGTGGTAAAAGCGTTACAAGCTCCTCTCGTTGGATTTCTGATAAATATAAAAATGATCCCTCTCCCCCCTCTAGCTAAACCGCAATGTTCTGTCATGTGCTACTTTTGAATTTTTATGAAATAAAACATAATGATAGTTCTGAACGAAAGAAGAGTTACTCAGTCATATATTAATTTTTCATACCGGATTGTTGGTTTACTTGTTATAATTTTAATTGTTAAATAGTTAGGGCCCTGCAAAAGTACACACTGTCCGTCCACAGTCGGGAGTTTTATAATCAGTGGTCCCTACATGTGTTCTCATATACATGTATCGTGCTTTTTTTTCTTAAGTTTCTTGTTTGTTTTTGCTGTGGTGTGTTATTCGTAGCTCTGGATATTTTTAAGTCACTTTTCATTTTATAAATATACAGATTGTAATATTAATACATCAGTAGTGGTGAAGGTGTGTTGCTTGATTATAATCAATTGCGTACAAATGCTACTTACAAGGTTATATATCAAAAGTGGAGCAAAACGAAATGTCATTTCTGAAGACGGATGCCGTAACATTAAGGAACGGATGCCGTACCACTGTTGTAAACTGCAGAACGGATGCCGTACTACGAAATCTTTAACGTCCGATTTATTGCACTTAATTACATAGTTGCAAGCAAAAATGGAAGGGAACAAAACGAGTGTTGTGTTGTGCGTGTGTACATAAAAAATTACACCTTTACACATAAGATGAAGCATTTTATATTGAAAAAATCAACATTGTCTGCTCAGAGTAACATTTCTGGAGTTTGATTATTCTGAATGCCATATGCAATCTGACGATGTCAATACAGTGCAAGACCATTCTTATACCACATTCCATCACCTAACTAAATCAAAACCTTGTAAATTCGCAAAAATCTCTCCTTACCTGTATCTGACTGTGATGATTTTCCTCGGCTGGATACTGTAACACACGAATGTATGAAGTAACCATCAGACGGATGCTATAAAGCGCGTATCCATCGGCTGGATGCGATTTTCGGGAAATTGGTATACCCCCCGTGAAGCTGGGGACTTTAAAACGGCACTCCTCAGTCAGCGCGACTAAATCTTGCACAGTCCAACCCCGTCACACAGTAGCCCAGACGGAATCTGTGGCGTACCCATACAGATACAGATACGTTTAGCAGTTAGTTGAGTTAAATTAACTGAAGACAGGCTGACCAATCAAATTTATTTATTTGTCCAGTTCGGTACATATATAATGCGCAAGGTTGTCATTTATGTACTTAATATATCGTTAAGTGTTTGATTTTTGGTACATTTTAGTTTAAACAATATTTTTATTTATGTTTCCAAGTACAATTTACAAATAAATAATATAAAGAGGATCCCGGAACAAGAGTAAACTCTTATATAAACCGGTTCCCTAGTCAATTATAATATTACAATATTTTGCATGTCACAGAAAAAACATATATATTTTTATAACTAAATAGATGAATTAGTGAACAATTGGATAACTTAATTACTTTAATAAATAAATAATGGGTGGTTTATCAATAAATAAATAAATAAATAAATAAATAAATAAATAAATAAATAAATAAGTAAGTAAGTAAATAAATAAATAAATAAATAAATAAATAAATAAATAAATAAATAAAGTGTGTAGGTTATAAATAAAAGAGAAATGAAAATTCCAGAATACAATAATTTATGACATATACTAGTATGTGAAGTTTCATAATGTAAAATAATCATTGTTTTAAACGGAAAATCTCTTTGATAAAAGAATGTACTTTTGAACTTTGATGAAAATATCATTGTTTTCGGCAGGGGTCAGGTTGTGATTTCCAAATAACAATATGTCAAGATCATAAGAGACGTTTATGGTATGAATAGTAGTATTTCTTATATGAGTGTACAAGTGTAGAAAATGTTTTGTAGTTTCAACTTGACCGCATGCGCAATTGGGACTATCAACGAGGTTTTGACTATATAAATGACGATTTAGTGAACTACAGTTTAACCTAAGCCTGGTGTGATGTATTTGTCCGGTTTAGTCTCACTTAGCATACATTTTAAAAAACCATAGTCTCACTTAGCATACATTTTAAAATCGTCAAATTTTACCTGAGACATGAACACCTGGCTATAGTCCATTTCCTAAATATGTATAATTATCATCATAGTCAAATTTTAGGGTTTTTTAAAAAGCAACAAAAAATAACAATTGAAGAATATCAATAAAAAATAATAATCAGTTAATTAATGATAAATAAATATATATATATATATATATAATAAATTCAAAGGTAAAAATAATAAAAAAAACAGGAAAAGAATAAATGAAATTTAAAAAAAATAAATATATCAATAAATTGAACATGTATTCAGTGAAAAAAAACATGTTTTGATTTGGTGGTGTGATTCAAACTTGGATATCTTACTTCAACAGACTTGAAATTTCACTTGTTTCATAAGAAGCTAAATATATTTTTTCATGTTTTCAATATTTAAAAAAAAAGTTTTAGCTTATTTAATGAAGAAATTCATTCATTCATTAATTCATTCATTCGTTCATAATAAATAAAAACCAGTAAAAGAATAAATAAATAAGAAATAATAATAATTTAATCAGTTCATTAATGAAAACTAGTAAATGAAATAAATAAAAACTTGTAAATAAATAAAGAAATAAAAATAGATTAATAAATTTGTTTTATGAACGGAAATATGGTAAGTTTTAGAAAACTAAATTTTAATAAACTACACCAGGATTTCTAGCAATTTCTAAGAGAAATAGTTATAATAAAATAGTTTCACTAATTATAGTGAAAATTTTGTCTTTTTCACAGTTTGAAAATGTAAATGTTAAAAAAATAATTTTGAATATATTATATCATAAAATTTCTAAACAGATATCGGCGAACATTTTCAACAGTTTTCAGTATTCAGATCAAATGTTTTAATTTATATGATCAAATGTTTAATTTTTATGAGTAAATTTTTGTTGTATGTTTTTACATGTATTTTAATTATAGATACAATATGTAGTGTCTCGTAGGCCACATGTTGCCGGATATAAAAATTTTATAAGGTTTTTACATGTATGTGAACATTGAATTTTTATATTATTATTATTAAAATAGAATTGAACACATTAAATTCTTGTTAAATTGGTTGTATGGTTCTTTTTGATTTGCATTAATGTCATTTTATTTTGAAACAGACTTTAGTTTACCTGTAATTAATTTCTATTGTTCTCTCCATGGTCCACAACCATGTTCCAGTCTCACTTAGCATACATAAAAATCCTACCTTTTTACCTTGAAATTCAAAATGTATGCTAAGTGAGACTACAGGATTTGTCCTATGCGACTACCTGTGTAATAAAAATTTGGAATATGTATTTTCTGGTTTAAGAAAGCCATGATTTAAAAATGTTAAGCGAACTGTTTCTGACTGAAACTGGGATGTTATTCCAATCTCTAATTGTTGAAGGAAGAAATGATTTTTGGTACATTTTCCATACAAATGTCAGAACTTAGTAGATCTACTTTGAATTTTAAAAAACTGTCACGATGGTAAAAATCCGTTTAATTTTAACTTTTCATTTTATCCGTCCGTATACCCGTTTTATGGTACAAATTCGTCAAAAAAAAAACCCGGATAAATCCGTCAAATTGGTCAGCCTGTTCAGAAGATAGTGAGCAACTCGGTAAACATCTCCAATAAAGCCAGGGTATGATAAGCTTGTTGCAGATTCTGTATATACTTACTGAATGCAAGTGTTTGTTCTCACTGAATAATCCATTATATCCAGTAATCAATTAAATGACTAGACCATCAATCTGGAATCATAAAATCCACATGTATGTAAACGCAAAGAAGTCCGGTGTACTCCAAAGTCGTGTTCCTCGAAGCGAGAGAATTCTTGACACATTTTGAAGAAGGATATTGTTTTGGCATACATGATAAACCGACTTCAATATATGAATGAATGAAAGTAGTACACTTGCTGATACAAAACCTAAAGCTATGCTGGGTGGGTACTGACCCTTTTTCTACTGCATAATTACCTCGTTAACAAATTATTATGTCATTTTGTCTTATAGATTTTTAAAACGAAAAAAAAATATTAATAACATTATTAATCTATTTGTCCTATTTGGAATACAGTATATGCATGTATAGTCCGTCCACGACCTGATACAAAGTATTTATAAAAATAACGCATATACTCGTAGGTGTAAGTAGCATATCACCGTATGTGTGTATAATCACGCCGGTTCACACTCTGTTCGTTATAACAGAGACATATATATATATATATTTATATGTCTCTGGTTATAATTACCTCAGATCATGGACGACCTAAATGTCAGACTATTGGTCCATTGCATGACTGGTATAAACGTCCGGTGTACACCGATACACGCGGACCTACTTATTCACCTAGGTTTTTGGGGGAGACGCAGATGCGATCCTTTGTTAAGCAAAACGTTTTCGTCTTCACACAAATGCGTATTTAGGACCTCTTTAAATATTAAAAAAAAAAAAAATCGGTGCCACAAATTATAATCTGTGGGAACGATTAACTAATCCGTGGGAAGGAATTATAATTCGAGGGAACGAATTACTAATCCGTGGGAACGAATTATCACGAATTATAATTATATTCGTTCCCATGGATTTAAATTCGTTCCCTCGGATAAGTAATGTAATTCGTTCCCTTGAATTAAAATTTGTTCCCACGGATTAGTAATTCGTTCACACGAATTATTTTTAAAAGTATTTTAAATATGTCAAAAATAATAAATAACCATAGGATAATAATTTAGCTGAAAAATATATTTCTTGTCAATAATCAAAAGGGAGTCTCAGTGGCCATGCGGTCTAAAGCATCGGCTTACAGATCACTGCACCTCTTATCACCTACAAGAAAGTCTCATACAAGTGTCGGAAATTTCCCCGGAGGATACCATTAGCCCAGTCGCATCTTTTAATATACAACACAAACAAAATAATAAGTTTTAGAGAGCATGAGGTGTCTCGCTCTATAAAAAAGTTAGTACTACAGGCACAAGATTAAGAGCTGATGTTGGTGCTTATAGGATTATCATGTCTTATGTTGCCAGTTCCGACCTTTGTTAATTCTAAATTAAGATTCAGAAGAAAGTTCCAAACAAATCAACCTGGACTCACTTCCCATGTGTTTAACCTACGAGGGGAGGTAAAAGTTCATAGAACGGGGTATATATTGCCGCAACAAACCTTACATTTTATTATTATTTTTCAATATAGTCCCCATTTACCGCAATGCACTTAGCCCACTTTTCTTTCAGACTGTCTATACCTTTGAAATAGAATCTTCGGTTTGGTCCTGAAACCAGACCAAACCATGTCTCTGTGACAGCCTTAAGTCCATCATCATCAGGAAATCTGATTCCCCGTAAATGGGATTTCAAATTTCTAAATAGGAAATAATCACTGGGTGTCAAATCGGGACTGTAGGGCGGGTGGTTAAGTTGTTCGAAATTGCATTCACGAATCGCTGCTTGTGCAATCCTTGACTTGTGCGAAGGAGCATTGTCGTGAAGAAGCAATACCCCTCGGCTCAACTTTCCCCTCCTTTTTAATTCAGCTGCTTCATTAGATCAGCATAGTAAGCCCTAGTGATGGAGATTCAAGCAGGTTTATAAGAACACCCTTAGAGTCCCAAAACACAGTGGTCATGACTTTGCCAGCTGATGGTTGGGTTTTGAATTTCTTTGGTGGGGGCTTAGCCAGGTTGCTTCCATTGTATGGGCTCTTTTTTGGTTTCTGGGTCCCAATGATGAATCCATGTTTCATCACCAGTTACTAAACGTAAATGGAAGCTCTCCGGGTTATCAATATAAATGCCAAGAAGCTCCCGACTTGACTGGAGTCTTTGGAGGCGATCCTGCACATTAAGGTTTCTGGGGACCCATCTTGCGGATACTTTTGACATCCCAAGATGCTCGTGGATAACCGTGTATACACTTCCATGTGAAATGTTACACTCCCTAGCTATGTCATCAATCCTAATTTGACGATCATTCATGATGAAGGTCTCCACAGACGTGACAATTTCCTTTGTGATGGCATCAGCTGGCCGACCTGACCGTGGGTCATCCTTCAGTGAGGTGCGCCCACGTTTAAATTCAGCTGACCATTTTGCCACTGTGGAATAGGCAAGACCACTGTCACCGTACACCTCGGCCATTCGCTGGTGAATTTCTTTGGCATTTGATCCCCCTTATGTGAGGAACTTTGTTACTGTCCTAAACTCAAAACTTTGATTTTCCATCATTGCTTGATGGTCACCAACTTTGAATGCTTTTGAGAATTACACAAATATGTTGTGACAAATGAACTCGATATGTTTAAAATGGCGGAATGTTGTGTTGTCTAAATAAGTAAAGAAAATGTGTGTTACGCGTGGCTGAATACGCTGTTCTATGAACTTTCTGACTTCCTCTCGTAATTTGCAACCTTCAAAGTTTTACTTTGCTTTGGGATTATGGTTTCGACATGGATTGTTATGGTTGTTTTGGATTCTAATCTAACTCTAGATAGATCCTAGTTCGAGAAAGTTTGTCAGTTGGCTTACCAAAGGTAGAAGCTTTTCTCCGGTTTCCTTCAACATCCAGGAAGCTGACTGCCTCGATATATAGTGAAAGAATACTGACCGAGATGTAAAATACTAATACTCCACTCGGGTCACTCCACTCAATAACAAAAAACAAGCAAGATCACACCACGGAAAAACATGTTTCATGCTCTTGGATCGAGATGTCTTGAACTGCCAGGCATGCACACTGTAAGTGTCATGGTCTTGGTTCGAGATGTCTTGAGCTGCCAGGCATGCACACTGTAAGTGTCATGGTCTTGGTTCGAGATGTCTTGAGCTGCCAGGCATGCATTCTATCAGTGTCATGGTCTTGGATCGAGATGTCTTGAACTACCAGGCGTGCATGCTCTTAGGGACATGACCTTCGTTCAAGATATCTTGAGCTGTTATGCATGCATGTTCTTAGTGGTTGTGATACAGCATCATAATTACAAACTCTTATTCTCGTCATTTAGCTGATGTTCTTGGTTAACAAAGATCACAAATAACTTTATGGGATCTGAACCATTCTTTGTTGTTCTGTATTGCCAGTCAGCAGGGAAAACTGTGTCGTTTCCTCAGACTCTTCATAAAGAACACCAAAGCCTTATAGTTTTAACTTTGTATCAAACACCATTTTCTGTTGTCTCACCTTTGGTTAATGTTGTGAAAGGGTACTAACAGTCAAGAAAGATCCTCCTGAGCAGTATGAGATGATAATCGATTTCGGTTGAAATTCAAAGATCAATTCTCATTACATGTTATAGCGAAAGGATACCCGGTGCCCAAAGAACTTCTTTGTCATGTTATGTCAATGTAAGGCACAAAAATCATTGCAACACACAAGGGCATGCTTGCCTAAAAATAATCCTGTAGATAATTTTGTAACTGTTCTGGAGAAAGGGAGTGTTTAAATTTTTACACAAGGGTGAGTAGTTATTTGACACATATGGTCGGCCATTATAGACATGATGGTATTTAATGTTAAACTAATGCCAGAATTGAGTTCTGCGTGCCCCTGCCTAAATACCCCTGCAAAGATATATGACAATCTATTATAAATTTGTTTTTGTACATAATCAATATTTCAAGATGGCGTCCGTCGGTCATCTCATGTTTATAGCTTATTGTGCGAGTTAAGTGTTTCGTATGTAAAAATTAATACCAGAAATGAGTTTCTCATGCCTGAAAACACCTAAAAGGATATATTACAACCTATTGGAAGGTATTTTATATCGCAGTATGTATTTCAATTTGATGTTTGGCGGCCATTTTGGATTTATGTATATTGTGCAAGTTGCCCAAATTTGCCCGAAGGGCAACTAAGTTAGTTTTGTTCAAGGACCCATAAGGAAAACAAAACATCAAAAAAACTTCATAGGAATGAACATTTCTAGGTTGGTAAAATGCCTACTCGACTAACAGGATAGTAGCATATCGTTGTATGTGTATAATCACGCTGGTTCACGTTTTTTAGTTACAACTACCCTAATATTAAAATAGACTCGTTGTATAATTTGCCATCAGATCGTGAACGACCTATAATTATAGTTCGTCAAGTTTGACCATGCCACTTGGCCTTTAATATGACGATTTATCAGGAACAACAGTACCAGGCCCTGGTTTCACAATCATTCCTTAGCTAAGATTTTCCTTCCAAAATTTCAAATCATTATAATTTTGTTAACTTTCAAGATATTCAGGAATTTAAGATGTCATTTTTAAGTTCACTTCTAGATTAACATATTTGCATTTAATTTTGACAAAAATATTCACCAATAGTTTCAAAAAGAGATTACAAAAATTTGCTAAATTTAAGTTAAGAAAAATCTTAGCTAAGAAATGATTGTGAAACCAGGGCCTGAGAAAGAAAGGTAATGTTGTTTTTATATTATAAATCTGTTTTGGAATTAATATGTCGATATATATCTTACTTAGTAATAAAAAATCACATATCTGAAATAATTTTTGAGAAATATTTGAAATTTATATATATATATATATATAATATATATATAATATTATATATAATATATATATATATATATATATATATAAAAAATATGATTTTAATAGACATTCAGGACCTCAGTGGCAAAACATTTTATGTTCTGAGGGCTGAACAAAGTTTACCAATAAATGAGGGAAAGATAGTGCATAGAGGGGCAGAGTATGTTAAAGACGTGATTTTTTTAATTGAACGACTCATGGGTGAGGTCTTCAAAGATTTGTTTAAAACTGCGTGTACCAGTCCTGTCATTCATAATCTAAGGATCCAAAATACAGCAAGTCATAAAAAGAACATGCACATACATATATTGTTTAATATGATATGAACAATACATAACTGAATATGTCTCAAAAATATTTAAAAGGATACAGAAACTTATCAGTTATAAACTATACTTGGATCATTGGTAGCCTTAGAATACGAAGTATCACGCCTGGTACAGGCAGTTTTAGAAGGAAAATGAATCGTTGAAAGACTTCCAGAAGAGTGGAAAAGACTACCAGTAGTCACAGGTTAGTAAAATTAGTAGAACATCTAAACAGCTCAATCTTCATCACTACTGGATTCCCATGTACATATATGCAGATGGATATTCATTGCTGAACAAGTCGGGATTTTCCAACAGCGAGTTCTTCAAACCTTATGTCTTATATTTCTTTTTCCCTGGTGTACCTTCATGTGTTTAACCTAATTTGTCAGTTTCAAAGTTTTTACTTTGCTTTAGGATTATGATTAGGACATGGATTAGTATGTTGGTTTTTGATCATGTTGTGTTCTTGAAGACTCTTAGCCAACCAGGCTGAATTTTAAAGTTGTTTCTAGAGATTACAGTAACTGGTTCTTGTTAAAAGGTTTTACTACTTCAGGTCACCGTCAAATGTGGGTCAAGGTCAACCAGCTTTGCATTTGGCAGGCTTTATGCTGGGATGCTATATATGACGTTTCAAGCTTATACATCTTTCAATTATTGAGAAGCAGTAGCTTTAAGGTTTTGCTACTTCAATGCTCTTTCATCCCAGTCTATAACTATATTTAAAGTTTAAATGTAACAAGATGTTTAAAGATTTTACTATTTAAGGTCATGTAACCTTGAATGAGGGTCAAAGTTAATAAACTTTGCAAACTTGCCTTGGGGCTGGCAACAACCATGCAGTTTCAATGTCATTGGTTAACTGTTTCAAGAGAAGTCACTTGAATGTATAATTAACTGATGACAGACTGGGATAAAAGAGCATTTGAAAACATCACATTGAGCATACTCTTTGGTGACCTAAAAAGTTACAATACAAAAATAACAATAAAACTTTTAAAGAACTTTTAATTTTAATCTTTAAAAAAAATTAACAAAACTGGTGAAAGGCTCACACATTTGGAACATTTCAGAAACAATGACAAAATTACGGATTCCACAAACAATAGGTAATCGTTCAGGAAAAAACCTCTCACCATTTCAAAAAAATTACTAGTAATAAGGAATATTATAAAGGCAAAAAGTGTTTAGGGATGACATATAATAATGTAATTGACTAGGGTTTAACAGACAACTTGATGGCATCTATACACCGATAACTACACAGGATAAAAAGTTAACATTAGTAGGTAAAAGTGTTTGTTATACATTTTCTATATATTGCATATATATATGAAGATAACTACAATATAAATGACACATACTTGTAATCTATAGTAACAATCTAAATGACTAGGTAGAGAAGATTTAGCAAATCTTTTGAAAAATTATACAATGAATTTTCTTTTTGAGTAAAATTTAAGATCATTGTTAATTTTGAAGTTCCTTTTATTATCAACAACTAGTAGATTTTATGAGACAAATTCTCTTTAAGTTTCTTTATCAATAATTTTAAGATTTTTTCCTATTTTATCAACTATGTTTTTATATGACAAAAATCATTTTTTCGTTGACACATTTCTAATAATTAGCTTATTAGCCATACCTACATAAATGTACTGTGACAACTTCAAGTACAATGCAGGCAATGGTGCAATAAATGTATCAATTTGCATAATTTCTTAATTTTTGCAAAGATTTTAATTCAATTTAATTCAATCATAAGCATTTAATCTGATTTTCATTTGAGTCATTACAAATAACCTAAATGGATGCAGTTGACTCTAGTGCACACTATGTACTGTAATTGGCTTCTTGGGGTCCTTTGCAAATGAAGCAAAAGTTTATGCAGCACTGATTTAGGTATTTCTCAATAACCACAATGAAAATATAATAGATCAGAGATATCTTCCATTTAATTAATCTATAAAATTGATACAGTTCTAAAACAAATGTTGGTGTATTTAGGAAATCAAATTGGAAATTTTCACAATGAGAAAATTCAATGCAAATTTTCAAAGTTAAAAATATATAGAAATAGTGCATCGTTTATTAATACTACTTTTAATGATAAATCTCTTACTGTATAGTATTTAAAGTCTACAGTAATTTAATATTAAAAAGTTAATTAATGAAAAATGTCATATTTGGGGATAAAAGGGCACAATGTACTTCAAATTTCACGATATATCAATAAAATATTTCAAATTTAACACAATTCTGTAAATGCAATAATTCTGTAAATACCATAACTATATTGACAACAGTTTATATCATAAAACGTCTATACAAAGATATGTCACTAGTGCATAGTAACTATATAAATTGAGAAAAAAGCGTGTTTTGGTGGGGGTGGGTGGGTGGGGTATATTTCTACAGTATCCAAAAAGTAATGAAATATTTGCTACAACTGAAAAAGAATAACCATTGAAATGATTCAGTTTTTGAGAAAACAATACCAAATGCCTTTAATTTAGTTGTTACAGCAAATTGGTCTTACGGAGAGATGGCATTATATTTAGATTTAAACTTATTTTGCAAGCAAATTTTCAGATGGTTCAGTATAATCAGACAGATTTCTATTCAGGTTGACACAATGGAATTTCAGAAATAGTGCAAAACTTAGAATCCAGGGGCTGTTTAAAAGACAGAAAAGATTTATATTATAAAATACAATGCCTATACTACTTAAGTAAAATTTACAACTGGTTTCAGAGAACATGAAAGAAGTACCAATATATCATTACTTATTTTAGTTTATATCCCCAAAACTCATTACTTGTCCTTGGTCACACACAAGGGTGTATCATATAATGTATGTCTTGTGGCATGGGAATACTTCGGGTAATTAAGGACTGCAAGTTTCAGGTCATATAGCCAACATGCCACCATATTTGGAACCATAATTAAAAACAATCTGCTGAATGCCGTTAATTGGAAATTCAACTTAACACGCTTGATGGTAATAATCATTTAACTAAGTATCACAAGTTCATATTTACTAATGGTGCTTATAATTGTCTCAGATGCTGGACATGAAGGAATTCATATACATGTATTTAGTTGCAAAGTGCAATTTTACGAATATTGACTTCAATGTAATTATTTAAATTGCACAAACTAGTTTTGTATACATAGGAACAAGATGGCAAAGGGGAGTAATTTCTTCATGTAAACTGAGTCCATAATGTGATGTGATGTAAAGTGAGTTGGTGCATCAATTTTTGTTTTTGAGTATATTCAGATTGGTACATGAAACATTAAATAGGCAAGTCGGTGAAGCAAATAATGAATAATAATAAAATTATGGCATAAAGTTAAGAAAAATTTGTTAGAAATATAAATATAACCATGGTAACATAAATATAAATATACACATAAAAATTATATTAATAGCTTGAAATTGAAAGTGAAATAGTCATTCATATGATATTTGTCATGATAAGTGAAAAAGGTGAGGAAAAGTTTATCTAAAATAAGGACAAAATTAAAAAAAGATAATAAAAGGCCAAAAATGTAATAGTAAACACACATAAATAAATGATAAGTATACATATATATATAGTATATAATTTATACGTCATGGGATAAAATTATCACAGTCTTAGATACAAGCTTGCCATTTTTTTTTATAATTCAATTACGAGATAACTTGCCCCAGTTTCACAATCTTTTTTAAATCCAGAATTACCCTTATTATAACTTCTTCAATCCCCATATGTATTTCAATAATCATTTCATTCTATCTCATCAACTTCATAAACTCAAGACTGACAGAACCTCTTGAGCTATAAAACGAGATTTCAAAGTCCATTTGTTGCACATTGGCTGACAGACCACATGAAGACGTTAAACTCAGACAATCATCATTTGTTGATGGAATTACCCGGTATGCAAGGTGCACTACAAACTATGAAGATTAAATAAAAGAAAATCTTAGTTAGGAAATGAAAATGAAACCAGGTTCAGGTTATGTTAACAATAATACAAGATTTTATATACATTTGTACCTGTATACAAAAGGTATATTTTATAACTGATTGATACAGTCAAACCTGTCTTAAAGGCCACCTCTGTATAAGGGTCACATATAAGGACAGTTTAATATTATCCAAATTCCTGCTTATTTATTTGTGTATGCATATAAAGACCACCTGTCTATAAAGCCACTTTAATTGGTTCCTTTGGTGGCCTTTAGAGACAGGTTTGGCTGTATATTACATTAATCATCATTAATACATTGTAATTTATATAACAGAGTTAACACTTTTATGTGGTATAGGAACACTTTTAATAATAGGGGACTTTAGTTTACACATGCCATATGTGGGTACAAAAAACTTTTATGTGGTATAGGAACACTTTTAATAATAGGGGACTTTAGTCAAAACATGGCATATGTGGGTACAAAAAACTTTTATGAGGTATAGGAACACTTTTAGTAGAAGGGGACTTTAGTCAAAACATGGCATATATGGGTGTAGCAAACATAGGTCAGAATTAACAAGTTTTGCAAAATTGTGACTTGCAGTTTTGGAGATTTACTGTAAACAATTGAGGCAGGCCAAAGAATGAACAAAAGGAAGACTTCAAATTTAATACCTATCCTTTTTCTTTGAAAGGAGGGGATAAAAGAAAAGAGAGAATGTAAACAAAAATACATTATTTGTTCCTGATACTGATGACAAAATATTGGACATATAAACAATCTATATAATAAATAAATGAGAGATAAATAACAACAAATGTCATACAATTAAGTACTATATTTAGTGCAGTCAAACATCTGTAAACTGGTCATGTAAATGGACTAGAAGATTCTGCTGAGATATTTAAAACTGGCGTAATACAAATAGGTCTACAAAAGTTTCCGAAAAATACCTTTCATCAGAATCATTTGTTCAGTTTAAATGGGGTTCTTTTTCTAATTCTTATAAAGATTTTTTTTACATTTTCTAATTTTTAATTTGATTCAATCAACTTTTGTTTTTAATCTTCCAACTGTGAAATTTTACATTGGTAGATTTAAATCAATCCCTATGCCAGCGGCTTTGGCGTTCCTACTGCAAAAGTTTTCCTAGTCAGGATTAAAACAGCTGCATTCATGTTCAGTAATGTGTTAACAGACTAGAAATCACTGGTGAATTTATTTCACTTGAAAAACTCACGAGTGAAATTATCATTCAGAACCAATTCACTATTATATAGACCATGTAGATAGTATATGTTCAATAAACAGAGATGTCCCTGTTACAACAACGAATGTCCAATATACAGAATGTCCACTTTAGAGAGGTTTGACTGCATTATCACATTTAATAATTCATCTTTGGTATTACAATATATAACTGACTGATAATAACAAACACTGTGTACCATATGATATCCATGTTTAGTTTATGCTATCTGTTAATTATATTTTAATGAAAAAAGACATTGGAATTTGAGACAGAATGTTTTCTATAACCTGTAGAAACAACAGTTTTACACAAACTGTCAAACATCAGGATATGATGCACTGCATGAATGAGTCTTACTAAGCTTTGTTCTGGGATTAAATACGAGGAAAATTAATTATGACTAAATTTTTCTGTCATAAATTCTGCGCAGCTTTTTTAAAAATTATCTCTCTGAAATAAATATAGGTACCTTAAAAATACTTAAATATTAAAAGTGAAGTTCTATAAAAAGATGTAACAAAGCAAAAGTAAAATTTGTTCACTACATTTTAACAATACATGTATTTGATCATTCATATTATCAACAGTAAATTTAATGACAAGAAACTTAATAATTAAACCATTTGAATCTAGGAACTATACAATAGAAGTCAGGCTGTGGCTAATTTGCAAACTGCACTTAGTTGTTCAAATCTTGATAAGTTTAATCAATTGATAAGCCAAAATTTGTTTTTTGCATTACATAAAATATTTTATGATTTTTTGTTGAAAACATGAAAAGTGAACAGAATTTCATCGAATTGAAACACAATGTCTTAAACTGTAGATTCAATAATGATATGTTAATTTTAAGGGTGTTTTAAATTTGTGGTAAATCACTGATTAAATTAATCAAGTAATTGTGTTGTAAAACAACAATATAATATGTGCATCACCATCTTTTCACCAAACATTTGGCGTGTATGTCCAAATAACAATCACAAAAGCAAAGCAAAAACTTTGAAAACTGGTAAATTAAGTTAAACATGTGCACTTCTACAAGGTCTGGGAATTGGGGCTAGGTGTTCCGGAAGAGTTAGCCCCTAGCAAGCTTTGAACAACTGGGCCCAGGTATCAAAAGTTTTCATGCTTTATATTTTGTTTTTGTAATATTGAAATCTGTACCTTGAGCTTGATCTTTAGAAATTGCAATTGATTTTTTTTTTTTTTTGCTTTTCTTTCTCATAAGTTTAATTTTTTAGCAATCAAAGTCAAATTACAAGGGTTATGTTAAAATTTATCACCAAAACATGCAGCAGCTGAACATTTAATTTATAATTATTTAAGACTATTAGTGTAGGTAGTTTTGTAGATTTATGCTCCATCAAGATTCTGTCATTTAAGCAGTCAGTTCTGAGATGGTGGAGGAAATCTGAGTAACATGAGAAATCCACCCACATTTGACAAGTGAAGGGACAGAAACATCCTATGATCTCTGCAAGTGGGATTGACACTGGGCAGTGAGAAGCTCTATGGCCTGTTAGTGTGTTCTTTAGACTATTTGGCAATGGAGGTGCCCAAAGTATTTTATAAATCAGCTGTCAAAACTAAGTTCCATAAAATATGAATTTTTAATGCTAGGATAAATTCCAGTTTTGTTTCTGGGTTGGCAGTATCTTGGTGCAGATACTTGGATATCCTACCCTCTATGAGGGTACGGTATTAATGTTACATGACTGGCAGTAATTTTGTTACTGGGTATTCTACCCTTTATGAGGAAATGCTTTAAATACAAACCTCTATATAACTGACAGCTAAAATTAAAAACTATGTCTTGTACAAGACTTATAAATAGAAATACATGTAATTCAATAACTTTGGCAATTTATGTTTACAACCTTATTGTAATTTTCAGTTTAATATTTTGGCATTTAATATTTTTAAGTGCTAACATTACTCATGAGAGATTATAAGTTCACTGGTTTCATACTAACAAGGGTATAATAATTACCGGAATATATCGTGTGCGCATACCAGTAACACAAATAAAGCAATAACATAAAATAAATAAACAATAAGAAACATAAGTATAAAACAATTATCAGTATATTTGTCAAGTAGATGGTTGTCACATGACATTCACATTCCTATCTCAATTTAAATGTTATAGAGCCAACAAGTCACTTATAAAAAACGCTTTACCCATAAATCAAAACACTCTACTTTTTGACATAGAGAGAACCAAATTACCATCAGCTTCATCAAATAATCAATTCTTTAGTGACAATGTATGACATACTTTCTAATTTTCTGGGGCCAGTTGTTCAAAGCCTGATTATTTTAATCAGTTGATTAGTTGAAATTTGATTTTTTTGCGTAATTTCTAATATATTGTGAAATTAACATTGAAAATTTTGAAAATGGGTAGTTTCATCAAAGTCAAGAACAGTGTTATAAAACTAATGATTTAATAATGATACTTTGATTTTTGTTGAAATTTTGAATTTGTGTTCTTATCAAGCTTCGTAAAAGTGAACCCTGAAATTGCAAATTAATGTTAGGGACACGATGAGACTACTGCCCTATTTACATGTAATTTCCTCTGAAAGAGTTGGTTACCAGACTAGAGTATTAATTATCCATGACAATTCCCCGTCTGTCATAAATAAAGGCGTAACTGAAATTGTTTCACTCCGTATGTTTCTTATTGTCCAGACTAAATAATTCATATAAATTAATTTCTTACACAAATAACTTACTGTAACAACTATAAAACATCTAATAACGATTAAATAAACAATGTTTCAACAATCTTCTTCTTATATATACTACTTATTTTACTCATGATTAACAAGAGTTTTTACGGAATTACATGTATATATCTTGCCAGGAGATGGTTCTATTCACAGAAAATATTTAATGTCTTTTAAAACATGGCTTATTCTTTCAATTAGTACTCATTTTCGTACTCACTAAGTTGGACTTAAGCTTAATTCGTAATGGCTTCATCTTCAGTAAGCATTATGGAGTCTAAACTAAGTTTTAACCTCTCAACTCATTTCTATTTTTACTCATTTTTTGAGTTGGAGTTAATCTTATTAAGTCTTACTACAATTTAACTTAATCTTAACTGTGCAAGGCTTAGCATTATAAGGTCAGTCTAAAGTCTTAACTTAGGTAATCAAAAAAACTTCCACATTTTCTTATATTAAGAACTTAACCGACTCTTGGCAAAGGCAAATAAAGTGCAACTCTTAAGAGGCAAAATAAAAATAATCAATAACTTACTTTATAGTTAAAATAAAACAATATTTACATCGTAATTTTATTTACTGATTCGATAATAAGAAACTAAGCACTATACATATGTGACAGGAGAACATTAAAAATTCCAAAGTCTGCACAGGTACAATATCATAGGTATTGCAGGTGGTAAATTTAAGGGACTACTGGTAGGCTAAAATCTAAAAAGGGATTTTTAAAGATCCAAAAATACAACTTTAAGCAAAATCCTGCTTGAATATAAACAACTTGAACAGAGTATTTTACCTGTTTAAGATTCGTATTTTTAAAAAAATAAAACAAACTTCAAATGTTTGGTCAACTTTATATATAATTGGGAGAACAAAAGGCATCAAAGACAGTTTACATGTTATGTTCATGACATTTCATATTGAAGCAGCAAAATTTGAGCATACATACATACATACATAATGTTCAAAAGTTGAGCATACACAATATTCAGAATCTACGAACATACATTGTTCAGAACTTAGAGCATACAGATTTCAAAACCATAGCATACACAGTACTCAAAACTTTGAGATTACAGTTTTCAGAACTCGGAGCATACTACTCACTGTTCAAAACTTTGAATGTGTGAATTGTTGAACCATGTGATCTTTCTCATACTTTTTGATTTTTTTTTTACCTGACTGGCTAAAAGATTAGATTTAATGCTCAACACTTGGAGGACTTAAATTTGATGGAAAATTAAGATTGTATTACATTTATTAGCATTTGAAGTTTTTATACTAAATATTTCACAACAAATTTTCTTATGAGTTATGACCTATAATATAATCCTAATAAAATTCATATATAAGATTTACTACTGCTAGTTAGACTAGAATACAAATGCTTATGCCTTAAGTCAATATCTACTGACAGCAGTTTCAATGATCCAGAATGTATCAAAAAAATGATTGTTCGTTTGTTTTGATATGTAAAATACATGTAAATTTCAACCACAAATCAATCATCAAAATTACCGAAAGAGGTAAAACATAAAATGGAAATTGTAACTTGAGCCCAATTACAGTTTTACGTCATTAAAAATGCACCCCACCTCTCTTACTGCTTTTAATGAGTAAGAGTGATAGAAGTCACTCTGGTGTCCTATATAATGTGATTGTGAAATACACAACAATCGTTACACACTCAAGGAACTCGCCATCCTAACCATTGTAGCAAGGATGGTTCAAATGCATAGTCACATGACAAACTACATGAGTTACTACAGATCATAGTACTGAAGCTACAGCAAGATGGTTCAACTGCATAGTCACATGACAAACTACACAAGTGACTAAAGACCATCATATCGATGCTACAGCTAGATTTGGTGGGAGGAAACTATATCTTAGAAAAGCAATTAGATTAAATGTTGTTGATGTTAGTACCGTAACACATTTACTTTTTTTCCCTCAAGATTTCTGTTTTATAGTCAAAACTTTATCAAAATTTGAGTGAACAGTTGATAGAAGTATAACTAGGTTCTGCTACACATATATTTTGTTAATGCTTTTGAGAGATAAATGTAAGAGAGTACATAGAAGGAATAGTTTCATCAAATTGATTTAAATATTAATTTCAAAACTTGTTTCCAAATTATCTTATGTCATTTTAGTCAACATTTGGCAAAGAATGTAAAAACAAATTTCTGAGCAGTATGACACAGTATGTTATACTGGTTTTCCAAAATATCAGAATCCTCTTTCAAAAGGAATCCATTTTGTACTTAATTAGCATGGAGATATGTTGCAATTTGTTAGAATGGAGTTTACTAATGTGATGCCTGCAAAGTGTGCTAAATGTTGACACCATATATTCCAAAATAATTGTCATATTTTTACTGGAAAAAATTTAAACAATTTGGTTCCATGTATCCAACCAAAACAAAAGTTCCACAGACATTATGATGAATCCTGTGAAAAACGAATGGTACTTAGTAATCAGTGACCATGGTAACCCATAACATCCATTATAGTCTGTTTCAAAAGTACCCATGGTAACCCATTACTTCCATTATAGTCTCTTTCAAAATTGTCCATGATAACCTATAACTTCCATTATAGTCTGTATCAAAATTACCCATCATGATATTAATAAAGATCTGCAGATTTAAAAATGTTCAATGTATAAAATATGTATAAAGATTAATCAGAATTTAAAAAAAACAAACAAAAATATAGATATTAGTTTAAACAAACAAGAGGAATGTGATAAACAACCCTTTAAACAGGATACAGTAGTATATTAGAAAAAAAGCTTCAATACAATATATAAATTTTTGCATGCAGGAAAAAAGTGAAGTTTTAATATATAAATTTATAAATAAATGACATATTTACAGAATGAAATGATTTACATTTTACTACATAATATATAGTCTTAACTAATGAGTCATATAATTCCAGTACTGGCTGTTTATTGGTAAATATTTGACAGGATACAGTATCAGGGTGTTTATAACTGCAAAGCTTGAAAGCAGACCCAGAGATTTTGGAAAGGGGGGTTTCATACTTTCAAAAAGCTAGGAGGTCTGGGGGCATGCTCTTGTAAAATTCTTTTGAAATGAAGCATAAAATCCCGTGATTTCTTGCAATCTGAGCATATGATACACAGAACAAATTATATAATGGACAGAAATAAAGAGCGGTGTTTAGACCCTTGAACCCCTTCTTGGTCTGCCACTAAAAACTGTACTGATATACTTTCTTAACAGTATTCATGAAAATAAAATGGCAGACATGCCCCATCAAAACACAAGTCTGAACAGATGTTATAGGCAAACTACAGTGATCTGTCTGCTTGACTATTTGGGAATATTCATATAAGACGATCCACCCAATACATGGGTACTAGGATTAACATATAACAATAAAAAATGCATGTTTCATATAAGGTACAGGGAATAAACACCATTAAATTAATGGTACATAATAAATATTCAAAGGTCAAGCTGCGAGGTCAATGTTGTTTGGCTATGATTTTCATGGGATGTCATAATTATGTTTCACATAGAGTCCTACATACAGTTTAATTAAACTTATTGGACTTATATCATGTTGACATTAGTGATATGATGCTATCTTGAAGCATTTAAAATCTCAAAAATCCAATTTATTCAATTTCATTAAATATTTCATTAAATAGTTTAACAGGATGAAATTTTGAGCTTCATTCAATTTCATTAAAGAATTTCACAGGATGGACGACCAAAAATATATTTGAAAAATGACAAAATAGCAAAAGGGACATACCATATTACAACATTCACAATTTCAGAACTTCAGTTATTGGTATGTTAAAACAGACACTGAAAAATGTTTTAATTTCCAGACATGTAAAAATCCTGTCAACATCTCCTGTCAAATATTTCCAATTTACAATATGACTTTATACCACATTTTCTTCTACTGACTGACTAAAAAAAACTGCTTCATTAGATCGTTACTTCAGTCTCTTCACATAAATTAAAAAAAAAACCTGTATGAACCTACTGTTGTAGTTACTATAGGGAGACTACTTAATTAACCCAGTCCTAATATACATAAAACAGGATTGTCTTCAGTCCCCTTGCACTAAATTGACTTGGTCAATAAAACCCCTTATTTCCCAAACTATAAGAAATGCTATTTTTAGGGGTTTAAGTGAAGCAAGGGTTTGGCCTAAAAACAAAAATTTCAGGCTCTGTCCATTTAAACCAAATTGGAATCATTTACTTACACATTACTGTCAGATCTTTTTGAATGAATTCATATATTATAGATGGTTATATAATGTGTATGAACTATTGATAAACAACATTTAACTTAATTCTCTTTGAGAAATTTGGTCAAGAGAAGGGTTCACTCAGATTTTCTTCCCTGCTAACTAAACCAATCCAGGACTTCGGTGTCATCACATCCTGTCAGTCTTTGGTGTGGTTTTCTGGTTGAATTTGACTACTTCCATGGGTAACCTCTTCAACGTCTGGCTGATGATGAAGTATGTTGTCTGTGTGAGTGGTGTTTTGGTCTGACTGTGAGCTGAAAGTAAAAAAATAAACAACAATCATTAAGAATTCACGACTTTGGTTGATCGAGAACCAGTTTGTCTAATCAAATTGAAAAAAATTGTCACTTCATCTCAATCAATTTTGTTTCCCTGTCCAGAGCAGACCATATTTAAAACTGTTTTATATAAGGGAGTCAAAAACTAAAATAAAAAACCCAATTTAATGATAACTGACAATGTAATTTGCAATTTACAATTTCTCAAGGTCGAGGTCACCTAAAAAATTGTATCATTATTTTATGCCTTAACATTTTGTTTCTCCTTAAACAAGCTTCATCTTGCACAAATAATATGCAAAGAAATATCTTGGGGCCCAAATAGATAATATATATAATATGTAAATTAATAAATAGTAACTGATAACAATTATAATGTTAACCTCCTAAAAAAAAGTGGTGAAACATATGGATATATGTTCCATCATGTGCCCTTAATGAAAGCATTCTTCCTGTGAATCTGGAACCTAAAAGTGCTAACTGATTTATAAAGTGCAATATTTTACTACATACTGCTGTACAGGCTCAGGTGCAAATTAAAAAAAAAACAAAACAAATTCCTGGTTTTTTTGATATTTTGTGTCCATGACATTTTAATGACGGACATAAAGCATCTCTACATGCCATAAACTTGTTATCATTTTGAACTTTGTCAATTATAAACTCTTTACGTATTTTGAACTAACCCTGTTAAGGCACTTTAAAATTTTGGTTAAAAAGATAAGCCACTGACATTTGTTCTATGTATGTAAAAGGTCTTATAATGATGATTGATGTGGTGTAGCATCTACATGTGTCCTGTATGGCAATGTGCAGGCCTTGTAAAAGGTCTAAATGTAAGATATTGGTTTTATAATGAAGCAGTTCTAATCTAATTAAAGCTAGAATCTACATAAAAGTTTCAACTTGTACAAGAAAATTCTATGAATTAGTACAGCCCACCAGTGGATTTTTTTTGCGAGTTAAACACATGTTCAACAACATGCATATCAATCCACCAAGTTTTCTCATGTGACTATCCAGGTATATTGAGGTATGTCAAAGTTTTGTTTACTACGGATACAGTAGTTTTGGAGAATTACCCCCGTTATTGGAGAATAAACAAAAGTTAATAATATTCACATCTCCTATCACTGAGATAATTTCAAACAAATTTTGTAAACATTTCGTAAATAGCTTTTCCATTGAAACTCAAAGGACCATAACACCAAAAACAATCGACAAACAAACTCAGGTTAATGAAATGGGCATTCCATATCACTGTTGATGATTTTCGCCATGTTTTATAATATGCAAATGGTATAATGGTTTAATCCACTATCCAGTCATTTAGCCTATCTCACCAGCATTAATATGGTATCATTTGGGAAGAGTAAAAAAGCAAGGTACTAACTAGCTTATATGCCAGTGGTAATTACTGCTTATAAAAACCACAACTGGTCATTAATATTATAGCAAGATTTCACTCCAGCAAGATTTAAGACAAAGTTTTCTCTCTAGCAAGATTTAAGACAAAGTTAAGATGGTATAAGCTTGTTTTGGTCAGAGCGAGATAGAGAATCCTATTAGTAAACTTGAAAAGTTCTATTAACCTCAGATAACTTTATATACGTCTTTGAAACCTTCAGATTTTTGGGCTAAATCTGAAAATGAATCTGAACTTAAGCTGAGACTTTGATAATCCATCAGTGCCAAATTATACACCATTCAACAGCAAGGAACTGTGTGCTATGCAATAATAGCCATAATGATGTTTTTTCCATTTAAACATTCATCATTGAGAAACTGTTTCTATGCTAAACTAGCAATAATACTGGTGCTGTTTGTATTTCAATAAATGGTGAATTTCAATCAAAGTAGCCTGAAAAATGTCATGTGTCCTTGACAGTAGGTAGGGGAGAGTACACATCAAAAGGTGAAGGTCAATTACAGCGATATATCCTTGACCTCTGGTGAAATGTGACAAAAATATATATAAGAAATGATAAATATTGGATAAATGATAAGATTGTGTTTGGTACAGCTAGCAGAAATAATGCCTCACACTACAAAATTATAATGGTGTCTATGTGAGCAAATCTAAAAAATAAAAATAAAAATACCTCATTTTTATTAATATCAATCACAGTCTGAAAAAAATCAACACAACATAATCACACACATGCAGGTATCTATAACAGCTTAATATCTGTCATTACAATTAACGGAAACAATAAAGTAAAACACTTCTAATATCTAATATAAATACACATACATACATACACAATCAAATTTCTAATTACAGTAACAGGTATTCTATAGAGTTATAGGTCTCTTTTATAATAACAATGTAATAAAACTGTAAGTAAAACTAACACCTGCTGATT
Source organism: Anadara kagoshimensis (assembly GCA_021292105.1). Classification (NCBI taxonomy): domain Eukaryota; kingdom Metazoa; phylum Mollusca; class Bivalvia; order Arcoida; family Arcidae; genus Anadara; species Anadara kagoshimensis. Next base: position 49,723,428 of record CM037870.1, read on the forward strand.
GATTATTTCTATATAGCTTATTTATGCCACATCTTGCAGATATTAGCAATTCCCCACAATACAACACAATTTTTATTATCTCTCAAGGATTTATTTATTTTCTGAATTTTGTGTTTGGCCAGTTAGGTCAGTTTGTTTCTGATCATCTAAATACAGTAAAGATCTGTTGAGAGTTTAACACTAAGCTATCAAATTAGTGCTGAATAGGTAGTCATCTCATCTCAAATTCTCATTAGCTATATAGTAAAACATGAATATAACAAACACACTTACAACGAATGCATAGATAGTACAAAGTCAAATATTGGGCCCTGACCGCTCCTTTATGTAAGTTGATTTATAACAATATAATCAGGTAGCTTTATAATGAAGTTAAAAAAAGAGTTCCTAAGGCTTCATTATAAACATGTTTTACTGTATCTCGAAGGCTTTTTGGCAGCTGTGATCTATCTCACTGTGGCACTAGTTTTAGGCTTCTAGTTATTCATATCTTGGCAACCCAGCAACTGGTCTTCAACTTAACTTTGACATAAGCAACTCATTTCAACAAGAATTTTTCAAATCAATGTCAAATAAAGAGGCATCAATTCAAGATTATTCATTTTAAATACAAAATACTGATATCCAAAATATTGGCATTCTACAAGTAGTAACAACATTCAACAAGTTAATGTTTTGTACTTGTTACTTTGATCATGATAATACAACTTTTAATTAGGAATTGGATTTACAGTTGAGTTGAGTAATGTTGTTTAATGTCCCAGTCAAGAATATTTCACTTATATCAAAACATTGCCAGTATAGACCAAGGAGCAAAGATTTTGCCTGTGCAATGCACTGATGGCATTATACAGCAATTATACTGCCACACCTAGCATGACCCTGGACCTCATTTATTTAAAAATTCTATTTGTAAGAACCGTGACTCATTTTATAATGCTGAGTGGTTGGTGAAAGACAGTCACTACCTACTTTTAACCCACAACCTCCCACTTACGGAACGAGCACTCTACCAACTGTGCTACCGCAGTGGTAAATTGCATTCAGAAATTTATAAATGATTGAGTTTTGAAATTAATATGACTATACCAATTTATTATGTTTTAAATTTCCCAATGTTCAATTTTTAACACTGTCAATATTATAGTCACCCTGGAATATGTGAATACTGTAATCAATTAAGCTATCTCACTGACGAAATCCTGGGGAATTTATATTTGCTACACTAATGTACAATATGTATTATAAATGGCTGATACAAAAGGGTGTATACTTCAGTCAACAGTTCTTCCAGTAAATTTTAAATTAGATGACAGATTTCTTACAGTAAACAACAAGTATGGTGTGATATGTATTGGAATAAAACATATCCAGAAAATGAGAACTTTGTGGAAGTAGGTGACAAACTCAGTCCAAATCCAAACAATTAGCAGACAACTTTTGTCAGCTTCCTAGGTTTATTGAACAACTGAGACAAGTACTTGTTATATAATATAGGCCAAGTCACTACAAGCAGTAATAGTGTCTGTATCATGCTTCAATATTGAGACCTTAATAGCTGCAAAGCCAAACTTATATATGGTATTTGGTTGTGAAAGAAGCCACATGTACATTATACCTTTTTTATTCTATCTAAAAGTACCACATAAAGTGTTTGAAAGCAATACAAGTGGTAACTTAAGCATTAAAGGTCACCGGTCACCAAAAACGGAATTTTTTTTATTGTTATTTTCCGAAAGATTACATAATAAAAAGTCGATTTAGCCACAAATAACATTTTTTAATCATTTCTGTCATTTTTTACAGCGTAAAATAAAGTCCTGAAACTGTTGAAAAATGGTGTTATCTCCCTTTGGTTGAAAAGGGCACAAAACCAGAAGTGAAGCAGAAGGTGTTATCCCAGCTATTTAGTAAATGAAGCTTGTATAGTGAACTGTATTTATTACCCAGATTTATCACAAGTAACTTCTAGTGTTTTTATATATTTATTTATTATTAGCATTGGATATTTCAATTTCCTTCAGCAGAAAAAAAAAAAAAATAAAAATTTAACGTAATAATAAGAAATAGATAAAGAAAGAAATAACTATATTTCTGTTTGCTCTAAGTATGATATACTATTACTAATACTTTTACAAAACATAATTTTACATTTCTTTTAAAATTTATTTATCTATTTATTTATTTATTTATTTATTTATTTATTTATATCTATTAATCACAACAAATAATAAAAGAACCAAAATTTCCGTTTTTTATTTAAAATATTGTTCACATTAATTTTCATTAATATTTAATATAATTTTAATTATCTTTACATATCTCTTTGATTTATTTATTTATTTATTTATTATATCTATTTATTATATCTATTTTTTTATTTATTTATTTATTTATATCTATTTATTATATCTATTTATTTATTTATTTATTTATTTATTTATTTATTTATTTATATCTATGTATTTATATCTATTTATCACCACAAATAATAAAAGAACCCAAATTTCCGTTTTTTATTTAAAATATTGTTCATAATAATTTTCATTTTAATTATCTTTACAAATCTCTTTGATTTATTTATTTATTTATTTTTATCTATTTATCGTAAGGAATAATAAGAAGAACCCAAAATTTTGTTTTTTATTTTTAAAAAATCTTTTCTCCTCTCTAGTACAGCCATATTATGACCTCAAATTGATTTTAATTTATATTTGTTTTAGAAATTTTCCCATTTCTTTTTAGATTAAAATCAATGATTTATTATTATTATTATTATTATTATTATTATTATTTACCCATGTAATTAATCAAAAGAACACGTTTTCGGGTAGAATCTGGATCCAAGACCTGTAGTTTTTTGTAGAACGTAAAATATGAAAATACAGGTTCTAATTGTCTCTCAAATAAAATATTTCATCCCAGGATTACTTGAATATGAAAGCAATTTCAATTCAATAGCATCCTATTCCTTATTTGCAGTAAGTTTATCATTATTATTATTATTATTATTATTATTATTAATAATAATAATAATAATGAAAATTGAAGTTTACGTCAGTGCGTAATGGTTTTTTTAAATATTTGTTGATATTTTCCGATGGAGTACTGATCAGAATTCTAATTCTCATTTATTTTCACTGTTTTCATGATGAATTAAAAAAGAATATATAAATTTTCATATAATAACTTTATTACGCTTTAATTTTTATGGGATGACAAGAGCTTTGTCAAAATGTGCTCGACTAACTTGGGACTCAAAACTCGAGTGTAACTTGCATTTATTCACAATAAATTAATATCGTTCAAAGCGTGATTTACACCCCTCATATACCAGTAATTAAGAGATTATCAATATGCTACAGTACACTGGGAAACATCCTGTTTAGAAGTAGACATCTACCACCTGTAATCAACAGAGTTTACCTTACAATATGCAACATTAATTGACACGTGTGATTATCTTTATGATATACCCGGTAAATGTTATTTGTCATTTTTGATGGATTCTGAAAATCGAATAAATTAAAGTTAAATTAGATTGTTTAATTTGAACAAGACATACAAGTCTTTGTTTGAACGTGTGAACTGATTGAATTACAGAATTAAATTAATTTTGAAAATTAAAATTGTTTAAAATCTATTTATTTGACTGAACTAATTCATAATAATTTGAATTGTCTTAAACGATTATACCACTCTTATTTCCCTGACTTATATTATCTCGTAATATTTAATCTCAACTAGAAAGCTGCATGAAGGACTTGTGTAAATCTGGCTTTAATTTGTTCTGAAATTTGTGGAAAAAACATGTTTGTGATTTTATTATCTCCAAACTTCACAAAATATATCATTTTGACTTGAAATCAAACTTTAAAACCTTTCAAAACGCCACACAAACCCACATGTAATATAAGGATACATATATAAGTAATGTGTCTTTCCTCAGCAGCTTAACACCATGTACGTCATCAATTAGGTCGCCGGAAAGTTACGAGCAGTGTCGGAAACTAACGAGTATTAGCAGTTCGTTCAGGTAAGGTTTTAGTGTATTACAGGTAAATGTAAGGCATCGGAAACTGTCAGACACATCAGTATTGACTTTTCTACCTATTGGAAGGCAAAATACAAAATTGATAAATTTGGTGACCGGTGACCTTTAAATTACATCAGTATTCTTGAAAGTTTTACCAGTATTTATTTTTTTCATAGAAAGCGGGTGGGTTATTATTTTTTTTATTATTTCTTACAGCTAAGGGTAGTGGAATTGAATGGAATAATGGAGTTTATGCTCTAATTAAGAATCTTTCACGTATATCTAGCTGGTCAATTCCGAGATGATGGAGAAAACAAGGGTGCTTGGAGAAAACCAACCTCATTTGGCTATCAAACTGTCACACACTTTCTTACACTAGAATCTGCCCTGTATGGGGGTTCAACCTAGGCTGTAAGAGGTGCTGTGATTTGTAAGTGTATGCTTTAACCCACTCGACCACAGAGGCCCATCTTGATAGCAAAAATAAACAGGCTTGTATCATTACCAAAGAGACAAGTGGAATCCATTGATCATAATACAAGTATTAAATAGCAACAATAATGATACTAGAACTGCTTAAATGTTCCTACTTTTGAACCTAAACAATGATTTCTCAATGATTTCTTTAATCCAAAATGTCATCTTGATTAAAGAAATGGTGAATTTTATTATCTGGGGAAGTGAATCACTGCATGGTGTATTGTGCTCAGTAAATCTATAACATAACAAGTATTGTTATACATTTATAACACTGTCCTCTCGCATTAACTGGTTACAAACACAGCAGTGCAATAAAAATGACCATTCCATCTTAAACTTGTGATAATGTTCTTTGTTAATACATGAAGTTTGTAAATATTCACAGACTAAAAGTGGGTTACTGGGGTCACAAAAGTTATAGGAAATGAAATGATCACATTAAAGGCATCTTTACAATAACAGACAGAAGCGTATCAATCGTGTTTCCAACACATTTGATTCAAATACTGCCTGATAAACGTGTAAATGGGATTTTGGGATCTATCAGACAGTAATAAACACATTAAATTTGATCCTAAAAAATTTGAAATGGTGGTACACTTGCCAAGAAAAACTGAGGCTTCACATGCATTCTTGAAAACACACTATCATGACTATATTATAAAACTTAAAATCACTTTTCACAGCACACACAGCAAAACAAGCACAGAACATTACTATATACACAATGTATAATATTACAGTGAAGGAAATATGCACATGACATGTATACTATTAGTAAATATTACGTACCCTGCGCACATGCAAAATTTTCCATACATCTCTAGTATAGCAATAATCAAAACAAAATTCAATTAGGGTTAATCAAACAAATCTCCAAAACCTAACAAAACTTTAAAATAATTTTTATCAATTTCCGACAAGAATTTAAAATTGATTAGTGCTTTTAAAAGACATCTTGGGTATTTGATAATTCTGTTAGGCTTGGTCATAAAAATACCTATATAGAGGTTTATAAATACTAAAACATTGAAGATTATCTTACTTGATAAGTAGGATCAAGGTACATTTAACATATGGAAAACTAATGATATTTTTGTTTCTTCTCAAGGAAATGTATCAAAAATTGTAATTTAATATCTATCAAGAAGAACAGGAGGGAACCACCAAATCCAAGACCCTGAGCAGGACAAGGGTTTTGGGACAAAAAATGGAATAAAATACCCCAAAACTCTGACAAGTACAGGAAGAACGTATCAACTGAAAACTTTGACAAGAACTATCATGAAAGGAACAAGAAGATTAGATCAAACCCAAAACTTCCGACAGGAACAGGAACAACCTGTCACAACCATTAAACTCGAAAATCAGGAAAGACATAGAAACCCAAAATTCTTGACAGTAGCAGTTTGGACAGTTCATTCTTCATTATCATACAAAGTACATAATCAGCTTAATTGTGCCAATGAATGAACAGATAAATAAAGATTGGGATCTGGACAGACTCCATTAAAATGTTCTATATTGTGCATCTGGACACTTTGGCCAAAGAATTTGAATTGTAAAAAACAATTGCTGAAAACAGCTCAATATGCATCTGCAAGTGCCAGATTGTCAATCTTGTTGTGAGAATTATTTCCGTTATACTTATTTTATTATAGTTTCAAATAATAAATTTATTTCTTTTTTATTTAAACAATTAACAGAAAGAAAGACATACTGAGACATGGACAAACAGATAGACAATGTGATTACTGATGCTGGGTCCTATCTATGGTTGTCTATGGGTAAAAGTGAACATCAATAGCACTGTTACAGTCTATGGTAAATCATGCAGTTATAAATATCAACATGTATAGAAATAAGGTCTGTAAGGGGAACTTGGAAGAAAAGTCGCTGAGAATCGCAAAATAGCAACCGCCATTATGTCATAATATAGGTAAATTGGCTATTTTATTGAATACATTTGTTAAAATTTACAATGTTGGGAAGATATACATTGTAGACATTGTTGTATCAATTTTAGTTTTGTTAGGTTTTCACCCATTTATCTCTTCTAGTATTTTAATAGATAATGAAACATCTTAAAATGTCCTTGAAGGGAATGTTTAAACTTCAATAAAAAACTACAGAAAACAAAGACCCATTTTAATTCAAAGTTCTACTGTATTTCCATAAGTTGAGTGCACATGGTTTTTATTATTTATTTCTTTTAATTGAAAATGTTTCCATTAAACTATCAATAAAATGCATTTAAAATGCACTGATTTAACCAAATTGTATTTTTAATGAAAAACATTATTGTTCAGTTCTCCTGTACATAGAGAAATATTGCGAAAATTTGGGAAATTTGATCAAGTTTATACACCAATTGGGCCTCATTCAAAGTTACATCAGGGCATTTAGGGTCAGGAGGTCATTGTTGTTCAGGTTTTTCCAGTTGTGATCATCATGAATATTCCAATTATGACATAACGTTTAAAGTTGTTTCAAGAAGGAATAATTTTGACATAGTCCTATTTGTTGTTTTGTTAAAAAGTTCAAAAATTGTTCTATGTACAGAATTAAGTTCACTTTTTCATGAATGAAAAATATTTTTCCTATTAGGTCAGTATATTTTGTATTAAGTTTTGACAAATGTTTTGTATGTTTGTTAGAAAATATGACTTTATTCTTGCATTTTCTATGTGCACTGAATTTGTGGAAATACAGTAGTCATTTCAATAAAGATGTAGATGTAGATTGTACAAAATAAGTAGTTCCAATTATGAACATTTGTTTCAATAAAGATGCAAATTGCACGAAATGAATATTTTCTAAATTAGAACATTTTAAAATGCTTCCGTTTTAAATAAGCTACAATGGATAAAAGTTGTAAAATCTGGTTTATGTGGTTATCAAGCAAATTACACTATCAAATGCACCAAGACTATATATTGTATACATAAAAATCAAACTAATATTAAGATATCTCTCTCTCTCTCCCATATTTCCTATATTAACTTATTATTATTTTTGTATCATTATGATATTTCTTAGAAAATGTTATGTATATAAAGGATTCAATATATAAATAAATATGGTAAGGCATACCAAAGCCCAATCATTTTACCTAATTTATCATTAGGAATTTAGGTAAAACATATACAAATGCATTTAAACTCTTATATATACAGTAAAACCTTGTTATAATGCCTCTTAATAGCAATGTCACTTTGCTTACTGCCCAAGTATTTTGAAGTAAAAAGGTTTATTAATTTTATGTTTTTCTTTAGAAGCTTTTCGCCATTTATTGACAAATCCTTTTATAATGCCAAATCTGAGTGAATAAATGGTGATATCAAATCAAGGTTTTACTGTATATTAAAAGCTGGTATAGTCCGTCAGCGATATTTTGGCAGAGTCTATCATACACAAATTAGTATTAATACCATGTTATTGTATGCTTATATTCACACCTTCATGCGTTCATTTGTCTTTATATATCCCTAGTTACAGTAGATAGACTCTTCCATGTTTATTATAACACTCTGCCACAATATCGCTGATGGACTATACAGTATATATTTTATATATTTTTTCAAACATACAGATCAATTAAAACTAAAACTTATGCATGTTAGATACTATCAAACTGGTTATGTAACTGAAAAGGTATTCATTTATGAAAATCATCAAGTTGGTCATATCAAATTAACATGTAACTTATGATATGATAGACACTTGTAATTGTGTTTTACCTGTCTGATGATGAGTCTGGAACTATCTGTACTATTTGTCCATCAGCGAGCTGAGCTGCTTCCATCTGCTTTCTCTGATAATGACTCCTAAATACAAGATAAACACAGTATAACTGAAAAGTGATGCCATTTCAAATGTGTCGCCATTTCAAATGTGTCCCCCAAACAAACCCCAACTGCAGAATCAACATTTTCTCAACCATGTGCATGATCAAAATACAAATAGCCAATGGCACATCTACTCAACCCAAAGATGGTTCTTGTTAAGTTTCATAAAGATCTTTTAAATTCAGATTTTTTAATGAAAAGAAAACCTAATCAGAACAGAGTGTTAATTCTTTGGAAACTTATTTGTTCAAAAATTACAATTTGACATTAGAGAATTTGAAATCACAAAACTAACACTTCCGTCAATAACATCAACTTCGTGACCTGTATCTGGTCATATGACCAAGACTTACAGTCCCTTTAACAGTTATTGATAAAAAAATCTATTATTACTATACTTGACTTGATCACAAACCCGCTTTTATGTTTATAATTACATTTATGAAAACTTATATACAAGGTTGGTTATTTAAATTTGCTACAATTATGTTACATTCAAATATAAAATAACTAAATACAGGTTTTGAATGAATCCTGCAATAGATAGTCAAGTGTGCCCTTCTGGAACACAAGTGTATCATAGGAAATGGAGAGAGGGAGAGCGAGAGAGAGAGAGAGAGAGAGAGAGAGAGTGTGAAAGTTAACCTGTATCGTTGTTGTATAATGACAGATTTATTTCCTCCTTTTTTCAGTCTTTCATGTTCTTTATATGTTCTGTACTGGTTTTGTATAACCACTGCTGCATCACGACTCTTCTTGAAGCGTTTCTGGGCGTAGTAACTACGGAATTGACTCTGTATTAATACTGCTGCCTGGGTCATCTTTTTGTAGTATGCATACTGTAACAATGATTGTACACAAGTATTTAAAAAGTTTCTTCAAATAATCAAAGCTCTGATAATGCTCACCCCATAATGAAACAAAAACTCTGAATTTAACAAAATATTCCTAAATATTTATCTAATTCATTTTGAAGTTTTGTTACATCAAAAACTAGAGTCTGATTTTTTCTGAACAGTTTAATCAGTCTGTATTCTGAATTTTATCTGAAATCTGAAAATGTAAAAATGTTCCATGTATGCTGACATTCAGACGAAATTCAAACAACTTTTTTCATAAGGGAAATCAGGGAAAAGTAAAATGAAATAATTTAGAACCTTGATTTAATATCATCACAAAAAGTATTTTTCAAGGATTATATATTATGATGGCATTTGTGCAATTTCTACTTACACTTCCATTGATACAGAAAAAAAAGATATTTCTTAAGAAAATTGTACTAATTGTATATCTGTATTCCTTTTGTTGACACAGACTGGCTGATATATGACCATTCATGTATACTGTTACCTGTTTGTAACGTCTATAGTATTTCTGTATCAGAACAGCTGCCTCTATTTCTTTGTTTTGCTGTTGTTGTTGTATTTGTTTGTCTCTGTATGATCGATATGCATTTTGTATAACTTTAGCTGCCTCATATAACTTTCTTTGTTCCTGGTCTAAATAAAAAAGAAAAAAAGAATAAAATGAAAATAATTTAAACACCTTAATTCAAAAATTCAAAAATAAAAACTGACATAAGTTTTATCTAATTTTACCTAATTCAAAGCCTTTTCTTTACATGAGCAAAAAGAAATCTCTATGTGACCAAATCGGCCAGCAAGTGAGATGAAAGATTTCATTACCAAACAGAGTGAGCCATGAACCTTTTTACGGGAAAGAATGGGACCAGAGAAATCTCTGTCTGACAGAATCTTTACCTGACAGAGTGAGCTGAGAGAAATCTTTTTCCATGTAAGTTGCTGGTGCATTAAAATATTCAGTAAATTCTGCTGTGGTGGGTGGTGGAGAATCCAGCTGGAAGCTGTATGGGCTGTACGGACTGGGCAGACATGTGGAATCTGGGCTTAATGATGAAGCTGGAGTACCAAAATCAGTGTACCTGTGTTAAAATAAACGATAATTTTGTAAATATTATCATATATCTGAATGCAATAAAGCCTAGATTGACCAACCCTGTTAATTCTGAATACCAACCAGTTTTAAGAGTGTCAGGTGTTCAATATTTGACCTGTGATTTTTTTTTCTATAAATTAATCATTTATGCTAAAATAATCATATAAATTCTTAAATAAATGCTTTTTTTCTAACATATTTAATAAAATGCGTGTTCTGTGAAAATTTTGGAATATGCTGAAGATCTACAGTAAAGATATGTTTGTAATATGAAGCTTTTACAACAATTAATATTCCACTGAAGTTACCTCTGCTGTTAAACTGTACAATCTAGATATTGGTCCATTAAAATTTAACCAGAAAATGTGTAAAGTTAACAACAGGTATTTGTCAAGATTTGTATATAATTTTTTTAAAAAAACATTCACCTGTAATCATCAAATGCAAAACCATCTCCCATAGGAGTTGATATCCCTGAATCTTCTTCATATGACGATGCATGTGGTGATGGTTGTGATGGTAAGGAGCTGTAAGAACTACTTCGTTCTCTGATGAATTCCTCACAAATGTCATCTCGGCCTGGTGATGATTTTATTCTCTCTGGTATAGCAGCTATTATCTGTTTAGCTAATGTAACCATCTGATGTTTAACATCATCACTATTATCTGTACCTGAAGTAGATTATCAAATTTTATGTTGCATCTTTATACTATTACCACTGTTCTGTACTGGGTAACAGGAAGCTATCTCAGCAGTTACAAGTATTTAACACCTATTTAGTGTATAGGCAATAAGTGTTGTTTGTAACTGATAAGATAGCTATAAATTACTGTACAAGAAGAAACATTCGTGTGGAAAAAATATTCACGATTTTCACGGTTACCCTTGTATTGTGAATTTATCTTATTTCCCTTAGTACACTTTCTCTAGTCAGAAATGTGGAAATCTCTTACCTTGAAATACAAAATGTAGTGTAAAAGACCAAAACCGTGAAAGTTTCCTACCGTTCATGTTTCTTCTTATATATTACCCAGCCCTGTACTCCCCAAAATGAGGCAAAATGACACATATTTCTTCAGGTGCAATTCAGCCACAATGGACCTCCTTTCAAAAAGGGGTGAGAGAAACCTAACATGTTGATTTAGGTAAACATAACATAAACCTATTGCCACAGTAGTCACACAGAGAGAAAAAGCCAGTCACAATCTGATACTTTGAATGAACACCCAAGAGACAGACTGGCTTGATACCTAGTCAGTTGATAGAGCATCTTAGTGTTGTGACTGTACCAGATAGAGTCCCGAGGTTGACTGCTGCATTTCCCTCCCCCTTTCCTGTTACAATTGAATAAACCAGGCCATCTCTAAACATAATTTTCAAGAAACCTACAAAACTACTTACTAATTGAATGTCTGTCAGAGCTGCGTCTTGACACATGTTCTCCTCCCTCATCATCAGATGATAACTTCTCTACATCTATTATAGGACTGTTACTTCCTGATGATAGTACTTCATCTGTAAAACAAACACAATAAAATGAAAAGTTTTCTCAAATGGCCTAGACAGATTGCAAACAGACAGATAGAAACTTAGCATGCAAAATCCAACTCTTCAAAAAGTTTACTGTATAAAGGAAACACAGCTGTTTAAAACATACTCTCACAAAGTAGTTCTACGTTTATTGAATAATGGATGACATAAAATATTTCCATAAATAACTAATCAATTAAACATTCATATTTTCTAAAATTATGAATAATACAGATATGTTAGATCTATCTTTAATTTTTTTAAAGTGTTCAAAACAGCAACATGGAGTGGAATGAAGTGATTCTGTATTATGCCTCAGTCAAGATTGTTTTTACTTATTTCAAGGTGGTCAGTTCAAGGATGGTGAAGGAAACTGGGCTGCTTGGAGAAAACCACCCACCTTCAAACATCAACATGGCTTGACTATAACTGCATGTACGGTAAATATATCAATAAAATTATCAAGAAAATTATTCAAAAATACACATGTAACTGAATCAAAAGAAGATTATTACCTGTGTCCATTTGCATTAATCCTGAAGCATCACCTGGAGTCAGTGGTATTGTTAACGCATCCAAATGGTCAAGTCCTACTTTCAATTGATCTCCAAATGCATCAGTATGCATCAACATGTCTGGCGATGTCAGATCGCGACCATGGTCAGCTAGCATTGGATTGTTTCGCCTGGTCATTGGACTTGTTGCCATAGGCAAGTGTGGTTCTGAAATAGCTTCTCTAACTGGTCTCTCTGACTGACCGCTAGAGGAGTAATTCCTATCATCAAATTCAGATGGACAAATATCTACAGAGTATCTCTTACTAAGTTTTTTCCTGGCGGAGTTTCCGCGTAAAGAGAGATCACTCTGCCTTCTGATTGGTGCACTAACAGCTTGACTAGTATTCTGTAATGGTTGTGGAATTTCAACATGTAATGAACCTAAGTTTGAATTGAGACATGTAGCAATGGGTTCTGGTGATTTAAAAACTTGCATCAAGCTATGTTTTGTGACTGGGGTTGATGTACATAGAGGCGTATCTTCTGACTTCACAGGAGAGTGTAAGAATTGAGATCCAGAATTTGTACTTGATATGAAATCTTGTCCGAGATTCAAATTTGAATGAGTGACTTTTGTAAACTCTAATTTCTCTAGTTCTTTCACAATATCAAGATGTCTGTATTGTTGAGCAACAGTTAGTGGATATAACCCATCTTTGTTCTTAATTTTCATGGCATCTGAGTTCCAGTAATACAAAGTACTTGCTGCCTGTTGATGTCCCTTTGCGCATGCCCAAAGCTAAAAATAATAAATATTAACAACAGTATCACTTTATAGTAATTTGTTATCATTCAAATATTAAAAAGTACAATGTGTTCACTAATGTGTCACAAATGTACTACATGATACAGATACCCTGTAAAAGAAGTAGGTATAGTAAGGTAATATAGACAACACAAACTTTTCTTCTTTAACTATTAGTCTATACTACAATATATTACAATTAGCCATTGGTTTTAAAATCCTTTACTAATCAGCTGAAAACATATCCAATTATACAGCAGTATGTCTTGCATTATTTTAGAACAAAGGCAAAGGTTTGTGCAAATTGAATAATATTTCTCCTAAGGATGCTACCAAAGTCCAGATTAATTATTATTTTCAACTTTCCTAAACTCTCTGATTCATGTTTTAAGGTTTCACTATATAAAGCCACTTTGACCTTGAAGGTGAAAGTCCTTTAGCTTTGCAAACTATGAAAGCAATCATGCTTTAATACTATATATGGAGTTTCACGGCATTACTATTAATGGCAAGATGCTTAAAGGTTTTACTATGCACTTGCATGAAGGTCAAGGTCAATCAGCAACACAAATGTGGTAAGCCTTTTATGCACCGATTCTATATATCAAACTTTTTGGCCTATCGGGTCATGACAAGAAGTTGTATTGTCAAGTCTTTGACAAAACAATCTTAAATTTTATTTACCAAAGCTGTACAGTTGTGGTCATCTTGACATTGAGCATCCACTTCATAATCCAAGATCCAGCAAGGATTATCTGACCTGTAAATAAATATGAGAAAATCAAAATTAACAAATATAAAACCACAGAGGAGACTATTATATGATAAATCTTATAATGAAATTCTCTTTTTGAAGATAATTATAGAGAAAAAAAATTACAATCAAAGTGAGTTTATATTCCCTCTCTATTTCTTTCCCTCCCTTTTTTTCTCTCTCTCTCTTATGTTCAGGTAAGTATATATTTTCTCCCTCTTTCTCAGTTTTTTGTCCAGGTGAGCTATAATACAAAACACCTACCTCCACTGTATGAGTATCTGTAAGAGTTTAGCATAACCCAAAGCAGCAGAAAGGTGTAATAATGTCATGTTATAAGGACCAGCCTTAGGGAAGTTATCTATATCTGTGTTTTCCCATTTACAACTCTTTAATCTATTGACATGCCATATGAGCTTCTCTTCTATACTACCTTCTATGTTCTGTGATTTTAGTTGCTGAAAACATAGAGAATGAAATCATCTTAACAAGTAAATTAATATACTATGGCCAAATTTTAATAGCTATTTAATCATTTTGCTATTTTTTCAGGCAATGTAAATCTGCACAAGTTAAAGCTGTAAAAATGTTGGTGTTTAAACAATAATTTTAGAAAGAGACAACCTGACTAACATCAGTAATATGTAGGTTGTAAGATCTGTACTTAGTTGAGGTGAGCTAAAAAAAGATATTCAAGCTGTTATTAGCTGAATATGATCTGAAACACTAAGAAAACAGAACAAAACTCAATACAAGATTATTTGAAAAGTTGTTTAATTACAAAATGAATGGCTGGGTCATTATTCGACCTATTTTATTGTAAATTACTCCATATTATCACATCCCATCTTTAAACCTGATGTCCTGTGTTGTCAGACATAACAAAATGGCAAGGTATAGAACCTTTAGTGCTTATTGTACATGGTATGGGTATACATTTCTCCGTCTTAAACTACAGCTGGTGGTGTCTCTATATACATACATTTAAGTTGTTTAATGGTGTTTTATACCGAGTTATGATTCTTATATTGAGGCAGTTAGTTCAGGAATGATGAAGGAAACTGGAATTACAGGAGAAAACTACCAACCTTCAGCAAATGAACTGACAAACTTTCTCACACTAGGATTTGTTTTGGGTGGGCTATAAACTCTGGTGGTGAGAAGTGATTTGATCTTTAAGTGGGTGGTTTAAAACATTCATCCACCTAGGCCACCCATTTACATGACATAGTTTAAAGTTGGACATTAAAAACTCATCATGCTCATATCACACATTGTTACCTGTTTTAGTGTAGATAAAGATATGTCAGGGCTCTGTATAGCCATTCTACTCTGTAAACTCTCTAGTCTATCAACTAACAATAGGTTAAGCTGGTTTTCTGTATAAATGAAAAGTAAAATAAATTAGAATAAAATCAAATTTGGTAGAATTCCAATGCCTAAGTACAGCTACAATTGAACAGAAAAAGTCAGAAAAACTGCAAATCTCACATTTGTCTATCAATATATTAGACATTGATAACAGTCTTAGTTTATATCAATTTTCAATATGCTCGATTATCAGGTATCTATTTGGTTTGATAATCTCTTCTGTTTTATGTTTAAGTTTAGATTATCATCTCAAATAAAGCTTAATTAAAAGGATCTTAAATATTTCCAATTTTATCTAGATTAAAAATCATGTTTGAAAGTTATAACATTGCAGATTTTTCTTATTTGAACAGATCTAATGATGGTGTTTATAACAAGGAAAAATGTTATAAGAACAGCAAAGCTTTCAATAAACACCAACAATGGTGTATGCCATAATCTCCTTTAAGCACAGTTGAACCTGCCTTAAGACCACCTGCTTTTAAAGACCAGTAAAATATTATCCCAATTACTCTTAATTGATGTTAATTGAACCTCTATATAAGGGTCATCTGTCCATCAAGGCTACTTTTACTGGATCCCTACGGTGTTCTTTAGAGGCAAGTTTGACTGCATTTGTTAAAATCATTAATGTGTGGTCTTACCATTTAATGAGAACCATTCTTGTTTGATACAGGAGGCAGGTGGTGTCTTCCCTCTGGCACCACTATCATGTTTGTATTCAAATGAGACAGAATTAGATAATGTACCATCACAGCTTACTTGTAACGTCACAATGCCAGCTTTATGAGCTAAAATCAGGAAATAGAACACATCATCTTCAACATGTTCTAATGATGTTTCAATTTATCAATCTCTGAATAAAATAAGTCAATATTTTTATCCCTCTAAAACTCTAAAATGTGCAGAAAAATGACAAAATTAAAATAAGCAATATTCAAATTGGTAAAAGATTCCAAAAGTTGCTTACAAACCGAAGTAATAGGGACATAAAGAAGAATACTAAGTATGGCAGATGTGAATACTTGTATTCTTTAACATTTCTGGGATGGGGTAGAACTTTCTGAATATGAGGGGTAGGGTATCACAAATGAAAAGGCATAAAAAATCAAGATTTTGCGTAACTAGTTAGTGGACAATCCATACTAATATTGTTTATTATAAATTGACTTTTTATTATTATTTTGATGATTTCCTCATTACTGATGAATTAAATAGGCAACTCCATGCCTTCAAATTCTGTTCTGAACATGCATATAATGCATACTTATCCCAGACCAAGGTGGGAAAATCAATCCCAGTCTAGGGGAGATAGAAAATTCTTTCGACAAAAATGTGAACAGAACAAGATGGAAATGCTTGTCTGTAGGTGAGAAAACACACTGTAAAGGAAGAAATTTTCATGCAGGACAAATTTTTGCTTATTTTGCTCTAAATAAATTACCACAGAAATTTTACCCATGCAAAAAATGTCTACCATACAGGGTGATATATCATAATAATATATAGAATATACACCTTCTTATACTGGTTTCGTGAAAATTATGCCCATGCGAAATGCCCGATTTACGAAATCGCAAATTTTCATCCCCCGGAAATAATCCCCTTTACAGTATTGCCCTGAATTATTATTACACAAATTTAGTGGAAGAAATATAAATATAGTATACATTAGTGTTGGACTGATTAATCGATTTAATCGATATCTAATCGTTACAACGTCCGATTAGCGATAATCGATTCTAAAATCTAATTATCGATTGATTTCGATTATTTACTGATGTTCGTTTATGGAACGTCTTTTATAAAATAAGTATGAAATTGTAGCTGAAACAAGTGTACTTTAAAAAGAAAACTAACACAAATGTAAGGAAGAGTAAATGATCAGAAAAATGAAGGATATTTTAAGTCTTAACCGAGATACAAATATCTTGCAGATATTATCAAAACTAAAAATTAGAATTTAATCTGATTTACTTTGTAATTTCCACTTCAATTTATTAACTGATTATAATCGGAAAATCGATTCAAATCATCTTCCAATTATAACCGATTAATCGATTATGAAAAATGCAACCAATTCACATCACTAGTATACATCATATACATACCGGGAGTGTAACAGCGAAGTACACCAGGTTGTACTAATTTTGTCGGTACAGCTTTACCATCAAACATACATATATATTCTGATGAAGCTGAACACCAGTTACCTATCAACAACACTTTACATCCGCCCTGTAAAAAAGAAAGAATTACATCAAGACATTTAACATTAATTTGAGGGCTGGGCAACAAAATCAACATAGTCTTCCTTATACAGTAAATACTCAACATAATGTTCCCCGATTACTTTGCCATCTCACTTATTGGCACTCTATTTTGAAATCCCAGTTTATTTATTTTTTTATTTTTTTTTGTATATGTTTATAATTATAATGCTTCCTTGATTTATTACTAAATGCCTTCAAAATGATAAAATTTGACTATACAAATGGTATTTAGTTTAGGTTTTCCTGTATTAATATGATTTAAGTTTAATTGTAAGTCTTATTACTCAGCTACAGATGTCGAAAATGTCAATGTAATACATACCTCTGTAAATGACCATTCTGGACAGAAGTCACTGATGACATATCCCTTGGTGTTGGCATTCTTATTATACCGAGTATTCAATGCTACATCAATGTAATACTTACCTCTGTAAATGACCTTTCTGGACAGAATTCACTAATGACATATCCCTGGTTGTTGGCATTCTTATTATACCGAGTATTCAATGCTACATCAATGTAATACTTACCTCTGTAAATGACCATTCTGGACAGAATTCACTGATGGCATATCTCTGGTTGTTGGCATTCTTATTATACTGAGTATTCAATGCTGAGACGATGTTGATTGGTTCTGTTTGCTGTGATGTCTTCTGTATATCTGATCTCAGATGTTGATGGTAGCTAGGATGAAGTACAGAATTCTGATTACTGTTACTCTGACAAAACTGACTGTGATTTACCTGTTGTTGTTGTTGAGAGTTACTGAGACAGTTTGCACAGTTTAAGGCAGGAATGGAACCAGCCATTCCTCCATTAAAACTGTTCAAATGAGATTCATTATTCACAGCGGGATTTGTTTTATCTTCTTGGATCTCTAACAAGTCCAGGATATCAAAGTTAAAATCTGTTCCTAGGCTCCCTGTTAAACTACTATCTATATCATTTTTTGATTGGTCAATGTCAGATAATCCATCTTTAATCTCTTGATCCACGTGGGATTGAATTACATTCTGAACATCATCGGCAGTTACACTCTGCAGATGTGGGACTAAATTTAATTTGTCTTTATTAGTATCACTATCGTCTAAGCTAATTGACATATCATTACAATGTTCTTTCAACACAGAATTATTTGAGCATAAATGAGTTGTCTGCCCCTTTCCACCATGTTGCTGCGGAAAATGTGGAGGGACATACGTAATAGGGGAGATATGCTGCTGGTGTGGAACGGTGTGAGGTAATGTAGAATTAGGGGAATGAGGAATCAGATGAGATATTTGTTGCCCTTGACAACCATTAGAAGTGACTGTCACATCAATCTGTCTGGGATCATGATGGCCGTTCACGACAACATACTGACCTAGATTCACAATATACGGTGTGACAGTCATTTCTTGTGAGCATGATAAATCTTTTTTCTGTTGTGCCATGACATTACAATTTCCCTGAGAAGTGATACTTCGTAAAGTGATCTGCTGGCTCTTTTGTTGTAGAGCCGACATTATCTGTTCATGAGTGTTTTTACACTGTGTACTTGTATCTGTGGTAATAGTGGCTGTAGCCGTGGTACAGTTTGATGACACGCCACTACCACGGGGTGACAGTTTGTATACACTGGAATGCTGCTGACATGTGTTATCACAACTTTTATCACATTTATGAGGTCGGCCACGTTCCCTGGTTTTATGATATTCAATGAGATGTTTCACTAATGCTTCCACTGTCTCCTCAATCTGAAAAAATAAAACAATGGCTAATGATAATCAGAAATATCAAGACTTTGAAACAAGTAAAAAAATCTTTCAGCATAAAAAATGGCTGACCAAAACACCAAGTGAATTAAAACATTTTAACCAAAAATTTGTGACATTTTAGGATGACACTGATGTTCACCATCCCATTAGTGTATCAAATAAGTTTTATGTACTTCATACTGAATTCTAAAAGTCAAGAATACCATAGAATAGGAATGCTTCTGAACTGCTTACATGCTCAATGTCATAGAATCACATTTATCAACAAGAGGAAGCCAAACCTTTTATCTTAATTCAATTTGTCATAGAAAGCTTAAGGCCATCAGTTGATTTTTCAAAAGCATTTTCTAGTACAATGAAATTATAGATATTCAGACTCAGCATCATAGTATTCTGTTCCATAAAATATGTTGTCATGACCATGTTATTGTAATTGGAACCAGCACCCATATTTTCAAAAATCCATATTTAACTGGAAATTTTTTTGCCAAGATAATGATGATATGATAACATTTTAGCTAAACTTTTTTAATAGTTTTGTAAAACTTTCAGATTTCTTTATATTTTTTTTTTATTTTTTGACAGCGACATGGTTGAAAGTTAAAGTTTCAAATTTCTTTTTATTCCTTTTTTTATTTTCAACAGTGGCCTGATTGGAAATTATGTGCTAAGTAAATGTAAACAAAAACACATCATCATGGACTTACCATCTGATCAGAATCTTCCCCTGGTCTACCAGTGGAAACTGTAATGTAAGTCAATGAAAATATCTTAAAATTGAATGTTAAACAAGCAAATTAAATGAATTAGGACCCCCAAACAGAAGGCATTTTTCTGTGATTTGCACTTATGGTCAAAGGGCCACTACTCTTATGAAAATGAGAAAACCAACTTGGTTAATGATATGCACATCTAATATCAATGCTCTGCACCAAGTTTAGTGAAATAAATACATAATATACACAGTGTGTATGTACAACCCTCCGTAACAGGTCGAGTCCTTTTTTAGTAGTAGTGATACTGCTATTAAAAAAGGACTGTGTACAGTAAAACCTCGTTATAATGCCCCTCGATAACTTTGCCACCTCGCTTATCACCACACTATTTTGAAGTCCAAAAATCCATTTTGTTTATGTTTTTCTTTATCCGCCTCCCCCGATTAATCGCCAACCCCTTTATAATGCCAAAATTTGACTAAACAAATGATGGCGATGAATCGAGGTTTTACTGTATATGATATTTTTATCTAACATTTCCAACTAGGTTATTTAAAATAATAAAATACAACACTTTATGTGAAAAAAATATATTTTACCACAGAAAACCACTGAACTATGTTATGACATACGTTCTGTAGTAATGACATCATTATTTACATTTGACAAATGGAAGATTCACCAATGACGTCAAAATGAGAAATCCATCGTGAACTTTACCGCCAATGTTGTATCACCACACTGTGGTGATACAAGATTCTGTATCATGCATGTTCGATAAAATGTGTATTTCGTCAAACTAGACAGAAAAACTAGTCTAATGTTAGATAAAGCTTTATATTATGAAGAATAACTTCGAACAAGAAGTGTCTGGATGACCAGAAGGATAGATGTTCAAATTTAATATCAACCTCTTCCTTTGAAAACTAATTTTACTGTTTTGATAAATCTTGACTTTACATGCATGATTAAAGTATTGTTACCGATATTATCATTTGTAACAATGTCAAGTAGACATCAGTAAAATTTCAATTTGTCAAATGACATCTTCATAAAAATCCTTCATGTTTGTATCATAGTATTATGTAATGAAGAACTCTGCATTTTATGCATCCATCATCTTGTTTACCACTGTGCTCAGCTTAGTTTTTTGTTTAAAAAACAATGTTTGTGGCATGTTGTTGACATAGTTCAATATAACAGTACAATACTTAAACCTAGAGATCCTGGCCATTTTTATTGGATAACAATCACATTTGATCTTTAAGTTTTTGTAAAGAAAATGTTACTACTATTTTTAAGTCTTAGGACAGAGTAAGGATGAAAACTGAACCTGAAACTCATGAGATAAATCATCCATCATATTATTTTGTATGTACACTTTGACTTACACATTGGTCTTAACTGGTCCACAAGTTCCTCTTTAGTCCATTCTTTCTTCTCCACTGTATAGGATATGGATGGTATCTTTAGTTTTGTATTATCCGGATATGGTACATTTAGGTAATGGACTAACACAATATCAGGGTTCTGAAAAACAAGTGTATATATTTTATAACCATAAAACAAAAAGTTTTCTTCACAAAAGCTTAATAGATGTTGATATATATAGCAAAGAAAAACCTGTTTCTAACAGCACTATCTGGACTGGAGATTCTTTAAGGATTAGCACTGGGTTTGTTAGTTTACAGATTTTTATAAATGGTGTGTTTTGATATTCGACAAATTTATTCGTACCAAAGAACCAAAAACTAATAAATTGCTATTCAAAAGAGATATTATTATATGCACAATAGCAAGGCTAGAACAATTTACATATTTAGAAAAAAAAATCACAAAAAGCTTTCATCCCATGGCAGTTTGAATTCACTAATATGTTGTCCAATGACACAGAATATCACTTCTTTACAAACTTGTGATCAATTGGATTTGAAGATGTTTTTTCGCTTTGAAGGATAATATGCTAATCTGTTATCTGAAATTACTATGTAATGAGTGGAGTGGAGTAATGGTGCTTTATGCCCAGTCAAGATTTTTTCACTTATATCTAGACAGACAGTTCAGTGATGGTTGAGGAAACCAGAGTGCCTGAAGAAAACCACCAAACTTAAGCAAGCAATCTGACACCAGGATCTGTCCTAATTGGGATCAAAGCAATGTGCTGAGAGGCACTGTAAGCTGCAAGCTGGTGTTACTAGGTAATGACATTTTGTATTTACTATACCTGAAGCAGCCAATAGCATCTTCTGTGGAAAGTTGGTAAGATATCTGAATGAACATATGATCCATAAATACACTGAAAATAAAACAAAACAAAAATTATACACATGTTAACAACATATACACTAAATAGCTGATCTTACTGCTTCAACTTACATACATGTATCAGTTAAACATTTTTCATAAATACTTTACATGTATTCCAACATGATAATATAACTTCTGAGAATATATCTTCATCATCATTGTATGCCCTTGTTTTAATTATTCAGCGGTGGTATGGTAATTATATAAATGTGGTAAAATTACATTTTGAGTTAAACTTGTGAAAGATCTCTATAAACAAATCTGGACATAACTGGACATAAAATAGTAAAATCTATGTTACAATTCCTGGTAGCCAAAGTTGCCATTGGATACTAATTTCTGAGAAATTCTTTTAAAAAGTAACCTATTTAAGCAAATATGAGAAAAAATACTTAAAATAGGCATATTTTTTCACAAATTATGGAAACCTAGGAAATTCATAAGTAACTCTACTCAAATACAGCCAACTCTTTTCTAATGTATTTTAATGCAACAGTAATACAAATTATATATATTATATATTATATTATGAACGAAAATAAAATAAAGCTAATTGATTTATTGAAAAATTAACATAAGAACCACTTATGATCTCTATAAAACCAATCTATCATACCTCTAAACCTTGTACTTTCAGCTTCATATGATCCTCTCGGATATTTTTCCCATCTTTCCTTTTCTTCCAGCAGTAGCCATCTTTCCGATAACGGACTTTTTTGCGGCTGTACATCAACATTGATCCACTTGGTGGTCTGCATAAGAAATATAACCAATTAAATAATGAACAAGCAAATTCAGTGAATTAAGTTCCCCCGCCAGCAGGTTTTTTTTTGTGATTTGCACTTGTGTTCAAAGAGCAATAACTCCTAGGAAAATGAGCAAACCAACTCAGGTTAATAAAATGCGTATCTACTGTCAATGTGTATGCTTTGGCCCAAGTTTCATGAAATAGTGCCTCATAGTTTTGTCTTGACATTACATTATGAAGGCATTTTTCGATTTTGTCCAAAAATGCAAAAATGTGTTACCCATTTTTCCAAGAAATTTTACAAAATGAATAAATTATTAGTTTAAGACTAAATCTCAAATCACGTTTTGGCTCTAGTCATGTGTTTTAGAAAATGAAAATGTTTTAGGTTTTTCAGTGAAAGAGCCACAACTCCCATGAAAATGAGCACATCAACTTGTGTTAACACTATATGCATCTCCTATTCATGTTGATGTTTTGTATCAAGTTTCGTGAAATAGTGCTTCATAGTTTGGAGAATTAGCGCAGACAAGAATTTCCAACGGATGAACAGAAGGATGGAAAGGATAACAAAGAGAAACAAAGACTCTTGCTTCAAGGGTTGTGGATTTTCTTTTTTAAGCCCTAAGATGGATGGACTCTTAGTATATTGCCAGTTATTAAGTGCTATTACATAAAACAGGAAGAAGACAAAATTGTAAAAGATAAATGAGATGGTAATATGAACACTAACAAGGGATGTTCAAATGGACACAATCAACAGCCTTTCCAACACAGAACACAGGATAAAAACCAATTACTGATCTGATGTAAATAAAACATATTGATTTGTATTCTGTTTAAAAGGAACATAAAGTTTTACTGATGCTAATTTCCCACATGATTAACAACTTCTAATGTAAAAATAAAACACAAATAAAACCCCCGCTAGGTTAGCCCGTCAATGTGCTGGGTTAGCCTATCGATGTGGCGGCATCTGAGCGTGATCAATACCATTAGTATATAAGTACGTACCTGATTTTCATCTCTAAATGTTGCCATTCTTTGTGTTTGTGGAAAGCAATCAGTAATGAAGCGATTTCCTGAAACAGAACATTATAAGCCTATAATCAATATCCTTTATATAGATAATTAAACAAATCCAAAATCTGATCAAATATTAATTACACAAACATTCATTTCTCTCTCTCTCTCTCTCTTGATTACATACAGAAATTCTGAAGGACAAGGATTACTTTTCTATGTAGATGTATACCAGTGTCACCCCTAAAAAGTTATGACTGGATTTTTATACCGGGGTAAATATGGTAAGGAGTAAGGACCTAATTATTTGTAAAGACCCCCTCTCCATCTCCCCCCCCCCCCCCCCCCCCCCAAAAAAAAAAACAAAATTGAAATTTTGAATTAAGATGAAGTTTATATAATTTTATAACATAGTCAAAACTAGTTCTCTTCAAACAGTTAATACTTTTATTTTTGGATGACTGATGATGTCAATGTTATATCACAATTATGACATTGAAGCATCTTTTATCAATTTATGACCCTTTCGGAAATAATTTATATATTTTCCCTAAGGAAAGAATGACAGTAAGCAAGAACAAACTTCATACTTTTCATATGATTGATCAAACTAACGAAACACAAAAACTTTGACAGTATAAAAGTTGTTTCTCCATTGGTCTCTATAGTTGTGGAGTCAAAATATGTCTCAAAGTTCCCACCAAAAGCATCAAATTCAGAATTTGTTATGTTATAAATGTCATTAATAATTTTGTTATATATTTCTTGAGCACCTGACCTCACTTCCCTGGCAGATAGGTCACATGTTTAACCTTATTTGTCAGATTCAAAGTTTTTACTTTGCTTTTGTATTTGGATATTGATTAGTATGTTTATTTTTGATATAGTTACTGTCTTACTGATACAAAAGGTACATTTTTGTTAATGCACAGTTTACAGGTATTTCAACACCATTCACTTTTAGGGGCCAAATAGGACCTTTATCCAATATTCAGAGGAATTTTCAATTATTTTGCATATCAAAACGTAAACAATTTCTCTTAATCAATGTTCATTGTAGAAGAAGTAACAGGGCCATTAACTCCTTTTTGTTGTGCCAAATGACCTATTGTGAAAGCCTTAGTGGACCATATTTAAAATATCAGGACTGCAACAGTATTGATGTTATGGTGTTTTAGACAAAAGTTTTTGAAAATGACTCCCTCTGAAAAATCGTAGATTAAATGCCATTTGATTCTTGCTCATATACATGAATATGGCATGACTGGCATTAAAATAATTTTTATATAATCTGAATATGTTTTGGTATGTAATATTCTGAATACCATTATGTAAAATTATGACACTTCAAAATTTATTGACATTTTTCACATTTTTGAAATAACAAACAAGACTTTTAAACATACTAGATAATCTGGCTAGTTTAATCCTCATATAGTTGAAGGGAAGCAAGTTAAATGTTAGGAGGTTCTGTAATAATACAAACTTCATAAGAACTGACATCCTAATGGATGTTTTTAAGATTGTTTTGACAAATCCAAACTGTGCAGCAATTTAAACTCTATAAGCTAATGTCAGATCTAGTATATTTGATTGTAGAATGTTATACATTGTCTATGGAACATTTGTGAATACTGTAATACTTCAATGTTAATAATAATAGTTGTCATCTATACACAAAACATAAAACAAAATTCCTGTTATACTTGAAGAGTTAACCCTTAGCAACTTCTGCATACCCCCTACTTAATTGTGAATATCAACAGCATACCACCTAAATGATAAACTAAATCCTAACTGTGTTTGAAAGAATGCCAGAATAAACATCCCAAAGACTTAAAGCATGATATAGTGTCTTATAAACAACCAGATGCTCTTGTATACATGTATAGATGATGACATTAACTCAATACCTGTCTACTGCTGCTACTGGCCAGCCAAATGTATGTGTTTTACATGTGAAGAAGATCAAGCTGAACAAAATGTGTGCACTCTGTCTTTGGCCAAGTAAGGACTCTCAGTCTCTGGACAAGTGAGGAAAGAGATCAAACAGAACAAAATTTGTGGAGTCTTTGTCTCTGGCCAAGTGAAGAAAGGGATAAAGCTGCATAAAATGTGTGGTATCTCCATATTAGTGTTTCTTTGGTAAAAAAGATCAAGTTGCACAAAATAGACAGATGTCTGCTGTTGGCCAGCCAAATCTATGTGTTTAAATGTAAAAAAATCAAGTAGCACAAAATGTGTGGAGTCTCTCTACTAGAATATCTTTGGTCAAGTGAGGAAAAAGATCAAGCTGAACAAAATGTGTGGCATCTATATACAGTTGAATCTCGTTATCTCGAACTCGGATATCTCAAACTACCGGATATCTCAAACTTTTTAGAAAGTCCCAACAGAGTTGTTCTTTATTAAACCAAAATCACTCCGGTTATCTCGAACTCGGATATCTCGAATTATCGGATATGTCAAACAATATTTTCGTCCCATGAATGAAAATCCTAGGAAAATTACACTCGTTAACTCGAACAAAAAATTTAGGAAAATTAAATTTGATAACTCGAACAAAAAATTTTGAGAAATCAAATTTGTCTGCGCCTACAGATTTTTTGGTAGAAAAAACACATTCTGACACAAATAAAATATTTGACTGTCGGCCTCGTGTTGATTTTAAAATTACAACATTGCACTGACCTCCCAATTTCCTTAAGCCCTTAATTATTATCCCTTGCATAAGCAATTAAACCATCAAGGAGATTAGCAGGTGTTATAATTACTGCCAAGCTGAACATGGCTTCTGAAAGCGTGTGATGTGAACATTACTCAATACAACCGGAACCTTGGGGTGATTAAAGTACACAAAGCGAAACTGGTATGGAGACCAAAGCCGACTCCACTTGTTGTCGGCTAATAACAAGTAACAGATAATCTCCCGGTTTTTTATATACTACATTCTCAATTATAAATACAAATAATCAATAATGCAGTTTTTATATATCATGTTTGAATACATATGATATAGGAGAAAACGGCAATATACAGTTTGACAAGATAAAACCGGAAAACCGGAAGTCAAAACCGGAAGCGACTTCCGGTAGGCGTGTACAATTTACTTCCCTTTTGTTGTCGTTTTTTACATCGGTTATCTCGAACTCCGGATAAGTCGAACTTTTTGCATTTCCCCGTCGAGTTCGAGATAACGAGAGTCAACTGTACTAGTATTTCTTTGGCAAAAAATACCAAGTACACAAAATACACAAAATTGATAGATGCCTGCTGCTTGCTATCCAAATGTATGCATGTGAAAAAGATCCAACAGACCAAAATGTGTAGAGTTTATGTACTAGTATGTCTTTGTCCAAATGCTTTAGACATAGACCATACAGCAAAAAGTAGCATAAAAATCAGCACATGTTTGGTCAAAGATCTGCTTGGTTGACTGAGCAATATGTGAAATAAATGCTCAAGGACATGCTACAGAGACAGGCTAAGGCTTCAACCCACACATCATATGCTCACAACCTTATCCATTTAGCCACATATCTTGACCCATTTTATCAAATCCTTCCACCCATATTCCTATGGTACGGTGTAAAATTCAAAAGATATTGATTATACCACTGTAGACTTAGGGTAAATAGAATTGAATATTCTTAAATCTCAGATGGTTTACAAAAACCTTTTAATCTTGATAATACAAGCAAAACATATCAGGTATATATGCAAATACTGAAGCAGCATCAGCATCAGGATCAGCAGACTGAATGTATACATTTAAATCAATACAATGAAGCTCAACATTACTGTTTATAGGCAGCCTTTATCTTATAGAGAACATGACAAGCACATGTATCTGTTTACAATGATGACTTCTATATAACAGTTATCATGATGGTAATACTAGGAATCTTTGTAATTAAGCTACACGATCCTCAACCTTGGTACTTTGTGCAAACCATCCTTAAAACTTAGTATTTTGTACAAAACAGCAACAACATGTGAGAGAGAGAGAGTGCATGAGAGAAGTGTGTGTGTGTGTGTGTGTGTGTGTGTGTGTGTGTGTGTGTGTGCATGTGTGTGTGTGTGTGCATGCCTATGTGCACAAGAGCATAAGACCAAAAACACAGAGAGAGAGTGAGAGAAAGAGAGAGAGAGAGAGATTATTTTAACAATTTAACAATGCATATTAATGAAATAACATCATTTTCACATGGAAACTGACATATTACGTGTTTCTATTTTAAATGGAAATAATAGATCGGTACAAATGCTTATAGGATATTATGGTAAAATGGTGTTAAGTTTCTATTAGAATTAGGACCGTTTTTGGTCCCAAGAGAAAAGCCAGAAAAATGTTCAATTATCATATAACACATAATAATAATAAAAAGGACATTTATTATATCAGGCCTGGTCTGTAGTACAATCATCATGATGCTGAATAAAGCACATGTATTCATTTTTAGTTTACTGTTTTTCATGGCAAGTATGTTCAATTCGTGGAGGATCTTACATGTCTGTGTACTAAATATGAAATATATTAGAGTTGAATAACTATTCCATATATGTTTTGAGCCTTGGAACATGGCAGAAAACAATTACTTTAAGAACTTTCATATGGTCACGAGCCAAAATAATTCACACACATGTAAAAAAAATTGCCTATTTCAGTTTTGAATGCATGAAGAGGTCTTGTTGAATGATGATAATGACATAACTAAGTACAATGAGGTCACAATCAGTGAAATAGCCAATCAACACATAGGCTTCTTCCAATCAATTACCACTGACCAATCACATTTTATAGTTGCAATCACATGTACAATGCCATGATCACAAAAGTAGTTGTTTCATTGAACACATGTAATGGGTTTACTACATCGATAAATTGCCTAGTTATGTGAAAAATTGTGATATTGAAGCAAGCACAACTATCATTTAACATGGTTTTTGGTGTAATAATTATCATGTGAAAAAAACTCTTGCACTGATCGCTTTTTCTTGATGAACATTTAATGTTACCTCGTTTGTATTCCATCGATGTCGGAGACCAGGTAACTCTGATGCCGGCTTTATATCTTCTAATTGTTTGGGTAGGACAAGGGGGCACGTTTCTGAAAATAAAACATATTTTTACAAAAATCAAAACATTACTGCATATATATATATATATAAATATCCAGTAACCTATTCAATATGAAGACCACATGTCCATCAAGACCATTTTTTATGGTACTTTTGCTTCATATTTTAATGAAAAAAAATATAAATTTAAAGACCACCTGTGTATAACGTCCATATATATTTCTTAGGTTCCAAAAGTACCTGAAGTGATCTTTATATATTTATATACAGGTTTTACTGTATGAAGTATGGTCTTGGTTTATCAGGACTTTTACAATTCAGACTGGCAGATTTATTGATTTTAAGACAAATGATATACCTAATTTGATTTGGAAATTTATTTTATTTGTCCCTTCAGGCAAGTTTCGAGACTGTTGAAATATTCTGACTGAATTTTGAACCATTGGTACCAGGTATGCACTAAGCTTAATGCTTAATGCCCTGAGACTGGATGTACAGGCAAGCAGTGATGATACTGTACTTAGTCTAGCCCCCTAAAAACTGTTCAGGTCTATAGAAAACGCAGAATACCAAATCACAAGTTGGCTATCTATTTATCGCTACATTAATGGAGTTATCCAAGATGAATAATGTTATCTAAATATTGTTAAGGTTTCTGTGTGGGCTACAAGAAGAAACCAAGCAAGCTATTATATTGATCCCATCATCCACATATACTAGTATATATATAATGTAGTGGTATTATTTCAATTCTGGATCACATCCTTGTCATATTACCACAGCTAACACTGGAGAGACAAACCTGATTTTATTAATGCTACTTCATAAAATGTATTGATGTAACACTCTAATTTAATATGGTATAAAAGCTGAAGCCTGCCGTCTACTGAAGCAGAAACCACTGATGTGTTGGGAGTTTCTTACCTACAGTGCACAACAATATAGATCATGAGGATCCCTGGAGAGTCATAAAGTAGTGATTACATTTATAACAGTTAACCTAATTTATCAAGCATCACACTGTTTTATACCATATCCCTGAATTTTCAGTTCAATATTTATTAATCTCAAGACTCCATGTGCTATATGTATTTGTGCAAGACCTGCTTCTTAGTAAAGCAAATAAATAAGAAACTGTATAGCAAAATGAATTGTAAGCTTGTTAAATTTTAGCTTCCTAAACCAAAAGGCTAAACATACTGGCACTATATGTTCAGGTCAAGAACATAAACCAGTCAACCATTACAGAAATTGGCTTCCACCAGAGCAATGAAACACAGTGGTTAACAACGAGTGGAGGATGCAGTTATGGTGTTTTAATTATGTCATTGTCAAAGTTATTTCAATACTCGAAGGCAGTAAGTTCTGCAGTGGTGGCAAAAATGTAGTGCCTGTAAAACTGAACCTTACACGCATGTAGAAAACCATCAATTTCAGAAAGTGAACTGACAAATAAAAATTATCTTGTTAGTGAAATTTAATTAAAGTCTGTTAAGATAATTTGTTTGTTTGCCAAAGGTCAGAGGTTTTGTTTAACCACTCAAGATAACCCTCCACCATCTCTGAACTGACCACCTGGTAAGGTGATTTAGACACTGTAAGTGAAATAATCTTGAATAGGGCATGAAAAGCACCATTACTCCACTCTAGAGATAATTTACTGCAACACAAACATCATGTACATAGGCAATAATACATCTCGACAGTATCTGAAGAATTCAATTGATGATAATTTTCTCAAAAACAAAAATCATGTCCCTGTTTATCTAATATTGGAATAAATATTATTCTCAATAATAAGATTTATGTAAACTGATTTCGAGGCGGTACCTGGGATTGAGGTTGTAGGTGGTCTCGTATTTTACAAAATAATATTGTTATATGACCCCTGGTTTACAACCTTTTGACCAAGATCATCACAGTTTTTGCAGTTAGCTTTTTAGGCCAAATATACATAGTTTTTAATTCCCGTTTCACGTTTTGCATTATTGTATTGGTGAGTTAAGAACTTTCTCCAGGAAAATGTTAAATTTCACAGCTCCATTTACTTATCGTTTTGATGGATTTACGAATTATCGGAGAAAATGTTATTTTGGAGTTGTGACGTCACGACATTGGAATGTGTTATGACCACTATCAAAGTTCGTCTTTGTTTACAAACTTGTTCGGTATGAGTTTATTACGGACGTCTTCAGATGATCAACCATTGGAAGTGGTGCTTATGTGACATAGTTTTATTCGACGTCTCACATGGATAATATCCCTGCAGATGCAAATCGTAGATTGTACAGATCCCATTACACAGTAACAACGTGATCCAGGGGCGGTCTCAAAGTTCGAACATTCGCCAATGACCGTTTATTGACCCAATTTTCATCTCCATCGGACATTGTTTTCTTACAGATCGGTGGTAATGACTGACTTGTGTGATCCATGCCTTGTAGTACTTTCTCTGTGTCAACAGATCACTTCGTTTGCATAATTCTTGCGACACGGTGTTGGGATTCGTCGCTTTATTATAGGACAATTACTTCATCGTTAGCTATGGGCTACTGACAGTCGCTACAACGGTCGTGTTGTGAGTTCGAACAATTTACTGGCTGCGTGGTCAACAGACAATCCGGATTCTTCCATTTATTTCTGTCATCACCATAGTTCCTGGGATGTGACATTTTCATATTTGGATCCGCACGATGGTGTACATTTATCCGACAAACAAGACAATCATGAGGAAATACCTGCTTAGTTCCGTTGCGCAGTTTTCCACAGATTCCACAATACATGAACAGTTCTCTTTCTTGTTTACCCATATTCGTACATATGCATACATGTGTATTCATATTACATCTTGTACCGGTTATTTTCTACATCTAGCAACCATTTTATTTCTGTATATATATATACCAACAGTTTACAATTTTAATTATGTTTCTATCTCATATCCTCATCTCTATAATTGCAGTAACCACATTTCGAGGGAGCACAGTGTTTGTTCCCATGCCTTCTGTGTTCTGTTTTATTTATTTTTTATCATCTCCACTAGAGCCCATTAACAATCCCCGTACTACACCACACTACATTATTATTGTCTATTTATTCTAATATTTTTCATTAATTTTTCTCCAGGGTCCTTAGATACAACGAATTGGACCTAATTTTAACTTCCAGATTATATATGTCTATATATATATATAAAGTTAGTACCTGATAACTTTTACTGGTACACAGTTGTGGTGCCTCAATATTACCCGGTATTTCTTTATTTGTACACAGTTGTGCTGCCTCAATATTACCCTCTATTTATTTTTTGGTACACAGTTGTGGTGCCTCATTATTACCCGGTATTTATTTATTGGTACACAGTTGTGGTGCCGCAGTTTCACCCGGTATTTATTTATTGGTACACAGTTATTATACCCCAGTATTAACACGGTTTTTATTGGTACACAGTTGTGGTACCTCAGTATTAACACGGTATTTATTGGTCCACAGTTGTGATGTCCCAGTATTAACACGGTAATTATTGGTTCACAGTTGTGGTACCCCATTATTAACATGGTAATTATTGGTTCACAGTTGTGGTTCCCCAGTCCTGACATGGTATGTATTTATTAGTACACAGTTGTGGTACCTAGAACTAACACAGTATTTATTGGTACACAGTTGTGGTAACCCAGTATTAACATGGTATTTATTGGTACACAGTAGTGGTACCCTAGTATTAACAAGGTATTTATTGGTACACAGTTGTGGTACCCCGGTATTAACATAGTATTTATTTATTGGTACATAGTTGTGGTACCCAGTATTAACACAGTATTTATTGGTACACAGTTGTGGTACCCTAGTATTAACATGGTATTTATTGGTACATAGTTGTGGTACCCTAGTATTAACGTGGTATTTATTGGTACACAGTTGTGGTACCCTAGTATTACCACGGTATTAATTGGTACACAGATGTGGTACCCTAGTCTTAACACGGTATTTATTGGTACACAGATGTGGTACCCTGGCATTAAGACGGTATTTATTGGTACACAGTATTGTACCCTAGTATTAACACGGTATTTATTGGTACACAGATGTGGTACCCTAGTATTAACATGGTATTTATTGGTACCAACATGTGTTACCTTAGTATTCACACAGTATTTATTGATACACAGTTGTGGTACCTTAGTATTAACATGGTATTTATTGGTACACAGTTGTGGTACCCTAGTATTATTGTGGTATTTATTGGTACACAGTTGTGGTACCCTAGTATTATCATGGTATTTATTGGTACACTGTTGTGGTACCCAGTATTAACACGGTATTATTGGTACACAGATGTGGTACCCTAGTCTTAACGCGGTATTTATTGGTACACAGATGTGGTACCCTGGCATTAAGACGGTATTTATTGGTACACAGTATTGTACTCTAGTATTAACACGGTATTTATTGGTACACAGATGTGGTACCCTAGTATTAACACGGTATTTATTGGTACACAGATGTGGTACCCTAGTATTAACACGGTATTTATTGGTACACAGATGTGGTACCTTAGTATTAACACGGTATTTATTGGTACACAGATGTGGTACCCTAGTATTAACACGGTATTTATTGGTACACAGATGTGGTACCCTAGTATTAACACAGTATTTATTGGTACACAGATGTGGTACCCTAGTATTAACATGGTATTTATTGGTACACTGATGTGGTACCCTAGTATTAACACGGTATTTATTGGTACAGTTTTGGTACCCTAGTCTTAACACGGTATTTATTTGTATACAGTTTTGGTACCCTAGTATTAACTTGGGATTTATTGGGACCCTGTTGTGGTACGTAGTATTAACACGGTATTTATTGGTACAAAGATGTGATACTCTAGTATTAACACGGTATTTATTAGTACATAGTTGTGGTACCCAGTATTAACACGGTATTTATTGGTACACAGTTGTAGTACACCAGTATTAACATGGTATTTATTGGTACACTGTTGTGGTACCCAGTATTAACACGGTATTAATTGGTACACAGATGTGGTACCCTAGTCTTAACGCGGTATTTATTGGTACACAGATGTGGTACCCTGGCATTAAGACGGTATTTATTGGTACACAGTATTGTACCCTGGTATTAACACGGTATTTATTGGTACACAGATGTGGTACCCTAGTATTAACACGGTTTTTATTGGTACACAGATGTGGTACCTTAGTATTAACACTGTATTTATTGGTACACAGATGTGGTACCCTAGTATTAACACTGTATTTATTGGTACACAGTTGTGGCACCCTAGTATTAACACGGTATTTATTGGTACACTGATGTGGTACCCTAGTATTAACACGGTATTTATTGGTACACAGTTTTGGTACCCTAGTCTTAACACGGTATTTATTTGTACACAGTTTTGGTACCCTAGTATTAACATGGGATTTATAGGTCGCTGTTGTGGTACGTAGTATTAACACGGTATTTATTGGTACAAAAATGTGATACCCTAGTATTAACACGGTATTTATTAGTACACAGTTGTGATACCCAGTATTAACACGGTATTTATTGGTACACAGTTGTGGTACCGTAGTATTAACACGGTCTTTATTGGTACACAGTTGTGGTACCCTAGTATTAACATGGTCTTTATTGGTACACATTTGTGGTACCCTAGTATTTACACGGTATTTATGGGTACACAGATGTGGTCCCCCAGTATTAACATGGTATTTATTGGTACACAGTTGTGGTACCCTAGTATTAACATAGTATTTATTTATTGGTACACAGTTGTGGTACTCAGTATTAACACAGTATTTATTGGTACACAGTTGTGGTACCACATTATTAACATGGTATTTATTGGTACACAGTTGTGGTACCCAGTATTAACACAGTATTTATTGGTACAAAGTTGTGGTACCCAGTATTAACACAGTATTTCTTGGTACACAGTTGTGGTACCCAGTATTAACACAGTATTTATTGGTACACGGTTGTGGTACCACAGTATTAACATGGTATTTATTGGTACCCAGTTGTGATACCCTAGTATTAACATGGTATTTATTGGTACACAGTTGTGGTACCCTAGTATTAACCCGGTATTTATTGGTACACAGATATGGTACCCCAGTATTAACACAGTATTTATTGGTACACGGTTGTGGTACCACAGTATTAACATGGTATTTATTGGTACCCAGTTGTGGTACCCTAGTATTAACATGGTATTTATTGGTACACAGTTGTATTACCCTAGTATTAACCCGGTATTTATTGGTACACGGTTGTGGTTCCCCAGTCTTATTACGGTATTTACTTATTGTTATACAGTTGTGGTGCCTCAGTACTAACATGGTATTCATTGGTACACAGAATGGTACCTCTGTATCAAGATATTATTTATTTTTTTATTTTTTCTTCTTGTGTACTACAGGTCATGTCTTCAGCCACAATGCGAGGGCATAAGGATGTGCTTGCTTCACATCCTAAAACGACTCTGAGCGTCTCTGAGCCTCAGAGTGTCATACCGCATCAGCCCACATTTTAATTAAATTACTCAATACTTGCGTCTAAGATTTTAAAACAACAACTAAACGCAGTTGCCAACACTAGCAGTGGCGGTGAGATTCCGATCTCTGTTCCCCGATGGGTGTCGGCAGCTCCTGTCCGATTTTTTTAAGCTTTCAGTACAGCATTGCAATAGATATGATAAATATATTCAATGCTGTGTCTTGTCTCACATGTTGGATGACTTTTTTCATTGGTTTAAATCATTCTCAAAATGCACCCGTGATCTTAACAACTTCATTCAACTTTGTCAACTCTTGGGTGTTTCTATAAAGAGGAGAAGACTGTCCAACCGACTACAGTTACTACATTATGCGGCATTTAAGTAGACTCTGTCCGGATGGAATCTAGGTTACCTGCAGAAACAAAAGCAAAAATTAAAAAAATCTAAATTAATTCTTACGGACTTTCGGTCGACGCCGCAAAGTAAGACTCCGAGAACTTCAGTCTCTCTTGGGTTTGCCCAACTTTGCTTGTTCAGATATCCCTTCAGACGTGCCTTCCTTCGTCGCTTATATGACTTAAACATGCAGTGTTAAACGCCCCCATCATAAAAGCCGCCTGTCTGTTGGTGGTATAGCCGACATTTAGCTATGGCTTGAATTTATCTCTCATTTCGACGGCTCATCGGTATTTTTACATGATGCATGGCTCTCTTCTGATCGTTTGGCATTGTACACTGACGCCACCGGTAGTGCCGACTTAGGGTACGCAACTATTCTCGGCCAGAAATGGTTTGCCAAACGCTGGTCGGATCGTATTGCTCATCATCAGCTTGCTGTCAAGGAACTGTTCCCAATCATTCTAGCTCTTGCACATTGGGGCGCTTCGCTTAAGCACCAGAACGTGCTGTTTTTGTCTGACAACGCTGCTGTTGTCGCTGTCATCATTTAACTGTCTTGCCGTGACAAATTCATTCCTAAAGAATGTTCCAGTGCAGACCGTGTTCTACAGGTATAACATGTTTCAGTATCGCGTGGCAACATGGTAGACTTTACAATCAATTTCTTTAAAACTATAAGTCTATAACCATTTACAATCTGCATCCCGGCATTCCTCTTCTGACTTCCGTCCTATCCAGTTGTTAATGCATTATCTGTCAGTTTGTCCCCATTCGTGTGGGTCTCTTTATTAGTTGTTATCAGTTTCCCAGTGGCCAGTCTGTTACCTACTCTTATGTAGTCAGCAAGCTTAGACTTGCACTCAAATTTGCTGGATTAGCCACCTCACTTTATAAAGGTCACAGCTTTAGAATCGGGGATGCTACTAAGACTGCCAATAAGGCTATTCTGGAAATGCTTTCCATAAGAGGGGTCGTTGGAATTTTGATGCAGTCCGTCGTTATATTCATATCGACTGATTCTCATCCTAGTTCAGTAACCTCTAATTATCATAATAGCATACTCATGGTCAGTTTTTCCCTGTATGCGTGTTGCTTTTGTTTTCTGCTTCTAACTCATGGTCAGCATTTTGCTACATGATATTTCGCCTGTCTCCATTTGTCTCATCAGTTCGATCCCCCAATTTGTTATTATTCCTGGTCAGATTTTTTGCCTCTTAATGTTTTTCTATTTATTTCCGTTAATTCCAATGAAGGTCAGCATTTGGCTGCTTCGCATCTCTTTTCTTCATACCCTCCTTCCCCAATTTACATCACACGAAGGTCAGCATTTGGATGCTTCACATCTCATTTTCGCATCAGGCCATACGCCTCTCATTTTAACACTTTTTATTCAATGTTACATGTATTGACCTTCTACTTGTGGTACCCTTTTGTGAACAGGTTTTGGTATCTGTATATTTATATATCAATGTATATCTTTCGTTCTCTAGGCAGCAATTTGGGTGGCTCGTCCGTGGCAATTTTTGTGTACGCCACCTTTTTGATGTAATGTATTTTAATGTATTATCAAGTTTATTACATATGCTTTATAATATGTAATTTTATTTTTGTTACACGTATTTTCAATTATGTAATTTTACATAATGTATATATGTTTTTTGCATTTCATGGTATAACTGCTTATACCATTCATATATTAAATATTGTTTTTTATTCGTCATTAATAAATGACAATTTCAATATCATTTACTAGTATTGTTATTACTTATTCATTTCATCAAAAACTAGCTTCTTTGCTGCCTTATCGTCCTCACAATCTGTTTTACATAAATAAATATTATTCTCAATAATAAGATTTATGTAAACTGATTTCGAGGCGGTACCTGGGATTGAGGTTGTAGGTGGTCTCGTATTTTACAAAATAATATTGTTATATGACCCCTGGTTTACAACCTTTTGACCAAGATCATCACAGTTTTTGCAGTTAGCTTTTTAGGCCAACCCGCCTCCACCCCAGTCGCCTCCTTTTGTAGTTTTATTTTACGCCTTATTGTTAATTTATCATTCATGTATTTCTCTCGTTTTAATCATCATTGTCGAATTTTCCGTGCTATGCACTTCTTATAGTATTGTCATTTTTATTATATGTGTTTTGTTTTGCACGACACTTTATTTCGTGTTATGTACCCTTATAGTATTATTAACTTTAGCGCATATATTTTATAATACTTACTACAATGTACTACGTAGTTTTATAGCATTGTTATTTTTTTATATATTTATATATATATATATATATATGTGTGCCAGTATTAATGTTGTTCCCGCGTTTTATTAAATAGCGGGAAAAAATGTATGTTAAGGCACGGGTTATACGTATATATAAGGAGTGATTATGTTGTAAACCAATGGGTGTACGTGTTTTTGAACACGTGATTGGTTGTCGGGTACATGTATCTCACTTTCTAGCCGTCCGTTAACGGTGATAGACTTAACTTAACATTTTTATTAGGTTTCTATTAATGCTACGTTATAATAGTAGCTATTTTCTGTCACGGTTTTCCAGAGTATTTTTCTGCTTAAATTTGCAGTTTATCTCTGGTTTTTTATCCAGACAGTTTGTGTTCATTTAATTTATGCATTAGTGTTTTGCATTTTGTGTGTGTTTTTGTATTTTTTACGCACTTATGAAATTGTCATATACGACATAGATTATATTATTTCTCCTGTTTTTGCATACGATTATGTATTTCTACTGTTTTTTCATAAATTCGCGGTCTATCCACTATATTATGGCAATTTTTGTGTACGCCACCTTTTTGATGTAATGTATTTTAATGTATTATCAAGTTTATTACATATGCTTTATAATATGTAATTTTATTTTTGTTACACGTATTTTCAATTATGTAATTTTACATAATGTATATATGTTTTTTGCATTTCATGGTATAACTGCTTATACCATTCATATATTAAATATTGTTTTATTCGTCATTAATAAAT
Source organism: Anadara kagoshimensis (assembly GCA_021292105.1). NCBI lineage: Eukaryota > Metazoa > Mollusca > Bivalvia > Arcoida > Arcidae > Anadara > Anadara kagoshimensis. The sequence goes on from CM037870.1 coordinate 49,762,543, forward strand.
GACAATTTCAATATCATTTACTAGTATTGTTATTACTTATTCATTTCATCAAAAACTAGCTTCTTTGCTGCCTTATCGTCCTCACAATCTGTTTTACATAAAAGCTATTTTCAGATAATTATCAATTATTTTCAGCCAATAACTTTCATTTTATCTGATTTTACAGAAGGTTAAGTTAGTGTATACTTTTACTGGCATGTACAGAGATCAATAAATAAATAATGGTTGTATTAATTATCAGTTTTTGGACACAGCTTGACCATTAGATGACCAGTATTTATGTCAAATAGACTGATAAAGTGGCATTCCAGTAGATCAAATCAGCAGTGAGGATTTATCTAAATACCAGATGGTGATGGTAGTTATATCTTCTACAAGTAAAAGCTTTATATGCAAGAGACTTTGATCTTGACTTCAGTCAGTTCAAATTCTAAGATGACAATTACTACAAAATGAGTCAATTTCTATGAATAATAAGGTTATGTATATGGCCATTCAAAGTACAATGTACCTGGTTATATATACATTTATCTAACATTAGACTAGTTTTTCTGTTTGTATTTGATGAAATACAAGTTTTATCGAACACGCGTGATACAGAATCTTGTATCACCACACTGTGGTGATACAACATTGGCGGTAAAGTACACGTGCACTTCTCATTGTGACGTCATTGTGGAATTTCCCATTTGTCAAATGTAAACAATGACGTCATTACTACAAAACATGTCATAACATAGTTCAGTGGTTTTCTGTGGTAAAATGTATTTTTTTTCACATAAAGTATTGGGTTTTTATTATTTTAATTATCTAATAGGAAATGTTAGATAAAAATATCATATACACAGTGTGTATGTACAACCCTTCGTATCAGGTCTCGTCCTTTTTTCGTAGCTGTATCACTACTCGTCGCGCAAGCGCGACTCGTAGTGATACGACTACGAAAAAAGGACTCGACCTGATACTGAGGGTTGTACATACACACTGTGTATATAATATGTATGTATTCACAATTTAACTTAGTTCTCAAGGTAGAACTTGGAAAGCAGCTTCAGCAGAAGCAATATATATATATAAAACCCACATACTTCCACTTTCAGACCTAGCAGTCTACAATTACTGCAGTGTTAAATCTAGAACTAAAATTTTGTGTGACCATTTTGGCCCACCAGAACTTGTTAAAATGGCAGTATATTTTCAAAACAGATGTCAACATTTTTATACAATGATTCATTTTATTTAAAAAATCAGTTTTGTAGTTTGTTATTCATGCAATCACATATTTATGATACATGTCTTCGCACATGTAATACTATCAGGCTGATCAACAGATGTTACACATTGTTTGTATCTCAGAAATTAAATCTTATGTCAATCATAAACTTAATTTTTATGTTGAATTCTACAGCAAGAGCATCAATAATAACTCTGACAAACTACATCAGAAAATCATAAATCCTACTGTATAGCTGTTTTATTGAATTCTGTGGAGATAAAATTTCGCGATTTAGACACTAGAACTTATCCACGAATATAAAATTCCACTGTGCAGTGGCCGGTGTTAACAATTTTCTGTATAGATTATCTAAGTCTAAGTATAATGGATGCTACATGAAAATATTCACTTGGTATTTTATTTCCAGCTATTATTTTAAACCACAAATATAGCAAAAGTAAATACCCAGTGAATAAAAGCAACTATACAGTAATAATGTATTAAGGTATTATAGTGAGGACTTTGTCTTGGAAACACTGTGATGGAGTATTCCAACATACAAATACCAAAAAAGATGCTATTTCATAAATACATGTACTTTGTAAAATTAATTTTGAAAAGATTTTATATATCCAGCAGTTGAATACATATGGTTAGAATTCAATGTTCATTCTAGAAAGAGTCATTGGCCATGATCCCTTATTTTGCCAAATGATCAATTGTTGTCCTAAATTGGCCATTGTTTAACATTACAGGAATGCAAAAATATTGATATCACAGTGTTTTAGAGGAAAGTTTTTGAAAATGGCCTGCTTCTGAAAAAAATCAGATTGAACACTTTGATAACTTTAAAATGTTGTTACATATCATGCATTTTGAAAAAAAAACTGCTGATCAACACTAAAGCATACTTTTATGTGGCAGTTCATATGGCCAAAATAAAAGAGAGCTTGTTATTATCCATAACAATAACAAGAAACAAGACCAACTTTTTTAGACAGATGAGTAGAATGGAGTTATGTCCTAGTCAAGATTCTTTCACTTATAATGAGGAACATTGTTCAGGGATGTGGAGGAAACCAGAGTGACCGTAAAAAACCACCAACCTTTGGCAAGTAAACTAACAAACATTCCCACACAAGGATTTGACTAGAGTGGAACTCGGGCTTAGGCGGTTAGAGGCGCTGTGATCTGTAAGCACCTTCTTTAGACCACTCTGCCTACGAGCCCGTGATAGAGAGGTATAATGATATATGGTATCTGACACTTGAAAGTATAAAAAGATTAAAAAATTGGCTGTTTATTTTGAGGTAATGGTCTATAAATAGAAAACTCATTTTGTGACATAAGAGACAGACTACTACATGTACATCCTACTTAACTCCACAGTATAAAGTATTTTTATCACTGTAAATTACAAGGAAATACATTTATATCTACTTCTATATTTGTACATTAATCCATCAATAGTTTTACACTAATTACTGTATATTAGCATAATTACACCAGCACGGTCAGACTTCACTCTTCTTTTATTGATTAAGAAAAAAATTAGCCTGCAGTAAAGATTTATTTCTGGTGCAATCATGACTAATGATCTGATTAATTAATTCTTAGTAAGTTCTGTCTTCTTTCTCATACCACCAGGTACGACAATACTCACTGTAGTATACTCATTTTACAATGCCACCGTATGATAATACTCACAGTAGTATACATTTTACAATGCCACCGGTACGACAATACCACTGTAGTATACTCATTTTTACAATGCCACCAGGTACGACAATACTCACTGTAGATACTCATTTTACAATGCCACCAGGTACGACAATACTCACTGTAGTATACTCATTTTACAATGCCACCAGGTACGACAATACTCACAGTAGTATACTCATTTTACAATGCCACCAGGTACGACAATACTCACAGTAGTATACTCATTTTACAATGCCACCAGGTATGACAATACTCACAGTAGTATACTCATTTTACAATGCCACCAGGTATGACAATACTCACAGTAGTATACTCATTTTACAATGCCACCAGGTATGACAATACTCACAGTAGTATACTCATTTTACAATGCCACCAGGTATGACAATACTCACAGAAGTATACTCATTTTACAATGCCACAGGTATGACAATACTCACAGCAGTATACTCATTTTACAATGCCACCAGGTATGACAATACTCACAGTAGTATACTCATTTTACAATGCCACCAGGGTATGACAATACTCACAGTAGTATACTCATTTTACAATGCCACCAGGTATGACAATACTCACAGCAGTATACTCATTTTACAATGCCACTAGGTATGACAATACTCACAGTAGTATACTCATTTTACAATGCCACCAGGTATGACAATACTCACAGTAGTATACTCATTTTACAATGCCACCAGGTAGACAATACTCACAGTAGTATACTCATTTTACAATACCACCAGGTAGGACAATACTCACAGTAGTATACTCATTTTACAATGCCACCAGGTATGACAATACTCACAGTTAGTATACTCATTTTACAATTCCACCAGGTATGACAATACTCACAGTAGTATACTCATTTTACAATTGCCACCAGTATGACAATACTCACAGTAGTATACTCATTTTACAATGCCACCAGGTATGACAATACTCACAGTAGTATACTCATTTTACAATACCACCAGGTATGACAATACTCACAGTAGTATACTCATTTTACAATGCCACCAGGTATGACAATACTCACAGTAGTATACTCATTTTACAATGCCACCACGTACGACAATACTCACAGTAGTATACTCATTTTACAATGCCACCAGGTACGACAATACTCACAGTAGTATACTCATTTTACAGTGCCACCAGGTATGACAATACTCACAGTAGTATACTCATTTTACAATGCCACCAGGTACGACAATACTCGCAGTAGCATACTCATTTTACAATGCCACCAGGTACGACAATATTCGCAGTAGTATACTCATTATACAATGCCACCAGGTACGACAATACTCGCAGTAGCATACTCATTTTACAATGCCACCAGGTACAACAATACTCACAGTAGTATACCCATTTTACAATGCCACTAAGTACGACAATACTCACAGTAGTATACTCATTTTACAATGCCACCAGGTACAACAATACTCACAGTAGTATACTCATTTTACAATACCACTAGGTACGACAATACTCACAGTAGTATACTCATTTTACAATGCCACTAGGTATGACAATACTCACAGTAGTATACTCATTTTACAATGCCACCAGGTATGACAATACTCACAGTAGTATACTCATTTTACAATGCCACAGGTACGACAATACTCACAGTAGTATACTCATTTTACAATGCCACCAGGTACAACAATACTCACAGTAGTATACATTTTACAATGCCACAGGTATGACAATACTCACAGTAGTATACTCATTTTACAATGCCACCAGGTATGACAATACTCACAGTAGTATACTCATTTACAATGCCACTAGGTATGACAATACTCACAGTAGTATACTCATTTTACAATGCCACTAGGTACAACAATACTCGCAGTGGTATGCTCATTTTACAACAATTTGATTTTTAACTACATGTATTACCAATACCACCAGGTTTGGCATATTCTGATTTTAGAACAGACCAATTTAACTAGGTCTAATGCCAAACTTGAAAAAAATTACTTTAAAATAGATATTGTTAGTTTTTAGCACTGCTGTAAAAATATACAGAAACAAATACCTTATATACAATTGTTTAGTAGGTAAATGGGGCTGTAATCTGTAAACATATATTTTTTACCACTCAGCCACCAAACCCTTAAGTACAGTTACAGTGACAATTTAAAATTCTATCACAGGTCTGAATCCTCATTTTGTACCAGACATACCGGTATATGGTTTGGATAAGTACCAGAACTTTTGGCATAAATTCACAGTTTGATTCAAATTCCATGTGAAAAGTACTCTATCAACTAATTAAACACATTTCTGTTTAGAAAAAAAACAACAATGAAATGCAAAAATTCTTAAGAAACCAATTCCCCAGCCAATTTCCCACAAATAAGTGACCGTTTGACCATACGAATATCTACTGGTGACAACAACTTCATGATATCTACCGGTATATATGTATACTGTAAATCAGGAAATCCTTGCATTCATTTTTTTCACATGAAATTACAAGAGGGAAAAGAAATGTAAATAAAACTTTTTGCAATTATATTATTTTTATTTTGATATAATTCACTTGCAGTGGCACTGACCATTATTTGACAACATTAAAAAATATATATGAATATTCTGAAATAATGATTATCGTGAAAATTAATTGACAAATAAATTTCCCGATTTACAGTTTTGTAACATCCAACTAACCAATAGTAACTTTTTCTATTGTAAGGACAACGTTTTGGTCATTTTTGGAAATAAATTTCCCGATTTACAGTTTTGTAACATCCAACTAACCAATAGTAACTTTTTCTATTGTAAGGACAACGTTTTGGTCATTGTGTTTGGTTCCAATCCACTTAGAAAAAATTCCTTTTTGTCTATATAACAAGCTAGCTGAAATATTTTAATCATAATTTTCAATATGAAGAGTAGTATGTAATTAGATCTGTGCTAGATATTAAGGTAAATTGTCTTGATTATGTACTACCTGTATATATAATATATAAACCTCTATGTACGACTAAGATACTGAGTACACCTAAATCTACCTGTAGCATGTGATCTACATTTTAAAATATCAAAAAATAAATTACTGGACCTGCCATTGATGCCAAGATATTCAAAGACGAATTTAAAAGCATAAAAATACTAAACATCAATATTTAAATTTTTAAAGAAAAAAAAAGTCATTTAACTTACCTGGGTTTTGAAGGGAAGGCACAGTCGTCATGGAAACAGGTACTTCCATGTTAACCCAGCTCATCCCCCGACAACCAATATGATGTGATGTTGACTGTCTACATCTTCATCTAAAACAATACAAAAAGCTATCATAAGTTTTATGATTTGGAACAATAAACCACAGAATCCAATACACACAATACTCCCAACAGACTTACAAACAAAATTGAAAATCTCCTAATGTATCCATTAATCTGTGTACTAAGACTGTAAGCCTATATAACAGAGAATCGACACAATCAAAATATTGAACTACTAGCTGTAAATTTTACAAATGAATATGACAAGAAAACATCATAAAATCCTCCTCACTGAAATAGATTTTTATTTTGTTGTTCATCCCTTCCTTGTCAATATCTCCATCTAAAATGAAATAGTCTGGTGTATGAAGGTATATGTATTTATCTAAGGCTACACAATAGTAATTGATTGTTTATCAGACCACTTCAAATGCTTTACAGTCTGGATATAAAGTGATGAAAAAATCCAGGCCAAACAACATTGAACAACCATCTACTCTGGAGGTAGTGGTATTTAAAACATGTTTTTTAACTTTATTATGACAGGTATAAAGGTATATATTACACAATATAATCAATTATGACATATATATTTATGATGGGTATCACAGATACATTCTACAGTATGTAAACTATTTATTGTTTATTCAAACTTCAACAAAGGTGTCCATCTATTAAATATCTAAAAACCTTATGTAATTCAATTGGCCTGTCTAAGAATTTGCCTATTTATCCATTTGTTGTTCAGTGATTGCCTTGTCTGTCTGTCTGTTTGTTTGTCTGTATCTGTGTCTGACCTGTCCGTCTATTTTTTTTTCAGTGATTGGTCTGTCTGTCTGTGATTGCCCTGTCTGTCACACTCAAATTTTTAAAAACCCAATCTTTTTTACCTGTAGCATTTAACTGGTTTAATCATTCAATACTCTGTCCTTTAACTACCAAGAGCCAGGTGAGAAGCAGTATCAATGTTAAAGTGTCATAGATATATGACCCAGCTGGAGTTTGAACCCACAACCTACCACTCTAAAAGCAGCTGTTCTACCACTGTTGAAGTGTTTATATCTTAATGGATGTGTTCTTTATACAGAGGTGTCACTAGGGCAGGTTTAACTTTATATATATATAATTGCACTCTTAATGTCATTAACCATAAAACATCACTATTCTTTGACTGACAAACAAAAACAGTTCCTAGTTTATATTTAAGCGCAGTATGATGCCAAATCATGATGTTTTCAGATTGTGTGACTTCCATCCAGAATTAATAAATTCCATTAAACTGATCAGGAGGACATGGCTATACAGACTACAGGGAATTATGGCTGCGTTAAGAGATTATGTCTCTCTAGAAAAGTGAACATGACAAGATTATTTTATTTCATGTAAACAAAGCTACCATTATTATCTTGTCAACATTATACAGTAGATATACACATTCTGCTTGCCTCTGCCAAGAAAATCTGATTTAAATCCAGCCACTAAAGTCATACCTTTTTAAACTGAACTCTGTGAGTACTGTTAACCACATCATCATTCTGTAGTATGTCATGGTAACTTTTTAACTAACTAGTGAGTAAGTTCTCCTGAGTAGTGGCCAAAAAACGTTTACTAGTTTGACTAAGGAAATAAATTAAACATAAGGTCACTTCCTAATAAAATGATGCCTCTAGGAAAAATTGTAATTTTTGTAAAATGTATTGTCTCTGAAAACAAGGTTAAAAGCAATAATGAATATGGTTTAGTCAGAATAACAGGAGTGGCATCTTGTGTTTTACAACATTGTTGTAATTTTGTTACATGATTGGAGTAAAGTAATGAAGTGATATGCTCCAGGTCAAGATTCTTTCACTTATATTGAGGCAGTCTGTTCTGATATTGGTGGAGAAATCCAGTGTACTTAGAGATAACTACCAACCTTTCTTTCGCAAGTGAAATGACAACATTCTCACACTAGGATCTTCCTCAGCAGAATTTGAACCTAGGCAGTGAGAGTCTCTAGATCATTTGGACCCACAGAATATATAGCAATTAATATTAAACAAGTTGTTTACTTTGTAAAGTCAAGGTTAAAATATGAAAACTTAATCAGACAATCATTAACAGTGTAAACAGATGCTATTCAGATCTATTCAAAGGGAGATAACTCATCTTTAAGTTAAAGAACATATTCAATAATATATATAATAATAATAAAGGTTCAACGCACAGTGATTTTAATATTTATCAAGAAAAGATATTTGAAAGGATAATGATAGTTTTATATTTCCCTTACCACACTGACATGTTATGGGTTTGATCTAGCAATGACATGTTTTGAGCTTGACCCAGCAATGACGGATTCCGATGTTTTTATTGCTATCTATCTCACTTACTGTAAATATTTGAAATAAAACACATACAGTGATGTTTTAATTCATGTAGCTCTCAAAATCTATAAGATTTTAATTTATGACTTTTACTTATAGTGTATAGTTAAAATATTATACTGTTATTATACAGGTATAAAGTGTTTTTCCCTAAAACCATAACCCCAATTTAAAAATGATTAAAACATATTGTTGGAATTTGCCAAATTAATTTGTATAAAATAATATCTCCAAAATATTAATTGTCACTTCAATGACTGTCATATCAACCGCAATTGACAGAAAATCTCCATACAACCATCGTAATATACATAAAGGTCCCTTAAATATTGTTTTTGTCACTTTTGTGAAATGTAAAAAAAAAAATAATAATAAAAAAAAAAATTAAAAAAAAAAAAATAAATATATATATATATATATATATATATATATATGTATATATATATATATATATATATATATATATTGAGCACACATGGCCCCACCATTCATACAAGCATAACTAAGTTGATCCTATTATCTTAATTTGAAAGGTTATAAAGTTAAAAGTGTTAACTGTCATTACATGTATCATTTATAGATAATTATTCCACTTCATCAAAAGACAAATTAAGCATTAAGCCTGTCTGTTGTAATCTGTAAAACACTTACCCCCACTTCATTAGACAAATTCCGTAAATTTGGTATAAGTGATGTCAGTCTTCAGGACAAACTAATATCTAGTGGAATTACACTTAGTATAAATCACCAGCTCCAATAACTGACAGGACTCAGAGGCAGTAAAATGTCATAAATAAGATGTTTAAAGTTGTCTGAAGATAAAGACCTATCAACTCTTGTCATTAAAGATAAACAAACTACATCTAATAAAATGTTTATGCTTTTATTTTCTATATTACTATCAACAATATACAGTGAAATCTTGTTAATGTTTACTTAATATCACCTAGTTTTTATTTTTTCTATGTTCCCACGATTTATTCTCACACCCAAAATCAAACAAATGATGCTGCACTGTACCAAATATTGTCATGTCAAAATAAAACAAGAGCACTAACAAGCAGTAATTACATACACCCATCACTTTTAAACAGTAAGACTACAGTGAACAAGAGGCCCATGGGCCTTATACGCTCACCTGATAACTAATGGCTATCTGATAGATTTAAAGTAAATGTAAATACTAAACCCCAATGACTTTTTTCTTTACATCAAAATGATCATTGTATCAATACCTACAACATTCTAATATACATGCCTATGCAAAAAGTTTATAGTTTTCAAGATAATTAACCATTTCGGTACTGTTTCGCATCTGTGACCTTGACCTTTGAACCCATGACCTTTTTCTATACATCAAAATGATCGTTGTATCAATACCTACAACATTCTAATATACATGCCTATACAAAAAGTTTATAGTTTTCAAGATAATTAACCATTTCGGTACTGTTTCGCATCTGTGACCTTGACCTTTGAACCCATGACCTTTTTCTTTTTTGACCTATGATCGTTGTATCAATATCTACAACATTCTAATATAAATGCCTATACAAAAAGTTTATAGTTTTCAAGATAATTAACCATTTCTGTATTGTTTCGCATCTGTGACCTTGACCTTTACACCCATGACCTTTTTCTATACATCAAAATGATCGTTGTATCAACACCTACAACATTCTAATATATATGCCTATACAAAAAGTTTATAGTTTTCAAGATAATTAACCATTTCAGTATTGATTTGCATCTGTGACCTTGACATTTAAACCCATGACCTTTTTCTATACATCAAAATGATCGTAGTATCAATACCTACAACATTCTAATATACATGCCTATACAAAAAGTTTATAGTTTTCGAGATAATTAACCATTTCTGTATTGTTTCGCATCTGTGACCTTGACCTTTACACCAATGACTTTTTTCTATACATCAAAATGATCGTTGTATCAATAGCTACAACATTCTAATATACATGCCTATACAAAAAGTTTATAGTTTTCGAAATAATTAACCATTTCGGTGTTGTTTCGCATCTGTGACCTTGACCTTTGAACCCATGACCTTTTTCTATACATCAAAATGATTGTTGTATCAATGCCTACAACATTCTAATATACATGCCTATACAAAAAGTTTATAGTTTTCGAGATAATTAACCATTTCGGTGTTGTTTCGCATCTCTGACCTTGACCTTTGAACCCATGACCTTTTTCTATACATCAAAATGATTGTTGTATGAAAACCTACAACATTCTAATATAAATGCCTATACAAAAAGTTTATAGTTTTCAAGATAATTCACCATTTCTGTACTGTTTCGCATCTGTGACCTTGACCTTTGAACCCATGACCTTTTTCTATACATCAAAATGATTGTTGTATCAATATCTACAACATTCTAATATAAATGCCTATACAAAAAGTTAATAGTTTTCAAGATAATTTACCATTTCAGTATTGATTCGCATCAGTGACCTTGACCTTTGAACCCATGACCTTTTTCTATACATCAAAATGATCGTCGTATCAATACCTACAACATTCTAATATAAATGCCTATACAAAAAGTTTATAGTTTTCGAGATAATTAATCATTTCAGTATTGTTTCGCATCTGTGACCTTGACCTTTGAACCCATGACCTTTTTCTATACATCAAAATGATCGTTGTATCAATACCTACAACATTCTTATATACATGACTATACAAAAAGTTTATAGTTTTCGAGATAATAATTATAATCAGAGGTAAAAAAAATTAGGTCACGACCTTCACAATTGACCTTGACCTAGTTTTGAAGATACTAACAAGAAGATGTCAAAACTGAAAACCCCATGTCATTATCTGGTCAAGTAGTCAAGTTATAACAATTTGAAGCGATTTTACGATTTTTTCAAAATTAAACGCAAAAACGCGTAACCCATTTTTCGACCGAATTTCACAAAATGAACAAACTATAGGCTTAAGACCCTAGAGAAGCCAAATATCACAACAGATTTTTTCTCCAAACAATACTTTCGGAGAAGAAGATTTTTTAAGATTTTTGCACCCCTAGGTCACCTTGACCTAGTTATGGTAGCCATGGCAACGCCATGAACAAATCTGAATTGCACCGACCCAGACATGCTTCTGACCAAGTCTCGTTGAAATTTGCCAAGTACTTTCAGAGGAGAAGTCGAAAATGTGTGTTAACGACGCACGCACGCACACACGCACGCACGCACGCACATACACACGCTGCACCATACCATAAGCTCACATGACCTTTGGTCAGGTGAGCTAAAAAGGGGCATAAATCCTATCAAATATTTGAGCAGCTTTTTAAGTGAATTGGACAGAAATAATTTTCGAAAACTAAATTTTTAGTTCAGTTTTTAATATAAATTTTAAAGACATGTAATTTGAATTTTTTTTCCATCTCTAAGGAAACATAAAACAAAGATGTATTTTATTCTATTTAAAGTATAATTTTGTGAATGTATTACGTTCGATTCCTAAAAGATAATAACAGAAATTATTATATATAAATACATATAAACTCCGGGAATCAGGAATTCACAAAGGAGAAGTTAAATAAGCAGAGAAGTTTTATAAAAATCAAATGGAAAGAAAAAAGTAATAGCAGACACAATAATACAAAACTTCAGTAACCATCGGCTAGGGAGTTGAGTCAATGATAAATAGTTAACAAGAATAAAGTTATTATCTGCTCTGACTTAAAATGAAGAGTTTTTACGATGTACAATTTACATCTCTGATCATGTCTTATTTACACGTACATCTGGTAAGCACCTGCATTTAACAATCTGTAAAGATCAATTTACCCAGAACTCTCATTCAACTTCCTAAAACCATTTTTCTATATAAATGAATATCAAACTAATTACCTACATTTTTTGTTAGTTTTTAGTTTATATCTACAGTTAATTAATACCATTACAAACTGTATATAATAAATTTTGTGCTTTACTTATACATGTACTAGATGTTACTAATTAATGTCTAAATATCAAAATCCAAAGCATGATGTACCTGAGAAAGCAGCAAATGCAACCAAGATAGCTTGTCATATTGGATGCAGCATTTTATGCATGTTGTCTATAATCTTAACATTGGATGTTGACGTTAACACAGAGGGTATAGCAATAGCTCTTTTGCAGAAGAGTTAAAATAACAAAATCCACAGTTTTGACGAAGCTTACTAAATGACAACAAATACTATGATATAGCTCACAGTATGGATGCTGTTGCCCATAAACTACACACACACATCTATATACTGCTCAGACCACATGTGGGAAAGTGTATTTTCCTTGTCATTGGCCTTTACTGGTTCACCTGGTATTAGTATAATGGACTGGGGGAGTGGTACGCTTGTCTGTGGCGGTAACTCAGTGAGCTAGCACCTTAAAGTCACCCTGAGTGTGTGCTAGTACAAGGCAGACCATACAACAAACTCGCATTTCACATGCATACATGGAAATTTTTCATCGATAATCCATAGAGATTAATAAAATAGTTCTCGTCACAAATAGCTGAAAAATTGCTGATGCGGCGTTAAGCAACATTTAACCAAAGAAATAACATCTATATACCATCCTTATCAATGGAATAATTTACTGGTTAATTGAGCTTTCACATGCATCTTAATTCTTATTATGAACCAAATTGAACAGAACTTGGACAATAAACACAAGAACCTAATATTGTCAGAATGTGCAATTCAGCAAACTAAAGTTATGAGTATTACACGTTTGTATGTTATCATGTGTGACAAGTTGTCTGGTATAAAACCATTATATCCTGAAAACTCAAAACCTATAACAATAAATATCTATCCCAGATCAGAACATTCTAATACATTCTACATGGTAATGGAATCATAAAGAAAAGTCAATAAAAAATAACCATGGTTACTTGTCAAATTAATAGTCAATATTCTACACCAGTGTTTTTCAGTACAATATCCATTGTTATCCCAAAGGGAATAGCCTCTATTACAACAAACTTATAGGAACATTTACACAGCCGAAGCCAAAGGTCTTAACTGATATATATGTCTGGGAAAAATTCATTTACCAAACTATAATATATAGAGCCATATATTTTTTGCATCAATTTATTGAATAAATGTCCCAGAAGTGACCACCTTAATAAAAATATATGTTAGTATTACAACAATGCTTCCTACTTTTTTGGAGATTTAAATAACCCTGTGTTTATGTGGGTCTTATCTATGTACTGATTATAATTACTGTCAGACCAATTTGGCGCAAGCAAGCGACAGAGACTGATCACTGAGCAAGACCCAATCCTGTAGGGATATTTTTGTAAATGTTGACAGAACTAAAATAAACCTAGCTGTTATGGTGTCTATTGATCCCACTGCTGATAGCCAAGCTTAATCAAAGCTTACAGCTCAAATTGAAATAGGCAGCACAATAGGTGATAATTACAATTTTAAATCAATGTGCTGATCAAAGTAAATGGAACAATGACGATTGACGACAGAGGGAATTCAAATATTGAGATCAGATTGATATGAAGTAATATGAAGCTGAATACTAGACTTACATTCAGTAGAGAGCGAGTGTGTGTGTGAGCAGAATTTAAACAATCTGATTCTTGTAATAAAATACAGAAAATCATTAAATAATTTGGAGAATACAATAAACCTTCCATTCATCAAGATTCAGCATCATATGTCCTGCTGCTGAATTTTGACATAATACAATCTTGTGAGACTCATAAAAGAGTATAAATAGAAGAAAGGTTTTAATTTTGGGTCTTTGAAAAAGGACTTTACAGCCGAAATTCGAAGGCATTCCCAGTGCAGAAATGAAGCATTTTCCCCCAAAATATCCCAGTCTCAAAGTTTCAGTAATTAAATTGTGTTCATTTCCTTCTCACAGCTTATTATCAGCAACTAATGTCATGCTTACAGAGGTGCTTTACCTTTATCTTTAACCTGAAGTATTACTGTCAAGTGCATAAGTGATCTTTATTAGCAAGGTTCAGTTAGGTCTTTGGTCTTTGACAACAGCACCAATCAGCTGATTCTGATATTTCAGTAGCTATGTCTCACATGTCTCAATAATTTTCCCAATTGAGTACATTTGAAAATTTCAAAATTTATAACTTGGGGTCCAAATGTTTTTTTCATGAACATGCTAAAACTGTATAAGTCAAAAGCTAATAGGTGTGACAGAAAAGTTACAAGTGCCTTGTGACAGAAAAGTTAAAAGTGTCATTCTGTTGTACTTACCTGCCTTAATCTGGCACCCTGTGACAGAGAGCATTATAACAACTAAACAAGGTCTGAATACAGTGTCTAAAATTTGGCAAAAATTTGTTAGGTAGTGCCAATCTTAAAGTTTGAATGCTGTCAACAAGAACATACGGTAAAACCTTGTTTTTAATGCCACTCAATAACTTTACCACCTTTACACTTATTGCCAAAATATTATTTTTTCTTCTTCAATTTATCACCAAATCCCCTTAAAAAGGAATAATTGTTGGCAATGAATTGAGGCTTAACTGTATATGAGAATTTACTAAATATTAAAGGACCAACAAAGAGTTACAGGCTCAAAACTGTGTACTGGCCTTAATATCAAACCCTGCTTGAATACATGCATATAAAATAATTAAATAATTTATTTACCTCGACTATATTTCCAGACAAAATAAGTCAGTAGGTCAAAATTTTCCAAGTGTTTAGAGTTTTTCTTTCAGAGAGCTGCTTCATCCATCCTAGGACTACAGACCAGTTTGTGTACATTCGGTTAAATGTGTGAAATCAAATATGCATTTTAAATCTAGAGTTTACAATAATCACTATAGTATATCATTGTGTGAGTAAAGATTTAAATAAGTTTTATTACAAGTGATTATTTAACATTGGGTGTGGTTATTTGAACAGACTTCAATACTCTGCTTCTTCAAAGTATCATATCAAACAAGATAACCAGTAAGAAGAGTAGGGCATGTTTGATATGTGATTCACAAAAAACACACCTAGCACATGCGTACGCTAAACAATATATCTGCAACCTCCATCGGAAAAAAAAGTGGTGCATT
The DNA here is from genome assembly GCA_021292105.1 of Anadara kagoshimensis. Taxonomy (NCBI): domain Eukaryota; kingdom Metazoa; phylum Mollusca; class Bivalvia; order Arcoida; family Arcidae; genus Anadara; species Anadara kagoshimensis. Next base: position 49,778,176 of record CM037870.1, read on the forward strand.
TAAAGAACTTTAGCCCTACAATGTTCAAGCTTATAATGCTTGACAATGAGACATACCCGGTACACAAATGCTGTGTCTCACACTACTGCCATGTCTCAAACTTGTCAGGCAAGGCAAACAGGGTCTTAGGTTAATGTACAATGCCATTCTACCTTCCATTTGACCAATATACATGTATATGTATACATAAAAACATATTTGACCCACATCAATGAATTGACATAAGGACCACCTGACCTTAACACTTGTCAATGTAAATAAACCCCCACAATGATTTACTTACTAGTACTGGTATACTGGTATATTTTTTCTATAGATTACAGTACTACTCAATTTTTCTGTATTCTTGTTTACTGGTTTTCTTTTTTTTTTTTTAACCCTGAAAATCATACATTTTAAGTTATGATTTATAAACTATCATGGAGCAGACAGATAGAGAGATGGATAAACAGATGGGCACACCCACAAAAGAACGGAAGGCATCACATAAAACTGTATATAGCTTTATTTCGCTGTGTTAAATTTCCTGTTTGAGGATGCCCAGTGTATTCGCCATGTCAAATTTTCGCAGTCTGACATCTGATTAAAGGGAAGGAAGTGGTTGAGAACCTCAGAAACTCACTGAATTCCTCAAAATGCTGTACTTTCGCAACGGTTTTACTTTCACTGAAATATGCTAAACTGCAGATATAGCGAAAATAAAACTACAGCATATTATAAGCAATATACAGTAACTCACCACTATCTGTGGTGGGGTATAAAACACCTGCCTTTTTGTTTGATTTTTTTAGTCTCATTTCCAAAAGAGAATGTTCCATTTTGTCCCTACATCAACTGTGTGCTTGAAACATGTTCTTGCAAAGGAATAGGTGTGATAAGATGCCTCTGATCCTACAAACATTTACATTTTTGACTTTTTATTTACCAATGCCTCGAACCATATAATAAACTTTTTCAGTTGTTTATACCCCCAACACACTTAGTGTGAGGGGGATGGGGGGGGCAATTAAAGGAAGTACCATGTCTGTTCATCCATCTGTCTGTCTATCATGTCTGCTTCATCTATGGTGGATTTTTTATCAAACTTTGAAAAATGTATACCAGCATGAGATGATGTGTTGTATAAAACATTTAGGTGTGTACAGGTCACAGGTCAATGTCACAAGGTCAAATCTTTATTTGGGTGGGTAATATTTGTCTCTCAAGAGACAGTTCTAGTCAAAACTGTAGTACCAGTATCTGAATCTTGGAATACATATTCTTCTATCTCTAATTCTCTATCTATATCAATGAAATTTGAAGATACATTCATCTCTACCATAAATCAAGGTCATGTAACCTACTGACCTGAAAATGCATTCAAGAATTTCAGATTAACATGTTATTAAAATACCCAAAACAGGGAGGATGTTAAGCCAGGAGCTCTAGAAATGCTTAAAGATAAACTTTTTGTTAACTCAACACTGATATAATATATACATCTATAACAAAAATATTAATTTTCTGGTGTGTCAGAAACATATACCTACTTATTTTCATTTCTTTTCTTCATGTTCAGAGTTGTCAGAAGAGTTTTCCTCAATGCCATGACAATGGCAATGTGCTTAGATGCATACAAATATATATCTAGAGCCTCCAGATATTCTTCCCATGGTAGGCCCCCATTATATAGTCTTAACATGCATACTTATGATGGACAATCAACACCAGTGTGTGTAAAAAGATATGTAATTATTTCTACACGACTTTAGTTTTCTAATGATTATCACACTCACATCTACAAAGACATAGGTATGTCTGGCAACAAGCTGTATAACTACAAGTCAGCTATCCTCAACTCTACATGTACAATGTCCAAGTTAATATAGGAATTCTGGATGCTACATATATCTCTGGTATATATTTACATGTATATGAAATTCATCACTATCATTACTTATTAATAAATCTTGAATTTGAAGGAAAATGCAGTGCTCATTCTAGAAAGGGCCATGGGACCAATGATCCATTATTTCACCAAATGGCCCCATTGTTAAGGTATTAGTGCCCCATATTTAACATAACATAAACACAAAAATATTGATTAAATGCTGTTTTAGATGACAGTTTTTGAAAATGCCCCTATAACAAATCCTAGATTAAACACTTGAAATGTAGTCAAATTGCCTATGCATAGGAGTCATTTTTTTAAACTAAAGTGGTGTGTATTCAGCACCATCTGGCACTAGGAAAATATGCTATTTTATTTTATGTAATTTTTATTTTAGCTTAGCATTCTGGTTTAACAAATTAAAATCAAAGATAAAAAGTTTTATACTTAGCAAGATACATAGAATGGAAATGAGAACCAGTTCTTTTTCCTGACATGCCTCACATACATGGGGCTTACCTAAAAGGCATTAAGTGTTCTTGAAATGATAGATAATAACTCATGCTTTTGTCTAACAAAATTTTAATTTTTAATGTGTTCAAACACCCAAAATTCTAAAACTCAAAGTACCAATACACTTTCGGATTTCACAGTACATAAGCCATGCTTTGGTATTGCCTAGTAAGAATTATGAATAGAGTGGAATGGAGTAATGGTGCTTTATCCTCAGTCAAGATTTATCATTTATATTGAGGCAGTCAGCTCTTGAATGGTGTCGAAAACCGGAGTGCTTGGAGAAAATCACTGCCTTTTGGCATGCAACTTGACAAACCTAGTGATTCAAATCTAAGGGTTGAGAAACAATGTGATCAGTAAGAACTCCATCAAGACATCTGAAGCCTGGTGTAATACTTATAATTATAAATTAGTAGAGTTTAAGTACATGTGACATAAACGTAATATAGAGTAAGGAAAAGGTTTACTGCACTACAGAACAAGTTTGGAGTGTTTGTGAGTGATAAGTCTGACTGATTCCCTGTAACTTGTAATGATATTTCACTTGTATATTTACTCTGTGCTACTATAGATGTCTGCAGGTTAATTAGTCCAAATATATATAACATGTTTTGTTTACAATATTCATGCAGTACAAGTGTACTGGAAATATATCCAGTATATGTATACTATAGATGCAAGGGATCTCGTTGGGTCATTTTTGGGGCTGATATTCTGCCCCATTCACAATTCAAAATCTTATGGGGTTTTTTTTCACAAACATTTTGCCAATTTTCACAATTTGAAAATTTCAGCTTTAAAACCAGTGTATTTGAAATTTTCTTTTTCATAATTTTGGCCATTGTGATGCTTATTTTCACAAAATTTGCAATGCCCCTGCCCCATTCACATAAGGGTGTTAGAAAGCCATTGATGCATCCACCATTATGTATACTGTGGGGCTTATCACTGCAAAGTATTCTTTATATTTATCTATTGTAATATCAATATGTTGATACTGGGGTATGTTGAGTACATGTATACAGTTTGTTTACATTATTGATGTATCCAGTGTATACTGTGGATGTTTTTAAGACAAAAGAATGACTTTGTTATTGATGGTATCAATCAGTACAGGTGTACTGAGGTTTATTTAGTACATGAACACTGGAATTATCCAGTCCATGTTTACTGTGTATGTATCCACTCCATGTACACCAGATGTATCTAGGTTGTCAAGACAACTTGTATCCATACCAAGACAACTCGTACATATGCATTTTCTTCATCAAGACAACTCATACCCAGCCAGAGACAACTCTTACCCAAGAAAACAAATGAAGGAAATTAACAGATTTTTAAAATCTTAAACTTATATATTTTTTTATTAAAATTAATTTTATTTTAATTGGTTCAAACTTTTAAGGTATTGCTAGAAAGCATTTTTTATTAAAATATCTCATATTTTATTAGATATTTAACCTCTCAATAACAAAAGTGGACAATAATTTTCATAAAATTGTTTTCTTGGGTACAAGTTGTCTTTGGGTACAAGATGTCTTGGTTACAAGTTGTCTTGGCATGGGTACAATTTGTCCAGAAACCATATCTAGTACAAAGATATATCCAGCACATATACTCTAGATCATGTAATATACATGAACTTGCTAGAGTAAGTTGGAGACAGTATTTGATCACACATTGTATCGACATCAGAAACACCACCAAGGCAAAGAAACTGAGCAGCATTCTACAAATAAGCAGAATCAAGCTACAGTGATACAGACAGACCTAAATGTAGGCTATGACTTTTGTACTCTGTTAATATGATAAATTAAACAAGTTATAGTGACTCAGAGTGTGGGTTCTTACTTACAGTCAGACTGATATAAAAACTTTTATCATCTAAACTAATTTACAAATTCAAGACATACCATCAGATCTTTTTTACGATTTCATGTAAAAAATACAAAGTACTGCATTTGTAAAACATGGGGAAAAACAGCCTACTTTCTCTTTATCTACTTACATAAAATGATAACACTATTACCTAGGTATATTTTTTGTACCAATCAATCACTTTACAATGTTTTCATTAACTTTGATCAGAGCCTGATAAACACCTAAATGTCAGTCTTACATCAGTGTGGTATTTTATACATGTGTGGTATATTTATTACATCATAAATCCCATAGCTACATCAAGTCAACAACCTAATCATCTGATCGCTTTCTTTTCTCTTTTCTTAATGGATTTACATTCAGTCAATGAACATTACCATATTACTAACCATTTTCATACAGACCAGTAAAAAGCTCTTATCTATTATGAAGTTATAATAATCCTAAAATTATAAGCTGTCAGATCTAAAAAAGGAGCATTGCTCACAAGAACATACATGTACATTACCCATTAAAAATCCAGAGAAAATCACAGACCTTGGCAAGCGAACTGACAAACTTTCTCACATTAAGACCTACCCAAGATAGAGATACTGTTTTTTCCTATGACATGTCATGTAATATAGAAATATTCCATTGAAGATACTCTATGGGTCGAGTGTGCACTGGTGGCATCATAATCAAAAGACAATTGCATGGCCTCATCATGTGGGGGACATGACATAATTTTGCCGCAAGAGCACACCTAAGTCTTCAAAATTTAGAAATTTTGAGTGTGTTTCAAATGTTCATTCTGGGAGTTTAGAATAAATAACTTTGTTTTGTGGTTTATACATGTTGTATAAACCAAAATCAGGTATATTCTTTCTGATGGTGATATTTATTTTGAAGAAGAATGTTGAATAACAAAGTTAATTTTTTCCATTATGGCTTTGATGAATATGTAAATCGAATTTGAAGCCAAATATTGGCATTAAAATGGGACAAAAACAATCCATTATGACTATCTGTGGCATTAAAATGGGACAAAAACAATCCATTATGACTATCTGTGTAGGATAGAGAAATCTCACCCTCAGGGTTGAACATTTCAGACAGTCACAGAGACGAGGCTTGCCGGGTGAGATTTCCCTATCGTACATGGATACTCATAATGGATTCTTATAATCTGTAAGCTTTAAACTACTTGGTCACTCAACCCCCACACCCAACAACTACAATCAAATAACACTAGACAAAAAGCTATTGTCCACAAGCTCTGTCACTCACAGTAAGAAACATTTGGTATATATGACACAAGGTCAGTTACTCACTGTGACTGGGGATAGCGCAAGCTCTGTTGCTTCTAAGTGCTTATTAACCAATTTTTTAACTTCCATGCATTTTAAACCCAAAGCTAACCCAGACTGATACAAATAGCTGAACTTTTATTGCTTGATGATGATGAATGGTACAAGTAAATCATGAATATAAAAATAAGTTCACAAAAACCTTACCATTTTGATGTTGATAATAAAGTCTTTGATCCTAAAATTCTATCTCCCTCCAATCTCCAAATGTTACAACTGAATTTACATTCTATATAAACTGTACTACACAATTAAACATGCCATCACTCAGTTCTGTTGATGGTAGTGATATAAAGTCCTTCTTCTGATTTCATGTCAATACAATTTATCATTTTTCTAGAAAAAAAATTTTTGAAATAAGAAAACCAAATAATCAATGTTGTTTAATGGTAATACAATTAATCATTTTTCTGAAAAAAAAATTTGTAAAAATCGATGTTAATACCAGTGTAGACAGAACACAATTATAGATAAAGATAAAGTTTTCTTGTCAACAACATTTTACAATCAATAAACACACACAGATTTTAAAATTAATTAAAACCAGTAGTACTGTGTGCTATCTCAACATGAATATTATAAAGCCTAGATAGTAACATATTCTCACTGATGGTATATTTCACCATGAATGCTAACCTTAATTACAACAACATGATTATATTGTTTAATGTAAAAATACAATACCGTTGCCAGTAAAATGCGTAGATTTTAAACAGAAAAATACAATACCATTGCCAGTAAAATGGAAGTAAAATGCGTAGATTTAAAATGGAAAAATACAATACCGTTGCCAGTAAAATGCGTAGATTTAAAATGAACTATTGGTTACTGGTTGGGTAAAAACAAGTAAAACCTCATTTACATTATAATGCCCTCTCCACTTTATTACTTTGTCATAATGTTCAATATCAAGTATCATCACAGATTTAAATGACAAATTCCATCTTTTTCTAAGGTATCAGTGGCAGAGTTGGCTAAAGCGCTTAATTTGAAATCACAGTGCCTCCCACTGACTAAGTTTCCAATACTACTTTGACAGATCCTAGTGTGAGAAAGTTTTTCAGTTTGCTAACTAAAGGTTGGTGGTTTTCCAGGTACCGATACTCTGGTTTTTCTTTCAATCCAGAATTGACCATCTTTATCATTATTTCAAAGTAGAATGTTGAAGAACAAAGTTTGATTTTACAAACATGGCGATATCTATGTCAATCGTTTTTGAAGCCAAATATTGGTATTAAAATGGAAGATGCGTTTATCCATGTAGGATAGAGAAATCTCATCTTTTGGGTTGAACATTTCTGGACAGAGACTCTGCAAGCCTAGTCTCTGACTGCAATGTTAAACTCCTCGGGTGAGATTTCGCTATCATATGTACATGGGTACTCACAATGGATTCTTATATTTTCATTAAATACAGTGCTCAGTTATATAAGCTGTTGTTTTTCTCGTTTTATTGCATGTGTAAATTTTTTGCTTTTGGTTTCAGTTGCATTGGCTATTTCAAAGTATCGGTATATTTTTTTCCAGCTGCAACTTGCTATCTCTTATTTGAAGTAAAGATTGATTAACACTTTTATATTTACACATATATATATGTGTGTATATGTAGCAAATCAATCAGCTCTCTGTATTACAGGTAAGAAATCTGTTTGTAACATGTTCATTAAGTAAAGAAAGAAAACAAACATGAAATGATGTATTGGTAAAAGTGATGTAGTTATAGTGTAGATCTACCTGTACATATATACATGATTACAACTTCAGGTATAGGAAAACAACATTAAACTGTCTGCTTCACCTTTTATGAGGAATATTCATATAGGAGAACCAATCCATCCAATACATGGGGTAGTGTTAGGATTCGCAGTTAATTATAATACATATATTTATAAACATGCATGATCCTATAACTTAAATGTGCTCGTCCGTAATAAATATTGAAGTTAAAGATCAAGTAGACAGGTAAATGTTGTTGGCCTATATAAAGTTATGCCTTACGGTGAAGCTGTCTTAAATACTGTAACAGTGTTTCATGAAAGATCAGTTGAACATATTTTGAAGTACATGTACTGTTCTCCCCTCCAAAGAATCATAGGTTAGGGTTTCCATTTGACCCTCAGGATTATGTTTTTGACTCTTGAAATTTGAATTAGATGTTTGACTTTTAAAAAGCAGTTGTGTTAAAAAATATGATTTAACTTTTGAGATTTTGAAGAAAGATCAATTTGACCCCTGAAAGTCAAGGATCACAATGAGAGTCTGGTAAATGACTGTCATTTGTAAAATACTGATTGTTTGATCGTGAAAGAATAGTTATATATATACATGTATATATATAGATACATTAACTTACATTAAATTTAAAAAAATTGGCAACTTTTTTCTATTTAAAGATGTTTGAAGTTTAAAGTGACTTCAAAATAAAATTTAAATTCCTAAACATAAATATCTTAAAAATTAATTAAAATGATTAAGATTTCAATTCTACCATATTTAACTTAAAGAAAATCTTCATTAAAGAAGGATTGTGAAACTGGAGCCTGGTAATTAAACCTACTACCTTCCACTTAAAGAGTAAGCAATGAGAAGATCAAGGATTATAAGCCAAGGATTGACAGGATTAAGTTTACAGAGACTACCAGTAATGAATCAATAATCCACCTGATTGTCATCTGTTCCAGCGACCATGGAAATGTAATATTTGTCTGGTCTTGGTTGTTCAAACCCCTGAAAGCTTAACCAAATGGTAAGTGAACTTACAAAATGTTATAAAATTAAAAATATGTGTCAAGCTTTGACTTTAATCACTTCTTTTGACTATACTAATTTTATGCAATTAATTTTTTAACATAAATAGTCCCCAGTACAATCAGCCCTGGTCATTTTTTTCTAAATTGCACAATTGGAAACCCCTTCATAAGTGCATGCTTTTTAAAAAAGTGAATTAGGCAAGGTAGAAATGAGTTTAAAAAATGAAACAAAATTTAATAAATTAAAAATTTTCTTTAAACAGATGGTGGTCTGTTACTATGGAAACACTAAAAGAACTGACACTATAAACAGATAAACAAACCAAGACAGAATCTGATCTTCAGACCAGAAATATCTAACACAGAAAATTCCCTATGTATAAACTAAAGTTGTAATTGACAAAGGTGTAATAGATGGTTAATGAGTTACATTTCCAACATCTAGATCCAGACTAAGAACTGTAATAACAGGCCAGGAAGAGATGGTACTTGATTGATTTTGTATCTAAACAGTTAGGTGTTAATAACCACATTTTAAAGTCAGCGGGAATGTAGAACTTTAATGATGATCATCTGATAATAATTATCAGTAATCCTTATACCAGTTGTCTTAATGGTCAAAGGTAGCACAAACAATGAATATAAAAATTCTGAGAGAATGTGATGATCAATATCATGAATAGTGTGTATAGACCAAGCTCAAATCTGCTAATTATATGCATAGATTTTATCTAACTAACCCAAATATTTCACTAATAGGGATACGAGTATGCTTAGCAATTAAACACTTATGGTATACATAATCCAATGTTCATCCTAGAAGGGAGCATGGGGCCAATGATCCCTTATTTCTTAAGGTGTTAGTAAGCCATATGAATGCAAAAATATTGATGTTATGGTGTTAGATTATTTTTATTATTATTATAATTGAAAATGGCTTCCTCTAGAAAATCCTAGATTAAACACTACATGTATTAATCTGTTACACCCCTACTAACAGACATAAACAAAGTTGGAAGAAAGCAAAAGTAGACATTCCCAATGATGAAATACTGGTAACATAGAATGACACTAATTTTGATTTCAGCCCTAATCTTTTTACTTACCGGTATATCATCACAAAGACTATTCCTTCACTTGGAAATCCCAAAAAACTTTTATAACACATAAACAGCATCTACACACACAGAGGCTATGGTGGCCTAATGGATAAAATGTCAATCTACAAATCCAGGGTCTCTCACTGCTGTGAGCTCGAGTTCCGCTCAGACCATGTGGGAATGTGAATTTTCCTTGCTGTAGGCTTTTACTGGTTCACCTGGTATCAGTAAAATGTGACTGGGAGAGTGGCGTGCTTGTCTGCAGCATACTGACTCACTGAGCTAGCATCTTAAAGTCTCTCTGAGTGTTTGCTAGTACAAGGCAGACCATACAACACACTCATACTTCACATGCATACACAAATTTGTTCATAGATTAATCCATAGAGATTATAAAATAGTTCTCGTCGTGAATAGCTGAAAAATTACTGATGCTACGTAAAGCAACATTAAACCAACCAACCAATCTACACACACAGGTATATTAGAGAACTTCTCAAAATTTGAAAGAAAAATCCTTGGATTACAAAACTTACATCATCTTATCATACTTATGTCATTACATTACCTATTAACATATTAATAATTACACACAGTTCAGGTTTTCTTAATTGAAGATTAAACATGAATATTCATAATACATTAGCATCATTACACTTTATACATGTAGCATCACCGATCAGGATTCATTCTTAACATGTTAAATTTATACAATATAGCCACAAGCATTAATACTTGTTCAGAGCCAGCTTGTTAAGCTTCTGGCTACAGCTGCTTCTCCAGATATAGAATTAATACATTAACGTGATAAATGGTCGTGATGGAAACATTATTTTAATATCAATTTACTGTTTCCTGAAACAATAAATCAAAAACCTATCTTGCTTGATTCAGCTGCCTACAGGTATTATAATATTTATGTGTTTTGAATTTATCATTTTCACTTCTAAATGTGTTGAGAATGCTGTGTTGTAGTGATAAATACCACGTACAAAATGTTAATTATCATAATTAATGAGTGAGTGGACTTTTGTCCAAGTGATATCAGTGTTCCAGGGCCTTACATCCAGGTGAGCTCATGAAACATAATACAATGAAGAAGGTAACTTGGAGGTCTAACATCCAGAGGAGATCATGAATCCTCAATCCAAATCCTTATGTCCAGTTGAGATCATAAACAGGATAAAACATCTACATACAGTAGCTTATCAGAGGCCTTACAACGTCACATCCCCTGGTGGGTTTCAAATGCTCTTGACTCAGTTTGAACAAATCTCAAGATATTCCTTCTACTTTTTGATAAAGCAACATAAGATTAAATGCCTGAATATTACAGCAGCCAATTTTCAAATTTTGTTCTGTTATGTACATTCAATGATTATGTATGACAGAGCAGATACATGTAGTGTGACCTCATTACCTTAAACCCTACACACCCAAATTTGGAATGATTAAAATACATCCATAGATGTGCCAATTATGGACTAAACACAATAAAGTGATCGATGAATAGATGGATGGACAGACATGACAGATTGACAGGGTGATTCCTATATGTATCACCTTACAATACATTGTAGAACAAGTCAGCAATATGGAATGTGCAATCAAGTCCTTACCAGATCAGTTTATTACAACATAGAAATTGACAGCTGTTAACATTTAGACTGGATCTTTGCTTTAGTTTAAACTACAATGGGTTTGCTAAATGACATTTCCTGTAAAAATTATGTTATTCTGTGAACTAGAACTGTAAGCAATTTTCAAAAATATCCCTCAAAAATGTAAAGGGGTAATGGCATTTATACATATGGTTATAATACATTGTAGTGGATGACAGCCAGAACCCCACAAATAAATACAAGTATAAAGGCTAAATTTTAGTATATATAGCTAGAAATTTCTCAATAAGCACATTTTTATGCATCTGTAAAATGTGATTCTATGACACCATGTAAAGACAGATGCAGAAAATCAATTACCTTGATGAAGGTGTCAAGTAGAATAAGGATTCAATGTTGCTGAAAGTCATCTCAGAGCAGAATAGAAGTTATACAATAGTAGATGTTCCAGCTCAGCTGTAAAACACAATGCTAGGTTTCCACAAATTTAAAATCATTAGTATCCAAATTTCCAAAATTTGTTAAAATGTAGTCTTTTTTAAAGTACTTTCCCAAAAATTTGCTAAAATATGTTACTTTTTGAAAGAATTTCTCAGAAATTAATAGCCAATGGCAATTTTGGCTACCAGGAATGGAATCATAGCAATGAGTTTTCATGATTTTTATTTAATTCATAATGGATTTTTAATACTTTTATGAGAATCAAAACAGATATCACTTGTCCAGGGACAATTGAAATAAAAAAATCTCAAATTGCTGCCTAGAAATTCTGCATCACTGATTAAAGTGAAATACAGGTCAATTACTTGGCATATGCACAGGTATACAACTGCATAGTGAAGTGCAATGGTGCAGGCCTTACATTCTCTTATATCTTTAAGTTCTAACACTGGTTTACAGAAGTGTAAATACACATAAATTGAGATTGGCTTTACATTGTCCTTCCCTTCAGTGGCTTCACATTGTCAAAAGCGTACTGCATAAAAGGTAAAACGTTCATCACCATCAACTACAGTGGTGACATGTCTTTGGGATCAGTGTACATACAAATGGTCCCAAAGACATGTCTTATTATTCTTATATCATCTTTGGAACCTGTACCAGAATAAACCTTGATGTTAAGCTTGATTGATTGGAGTTTCACGTCCAGGTGAAGAGTATTTCACTTATATTGAGATGTCACCACTGTAGGTGATGGTGATGGATGTTTTACCTTTTTGCAGTACGCTTTGGGCAATGTGAAGGGAAGGTTCTTTAATGTGCCATGCCTACTGTGAAATGGGACATCAGTGTTTAAGGTCTCAGACTCTTTTTAAGAGGACCTGTGACTATCATTTTTTAATGTTGGGTCCTTTCCAATAAACAGCTACTATTTATTTTCAAAGTCTTGGTCAGAATTCTGCCATAGTTGGAGCCCAGACATCCCACAAATGAAGCAAGCACCCTACCAACTGTGCTAGGGTAGTTTTTTCCTGGTGACCCATGCCGAAAATAAAAGCAGAGTATATTATGGTCTCAACCTTGTTTGAGAACACTTTTAGTTATAAAATGGGGTTCATGTCTTCAAAGATAATAAATTATATATTAAAAGTATTGTGTCAGCCAGTACCTTCTGGTACCCAGCTGATGGCATGGCAAAGATAAGTGCCATCCAGCTGGTTGGATGATCTTGGGTGTGACATTTTTGGAGACAAGAAGGATCCATGCTCTGTCAGTTCAACTATGCATGATCAAGAAAATATCAAACAATCTTGTGTCTTGTGGACATACCAACAGACTGGTACCTTACACTTGCTCCAACGTAATCGGGAAGGCTTGGGTTGAGGGGGTGAAAACACAGGTGGAATCTCTCTTTACCAGTAAGTCTTATTCTGTATTCTTTCTTCTCCATACCTGTTTCCATTTATCCAATTTTTCTCTCATACTCTCACGACCAGCACCACACATTGCATTATTGTCACGAGTGAGAGAGTCAACGATTCATATAGATGACTAAATGTGCATCCCAAGCAACCCATTCAAAGAGGTCTGAAGTCAGATAATTGCAAGATCACGGTGTGTGCCATGACAGATACCACATTTGTTAAAGGCAGCTTTAAGCAATAACTACCAATAATGTAAAGCATTACAAGACAAACATAATATAAGTTTATAGTAAATGAGTTTGCAGTGGCATCTACCAACACTTGACATGTACTATGTTCCTACAATTTTAAAATTATCAGTAGCCAAATTTCCAAGATTTGTGAAAATATAGTACTTTTTAAAGTATTTTTTCACAAATTTGTTAAAATAGGTTACTTTTTGAAAGAATTTCACCACAATGAGTAGCCAATGGCGATTTTGGCTACCAGGAATGGAAACATAGCATGTATACTTCAATGTCCCCTTGCTGATATTCAATAACGACGGATTATCTGGTCAGTGAGCACGTTTGTTACTATTTATGAATGTAACAAGTCAGTTTTTGGTATACACAGACGTTTGGTATTACCGAATAAGAAATTCAAATAATTATTAACAGGAAGATCTGTTTCAATTACTCGCATTAATGGGGTTCGCCGCTGTACCACTTGATACCCTCTAACGTTTGTCAGAACACTTATTTCCAATGGATATGGAATCGCATGAGATTACGTTTTCAAGCGAAAGTGACGTCATTCCAGGCATCTGTGACATTGACGTTTTCCAAAATGTTCCGCACAAACGTTAAGAGGTTTTGATCATGTGGTACAGCGGCGAACCCCATTTGTCAACAACTTTGCTATGTCATAAAACACTGTTCCTGAAAAATTTATTGTGATTGTCAGGGTATGTTTATTTCGTATTTCAAACAATTCATTATCAAAACCATGTGAATGTAGTCAATATTTTCTTTTATAATTTCTGTTAACTTTTATTTGTTTCTCAAAACCCTGCATAAATATTGATTTGTGTACATTTTTTATCTTTTTTTGCAACTTCATTTCGCCTCCTGTACAAATTTTAAGAATAAAAGTTTGTACTGTAACGAATATACCTTAAACATACAAACGTTACATAATGACAACATTTAAATTAAAATTGAGAAGAATAAATATGCACTTACCTATGTAAACACAGTAAATAAATAAAACAGTGAGTGAATATTTCCAACCACTATTTCCTTGCTTGTTTTGACAGATGCGAACGCGCATGTGTACTGAAACGGAAATTATAAACATTTTGTTCGACTGCCAAATTGTGTACTTTATTGATGTCCATTGGAGGCAACGAAATCCTTGAATACCAGTTTATTATAAATCACATTCCAAAAAACAAATAAAACAAAAACTTTGAAAATTTACACAGATAAACAAGGGGAGTTCCACTAGGAAATTGAGGCCGGTGCTTCGGCAGGGAATTGACTTCTTGCCAGTTTACCGTGCCCCGTGCGTGTCACAGTGTACTCAAAATTGAGAACATGGAACCGTGTTTGTCAAACATATTGCAGGAAAATTGTGGATTGTGATGGCGGCCATAAAATAATCTAAGACCTTCATAAGCATAGGCTTTGCTGTCATCTCTGAGTCAACAATAAACTAGTTTGTAAGCAACTTGATTCGTTGTATAAATTAACAGATTAAGTGTTCTCGCATAGGGAACACACTCTATGATGTACAGTTTGTGCATGTGTATATATATTATTTGGTGATTTATATAAGGTAAACTTTGTTCGAAGTTATTCACAATAACATAAGCAATTTTCAGTTGTATAAGAAATACAGTATACAATTTTACTACCAGTATATAGATGGCAATTTCAGATTCTAAAGAATCACGCCTGGTTTATATACATTTGGACTCTTTACGTGAGACCGCCAGTGATGATGATGATGATAATGATGATGATGATGATGATGATGATGATGATGATCAGTGGCGTATCGTCCTATACGCAATAACGCAAGTGTACACATAAATTGGTCAAAAATTATTTTGAAATTAAAAAAATTACGAGAGAGAGAGAAAGAGAGAGAGAGAGAGAGAGTGTGTGTGTGTGTGTGTGTGTGTGTGTGTGTGTTTTCCAAATTTTCCGGCTAGTTTGTATGGAGCCGTTATCACCATTCCCCCTACAACAGCCACTGCCGAGAGAAGTTTCAGTTCGCTGAAAGTGTCTCAAAAATTATTTAAGGAGCACAATGAAAGAAGATCGCCTTTAATCCCTTGCATTAATGCACATACATCGCGAGATGGACGTCGACGTAGAAACAGTTATTGACAAATTTAACGCGCAGAAGAAAAGTTAACTTTGAATGACCAATAAATACTAATATACATTTGGAAACCGTGGGTTACGATTATTAAAATCATGATCCCAAAATCTCTTTTTATTGTTTTAGTTGTACAATTCAAATTAAGAATGGAAGTAACCAGGTAACAGAGATCAAACAGCAAGAAACAAGCACACAATAACTTGAATAAAACACTAATACAAAATTAAAAAATACTTATTTAGATTTCAATAAATTATGCATCATCATTTGTAATCGGAGCTCAAATCTGAAAATCTTTCAAATTATCAAACCATTTTTTATCCATTTAAACTATGATTCAAACGCAGAGAACATGTGTGGTTAAACAGTTAAACCTGGTACTCAACCTCCCACTACCAAGAATCAGTAGGATCCGTATATTTAAAATTTGTATCAAAAATTTAACACGAGAAGATATTGTATATTTGTCTCAAAATGCAGGAAAGGCCGTTTTGAAGCATATAGATTTCAAAATGTTGACTGAGCGTGGTCGCGCGTTCGCTCCAAGTTTGCGTACACATATAATCAGGTCACGGTACGCCGCTGACGATGATGATGATGATGATGATGATGATGATGATGATGATGATGATGATGATGATGATGATGATGGTGGTGATGATGATGATGATGATGATGATGATGATGATGATGATGATGATGATGATATTATTATTATTTCAGGATCACTATTGTTGTAGACAGAATATTAATTAGATGATAAATTTTAAGATTAAAAGCAAAACGAGGCCTGGTATATCTGTTATGATGCCGTTTGGAGACCGAAATCATGAAATAAAATTCTTAGAGGTAGAACAAATAAAGAACGGTTTTAAACTGGAGGGATATACGAAGTGCAAGATAAACAATGGCGGCCTTCATGGATATCGAGGACGAAGAAGAATTCGCCCAGGATGATTATTACACGTTACTTAACGTTGATAAAAAGGTAACTGAAATTATTTGTTTAATTTTCAATGAAGCTTTTGATATTTTATTTTCGATGCAATGTTGATGACATGACGAAATCAAGCCGTGTCCTTCATTACATCAGATCAGCTGTTGCATGTGGTGTTCCCTTACACGGGTTGAATACTCAGAGTAGACATTTATATGTTACAAATGACACAAGAAAAAATAAAACACTTTTCATGAAGACTCGGGTGGGGTTAATTTCTTATGTCAAGTGTCAGATCTTAACAATTGTTGGAGTTTTCTTGTTATGTAATTTATTTTTGAATTACAAATCGCCCAGTAATTTTGTTAGTGCAATAATGTTAGATTTAGAAGAACTGAATTAGAATTACCAGCCCTTTCAGTGGATTTTCAAGTAGAAGACAAATGTCTTAAAGTGTGCAGCAAGTATGAAGTAGTATGTATGACAAAACATATTCAGAAAATGTAAACTTACTGTCTGAGACAGTCTGTTTGTGACATTGAGTTGCACATTATTTCCATTGTAAATCAAATTAACTTGAATAATAATTAATATTTTTCATTTACTTGTACCTAGTCATAACAGGAAATATGTATGTTCATCATGATTAGCGTAGAATATTTCTGCACAGAGTAAACTTGAACTGTCTCTTGAGACCCAAATCCACCTTCACCCCATGCCTGCCAACATTGACCTGCTGACCTTGACATTTCATTTAAGCACATAAATTTGGTATGCGACACATCATCTCATGTTGGTTTACATTTGTGCCAAGTTTGATCATATCCATCCATAGACGTCACATGGAAGATATGGAGCAGACACGATATTGGGACAGACAACCAAACGGACAGACAGGGTGATTCCTTTTGCCTTTTTCTCTCCGTGAAATTCCCTTAGCACCAGCATTTTTCTTTCTACAGAAAAACTTTATGAATGTTGCAGATGTGCATACATATTTACCGTTACAACTAAGTATCAACCATTATTTAAGAAATAACTGATATATTTTTGGTTTATCATTTTTAACCCCAAAACCGGTGTGTAAATTGTAAAAGTCTGTGAAGCGGGTTATATAAAAGTTTACACACCAGTTTTGGGGGTTAAAAATGATAAACTAGAAAAATGTCAAAGTTGTTTCTTATAATTTAATTCAAAATAATTTTGCAGTAATATTTATAATTTTAATCACAAATGTTTTCAAAACTTTACATTCAAATTGCCATCGTCATATGGCAAATTAATGCAAATGACGTCAACTGACATAATGAGCTTGTAACCATTAACAACCACCATCTCCGTCATCTTTTCAATTGATCATGTGACCAATGTTGGTTATCATGAATAAACTGAAAATGACAATATAGAAACGCTCTCATGACTTGAGCTGCCCTGTCATCTATCAAGCCAGGGATTTCACGCAGCAGTTTATTAGACACCACTGGGCCCTTTATGTGGGTAGAGTATGTAAATGGTATTAGTCATGTTACTCAAGATATGAGACAATGGTTTAGTGGATTTTGTCTATATATGCTAATAATCAATTGGAATTTCTATTTAGGTACCCCATTTACTGAACTTTGGTTTGATATTTCTATATTATTATATATATTTTAGGCCACTAAAGAAGAAATTACTAGTGCATATCGCCGCCTTAGTAAAGTGTTCCATCCAGATAAACATATCAATCCAGTGCAGAAGAAACATGCTGAAGATATGTTTAATAAAGTTAAAAAAGCATATGAAGGTCAGTCAATATACAGATCTAAGGAACAAAGATTACCAAGACACTAAATGTTTGTCTGGTATCCAGAAGCACATGTTTAACACATGTACATTTAGGACCTAGTAGTCCATGGCCACTATATGTTTGTTTGGGACCCAGTAACCCATGACCACTAAAAGTTTATCTGAGACCAGGTAGCCCATAGACCAGAGGTCCGGAAACGGTCATATTTGCCGGACATGTCCGACAAAAAATTATTTTGACCGACGTGAAAAATTGCAGTCGGACATTTTTTGTTTTCGGTCATTTTCAATTTTACAACAGAAATATTAAACGGACAAATTAGTTTTCGGGCCGACAAAAGTAAACTAGCGCTAGTCTGTCTCTTGGTCTTTTAAATTCTACCTGACTTCATTAAGTGTATTGTCCTTACCACGTGTTTACCTGTCAACTACAACAGTATTAAGATCAGGTGATAGTTTATTAATCAGT
The DNA here is from genome assembly GCA_021292105.1 of Anadara kagoshimensis. Taxonomy (NCBI): domain Eukaryota; kingdom Metazoa; phylum Mollusca; class Bivalvia; order Arcoida; family Arcidae; genus Anadara; species Anadara kagoshimensis. Next base: position 49,796,693 of record CM037870.1, read on the forward strand.
AAATACCTGTGGACTTAAAGTAGTCGCGTGCCGCGTTTCTTTTTCTTTTGTTTTCCAGTCCGAATCATTATAACTTTCTTTAAACGTGTGTTTGTTTAATAATAAGTGCATGGTTGTAACTGTGTTGATTACGGAAGCTATAACGAGTGTCAGTCAAGGGTGACGAGTTGGGAGATTCATCGGGAACAATCAAAGGGAGGGAATCAGTACTATCAAAGAGGTTCTACGCGGGGTGTTGAAAATTACCTACTACGCGCTTCAAAACTGTTTCTTTATTAATAAATACAGAAACGCGATTAAATTTTATTTTAATAAAAGTTTAGGCATTAATATCTTTCATTCACATAAATATTATTGGAACCTCGTCAAGCAGTTCCCGTTTTATCGTGATTCGCGATACCTGAATTCCTATTTAGAACCTCTCGCGAGAATTCTAATTACAATTCGTGTATCTTCGGAATACGAAAATTTCCAATTGTTAGTAAACAATATAGCGGATGTGCAATTTTAAGCATCGTGGACAGTAACGAATACTGATAATAACAGCATATCGTGGAAGCTTATCAACATCTTAGTCTTAGATCTCACCTAATACACACACAATAAACATTGTGGTGTAACAACGCACATGGATTAATATTGGCAAAAAAAAAATAACCCACAACATGCACGCATAGACAGCCCTGTGTGCCGACGACTTTTTTTTTTTTTTTTTTTTTTTTTTTGCTTGTACAAAATGTCTGACAGGCCGGGCCGAAATTTCCGAAGCCCTGCCATAGACATAAAATGTTTGTATTAAACCCAGTAGCTAGCTCATATAGCTGACGTGAGGCATTACACCTTGGGATCCTTCAACAATGTCATTGCATAATGGCTGCACTCATAGATGATGTCTCGGTTTTCAATTCGGAAAAAAAAACCTTATGCAAATGTAAAAGTAAATATATCTCTTAGGCTTAGATTTAATTCCATATAACTTCTTGTTTCAGTGTTGACAGATCCAGACAAGAGGCAGATATATGATAATTTTGGTGTAAAGGGTTTAGAAATTCAAGGACAAGAGGTAACTTTCGCACTCATTTTCTCACAAAACACGCAAAAGTTAATCACACACAAGTAAAAGTTGGTTATCAATAATATTTATTTATTACATTTATAAGAGAACACAATATTTTTCATGCAAAACATAAATGTGATGACTTTTAACAGCCCTCAGTCATTTTCATGTTGTTATCTCAACTTATGTGTCATGTTGGAGGTTGTTATCATAGTTGATGTTGGCAACAACTTTCTTCCTGGCCCTATTTCTCAATATAATCATAATAGAATTGATTTCGTCACTAATTCTTAATTACACAATAAGTAGTTTGGGTTACATAGGTGACCTGTAAAAATGAGGTCACAGAAAAATGAAAATGAAAATCCAAATGGTTTAAAATATATGTATGTAAAAGGAAAACATTTTCTGACTGTCTTAGATATTTGTTATGAAGTGAAGTAATCTTCACTCATCCCAGCCCAGTCCAGGCTAGGCCATGTCAAGCCAGTCCTGTACATATGGAGATTGTCTGCATAGACTTTTACATTCAAGCTTTATATTAAGATTTCTTAAATCTTACCATACATTCCATCTAAGTGTGAACTGCATGACATAATATTGATACATGTATAAGATTGTTCATTACCACTGAGGTATGTTGGAGGCCGTTGGCAAGGGACCAAGACTTGAAAATAGATAGTGACTGTTATTTTGCCAAGCACTCTGCATTTAGAAATGAAAGTCACAGGGTCCGTCAGAAGAGATCCTTAAAACTGTTTCACAGCAGCCAATACACATTAAAAAAAACCCTTCGTGCACATTGCTCTGAGTGCACCGCAATAGTCACTTCACCTATACCTGGTGACATCTCATCTTGACTGGGGCATAAAACCCCATTCAATCTACCAGTAAGTTGTGACTATTGTGATCATTAGTGATAGTAGTGATTTGTAATCCTTGTTTTTTATTCAGGTTGTATCAAGAACAAGATCACCTGCAGAGATTATTGAAGAGCTTAACAGATTCAAAGAAGAGCAAGAGAAGAGAAGATTAGAACAGAGAACTAATCCAAAGGTACATTGTTGTATACCCAAGTACATGATTCTGGTCATGATTTCAAAAGGGCAGGGTGCTGTTTAGGTTTTGAAAATTGTAATTTTTGCCTCACCTGGCAATGGGTCACCAAATTGCAAGGTATAGGTCATGTCATGTATATTTTAGTCAAGATTCTTTCACTTATATTGAGATTGTCAGTGCAGGATTGGTTGAGAAAACAGGAGTACCCAGAGAAAGCCACCAGACATCTGCAAGTAAACTTCCTCACACTAGGACCTGCTCGAGTATAATCTGAACCTAGACTTTCTCTGTTATTCTTAGTCACAGTTTAGGAGAATTTCATAGAGTCATGGATTAGTGACTATGTTGTGATTAATCTTAACTTAATTAGTGACTCTATAGCAGCATAACATTACTTTGATGAATTAAGGTTGATTTGGTGGTAAACATCCCCTAATTTTGATATTAAATATTTATTAAGGTATTATTTAAGATGAAACAAATTTTGTAAATAAGAAATATCATCCCAAACACCCACAAGTAATACAAAGTTATATAAGTGGGAAAAAAAATTCACTTGTAAAAAAAAAAAGTATCACACAGAAAACTTTATGAATGCTTGCATATTTGCGATAATTGATTTGGCAACCAATTCAGTTTTCAGCTTGATTGTACAATGTGTAGACAGAGTGTCACAAATGCTGCAAATTAATAACTCAAAGGGTTTTGCGTTTCACCCTCATAGGCCAGTATTGTATTGTAATCATTGCTTGAGTATTACAGTCCATTGTTAAAGTTTTTAGAAACAAATGTAATCAAAGACATTATTAGTGGATTTGAATGAAGTATCATAGTTGTATGCCCCAGTCAAGATTCTCTCACTTATATTGAGACAGTCATTTCAGGGATGGTTGAAAACAGGAGTAATTTACAATAGCATGACTTTATTTTAGAGGTATTTTCTATTGTAGGGAAATGTGACAGTCGCTATAAATGCTATGGAAATATTTGAAAGTTATGATGAAAGTGATAATCCCTTTGGGTAAATAATTATAGCATAATTAAAGCCAACTTATTGCATATACCAGATGATTTGAGCAAGCATGGTCATGCACTTGTCTTTGTATGTGTCATAAACTTTAGTCTCTGAAACTATTGGGTTATTTGAACCAAATTTAGGGTGCTAGGTCTTTAGGCAGATTAAAGTTAGCATAAATACATTCCAACTTATCTATGCTGGCCACTGTTACTGCATCAAGATTTGGGAGTTAACACCAATATTTTGAAGTCAAGAATCAATGTTTTAAATCTTAAAACGAATTTGGAAGTACAGAATCATATTTTGGTAGTGTAGAAGCCAGGACCAAGATTTTGGAATTTAAATCCAGCCTTTAGAAATCTAGATCAAATTTGGAAGTCTAGGACCAAGATTTGGAACCGTATGACCAAGTCTAGGACCAAGGTTGGGATGTCTAGAAGTAAGGATTGAAAGTGTAGGATCAATATGTTAGTCTAGAACCATTTTAGAAGTCTATTACAGCCAAGATTTGGAAGTCTAGTACCAAGATTTGGAAGGTTAAAATCAATTTGGAAGTCTAAGTTTAAGATTTGGAACGATTATAATCTGCTTAGAAATCTTACATGTACTAAACTTGGCTCAAATTGACCTCAATATTTTCAAAGGAAAGAAGAAATATAGAATGCTAAGTCTTAGTGGGGAAAAGGTATCTGTATATGTTAACGTCTATATGTCATAACTGAACTATGTTGGTCAATGAAGTTATACAATGTATTGGCCATTTACAGTATGAAAATTTATAGTCATATATTTCCACAACTTGGGTTTAGACAAACTCTTGGTCATAGGCTGTATAAACTTGGTTTATTAGTTACTTATTTTGGTTTTAAATATTGTTACTTTTTGCTTTATTAAAACCTACTTTTTGCTTTGTTGAAACTTGAATAGGCTACACTTTTTAGTTTCTGGTCAGCATTATACTGCACTTTTTAGTAAGAGATAAAATTTATAATTATAATTAATTTTTTGCATTTCCAGACATTTAGAAGTTAAAAGTATTAGTATATCCCAGTCTGTAGACTGTCCACTTACAAAAAATGAAACAGTTACCATGGCAGCAGGTTTGACCAGCAGGAATGGCAATGGTCACGGTGAAATATCAGTGTCAACTAAAACAACAAGAGGGATGAATAATAAAGGATGGGCAGAGGTATGCTTACTTCAATAGTAAATAACAGTAATGTTTGTTTTAGTTCATATGTGTGAAGTTAAAGGTCGTCCACGATCTGATGGCAGAGTATACAATGAGTCTGTTTTCATATTAGGGTAATTTTAACGAATGAAGCATGTGCTTTCATGATAAAACACATATGGCGGTACTTTACTTACACCTATATATGCGTTATTTAAAGTTGTTCATGTTTACAAACATTCTGCCATTAGATCATGGACAGACTACATGTATAACTGGTCATTATATTTACATTTGTAGTACTGTAAATGTACTTATTTTCGCGCAATCAAATTTTAGCGCAAATGGTGTGTTGTCACTAATTCGCGCAATCTTAAATTAGCGCACTCAGCTCAAGGGAAGTGCCGAAATCAATTTCTAAATAGGAAAACGGACAATGAATTCAGTTTTTCAAATTGAAAACGGGCAATACTTACGGTATTGATTTATGATACTGTCTAATCTTGTAGTTAGCACAGAACAGTGCTCGCATTTAATAAAGGTGTTAATACTACTGTATATTGAATACATATCAGAGTCTCCAAAATGTTAAGCAAGTGGTTGCTAAAATCAGCAGAGAGGAATATTAAACGGACAATTCAGTTTTCGGTCCGACAAAAGTAAACTACCGCTAGTCTGTCTGTCGGTCTTTTAAACTCTACCTGACTTCACTAAGTGTATTGTCCTTACCCTGTGTTTACCTGTCAACAACAGTAAGATCTAATAATCAGGTGATTGTTTATTAATCAGTAAATACCTGTGGACTTAAGTAGTCGCGTGCCGCGTGTCTATTTCTTTTGTTTCCCTGTCCGAATCACAATATCTTTCTTTAAACGTGTGTTTGTTTAATAATAAGTGCATGTTTGTAACTGTGTTGATTACGGAAGCCATAACGAGTGTCGGTGAAGGGTGACGATTTGTTATCGAAGAGGTTCCACGCGGGGTGTTGAAAAATGCCTACTACGCGCTTCGTAACTGTTTCTTTATTAATAAATACAGAAACGCGATAAAATTTATTTTAATAAAAGTTTAGGCATTAATATCTTTCATTCACATAAATATATTGGAACCTCGTCAAGCCGTTCCCGTTATATCATATTTCGTGATACCTGAATTCCTATTTAGCTGTTTAGAACCTCTCGCCATAATTCTAATTACAATTCGTGTATCTTCGGAATACGAAAGTTCACGATTGTTAGTAAACAATATGGCGGACGTGCAGTATCAAGCATCGTGGACAGTAACGCATATTGATAATAACAGCATATCGCGGAAGCACATGGATTTAAATTGGCAAATCGTGGGAGCTCAAAAAATTTATTTGGTTAGTTTGACAATAAACCACAACATGCACGCATACACGCATAGACAGCCCTGTGCCGACGGCCTTTTTTTTTATTTATTTTTTTTGCTTGTACAAAAAATGTCCGACGGGCCTGAGGTAAGCCTATATTTATAAACACATTTATTCGCGGTAATCATAAATTTGCGCAATTTGTCTAGCGCCAAAACTGCTAAAATAAGACTACCGCTAAATAAAGTACATTTACAGTATTTGTTTCATTGGTCTCAAATGACAGAATGTTGTCCATTTTAATGAACAGCCGTTATTTTATTTTTTCATCTTTATGGATTACAAATGGAAATGAATGAAACAGACCTGGGCTGAGTAACTTAAATATTTATGATACCCAGTAATTCATGCTATATTCATCATCAATAAATGTTTGGACACCAGGGTCTCAGCTTTTAGTACAACATACATGTAAGATTAGGGGTGCAACCATTCAACTATCTCAAGACTCTATTCAGTCCTCAATTCTTGACCTGCATTTGGATTAATTTCAGTTCTCAATTCTTGACCTGCATTTGGATTAATTTTGATTCAATTTGATTTTACTCAAAAACCTTATCTGACAATTAATTTAACCTTTTTGGAGCAAAAAAAAAATTTTTATGGAAAAAAAGGAGTATATATACAATATGGATATATTGCTGGCAGCATTGGCAGAATCTGAAAGAAATGAATCGAGAATCAAAACAAGGAGTCTGAATCGCAGTTCAACATAATCATAAGTAATCATTTCACTCGTATGCATGATGTATATGAGAAATAAAGTAGTTTTCCATGGTCTTCATGAACTTGTCAGGTGGGCTTCAAATATGCAAAAAAAAACCCCAAAAACCAAAACAATGATTTATAACATTTTACACTCTGCCAATAACATTTTACAATGATTTACAACATTTTGACTTCAGCTTGACATCAGTGTTGGCAGTGGTTTGACAGGAGGTGCAAAAATATATAGGAATATTAACAAAAGATGGTAATGTATAAATATATTATTGTACAGTATATTACCTTAAAATTGTCCAAAAATTAGTGATACACTGTATCTGAGTTTGAGATAACCAGATTTATTTTGGTTAAATAAAGTGCAATTTGTTCCAGACATTTTAAAAAAGTCTGACTTATCCAGAAATTTGAGATAATGAGATTCAACTGTAATTATAGCACTTCAGTCAGTTTATCAGTGTTTTCTCCAAAGTGTGTTTCTGGAGTTTTTGACCCAAAGATTTTAAGAATGAGTCAACTTGATCTGGATGGTTCGTTATTTTTTAAGCAACCATTTTAACAAATTGAAATAAATTAATTTGTATTTGAACAAACAACAAAATACCATGTGTTTATTTCTTTTTAATGCTTTGGTCCATTGCATGTGGCCTGACTCAGTCAACCATCAGTGGTTAAAATGCATTATCCATTTATTAGAAGTGAGGTGACTGCCGCTTCAAACAATGTGGCTTGCTGTGTGTTATACAAATGCTTGGTACATGTTATCATCCTTTGTACAAAGCATTGTGATGACCATGACTTGCAATTCCAATATACAGAAATTGAAAAGGATTTGGACATAACTGAATCATAAAATAAAAAAGACCCAACTTTTTTCCCTATAATTTGCCTATTTTACTGGTATCATCAAGTTGCCGATTTTACTGGCAGAAATATTCTATTTCTCTACTTTAATCAAAATTCAAGTGTTTTTAAAGGCCTAATTTTAAAACTTTAGGGTTTTTCTTCTTTGAAGAGAAACTAATTTTAAGGGTTTTGTAAAACCTGTGTGAACAATAATAAAAAATTTAAAAAAAAAAATTGACAGACTGAATGGCCCTAAGCCAAGTTTATCCATATACAACCAATAACCAGCAGTTGCTGTTAAACAAGAAATCAATAAAATGGGCTTAAAAAATATCCACGGTTGTCTTATGGTACACCGAATAATCTCTTTATTGTCAAATCTAAATAAAAAATTAGAATATTTTGATGACCCTTAAAACTGAAAAATGATCTCAAGATTTCAGGGTAGGGGGTCACCAATGACCTTCTGTTTTAAACAGCTGGACAAAACACTGGTTTCTTAGAAAATCAGCTTGTTTGGATGTATCTTTGATTCAAAAATAAATACTTTCAACAATAAGATTTCCAATACTTTTTTGTAATTTTTGTATCACATTTGATTTTGTAGCTATTGTATGCTTGGTTTTGGAGGTCTGCTCACTAATAAGCCATTTTGTTATTGTAGTAAGTATAATTTGTATCATTTTGCTACTGTAGGCCACAACCAGGAGGGTTTTGTGAATGATTTACACCTCATGGCAAAAAAAAAAATATATATATAAATATATAAAGCATATAAGATTCATTTTTGTGTAGCCGGTGGTAGAGCCGAATATAAAACAAGATCTGTATTTATTTTTTTATACCAAGGTCTCAATTATTTATTTATCACATATCAATACATCAATTTTACAGTACATCCCCATACTGTGGGAATAAGGGTTCCTGTACTTTTACATGTTTTATATTAAGATAATGGATCAAGACCTTAAAAATGATTTTCAAATCCACCAAACCAAATTCAAAACCAACTTCACATCCAAACTGGATTGTAGTATTCAGTGATATGGCACTGCCCTACACCTGAGAATAACACCTGACCAAATTTTGGCGGGAAACACAAACAACTAATGAAATAATGAAGTAAAATTAGAAACTTGTCAGGCTACTTTATACATATACATTACACAACACAACACCTGTAACCTAATGAACCTAAATACATTATGACATCACAAACACTGGACATACACACAAAACATTAACATGACAACAACACAATTAAAAATAATACTTTTACAATCATTTTATTCAATATTATTTACATAATAATTTCATAATAATATAAATATCTTCTGTCTGCCACATTTGAAATGATATATTGAAAGCAGACTGATGTATAGACATTTAACATACCAGCATATACATGTAGTTGGTTTTTCCAAGGAATTTTTCATTGACTGATATTTGGCAAGTAAACTGACAAATTTTCTCACAAAAGTATCTGCCCAAGCTGGTTTTGAACCAAGTAGGTGCTGATCTATAAGTATTCACTCTAAAGTACTCTGCCATTGATGCCCCAAACTAGTGTTAGACCCATTAGAGTTAATTGGGCCACATTGTAAATGACAAATCATTAATATTTCTCATTATGACATGTGAATGTCTAGCATTTCGTACTTTCAGTATTTTGATTTTCCTGTGAAGCAAGTATTTGGTCCTCAGTGATTTTTCTTCTGCCATTACTTTAATACAGAAAACTTAAACACCCTGATAACTCATCAGAGCTCCAGATAAGAATTTGACATGAAGGGTCATTACCGGTACTCCCTACTTTTTTTTCTAAAGGGTATCTTGTAAAATCTAAAGAGTATCGACACTGATCCATAACAATGTAAAGAGTATTTTCAATTTTTATAGCCATTTATTCAAATAAGTATAACTACTAACAATAATACAGTAACGTTATTTTCATTGTGACAATGGCATTCACAGGTACTTGGATCAGGAGTTCAACCCCCATAGCAGGCTCTACTGTTATAAGAATTGTAAAGGGTAATGAGGATTTTCAAAGTTTTGATACCCTTACATTTACAATTTAAAGGGTATTTTTAAAAAATGAAAGGGTATTTACACAGATACTCCTCTTATCTGGAGCTCTGACTCATATTACAAAGTTCAACACAGATACTCCTCTTATCTAGAGCTCTGACTCATATTACAAAGTTCAACACAGATACTCCTCTTATCTAGAGCTCTGACTCATATTACAAAGTTCAACACAGATACTCCTCTTATCTGGAGCTCTGACTCATATTACAAAGTTCAATACTGACAGATATTTCTTTGTTACCTATGCATATTCTGTAATGTCAGAACACTTTGGTAGCTTAGTTGGTAGAATGCTGGCTTAGTATGTTGTGGGAAGTCATGGGTTAAAACCCTCGTTGGGTCTTACCAAGGCTTGAAAATAGGTAGTGACTGTTCTTTCGCCAAGCACTCTGCATTTAGAAATGAAAGTCACAAGGTCCTTCCAAGGAGACCTGTTCCATGTCACAGTAGACATGGCATTTTAGAGAACCCTCCTTGGATATTACACTGCAAAGGTAAAAAAAATCTGCTACTTTTCCTATAGCTTGTGTTGTTTCGATATAAATGGAATATTCTTGACTTGAAAGTAAATCCTAAATCAATCAATCTGTAAGTAGTTTCAAGATGTTTTGAATTTTGTTCTAGGTTTAACTTACCAGTTAAGTAAGCACATGACGTATAGAGTCACTTGTTGTCCATTCGGTTCACAATATGGAGTACCAGTTTTTATTAGAAACAACTTTATATACTCCTCAGAAAAGAGTTTTGCTTCAATTGGCATACAGGTATGAACTTAAAACATTGTATAGATTGTCATATTCTTCATACAATTATTTTATATCATGTATCACAATTGACAATCATGTGACTATTTTTATCACACCCCAATACTTGCTTCAAAGGTAATTATTGAAAATATTATAGCCTATGGAAGATATACATGTATATGTGCATTTAGTTTCCTTGTGAAATGACAACATTCTGTAGTTTCTGCAAACAAGGAGTTAACATAAGCAGGGTCCAGTAGCCCAGGATCTCTAAAATTAAACCTAGGCCCCTAAATTTTACACATTTTAGTAATTAAATACTATTACAAATTTCTTTCTGAAGTGAGTTGGGCCCCAGACTCAAAATAGTTTAGCTTCATCCCTGCAAGCAATGTTTTGAGCGAATTAGATATCCTGTCGGCTATTTCACAATCAAGTGTACCATATAGGGATGAAAATGGAAAAAAATAAACTTCATATAAATAAAAAATCATGTATGTCATTAGAAAGCAGCATATGTATAGAGTATCTGGCTAAAATATCTCTGCACAAGGTGTTCAAATGTTTGAAAACTTGTTTGTCAAGTTCGAGTCCTTACTGTGGGGGTACGGACACTTCAATTAGTTAGGGTTGTGTTGATGAATGTCCATACAAAATATAATTATCATCAAAAATGAAGTTACATAATGCCAACAAAATGATTATCATGTCAGTATGACAGAAAGGTAATTAATTCTTGAACAAGAAACAAAATGCTTACAATAAAACCAGTGATTAATTTGCCAAACATTTTAAAATAGGCCAGAAATTTAATTAATTGCTTTGTAGATTTTTCAATTCCCATGGTTTTGATAAATTCAGATCACAGTAATAATTGACATAAATTTAAAAATTACAAATATCTGAAATAAAATGCAGTTCATACAGACCATCCTTAATGTCAAAAACAAAAACAAAATTACAAAGTTTTTTTTTACCCTGTCCAAAGGGGGTACGGACACTACAGTTTGGATGAGAATACAGCCACATAATTGTGTTAAGATATTCACATTATTATGCATATATATTTTAAGCATGTACAATATACTGTAACATTACTGCAAAATTAAATGTTTTAAGCATTATATATATTCAAATGAAGAGTTTCAATTGCCAAGGGGTACAGACACTACAAGATAAAAACAGTCCTAGGCACAGTCCCTATCCCTCTGAAAATTCAGCTAGCCAGCATCACAGTTAAGATATTAATCCACTGTGACAAAGAAAACACTGCAACACATACATGTATTCAAATTTTAAAAACTTTTACATAATGATCAGCTTCAAAAGACACTGTTAAACTTAAATAATAGCCTCTGGTCAATTCATTTATACAAAAGAGAAGTTAAAATTTCAGCAAATTTTAAGATACTAATATAAAATCAGATTGGAAAATTTCAATTGTAAAATCATTACCCATTTCAAGTAATTATAAAATGCCTTTGTTTTAAGCATTGAAAATGAATATATGAAATTAATACTTCATAAATCAAACAGGAGTGTTAATCTTTTTCTTTTTTGACAAATTATTCATCCACTAAGTTAATTTTAACCTTTATTGTACTCTTATATCAAGGTGATCAGTTTTGGAATGTGGAGAAAACTGAAGTGTCTGCAGGAAACCAAAGACTCTGATAAACTTTCTCACACTAGGATTTGCTAGAGTGGGATTCAAACCTAGGCATTGAGAGGTGCTGTGTTTGCATTAGACCACTTGGTCACTGAGGCCAATTCAAAAGAATCTTGACTTTGGAGTAAAATGCCATCGATATTGAACCACTCTTCTATGACATTACTAATTATGATAGAATCATATAACATATTCTTACCACTTGTGCAATTAAACTCTAGGTTCGAAACTTAACACTGGTCCGTTAGACCCTGGCCAGTAAAAATTTGAAGGACCAGTAAAACATCATCAGTGGCTGGTCCAACGGATCAATAGAAAATTGGTGCCAATCTGAACAGTTTTAGGTGTTCCAGAATCATCATATAGTATATTGAATATTTGCATGAGAGTAAAGAGGCAAACTTCACTGTCCTAATGTTGTAAATTGTGCCCTAGGGAGTTCAGAAAAGCTTCGAAGGATTCTAAATGCAAATTTTCTCTGGGGAGGCTTTGACGCCCTTCTGTACCATCCCTATAGAGGCAAAGGCCACGCTATCATCATTTATTGGTGCTCATCCAGAGTCCATCAAGGAAGGACCAGTACAAATGGATGGGAAGGACTACTGGATTAAAATCCTTACTAGTCCTTTTGGCTCCTTCAGAGTTTTTCTTACGGTATCTATCCCTGGCAGTATATTCTAAACAAAGACTATTCAATTATTTTTTTAATTTAACAACAATTTTAGCTTTCTTATGATAGAAATATTTATAAATTCTTCATGTTTGTCTCGCCTTGCGAAATATTGACAAATTCTTTATTTTTGCCTCGCCTTGCGACTACAGTGGCCATAAGGCGAGACTTAGGTTTTACTTTTCCGTCGCTGACTGAGGCATAAGCGTGCCAAAAGTGAAAGTTTATGTTAAAGTCCATTACTCTTAAACTATCACTGTAATTTGAATGAAATTTTCAACAGTTTAATGATGATTAACATTACATGAGTATATAAGCTGATGTTTCAAATATTTTTGGGGTAATAACTTGCATTTTGAGTGAAAAAGGAATTTTGAGAAAATGTTAAAGTCCATGCCTCTTAAAAAATACTGTTATTTGAATGAAATTGGCAATACAGTTTAACCATGCAGCTTAATTATGATTACATGAGTATATAAGCTGATGTTTCAAATATTTTTGAGGTGAAAACTTGCATTTTAATGACAAAAGGAATTTTGAGAAAATCCTCTGTATCTCTTAAACTTACACTATATAAATATTACATTTCTGATAGGGTGACAGTCCATATTGTCACCCTATCAGACTGTCACCCTATCAGAAATGTAATATTTATTTTATCATACCGATTGTTAATGTTAATTATACTGTGCAACCAAAGTATACAGGATTGAAAATCATGACAGTCAGCAACTTGTGAGACGCTTGTAGCATTTATCTATCATATTTCACATTACTTTAGAAAAGTGTTTTACTGATTAAGAAGACAAATGCGATCGAACCGCATATGTAGTTTTTCTGCGCATGTGACATTTTTCGTAATGTCAACCGCTTACATAATGTCACCCTGTGACGTCAGATTTTCTGAAATCCGAGGGTGACATTAAATTTACCCAAACATTTATTAACCAATCAGATTTCAAGAAATTTACAAAAGGTATAATAAAATTATTTGACACGGTTAAATGTGAAGTTTAACTATGATTACATGAGTATTTAAGCTGATGTTTCAACTATTTTGTGGGTAAAAACTCACATTTTTGAGAAAAATAGGAATTTTGAGAAAATGCTCCTACAGACTCATTTTTCAATATGTTTTTTTCGAAATTTTGAATTTAGCATGTTCGAAGATGGAACTTCAATATATATTACAGACATTAAAAACAAAATTGACATTTGTTGGTTCTTCACATAAACAGGATACATTTTGAGATAAAAGATGCATCTAAATCTTAATATATTAGATTTCAAATGTTGTTTGATTAGTTTCTAGATTATATGCAATGATTATCTGTTGACCATTTATAAATTTTTAATTAATATTGCGCCAAGACTGCTTCTTAAAATTGTAACTTCTACCCGATCGAAAACTAACTAGGCAAGACTTCTAATTCCGTGGAATTCTTGTTTTAGAATGTTTTTCATAGTTAATATAAGATAAATCAGAGTTTAATATAGAATAATTGATAATAATTCATAAAATAATTCACTGAAGCTTGTGTAGCCATAAAATTCTCCATAACCAAAATTTGTTAAAAATGGGGGTACGGACACTTCAGGGGGTACGGACACTAAAATGACTTTTTGGTTGTGCTATTTCAAGAAAACAAAACAATTCTATTTTAGCCATAACTTAAAATGATAAGAGATGTATAAGGCTTTATTTTTTATCAATTAAGAATCCAAGTAATCTATTATCTGTGAAATATAAGAGGGGGGTACGGACACTTAAAAAATTAAAAAACTGAAATGACAGTTATTATTTAATGAAAAAAAAGAAAAATAAAGAAATATATTGCAAACTAACATTTTGTTTAAAAATACTGAACTACCCAGCAGATAACAAGATGTAAGATGGACAAATTTATTCATATTAAATTGTTTTCTATAGTTGATATAGATATTACACAGAAAATAACTAAAAAACCGTAACAAATGCACTAAATCAGAAAAACTGTTCCTGCATACATCATAATGAAAATATAACCCAATGCATCATATATAAGCTAAACAAAAGACCTTAGCATTTAAATTTACCAATCTTGCACATAAAATTTTATTTCTAACAAAAATATAAACATTTTAACAATGAAAAAAATCATAAAGTGTCATCCGTAACACTAATAACTCATCGGTTTTAATACCTGTAATTATTAATAACTTTCGCAAAAGTTGTCCGATTTTCATGAAATTTGTTTTATTTTAAACTGCTCAAAGTGATCCATCTTTAGCATTGTATATTAATTTTCTTTATATTAATCCTCATACAGATTTTTACCCGTAACAGTTGTTTTACACTTGATTGTGAAATAGCCGTGTTGATTGAAACATGATCAAACATTGTCACAGTGTTTCTAGGGGAATTATCTGTAAACCAAAACCTTGTCGATTCCATTAAAATCTTCTGTCTAGAAGCTAGTTTATGGTTTATTCAGGTTCTATTATACAGTCAAACCTGCCATAAAGGCCATCCCTATATAAGGGCCACCTGCTTATAAAGGCCATTAGAATTGTATCCCAGTTGTTCTTTATTCTTATTATTTTAACCTGTTTATCAAGGTCACTTTTTACTGACTGGTTCCCTTGGGTGGCCTTCATAGACAAGTTTGACTGTATTACAATTACTTATAACTATAACAAGTAATGAATATTGTAATATATTTATTTACAGCTTGGTATTCCTGTCATGTACATTAGTGCATCATATACAAGAAGGTTCGTGGAAGACGAAAGTAAACTAAAAGTAGCAGTGAAGTATGTTTAACTTATCTTATATGAAATGAACTAACAATAATTTAATGCCACTTGTTGGTGATGATTTGTAATCAAGTATCAATTTCTCAAATGTTATGCTTAAGGATGTTTGAAGATTTTAGAACTTTTCTCATTTTAAAAAGCAGACGTGTGGAATGGTTAATCAATCCTAAAGTATCTCAGTGTTGTTAGTTGGACCTTGGTTGACTAAAAAGTAAGACATTTTCATATCTCTCAAGTGACAAAGATACAAAATTATAGGTGATTAGTTGTATTTTTCAAAAACACAAAATTATAGGTGATTAGTTGTATTTTTCAAAAACTACCTTTTGCCTTTTAAAATGGGAAAAATTTTAAGTTTTGAAATCTGAAATATAGCAAAAAATTATAGGTGATTAGTTGTATTTTTCAAAAACTACCTTTTGCCTTTTAAAATGGGAAAAAATTTAAGTTTTGAAATCTGAAATATAGCAAACTTGTTTATGACATGTTGGTAATAGCTTGAGTCCTTATTTCCAAGACGTTATATTGTGTCAATATCTAAAATTTTGTAAATAAGGACAACTAAATTAAATTTGCTTTTGTATTGCTTATTTTGGGAATTTTAGTGGTCAAAATGGGAAATGTTAGTCATTTTCCCATGGTAAACTACCGTATATTTCCATAGATACGTCGCAACTCTTTTACTAAATTTTAATATTTTAAAATGCAATGCGACTTTACTAGCCGACATTAAAATATTTTGATAATCTGTCTCGAATTTTCACGGCGTTTTAGAAGATCGACAAACCGGAAGTTACAGTAAATTTCTAGTTGAAAGTAAATTTTGCTCTTTATTGTATTTTTGTTATTATTATTATTATATGTGATATTTTTATTATTATTAAATTTTACCAATAAAGTCTTTGAAATAAACAAATAATTAATGAATTAAGGTAAGTATGAGTCTCATTTTCAAGTTGTCACGTGTAACAGAATAGCCGTCGGCAAAGAAGTAAATACCTGGTCACCTGTAATTAACTGTAAATAATCAAGTCCTCTCGGTAACACCTCGTGGTGTCTTGTTTGTTTAATGATTGAAGCCATTTCCGATAACTTATCCATTGATATAATCGTCCCTGTTTACCGGTACCTATGTTGAAAACGCCGCCATTACAAACACTAATAATATATTCCTATGTCAGAGGTCATACGACACTTTCGTATCTGTCGGTTTTGAGTAAAAAGTGTCAGGATTGGACAATCACTGATCGAAATATTAATAAAATTTATTAAAATTTAATTTGCAATTCCAACGACATGTTTTGATTTAAAACGCAACATAAAATGAATACAAATTATTCTTTCACAAAAGTTCAAACAACCGGAGGTCGTCCTAGTTATTGACCAATACTCTCGAATGGAAAACCACATGTCATTCTGAACAATATAAAATGGCGATATTTACCCCCCGGTAAGCAATAGATCGTCAACTTTAACATAATATCGACAGTCCAGTATTGTAAAATCTGAGACATGAGTCTAATAACACTATCAGCGACCCCCTTGTTTAAACAAATCATGCAATACATATCGCAACCTTTGTGCATGATCAAACTTTGACTTCCTTTGTCGGTGACAACAACATGTAAATTAACCGATCTCATGATCGGGAGCCAAAAAGTACATGTTTTATTCAAGCAATCTTCACCGTTTGTAATTATACATGTAAAAATAATATCTACATACTTGTTTAATTTACACAAGCTATTCAAACAATATTTATTAAGAAGAAAAATAATAAATAACACCGGTAAAAGCTTTTGTTTTTATTCATGGAATTGAAAATCAATGGCTCTTGCTGAGCAAATCTCTAATTTTCTCTTGCAAATTTTTGGCTGCGACGTATGTAGACGACCTTTAGAAAATACTGGGCTTGCTGCCCTGGGGTGGGGGTGCGACGTATCTACTGGGGCGACGTATATACAGAGATATACAGGTACCTTTCTTCGGTACTAATTTTAAGCAGTCAAAAATCACTGTATTAGATCATACTTTTTGGTAAAAACAGATCAGAAACAGACACTTTATATCTTTGTTTAGAGAGTTCCAATGACTAAGTGGTCTAAAGCATGTACTTACAGACCACAGAGCCTCTCGCCACCTAGGTTCAAATCCAACTGGGGCAAATCGTTTGTAAGCTCATTTGCCAGAGAGTGATGATTTTCTCTCAGTACTCCGGTTTCCCCAACTATCCCGGAACTGACAGCCACATTATAAGTGAAAAAATTTTGACTGGGATATTTAACACAATTATTCCACTCCTTTAGGGGTAGTAGAAAAATAGTGATTTTGTAGTAACAACAAATGATAAATTGCTCATGGTTTGTGACACCTTCGCAACCAACAAGTTTCTTATTGAATTACAGTTATTTTATCAGAACATATACTGTATAACTAGAAATATTCACGATGTATTAATATTCGCGGTTTTCACGGTCAAGTCTCAACCGCGAAAATAAGTACACTGCTAAGTTTTCTACATGTGAAACAATAAAAATGGGCCCCACAAACACAGATAATGTCAATCGGTGGTAATTTTAACACACACCCCCACCCCCACCCCCCCTAAATAACTTTAATGCTGATGTACGTTGTATAATTTTACCTGGATCGATCTTCACGGTTTATTGAACACAACCGTGGTCACTGTAAAGTAAGCGATAAGAAGGATTAAGTCCTTTGTTTATTTGAGAGATAATTAGGTTAATTAGGATGAATTACTCATAACACAGATTTGGCACTGTCAGACAATCTTATGATGTGGGGCTTTAATTCATCGTTTTATTTGCCAAATGGTCGATATTGGTAATTTAATTTAATTCCTACCAACTCGTCAACCGCAAAAGTAAGTACACGCGAACAAGTTTCTGAATGTAAAACCGCAAAATTTTCTACCCGCGAATATTTCTCGTTATACAGTATTTTGATTATGCCACTATGGTGGCTCAGTTGGTTAAGTACTCTCTTCTTATGTGAGAATACGTGGATTCAAACTCCACCTGAGGTCTGACCAAGACATGAAAAAAAGATGATGACTGTTCTTTCGCCAAACAAACGCCATTTAGAAACAAAAGTCACAGGGTCCTTCAGAAGAAACCGTAAAAACTGAGACCTTGTGTCATGGCAGGCGTGGCACATTAAAGAACCCTCCTTGCTACCCTGAATACAATGCAAAGGTTTAAATTTCTTAACTACAGCCTCTGAATATGAGTAAAATATTCTTGACTGGGGCGTAAAACCTTATTCAATCAATCTTTATAAAAAAAAACTTTATCCAATTATTTTTATTCTATGTTTATAGATATGGTACTATGATGGCATCAGTAGAATGTGAATGTGAAAAGAGGATAACAAAATTTAGTACGCTTGCTGCAAGCATGAGTATAGGGGTGCCACTAGGAGTCGTCCTGAAAATAAGGTAGGTCATGTATAATTTGAAAATAAAGTAGGTCATGTATAGATTGGAAATAAAGTAGGTCATTTATAGATTGAAAATAAAGTAGATCATGTATAGATTGAAAATAAAGTAGGTCATTTATAGATTGAAAATAAAGTAGGTCATGTATAGATTGAAATTAAAGTAGGTCATGAACATTATATTGCCCGGTTACTCTAGTATTGACAGTAAACAGCTTTATGATTTCAGCAGTAAAAAATATAAAAAATATTATTATTTTTCTTTTACTTAAACTATTAAAAAATTCTCATAGTGCTCAAAATACTGGTACTATGAAATGAAACAGTTGTCATAATACTGAATGAACTTGTCAATACATTGAAAAAGTAATATAATATTTGGTTTTAGAAGTTAATTACAAGCACATCTTTATAAGCGAAGTAGGAAGTCATTGTTTTAAAATGAGTTTCCCACCGATAGTTTCATTAGATATTGTCTATTTTTGATGTTATTTTTTGTCTTGTTTGATTTTACATTTTTACATTAGAGATGACCCTTCTCTGAAAGTCGATCTGAAATTTAATGCTTCTCTCATTTTATGATTTATTGAAATAAATTCAAACATTGATTGCTTTTGTATTTTTTATCAACTTGTGTATTTTCATGTCAAAAGTTTTGTTTTTTTATAAATAAATAAAAAAAATCATTTATGATTAAGTGTTAAATTTTATTGGCAAGTTTTCTCAGATGTCTCTCTATTAAGAAAAGATGATTGTGGTATGATTTTTCAGAGGTATATATGCTGTACCACATGATCAATACCCCTATTGTTTGTGCAGGATGTTTTGGAAAATGTGAATTCCAGGAATAACGTCATTGTTTTAAAGAAAAACATGAACTGATATGATTCCATATCTAATGGAAATATTTTTTTTTTCCGCTAAAACTTTAGGGGGTATCTTGTGGTACAGCGGCAACCCCTCCCCCCACCCCCCACCCCCACCCCCCACCACCACCACCATTTGATTATTTTTAATATCAGGATCAATATTGTATTTTCAGATTAGTCAGAGGTCAACAAGTATTTCTAATGCCAATCCATCTATCAGAGGAAATTTTACCAGCTTCAATATTGTACGGAACAGTTGTACCTATGGTTTTTTATTCTGCTATAAAAAAGTTTGTTGTTGATCCTTATATAAAGAAGAAACAAGAAGAGTAAGTTTATTTTTATACCCCACCACAGATAGTTGGGACTTATAAATGTCCTTGAGTCATTGTTTGATTCACTTAAATTACCCTAATGGTTGACCTGGTGTCAATTAAAATTTCAGTATTGGTTTATGACCAGTGGAATTCTCCTTTGTAATTGACTAGTGTCCCCTAATGGTTGACCTGGTGTCAGTTAGAATTTCAGTATTGGTTCATGACCAGTAGAATTTTCTTTTGTAATTGACTAGTGTCCCCTAATGGTTGACCTGGTGTCAGTTAGAATTTCAGTATTGGTTCATGACCAGTAGAATTTTCTTTTGTAATTGACTAGTGTCTTCTAATGGTTGACCTGGTGTCAATTAAAATTTCAGTATTGGTTCATGACCAGTGGAATTCTCCTTTGTAATTGACTAGTGTCCCCTAATGGTTGACCTGGTGTCAGTTAGAATTTCAGTATTGGTTCATGACCAGTGGAATTTTCCTTTGTAATTGACTAGTGTTCTCTAATGGTCACCCTGGTGTCAATTAACATTTCAGTATTGGTTCATGACCAGTAGAATTCTCCTTTGTAATTGACTAGTGTCCCCTAATGGTTGACCTGGTGTCAATTAGAATTTCAGTATTGGTTCATGACCAGTAGAATTTTCCTTTGTAATTGACTAGTGTTCTCTAATGGTCACCCTGGTGTCAATTAACATTTCAGTATTGGTTCATGACCAGTAGAATTCTCCTTTGTAATTGACTAGTGTCCCCTAATGGTTGACCTGGTGTCAATTAGAATTTCAGTATTGGTTCATGACCAGTGGAATTCTTCTTTGTAATTGACTAGTGTCCATCTGAATTGTCCTAATGGTTGAACTGGTGTTAATAAGAATTTCAGTATTGGTTCATTACCAATGAAATACTGTACCCATTTGTAATTGATTAGTGTCCATCAGAATTCCCCTAATGATGGTTTTGGTTTTGAATCAAATGGGGATGGGTTTACATGATACTTAAACAGGAATAAAAAAGCACTAATCTGATGACACATGTATTCCTATTCTACTTACATTACTATGTCATTCTAAAGGTCACCTGTCTAAACAGATCAGTTTTTAAGATAACAGACTTCTTTGTTTTTCAGCTTTTGATCTATGGGTACTTTTGTATTTTTTGTTTAGAAATACAGAAAGGAAAAAAGAAGAAATGGCAGAGAGACTTTCAGAAAAGAGGAAACAGGCAGAAACAGCAGTAAGTACTCTTAAGATTTTATGTAAATTTAATTTTTCTGATCTTAGTAAGATGACATGTTGGAAACATTATTTAACTTTTTGTTCTGTTTGTTGATAATAGACTAGATGATACATGTATGTAGCAGTAAATGAGATACATCGTTCTCTTGACAGCTCTTAGATTTGGCATTCCATTATTGTTGCATTGCTTGATTTGAGGTGAACTCTAAATAATCAAACATCTGTAAGAAAAAAATAAGAAAAACAAAAAAGCTTATATTTCAATGTATAGTGTATCTCTGTGACATGTTTGTCAGTTAGTTTGATGTGCTGATCTCACTTCAATTTTCTTTAGATAATGCAATAATAGCCTCTACAGTTTAAGATCATGTATCTACTTTATAATAAGTGATGGCAGAGGCTTTTCTTACTATTCTTGGGATTGCATAGTATTAACTATGGTAGAAACATTGGCTTCCCTGAAAAACTAGCTTTAACTGATATATTCAGCAAAATCTTCGCATTTCAAGAAAATATAATTTTTTAAATGACCATTTTACCGGTAGTCAGAATTTTTTATTTTAAAAGTGCCACAGTTATAATCTGATGGTGATTGTCAGAGTTTTTGTCTCAACCTGTTGGTGTTTGCAGTTTAACGTCTTCATGTAGCCTGTCATCCTATGTGCAAACCATTAAAATGTTGTTATTGTTTTTATGTATTTATAGATATCACTCATGAAAGAAACTGTAGAAAGAATTATAGATACTGAAGAAAAAAGAAAGGGTTTAATTATAGTGAAAGCTTTATTTGGAAAACTCTCCTCTGATGATAGGTAACATTTTTATATTGTAATGTTATAATATCTAAGACCAAGAAGTATTCCGAGTACTAATCCATCAAAAACACACATCCCAATCCATGTCCAAAGCACAAACCCAAAGTAAAAACACACATCCCAATCCATGTCCAAATCACAACCCCAAAGTAAAAACACACATCCCAGTTCATGTCCAAATCACAACCCCAAAGTAAACATACACATCCCAATTCATGTCCAAATCACAACCCCAAAGTAAAAACACACATCCCAATCCATGTCCAAATCACAACCCCAAAGTAAACATACACATCCCAATTCATGTCCAAATCACAACTCCAAAGTAAAAACACACATCCCAATCCATGTCCAAATCACAACCCCAAAGTAAAAACACACATCCCAATCCATGTCCAAATCACAACCCCAAAGTAAAGTAGAAACTCTGATACTGGCAAGTTAAACATGTGAACTTCCACTAGGGAAGCGAGTCCGGATGTCCCAGAATGGTATGCATCTCCTGTTTAGCTAGCTTTGCCCACACATATATAATCAAAATTGAAAATGAAAGGAACATGCAACTATGACGTCATTGTTTCCTCCTTATCCTTGGTTATTTTGGATACAGAGTTATACTGATCAACAATATTGTGATGATGACAGCCATAAAAACTTTTTGAAAGCCTATTAAGAACAGAATCGTATCTAGCACAATGTAAACAGAACAAAGTTTGTCCAATTCAATATTCTATAGAACAGTTTGTACCTGTATTCACTAGTATAGCTGTTGTAAAATCATAAATGTTCGGGGGGGGGGGGGGGGGGATTATTATTATTATTATTATTTAATTTTTACTGGGTGGTAAATACCATGAAATTTAATGTCAACAAAAACTTTTAATTGCAACAGTCCCAAAAACACCATTCCACAAAATTTTCTCCAAACTTTTTTATTTTAAATATAAAAAATGAAATTTTAACCCCACAAATATTAATGATAACTTGATTTATTGCAGAGATTTACCAGGTTATTTATGTTTAGATGTAACAATACCACTCCAGGCTTTAGTTAAAGATTCAAAGTTAATTCTACACGACCGAAATACAATGGTATGTTATAAAAAATAAACTGTACCCGTTACAGATATACATACATGTAGATATGGTAATAATATCAGTGGAGTAGAGTGTAATAATGACTTTTTTTGTGCCCAGTCAAGAATATTTCGCCTATATCGATGCAGACAAATCTGGAATGGAGTTGAGTTGAGTAATGTTGTTTAACTTCCCAGTCAAGAATATTTCACTTATATTGAGACATAGCCAGCTACCATCGAAGGTGCATAAATTTTGCCTGTTTGTTGAGCTGATGGCATTATACATGTACATCAGGGTTCTTTATTGTGCTGCTTCTACATTGACATGGGACCTCTTTTATTTTAAGTTCCCATCTGAAAGAAACATGACTTTCATTTTGTAATGCAGGGTGATTGGCTAGAGAACAGTCACTACCCACTTTCAAGTCTTAGGTCAGACTTCCTCGGGGTTCGAGCCCATGACCTCCCACTTAAGGAGCGAGCACTCTACCAACTGAACTACCTCAGTAATAGTTCTGGGATGGAGGAGGAAACAATGACCTGAAAGAGAACTGACAAACTTTTTCACACTAAGATCTGCCTGAGTGTGATTCAAAACCTAGGTGATGAGATGCCCTGTGATAAGTAAGTTAACACTTTAGACCACTTGGCCACCAAGGTCCATATTAATAAGTGGGATGGTTCAATTGCTAAATTTGACTAAACCACTGAATACATTTCCATCTGCTCTTTTTTATTTTTATGAAACTCTGTGAAACTAGCTTGCAACTCCAACAATACCTGTCATACTGACCACCTCTATGTAAAGATCCCTTGTCAATTTAGATAATCATTTTAAGGTCCCAATGCTTTGTATTTCAACAAAAACCAATGTCTATTTATAAAGACTAGTTTTAATGGTCTTTCTAGGTCCTATGGGTGGTCTTTATAAACCAGAACAGATTTTATTGTTTCACTTTTTAAAGCTTAATTGTTGTTGAAGAATGTCCTTATATACTCCATTTCTTCCACCAACATTTTTCTGCAAGTCCTCATAAACTATTTAACACATCTTGAAACTTCATACACCATTGACTATTCATATTTTGATCATATGCATATTTGGGGAACTCTTTTGAAATGGCATCCCACTTCAGTTAGTATGTGTTTATTCTGTTTTATTCTGAACAATTTCGATGATTTCAGAGTGAATTACCAGGATTTTATGATCCATGTCCAGGAGAAGCCAAGTCACTATATATAAGATATCTGTTCAGGGAGAGGTTACATCAAGTCACACTAGATGAAAATGAATCTGTTAGAATACCAGTATCAAGTAAGATTATATTATACAATATAAAAATTACTATAAATTTGGTTATCGTCACATGGTGGAAATTTTCTCTAGTTTTCGCAAATTGGAAAAAAATGTGAATATTTCATTAAGTATAAAGTTAAGTTTGAGACCAGTTAGTTTTGAAATTATTGGTCAAAAATAAAAAATCTACAAACCCCTGATCAGTTTAATCAATGAAAGTGTATTTTCCAAAAAAATCTTCACATGGTGGAAATTTTCTCTAGTTTTCACAAATTGGAAAAAAAATGTGAATATTTCATTAAGTATAAAGTTAAGTTTGAGACCAGTTAGTTTTGAAATTATTGGTCAAAAATAAAAAATCTACAAACCCCTGATCAGTTTAATCAATGAAAGTGTATTTTCCAAAAAAATCTTCACATGGTGGAAATTTTCTCTAGTTTTCGCAAATTGGAAAAAAAATGTGAATATTTCATTAAGTATAAAGTTAAGTTTGAGACCAGTTAGTTTTGAAATTATTGGTCAAAAATAAAAAATCTACAAACCCCTGATCAGTTTAATCAATGAAAGTGTATTTTCCAAAAAAAAGTTGACATTACCAGTATGTTTTAATTTTCACAGATCTTTATGAACAAATACCAGTTAAAAATAACTGGTTTAGGGAGCTAAGAACAAAAAATATTGGTTAAGGACAGTTATCTAGACCTCATCTAATGAATTTAAAAAGGTCTACCAACTCTATGTTTCATAGAATTCTGTAGCATTGTCAGGTTTTTCTTTTTTTATAAGGGATAGAAATACCACCAAAATTAATTGCAGTAGGAGAATTATTTTTACATGCAAAGCACTTCACTATTGTCTACTTTTTATCAGATTACTCAAATTTTCATAGTTGAAGGGTTACCTCTCCAAATAGAAACATGACTTATGTTTACAGTTAAACTTTGGTTATTTAACTTCGATTTTTCGAATACCTTAGGTTATTCGAAAGTAATGGCAGGTCCTGACCGCCCTGTATATATATAATAAATATAATGTCAGTTGTACAGCTGCATCTGACAAATATGTCATTTGAGCAAGGTTTTTTGGACTTGTCTCGGTGGTGCAATTGGTTAGGTCATGGGTCATTCTTATGCTAGGCGAGTTTGTGTCGAAGGTTGTGTGTTAGAGCCCCTAAAGTGGAAAAAATATATAAAACTGTAACACTGTTCATTTCTATTTTCAGAACATGTGATAGATGATGACACGGATGTTAACACATGACCACGAGAGTATTAAACTAGGCAATTTTATATTATTGTTATATCAATAGACTTTAAATTGTTAATTGTCAGTACATTTGTGATAAAAAGCTGCTGAAACAGAGAGACGAGAGACCATGATCATAAAGATTCCCTGTATCATAAGACAATTGGAGAAGTTTAGTTACAACATGTAATAATGGTGCTACTATTTTGGGTGTTGCCATAGTTACGAATATTGAAGAACATGTTTGTCGTTCATAGTATGCTGTTGCATTTGTTGGTGTGATAATGGAATTTATGGCTAATTTCAGGTTTTTAGCTGCATCAACATGTGTACTAAATGATTATTGCTACAGGGATAGTGTGTGTGTGTGTGTGTGGCAGTATCACTTGTTTGGTTATAAAGACTAGTTACTTTCCGAGTGTCATCAACAGTTACTGTACCTGCCAGCATCTATGTTTTATGTAACATTGTTAACTAGCCTGTAGAGAATACCTCCGTGTGGGGTCAGTATTCCACATACTTTCCAGGTGTCATCAACAGTTAGTTACTTTCCGGGTGTCATCAATAGCTACTGTGCTTGCCAACATCTATGCTTTATGTTTTATGTAACATTGTTAACTAGCCTGTAGAGAATGATTGTCAGTATTCTATATTTAATTCATTGATGGGCTATATTTTCAACCAGGCTTTGCTGTCCTTATAACAGTAAACACTTCATGTTCCATCACCATCTTCCACATCACTAGTGTGTTTATCAGTGTTGGTAATAGTCAGAGGTTTATTGTTATCAATACAGTCTTCCACTGCTAACTTTGACTACAACAAAATCCTGTACTGTTTTATGTATTTTAACTAATTTGGTAATATATGCAATGTATTAGGGTAACATGTGTATGTGTATTCATATGTTTTTATACCCTTCAATCAATGAATTTATGTTTTCTGCTGTAAAAATTACCATTTAATCCTTATCCAGACAGAAGATTTTACTTTCTATTTTACAAGTTTATATGGCTTCTTTTTCCAAACCTTGAGAAAATATCTGAAATACAGAAGAACTTTTGTTATATCCAAAGCATGAGCATGAATGTAACTAAGCTACATTGATCTGGCAGCTTATGTCATCTTTCCTTTTCATACTCATTCGCATACACATATGAAGCATTAGCTGTTTGTTCTATAAGACCATCTGTATTGTTTCTCACAACAGACCAAGCCATATACTTCTAAAAACCAGACACAAGGTCCCAAGAAAATTATTATAAAGCCTAGTATGATTTGTTACATGTGGCCCACCAATATATCAAATTTTCAAAGGAAATACCAAATATGTACAGCTTTGTAGGTTGACAAAAACCTTGTACAAGGTTTTGGCATGTTACTTGTCCCCATGTACCCTGTCAAAGATTGATGTACTCTTAGGATACAGTAAACTTTGACAGGGTACATGAGATCGTGTAACCTGCCAAAACCCTTTATGTATAATACCACTCATCTTAATACTACAGAGATAATGTAAACATGTTTATTTTCGTGGTGTACTAAGTTTCGCTTATTTCGCAGTCATTTGTTTTGCATGAAAATAAATACCAAGCAAAAATTATATTATGCTTGTTGTGGTATAGTGCATATTTCAAAAACATGAAAATTTAAATTCTTGGATATGTCTAAATGTCCTATGCCGTGGAAATAAAATACATGTGAAATTAAATATGTTTACAGCAGTAATTGTTGTTTGGAGTTTAAACTTTAACCATACATACATCAACAGTTATTTATGTGTCCTATGCAGTAGATAGGAGTGTTTGTTGAAGAGATTTATAATATTTGTTCATTAATGAATTTTGTATTTTTATGTTGCATGTTACACAAGTTGAGGAGTTGTTTTACATGAGTGAAATAAATTAATAAATATTTTAAAAACAAAAGATTTTTTATTGTTACTGAATTATTGGTTGTCATAGGTGATTCCAGGAATTTGAAATGGGGGGGGGGGGTCAAAATAACATGAACAGAATAAATGAGTATTGTGCTCAAAACACAACGTATGTCTATGTGGGATTGGAAATGGGCATCCTAAGGCATGCTCCCTCAGAAAAGTTTGAAGAATAACATTCAAAAAGATAAAAGTTCCTGCTCCTGGAGTTAAACACAGCTATGTCTGAATAAGCCCTTTTAGTACATTTTAACCATCTCCAAATCTACTTGGCCAAATTAGATGATCTCTTGGTGAAAGGTGTTTAGGTTTGTACAGATGAAGGAGCTGTGCCCCCTTTGGGGCCTATAAGGTGGGAATTTGTGAAAATCTAAAACAAAATCTTCTCCTAGGAGCATACAAGAGATACACCTTTAAAATATTTATTGATAATATTGACAGGACACCTAGTTTCAAATTTGCACAAATCTAGTTGGGTTCAAAATTGGTAAATAGCAAGATTCTTATAAGGGGAAATTGGCAAAATTTGTATATTTGTTAATATATCTGGAAAACTAAACATTTAAAATTACATGTTTAGTAGAATATTACAGGTATTGAAATCACATACTATTAGATTTTATATATAGTTCAAGGTCATGGGTTCATCGATCAAGGTTGTAAAATAGGTATATATACTGGAATATATAAATGACCATTATGATATATACATAAGCATTCCTAGTAAGTGTTAAACACTTAAGCTGAATTTTCTTTGTTTCTTTGATTGACAGACATGTTAACATTGTTTGGGGAATTATCTGAAGGAACTGAGAGTTTTAAGTACATGTAATTATTTTCTTTGTGTTTGGAGAGGAACTAAGTAACATGACAAGTGCTTAAGCCGGTGGAACTAAGTAACATGACAAGTGCTTAAGCCGGTAGAACTAAGTAACATGACAAGTGCTTAAGCCGGTGGAACTAAGTAACATGATAATTGCTTAAGCCGGTGGAACTAAGTAACATGACAAGTGCTTAAGCCGGTGGAACTAAGTAACATGATAATTGCTTAAGCCGGTGGAACTAAGTAACATGACAAGTGCTTAACCCGGTGGAACTAAGTAACATGACAAGTGCTTAAGCCGGTGGAACTAAGTAACATGACAAGTGCTTAAGCCGGTGGAACTAAGTAACATGATAAGTGCTTAAGCCGGTGGAACTAAGTAACATGACAAGTGCTTAAGCCGGTGGAACTAAGTAACATGACAAGTGCTTAAGCCGGTGGAACTAAGTAACATGATAAATGCTAAAGCTTAAGCCGGTGGAACTAAGTACGTGACAAGTGCTAAAGCTTAAGCCGGTGGAACTAAGTAACATGACAAGTGCTTAAGCCGGTGGAACTAAGTAACACGAGAAGTGCTTGAAAGCCGGTGGAACTAAGTAACACGAGAAGTGCTTGACAGCCGGTGGAACTAAGTAACACAATAAGTGCTTAAGCCGGTGGAACTAAGTAACATGACAAGTGCTTAAGCCGGTTGCTAGATTGCTGCACCCCTGTATTCATTGATTTCTACATTTACGGCCAATACGACTTAACCCGTTACCCCGGTCACATAATTAGGCAGAATGTAGTTTTCAGGGGTACAAGGTACATGTGTGTAAATTAATTCCGTGCTCCTGACCGTGTAGCAATTTTCTTCTTTTTGGAAGGTGTTATGTTAGTAATTTACAAAAAAAGTGTCATCACTTTACATGATATACATGTGTATGGATGAATGAATTATCACCAGGAAGATATATACATAATGTTGCCCAAAGGCACATCATATGATCAATATGGTTCTCAAAATCCTGTTGAAAACTTTCCCAAAGAACTAATCCCGAGGCAATCATACAGTTAATGACACGATAAACGCTCTTAAATTGTCATTACTTGTGTTTTACATTTATTTATTTATTCTTACAAACGGAAGTTTAAAATACTTCTATATCTGAACTAGCTTTCCGTCATTCTTGTACAGACTTTGTTTCAAACAACAACGGAAAGTTCGGAAAAGATGAATGAAACAGAGAAGAAAAAGACCAGAAGTGAACGGAGAAAAGGCGTCAGCAGTAAGACTGATTTAGAAAGTTCAGAAAATAAAAATATGGCAGAGCAAAAAGACTCGGAATTTAATCTGCATGATAATCAGGGAGAAGAGGTTACTAAAGCCGTGGTGCCCGAACCAGAGTCCGAAGATGAAATATTCTTACCAAAGATGGATGTTAAAGTTACTCGATTAAGCAAAAAAGCCAGACTTCGACGAGCAGCAAATCCTAAGAAGAAAACGAACCGTTTTGAGGCTTGGAAAAAGCAAAAAGAAGTAAGAAAATTTGAGAGAGAGAGAGAGAGAGAGAGAGAGAGAGCGCGAGCGGGGGTGATGTAGTCACGAATACAGCAATGTAGACGAGCTCTGGTCGTGACAGCGAATGGATTAAAGAGTAATGGTGTTTTACTTGCAAGTCAAGATCCATAAGCTGGTGCTTTAATTCACTCGGCCACCGAGACCCTATAATCAGAACCCAGAATTAAAACAGAAATTGCTTGTATAAAGGATTAAAAGTTAAATATCACTAAACTTTTTTATGTGTGACCGGTAAACATTTTGTAAGAAAGTCTTGATTCGATCTAAACTACAGCAAAACAAACATAAGTTTTATAATCACCTTGTCAAATTTTGTTAACTTATAACTAACCGTGTTGATTTTAATATCTGAGAAAAAATGCATTTAAAATGATGATAAGTATCAGAAGTAAATATCACCTAGAAAACGTGTTTAGTGCAAGATGTTCACATGTGTTCTATTTTCAACCTGCAAAGGCAAGATGTCCGCATTTGAGTATTTTATTATTGGTTTCACCCGGGATATTCAAAATTATGGACCGTCGTCATATAAAATGTAAAATGTTGAACATTAACACTTGGTTGTTCAAATGATGACGACGGGCAAAATTTTGTCAAGCCAAGACTAAAGCATGATACGACATGCGCACTTGTAGAACTTTGTACGTACGATCAGACGTAATGCTACGTCATTTATGATACTTAACTTGTGTAGTCTTTGAACCGGTGAAAGTCCGTTTGGTTTGCGACATGATATTTAATTCTAGCAGAAACTATTGTCCATTGACAGTACTAATGAACTTTGTGTTACATTCAGTAGCTCACCAATAGCTTATTAATCTTAGTAATTACTTACGAGCTTAAGGGTGTTTAATCTCTTGATTTTTTCGTTTACTGATTTGTCTGTTTGCCGTTGGTCTGTTCGAATGTATGATTTTTGGTTCTTTTTAATAGTTCGGTCGCGTCTAAACCTTTGCTTTTAGCCCTTTGACCGAATACCAAACGTATTGAATAGTAATTTAAGCAAAGACGGGCACTTGCATTAGGAATATATTTGATTGATTATTTTTTTACATACATACTCGTTTAGATAAGCGACACATCGTTTCGCGTTGGCAGTGTAGATTTGTGTCAAGTTTGATAAAAAAACATCCATAAATGTGGTAGTTATGGAAAGCGCGATATTGAGACTGACGAACATGTACGACGGACAAAGCGATTCCTATACCGGCTCCCTAAATCTCGTTAATAGGGGTATCATAAAAATAATATACCGAGACTACCAACTTTGAACTGTCACCACACATAATATTAGGTGTAGTATGTAGCAACCCACTTTGAAAAAATTACGCACTTTGAAAAAATTGTTACAGTGGTACAAATACTTTTTAAGCTAGTGTCGTTACTATATCGCTCAAGATGGTTGCATCAGTGTTTTTTTTTTTTTTTTTTTTTTTTTTTTTTTTTTTTTAATTAAAACGGACGTCGTTTTTTGTGCGATTTGTGTTTTCTCATTTTTGAACTGTGTCCATTTTTCGGTAAATAAAGTTATTAAAATGTAGAAAATCAGTATAAATACAAACAAAGAGAACAGACTGGACTATTTCATAAAAAACCCACTTCATAAATATTTTTATAGGTTTGAATTGATTTTTAGTGAAATGAAATCTTAAAAACTAGTTTAAAAAAAATTATTAGGTATGAATTATTCACTTATATATATATATTTAAAAATGCAATGAGAGTTTTACTCAGTACCATCATCTTTTAAAACGACGCCAGTTTAATTATGTTTAGATGCGTATGGATGATTTTTTTTCATTCCAAGTTACCTTAGATTTTTCGTATACCATCAAAATCTCCATAATGCAGACTCAGTTCACATACCATTCCTTGGCTAAGATTTTCCTTAACTTAAATTAGCAATTTTGACAATCTCTTTTGCAACTGCCGTTTAGCATTTATGGAAAAACTAACACATGTTATAAGCTTGAAGTGACCTTAATTAAATTCCAGATTATCTTAAAAATTAGCATAGTTATCCAGATTTCAAATTTGCACAGGGGTCAGTTTCAATTAAAATAAAATTTCATTACGAAACTGGACCCTGTGGTATAATGGGCTTAATATAATACAATATAAACGCAGTTCTCACAATATTATTAGAAGCTCATTAATTAATTAGCTTCCAATATTACCTAATTAGTATATGATCAACAACCACGATCTTTTCGTGAAAATTGTGTGGCCCTGAAAAGAGCCGTTTGAGTTTGTGAATTAAATCTTCATCTTTATATTCATTCTTCGTCTGATTCTACTTCAGAATCAGATTCGGAATACTCAACCACACCATCTGAATCTTCATCATCGTCATCACGGTCATTTACAGATCCAAACAATTCTTGTCTTAATTTGCCGACTCTTGCTGCTTGGCAGTGGGCGTAGTCAAGGTACATATTCCTCACCCCTTCTGTTGCTGCCAGTTTTAGCCGGAGACTGTATCTAAAACTCCTTCTGTTAGTTTTCTTGGCTCTGTTGTATCTGTATTGTAATTCTTGTAGTTTTTCATTAATTAAGACAATCTGCTCACATGATCTTCTAAACCGCCTTTCTGCTTCTATAAGTGCTGATTTTAAGTGGGCAGCTCTGATCAAATCTCCCTGTTTGCATCTCTGGATAGGTATTTCCATTGTAAAATTGTATTAATTCAGAAGTATTAATTTCTCAATTTGTGTTCCTTCTTCCAAGTTGTAAACTTGATTTGTGAACCATACTGTTACTGGCCATCTTTATATATTCTTCTATTTGCCAGACGTCATTTTTAAGTGAATATTGTCATTTTTATTGAAGATGTCAGTGTAAATACTGATTTTATCAGTACCATATTCAATGGGGAGTTGACAGCAGGTATAATGACACAACACATAGATAAGATCCTTGTAGGACCCCATTAGCCATCTAGACATTGAAAGGATACCCGTGGTCAGTGTGGTATTAACGGCTTACTGTTATCACGTCACTCATCAAGTGGTGATCACTTAATTAAGATTTCCTGATTGACCTTTCAGTGGGTAATCAAAATTGTTCAAAAAGTTTATCAGACAAAGGTTAATTATGTCCAAGCGTGACACCCGGACATTCAATTTTAATCATTAGGAAGGAAATGAGATTGCGTACCGTTAGGACTAATCTTGTCTGAAGGCGATTTTTGCCTTTATTCACCCTACTTGAGGAAGTTGTCATTTTAAATTAATATTTTAGGAGGAACATGTGGCTAAATCAAAACATTTATACACACATTACAGTTAAGTGTGTGTGTGTGTGTGTGTGTGTGTGTGTGTGTACGTGTGTGTGTGTGTTATTATTTTCTTTATAAATATTAAAGGCCTAATCTGTAGTAAAATAAATTTCTGAAGTCTGTTAAGAGAGATGTAATATAATGATCTTCATAATTTTATTACTAAATGATCAAACTTGGGATAAATTAAAGAGTTAATAATTTCAGAGACATATGTCTCTGATAATTTTAATTAAAAACCATGCGATTTCTAAAATTTGCGATTTATTGATATTTTGTTTATTTCACTTTTAATGGTCTTTGGATACACGGGAGTTGGATAAAAAAAAATAAAATAAAAATAAAATAAAATAAAATAAAATAAAATAAAATAAAATAAAATAAAATAAAATAAAATAAATCATGGATTTGTAAAGAGAATAACACATGTATTTAGTATATAGTACAGTTAACGTAATCCCAAGAATCAAGAATTTTATATATTTTTTAGTAAAAGTTCAAAGATTCCGATTATTATTATATATAAATATTTTAGAAATCCCACGTTGTACCCCTTCAAAATTGAAGTATTCCTAATCGTGTAAACGCTTTATTGTGTCGGGCGATAAAGTACCATTATTCAAACATTTATCTGATGTAATTTATTAAAAGACACGTAAACATGGCTGACAGAAAGCGAAATCGTCGAAAAAATGACAAGGTAGCGCTGCTTGTAGCATTATTAAGGGACAAAAAGCAATAGACGTCTGCGTAAAACATTTAGAACTTTAAGCAACATTTAAAAAACAAAAAACGAACCGCGTCCATGTAGTATATAGCTGAGTGAATGTTAAAAAATATATGCCGTCTGTTGTCATATGGCAGTTTTTTGTCAGTGGACCAAAATCTGTACATTTCCTGTAATAATAAGGAAAAGTTATTTGACTGAAAGAATTTTGTTGCCGTTTTTC
This sequence comes from Anadara kagoshimensis, assembly GCA_021292105.1. Lineage (NCBI taxonomy): Eukaryota > Metazoa > Mollusca > Bivalvia > Arcoida > Arcidae > Anadara > Anadara kagoshimensis. The sequence continues at coordinate 49,830,798 of CM037870.1, forward strand.
GGGTCAATAAACTATCCAGAATTAATACACCTAATTTATCTCGCATTCGCCGCCACTGGCTTTTAATTATTTTCTAACTAAACCTGTAACTCTGGGATAATTGGCTACTTTTGCATTAAAATGACATCATCAAATGGTCCACTGTTATATATTGTTCAAATTTTGTTGGAAAAGGTTCAATGATTCAAAATAATTTCTTTAATGGAAGTTTCATGACAGTGACCCTTTTCCTTTACATTTTTGGCATATCCGACATAAAGTTTTGAAACTCCAGTATAAACACTGAAGGAACTTAGTAGAAACACAGTATTATCTTGAAAAAACCTGCAGATCCATCAGACTTTTTTACAGTTTACATATCATGGGTTCCTATGTAAAATTAATGGTGGATGTTATTACCACATATTTTTGATAACCATACACATGTAACTTCATACATTTGTTGAATAGGAGTAAATAGTCAGATTTTGAATTAAAACAAAATTTTATTTATATTTTTCCAAAAAAGTTGCTGTCTAAATGATTGATGATCGATCTTTGATTGTGATGAACTGCAAAAAACGATCCGACTGTATGACGAAAAAAAATGGCGGGTCTAAAACCGTGTTTATGTTTTTTATCAAAATAATGTTTTATTTGACAAAATATTACAAGTTTCTATTAAATATACTAAATATATTTTAATTATCAATTGTATTTAATTGATGTATTTATAAACAATCGTAAAGTTATAAAGCCCATGTACATGTATACTATGAAATACAGGTATAAATATATGTGGTAGTAACACATTTGTTATTTACACATACAGGGCAATAACCACTTCATAAATTAATAGGTCCTGGACCTCAGTTTTGGGAATTATGAACCCCTGTACTTGCCACTACTACAAATAGCAGTTTGGTGGAAAGGCCTTTACACAATCAAAAAGTAAAACTCTTTCTGCTTAATGTGTATTGTTATTATAAATGTATATTGAAATATTTGCTAAGTCTAGTAGATCTTAGTATAAATTGTCTTCTATCCCCTTTTGAGCCTTGAACTTGTAGGCAAAATTTCTAACAGTTTTGAAATGGTGTGTATTTCAGGAAGAAAAACAGACATGTACAAAAGAAGAATATGCAGTTGCTAAATTTATGAGATTTAATGCTCCTACAAGAGATGCCAAATTTGTTCCAGTTGGGAATTATGTCAAGTGCTTCATGGGTATGTCAACATACAGATCTCCAATAGAATTTTTCAAGCCACTCAGTCATGACCATTGTGCATCATAGTGATGAAACAATACCATAATCATTAATCTGGAAGAATTGATTACCGTCTTGCTGAAGGGGTTATTTATTATGTTGTCTCATAAACGATTATTGGGAATGAAAAAGTTACTTATATAGAATCTGTAATCAGTTTTTCAGCAACCCTGTCATATTCTGGTCTTCAAATGGACACATATTGTTCCAATTACATGTATTCCTTCATGACTACATGTCATGACTACTTTCTTCAAAGTGAAATCAATAGTGATCAGTCTATATCAAATCAACATTTTAATTTATTTCAAAATGCTTTAATATTCTTTAATTATGTGATTATTTACCTAATATTTGTCTCAAATACAAGAATGTCGGAGCAGATCCTAATGCGAGAAAGTTTGTTGGTTTGTTCCAGGCACTCTGGTTTCCTCTGGACATTCTGGTTTCTTCCACCATCACCCAGCTGACAGTATCTTGATTAGGGTGTAAAACAACATTACTTTCACTCTTATTGATAGTGATTTCTCACAATAAGAGAAACATTGACATTGATGTAAAACTCCATATTGAAGGTGTAAGACAGCAGGTAATCAATAAAAGTAATATTATAATCAATGTTTCTTTTTCAGCATCAAAAGTGGTGGATGCACTTATGGACTCAAAATGGGCCAAAGGGACAACAAAAGGAGATATACAGTTCACAGACAGAAAATCTATCGTTGCTTTCTGTGACAGGTAAAGTTGTCAACACCTTTATATTTTATAACAAATAGAAGTCTCATCTGACACATAGACTTGATTTTGCTTTTCTTTTGAAAAGATGTACTTCAGTTTTTATCAATGTGGCATTTGTTTATATGTACATATGTAAAGTTTACAATTGGGTATATAAGTAATGTCAAAGGTGTAAGTATACAAGTGTCCCCACAAAAATACCAGTAATTATAAGCATATCAAATTTTTAGGTGTTTTTAAGCTCATCTTTAATTTTTTCCATTCCTTACTGACTACATGTATATGTTTTTTTTTGTACCGGTACATCCTCCAATATCATATAGCATTTTGTGCAGTACATTTAATTATCATATAAACCTATACTAAATTATAATAACAAACCAATAATAATATTTTCACTTTATTTTTTCCAGACTATTATCAAAAGGTTTGTTTCACCGAGCAGTGAAAATAAAAAGTAAAAGGAAAAAGAAAGAAGAAGAATCAGCAACAGAAGAAGAGAAGGTAAGTGTATTCTGTAACTAGTGTATGTAACAAGAAAGGAAAAATACAGCAGTCTAGCAGGGAATCGAACACAGGATCTTCTCAATACTAGCAGGAGTTACCAACTGAGCTATCCGGACATCTATCAATCCTAGTCCATCATATTCCTCCATGTACTTTAATCAAAACGACCAGGTTCCTCTCTTGGATCAACCTTTTGGTTGGCCACCTCCCAGGGTCAAGCAAGCCCCCGATGTAATAGGAAATGAAAAAAAAATTGCAGTGGAAAAATTGGGACTTTCGTAATGTTAGATAGATTAGAAGCTCTACTGACTGAGTACCCAGCTATGTATCAGTTCTGTCTGCCTAAGTTACATGTTTTATTTATTAGATACTGTAGAATGCTTGGGGGGGGGGGGGTAATTTGAATTTATTGTGTTTTGATTCGAAATTAAAAAATTGAAACACTGTGATAACTTGCAAGTCTAAATCAAAATCCAAAGCAGTTTGAGTACCATTTGCCTTTGCTTTTAAATAAGTCATGTCAAAGTCTGAAGTCGACACTTAAAAAAACCCAAACTAGATCATGTTTAAACTCAATTAAAGAAATTGCTTTTTCTATAATAGTGTCATAACCTCTTCACATGTTGTTTTTAATAAATATTTAAAAAAACACTGGACATTCTCATGCCAAGATTCCTTATGTTCTGCAAATCTTAGAATTCTTAAAAAAAGCGGGTGTTATACTGTGTTCATTCAAGGATTTTTCTGACAGGCAATTTTTAAACAATTTTCTCCAAAAACACCAGAGCATCAATGTTTTTGCATTCATGTGCCACTAAGGCCTTAGCAATCGGGCCATTTGGCAAAATAACCAATCAGTGGCCCCATGGGTCCTCTATAGAATGAACACTGTAAATTATTGTAAATACAAGAGAGGTAACATCTCATTCCTGGGACATCAAATTATTATACAATGTATATTATTGTATTTGTCATATTGTGTGTGGAAATGGTGTGGAATAAATTATTAACTTTTTAAAATAGAAAAAGAAAAAGAAGTCAAAGAAAGATACAGAAAGTAAAAAAGATACCGACAAAGAAAGTAAGAAAGATGAAGATGACAGTAAAAAGACAAGGAAAAGTCAGATGAAAAGGAGGATAGCAAGAAGGTAAAATTTTATAATCACTGCTAGAAAAAAACGAAAACACTTTATTAATTTAGAAACTCATATTCTCGGGGTGGGGTGCACAAATAAGGTTTAAAGACAATACATGTATAACAATTAAGAAATAACATTCTATTTGAGTGTATTCATTCATAATACCGAATGAATACACTCAAATAGAATGTTATTTCTTATATTTACAATCATAAAAAACATTGACAGCATGTCCGAAATGTAAAATTATTGCTACAATAATTTATTTCATTGAAGATTCCGACAAACGTACGGGATTGATGGAACAGCCTTGCTCCAAATAAGGAAAGTTATGTCGCGAGTAGACTTGGATGCTGACCAATCAAACAATGTGTGACGTAATAGATGTCATTCTGTGACGTAATCGAATAGTTAAACGTTACGTAATCAGAGGTCATGACCCCACACTGTATTCAAGAGCAATTGAATGCTAGTTAAAACAAATAGGTTCATCTAAAGAAGGTCAATTCCACATTGTAAATATTATGAAATTGAATATAAAGCATGCATTGAGAAAAAATGAAACACTTTAAAATTCAATACTGCATTGTAATGTATAGTCCAGAATGAAAATGTTAAGTAACACATGTAATTCTATTGAAATAATAATAATAATATGAAGTTGAAAAGAAAAATAAGTCTTTCATTGCAGAAAATGATGTATAATGTGACTTAATGTCATACTTCTATGAATTATATGTTTATTTATATGTTTATCTAGGATGAAGACAAAAAGAAAGATGAGGATAAGAAGAAAAAGGAAAAGAAATTAAGATTAGATATGCATGAAGATCAAAGATTTGTAGATGGCGAAGATGTAAGTGTCATAAGCATTAAATCTCTTGATAGTGATCTGGCCCTGTATAAGAGAAATTAAAATCTTATATCCCATGTAACAAAAGATGTCGTACATTTAAGAACCCTCCTTGCACATTTCCCTGAACACACTGCAAAGTTCAAAATTTCTTCCAATTTACCTATGGCTGGTTAACAGCTCAATATAAGTAATATTCTTCATCCAATTCATTCAATCAATCTTGTTAGTAATCAATATTTTTTACTTTGTTACTTTATGTGTGTCAGTGTTTGTCAACTTTCATATGATGTGAGTAACAACAAAATGTATATAACAAGGAATGTGTCTTTTGTTGGGAGTAAATTTTGTTGATGGCTGCAATTGTGAAATACAAACTTGACAATACATCCTTCTGCAAATTGTAAATGGCCTATGTTTGATATGTAGCAGGATTTTGTTTAACAGCCTAATCTTGTCAAAATCCCCCTTTTGTGCGACTTGTTTTTGTTTATAATTTGATAACACAATTTATTTGAACTATTTCAGATATATGTATGGATCTATGACCCAGTTCCTGCTAAAACATTTATAATAGGATTATTGATGGGTAAGTCATAGACATATCTTGATTAATAAAATTTGGAAATTTAATCATTGGCCCACTTTTACTTTATGGCTATTAATTCATGCATACAGTGCAATCTATTAAATTGTAGATTTAGTTCAGACAAGAAGGCATTCAGTTCACACTAAATAATTTAACAAATAATATTATATATAGTACATATGTATCTTTGTAAAATAGTTCAGATTCAACCAGTTTTCAGTTTTCTTGGAGGGGTGAAGTGGGGGAGGGGGTCACTTTTCATAGACTTCACTCTACTTAACTGCTGACTAATACAAAGAATTTGTAAATATGACCTCTGGTTCTGTTCTCTATACATATCAGGAGTTCTGAATTTAGATTCAACAAGCAGTGAATTAGGATCCCTGCAAGCAGGTTCTTTTTTTTCTTTTGTGATTTGCACTTATGTATAAAGGGCCATAACTTCAAGGAAAATGAGCAAACCAACTAGAATTTATGATATGCATATCTTGTATCTATGTTGATACTATGTACCAAGTTTCATGAAATAGTGCTTTATAGTTTTGGAGAATTCGTTCAGACTAGAATTTTCGAAGGACAGATGGAAACTTTAGTTTAATATCCCCCTTTTGTTCGAAAGGCAGGGGATAAAAATATTTACTATCAGAATCACAGTGTGATAGGTGGTGTAAGGTGCTGTGATGTGGAAAATTAACATAAATATGTTTTTTGTTTTACAGTTGTAGGAGCGGCTGCTTTGTGTTTATTCCCATTATGGCCTGGAGAGATGAGGATAGGTGTCTATTATATAAGTCTTGTTGGAGCCAGTTTTGTTGGATTTATACTTTTACTTGTCTTATGTAAGTATTTCAGAAAATAATAATAATAATTCTTTAGATGTCTCATATGGCATAATTATGTGAATGTGTGTACTAGACATTAATGCCCAAATACAAAGTTTTGTGATTGGCTAGTTTGAGATGCAGGTAAGCTGTGATGTTCTTATCACAACAAGGCCAACATATGTTGTTCTTCAGCTAGCAAAGCTGTATGTGGAAGATTGCTGGATTGAACCCTGATCCTGTCTTACCCAAGACTAGAAAGTGAGTAGTGGGAACTTAAAATAAATGAGATCCTGTGTCGCAGAAGGCATGGCATGATAAAGAATCCTGCTGTATAATGCCATCAGGGCAACACACAGGTAAAAATTTCAGTGCCTTAGCCTATAGCAGGCAATGTCTCGAGATGAGTGAAATATTCTTGACTGTGACATTAAACACTATTTCTCAACTCTAATCTAATAGCAAAGTCAACTATGATGCTCTGATAGCAAGTTGAACCATAATGTTTTTATCTCAACAAGGCAACATGTTCATGTAGTTGGTTTGTCTTGGTAAAATTGTATAATGTAACCAGTGTTGTAATCAAGCCTACATGTATTTGATTTATTTTCTATTTCAGTGAGATTTATTTTATTCTGTGCATTGTGGATATTGACACTTGGAAAATTACACTTTTGGTTACTACCGAACTTAACAGAAGATGTAGGATTTATAGATTCATTTAAACCATTATATACATATAAAATATATAAACCATCAGACAAAGATTCAGAACAAGAAAAGAAAAAGAAAAGTAAAAAAGAGAAAAAAGAAAAACAGAAAGAAAGTGATAAAGAGGAAACAGAAACAGGAGATGATTTGGATAGAGAAGATGAACAAGAATTTGAAATTGTACAAGCTGAGGATGTGGATTTTGATGATGAGGAGGAGGAAGAATCTGGGGAGGGACAAACGGAAGATGGGGGTCCATTTGATGATGATGACGATGATGAAGAAGATAGTCAAACTGATTCAAAAACTAAAAAGGACAAATAATTTATCATTTATCATAATGAATGTGTTCAAGGGTATAAGGGGATTCAATGCTTGTATTTTCAAAACTTAGGGTCATTTCAATATTACCAGAAATATGTTTATATATTTTTGCATAAACACATATGCTTATGTGTATGTATATGTAGTTATGGAAATCTTAGTCTTAAGATTATCATATTCTCATCAGTATACAAATGTGAAGTTATAGGAATCTTGGTCTTAAGGTTACCGTATTCTTATCAGTACCTTCAGTGGTATTGTCGCTGTATTTTGAGCTAATTTTGCAAAATTATTACAAATTCTCTTTCTTTGACATATAAGTTCCTTTGGATGAAACTATTAAACTTTTATAATTGCTATGTATTATAATCTTTTAATTGAAAGGTGTTCCTAATACATGTAATTGACAATTTATGAAATTCATTTGTGCCATGACAATATCATTCTTTTTAAGCATTCTTAATTGGTTTTGATAATAGATACATAATTAAGTGGTATTTTCACTTTCAACATATATTTATCTGTTAAGAAATGATTTATATTTTCTAAATACGTCCTAGTCATTTTAAATACATTTAATGCTTGTTTTACTCTAAACAGTTATCAAACCAATACAGATGTGTGGTATAAGCTCATCCCATATTGGCAGTGTTTAGGTTTATAGTTTCAACATTCTTATTATGCTATAACTAATATTTTTGCAAGACATCAGTAGCTAAATGGTCTAAAACATACTTACGAAGCACAGGGCTTCTCATCACCTGACGGGTAGATCCTTGTGTAAAAAATCAGTAATGTCACTTGCGTAAGTCAGACATTTTTTTCACAAGGCACTCCAGTTTCCTCCACCATTCCTCCTGACCACTTCAGTATAAGTGAAAGAATCTTGACTGGGATATAAAATGTCATTTCTTCACTTTACTCATACCTTTCTCCCTTGAAGGTTTTTTAAAACAATGAATATTCTCAGAGTTGTCTCCCTTGAAGTTCCATAAGTGATTTTGATGAGTCATGTTGATAGGCATGTAACTGTGAAAACTGATTGGATCATTCAAAACCTATAGATTCCTTTGAAAAAAAATGAATGGCCACTTACTAGTATCACTTCAGCAGTTATGTAATTAATATAAATAAGCTGCACCAGATCTGTTTCTATTGTTAATTTATGTCTTATAGCCAATTATCTCTAAAATGGAAGGGGGTCTCAGTGGTCGAGTGGTCTGAAGTGTGCACTTTTGTTCACAGAGCTGGGACTGCCTAAGTTAAAATCTGTGCTAGTGTGATAAAGTTTGTCAGTTCGCTTGCTGAAGGTGGGTGGTTTTCTCCAGGCACTTTGGTTTCCTCCACAATCCCTGAACTGACCACCTCAATTTTAGTTGAATGATCTTGACTGGGGTGATTAACACCATTACTCACTTTTTGATATGAAAGGAAAAATCATCAAACACTAGGAACTTTTGTCATTATAAAAATAAGTGGAAATTTTCATCTCTAGGACTTAACTACCTCAAGAATTTAGTCAATGTGAACACCATCAATCTCTAAAGGGCATTTTTCTTGGAGAAAGTATACTGATTCTCCGTATAAATTTATATTTACTGTCCAAGTGTCATTTGGTATCAAAGCTTTTCAAAGTTGATCATGATTTATATTTAATGTTGGGCCACATAGAATTTGTAAATTTGTTATTTCTGTTTTGATTCACAGTGAAATAAAATTATAATACATTATTGTCATATAGATTTAAAAAATGTTTCATTTCTAAAATTTACATTAAAACACTACAATTTCACAAATTTCACTTGGTTCATGATTTGGTACCAATATCTAATTTACGTTTCATGCATTGATTCATGATTTAAGATTCACAGTTAATTGCAAATATGTTGAAAGTAAAGTGCTTCACAGTATCTAGGTTTTGGTTATTAGTTTAGAAATTTTACATCTTTCATCATCACATTAAGTTTATATAAATAGTGCTTTAAACTTTTTTATGGTTTTAAAAAGATAGGATTAAGGTCTGAAAAACATGGTTATTCTATTAAAAAATAAATCTCATAATTAAACATTGGTAGTTTATGTACTTTTCATCAATAAATTTACATTCTTCATACAGATAGTAAATTCTGTTTGTTAGGCAATTTTAGCAGCATTCATCATCTCATTTCAGACAAAAGGTTCTGATTGAATTCAAAACCTTGTATTTAGAAATTCTGTTCTCTGCAAATGGTAAATACAGCACACACACACACACACACACACACCACACACACACATATAAATTGTTAGCAATGGATTTAAAATTAAGAGTGTACAGAATAGAACAAACCACATTCACAAAGAGTAATTTAATTCTATTGATACTGTTTTAAGTTTTCAACTATCATATAGAGCTTAGTCATATTACATGTAGCTCACCTGTACAATGTACAGAGGAGCTGATATCTGAACTCTGACATAAGTGTCTACTTAGAATGGTCTATGGTTTGATTGACTAGATGTAAAGGTTTAATAGAGATGTATGCTGTCCTTATGACAGCTTGTTTTATGCAAACCTTGCCATAATGCATGCATGGACTCTTATTTAGTGAAGTACCGCTATTTGGCATGCAAAAGAAATATTTCAAGTAAATTTTATCATTTTGCTTAATATGTTATCATATTTTTAATTAAGACAGGTGTTTGTATATAATGTAGTATATACATCTTATTTTAAATAAGATTAATTATCTTGATAGTGATCATGAAAAGTGTTTTCAATCTCCTTATTCACAAAATGAATTACCCCTATGTTGATTACACTGTTCAATATGATCACCAAAAAAACTAGTTGAAGTGGTTTTTATGAACAGATATTTCTTTTCCAATTTACAGTTTCAAATAATAGAGGAAATGTAAAATTCTTGCACCTTTTTTAAACAGGTACCCTTTTAATAAACAGGCATGATAATGTTTATTTTGAAAGATGTAAAAGTTATTTCAGTGTTTTATTTTGTATTTCTTTACAACACTTATGGAGAATTCTATTTTAATCTGATTAGATAAGAGCTTCAATGTTACAGTATAACCCTCTTTGTTATAAGTTTATGTTTATTATGAAGCAAGACCTGTTTACTGATGAATCAAATCTGTCAACTGTTGTATACAATAAAGTATGTTGTAATTGTCAAATAAAAATAAGTTGTTAAGTATTCAATCCAGCATTTTATTATTTGTGCTATTTTGATAAATACAATGAATAATTGGGTTCACCACGGTTCAAGGTGATATCTTGAATGTTCATGCAAAACATTTATTTTCATTGGTTATAGAATCATATCGGTTCACGTTTCCCCAGTAAAAACAGTGTTATTCCGGGAATTAAGGATGTAATCGTTTTTCAAAACGTCCTGCACAAGCGTTAAGAGGGTGTTGATCACGTGGTACATCCATGAACCCCATTGTAAAATGAAAATGACTTTTCTAAACACAGTACTATGTGATAGCTCAGTTGGTAAAGAGGTCCATAAGTAGGGGAGGATAGAGGTTAGATATCTGTCCTGTTCAGATACGAGACCTATAGGCAAAGTATTGACTGTTCTTTTACTAGAACTAGGTGCTTATAAATGACAGAGTGTGTCTAAAGATAAGGCCTTGGAAATATATGCCCATGTCAAACCATTATGCACATTGCTAAGAAAAAGATTTCTACACCTTCACTTATAGTTAATGATGTGTAGAAATTAGTGAGTCTACTAACAGTAAATAGTCTTACGATATACTTCATATTTTTCAATATTTTTAATTACTAGTATGTGATCTAAGGATGTTGCGTCAATGTCGATTTTTCAGTACAGTTAATGTTCTTTGGTCACATGGCAGGTGTTGGTAGCAAAAAGGGCGAGCACCATGTTGTTTTCCATGTTGTTGAGATACTGTAATACTAAACATAGACTAGATGAAAATGTAAATGATGACAATGGGAAAGAAAAATCTCGTCTCATAAAATGTTTCTGTATAATTTGTAATGATTATTAGACCTCATAGTATCCTTTTTGATGAAAAGAATCGCTTTTTAGCACATTCATTTATAGATGCAAAGGCAATGCTGACTCTAATAAATTTATTGAAAATCAGCACGCATAATGGCATGTTTTATTGATTTACATGCCGACCAGCAGTTGTTCTGCAACGAAAAGGAATTTTATATGGACAAATCAAGTCATCCTTGAAACTTACATTAACTCCAAATGCAGATTACAGAGGTGTTCAGATAATCTTAACGGCACGTATCGATGCCAATATTGCTTAACTTGCAATGCCAATTATGAACGTGTCTACGATTGCTATGACATTCGCTTAGATGTGTTGAAGAATCCATGGTGACCGTCTAGATGAACGTCTCCAATCAAACTGGAGATGATAAGCTGTTTAATTAAATGCTTTAAATATCACGTGGTGGCTCTGGTCCATCAATTTTTCTTTATAGCCTTTTCACCTTCTCATACCGTTACATAAACAATTAGTTGATAGAAAATCATACTATTGTGCTGTTATAGTAAATTTTTTCGCTCATTACTTTGGATTTGCTTTTAGATCCTTGGAGTTAAACACCGCCATATTACATTTATTTGACAAACGTTTGTAAAACCGTTTGTCATTTATCTATATAGATGCATGGGTAATGCTTACTTTAATAAATTTATTGATAAACAATACGTATGATGGCATGTGATATCGTTATACCTACCGACCAGGACTCGTTTCCACGATGCAAAAAGCTATGATTTTATTCACACGTTAACCTCATAAAAAAACAACAAAAACCGAGAGACTAATCAGTTGTAAACAGACTTTATTATCATACTTATCGTAAATGTGACCACGATTTTTCATTGTTCGAATAAATATTCAATTTTACACGGTATCTATTTCTTACGCCTTCTTCTAGATTTTTACGATCAATGAAAAATATGTTCAAACCATATTTCTCCCAGATGAAACACGTCTTTTAAACTTCTTAGGCAAGAAAAAACTTATTCCAAGACATGCTCTTCCAGACGGCAAGTGATATTCTATTTTAAACCATACTTACTTAGGTTCCTACCCTTCCGGGGCTCCCAGTCTCGCTTCCCTGGTGGAAGTTCACGTGTTTAACCTAATTTGTCAGTTTTTTCTTTGCCTCTGGATTTTGATTTGGATCTGTGTTTGATACTTCTATCAGATCTCTGCTAGGTCATTGCATTTCAAACTACGCTCAAAGCCGTTCTCAAAAATTGTACAGCCAGTGAAATTTAAACCACACTTCTTCGGCCGCTAAATTCAATTTCAAACGATAATTATTCCAGACTTCTATGACCAGTTAAACACGGTTATAAACCGTATTGCTTCTAGGTGTCTGCGACTGCAAGCGGTGATACCAATTTCAAGACATTTACAGCCTGTGAAAACATCTGTTATCGGTAAATATTTTGTTTTAACAGGATTTTTTTTAAAAGTGTCTTCTTCTCTTTGACGGAAAGCGTAACGGCCAAAATGTATCATTTTACTGCTGACGTAAATGAAAGCCGACGTAATACGCTCACGTAAATAAAATACGATGTATCAGGATCCCCCCAATGAACTGACAGACTTTCTCACACTAGTATTTGTATGAGTGGGATTCGAAGCTAGACGGTAAACAGGTGTTATACATGTAGACCACTTGGGCAGCGATGTCCCTCATGAATGACGATCCATCAAAAACAAACATATGAATCCATGTCCAAAACACAACCTCAAAGCAACGTAAAAACATTGAAACTAATAAATTCAGCCAAACGTGTGAACTTTCAACAGGGAAGGGAGTCGAGTGCTGCAGAAGGGTAAGCGTCTCTTGTTGAGCTAGCTTCACCAGTGCTAGTAAAATACTGTTTGCAATTATGCAACACAATAACTGTTTACAACGGTTTATGACGGTTGTAACTAGCTTAACAGGAGTTGCTAACCCTTCTGGAGTACCCGGTCTCACTTTCTAGGTGGAAGTTCACATGTTTAACTTAATTTGCCAGCTTTAAAAGCTTTGGAATTTTGGTTTGGTCATGGGTTGGTATGTTTGTTTTTTATTAAAATATTATGTGATTATACATATTTGATTCCCTTATCTTACAGCTGTGAATTGTTATAAAACACATAACACATTTTGTTAATCAAACAGAATTGGTTTTATGATTTTCTCACATACTTCATAATTATCCATACGTGACATCTTAACTGGATGAACAAAATCTTTTTTGTCTGCTAGACGTTTTAAAGCAGTTTTTCTTTCTTCTTTTCCCCATAGATATATGCCATCGAAGTATTTTATATTTTCCATTTTTGTTATACCCGCTAAAACAGTTGGAAAGGCAATCTCTAAGAATAATTGGTTACGTGTAAAAATATCCATATAAAAGAGAAAATCCTGTGAATATTTGGCTGGTATATACACTACATCGCTGACTCTTTTGAAAAAGCCGGTTTCAAATCCCGTATTTATTCGCAAATTTTCTTTGAAACGCATATACGCTTTGACGTCCGTATTATTTAAATCATTTAAACCTTTTCTATACGCCCACATTCCATAGCTACTGTTGTACCAATACCATGGAGTTGGTGGGTTTTCATTTTCTTTTAGAAGAATCACAGGAGACATCAAAATTTTGTCAAATCTATAACGTGCGAGATTTTTTGTATAGAGAATTGCGTCTTCCGTTACGTACAGATACCCATCGACGCCATAATTCATTTGCATTGCTTGTAACACGCATCTTTGGGCTAAATACCCTTTATCTACTTCTATTTCAATAAAGGACACAGGTTCTTCCAAATCTTTAGTCATGTCTTTAAATATCGCACTCTTAATACCACAATATACTATATTAGGGAAATGTTTTCTATAAAGTACCTCCAAAATTTTGACATTGTTATACAAAGGATGGTTAAATTCAATAATCAATAAGATATTATTAAACGTTTTCACATTCGAGAGAGACGATATATTTTCCCGTGAAAAGCCAAAATGTGGACAATAATTCAATAGTCTTTTGATATCTCTATCAGGTATATAACCACCGTCTTTTGGTAACGATATAAAATTTCCCGTTTCATTTTGTGGGACAAAAATGACATTGGTATTTCTTTTATCAGCAGTTTGTCCTTTAATTTTTCTGTTATTCAATGTCATATTGTTCATATGTGTTCGTTTTGGTTCAGTATATTTGAGTGATTTCAAATCTTCTATCCACAATTTTATCAATTTCCCGTCATTGGTGCGTAAATAATCCTGTTCAATCATCTCTGAGGTTAAATCTAAGACGCATTCAAAGAAGGAATATTCCTGTTTACAAGTCCAATCACTTAAGAAGTTTATCAATTTTCAATTAAAATAACGTCAGTTTTTTGTAAATAATCGTCGTGTAAGAGTGGCGATTTCTTTTAGAGAAAGCATTTGGAGGATAAAAAGCTATATTACCTCCTATCTCCCACAGCAATCTTTGTGACCAATATGATCGCCAAATATCAGTCATACGAACACTTACAGTAGTTGGTAAAATCAACCCCCAGAATGCATCATACAGATAAAGAGTATTTTGCGAATTAAATGGAGAAAACGTCTTTTCTTTCACCAACACAGGAGGAGAATTAACACTAAAGGTGACATTTAGAGGAACTGTAGTTTCTTTTCGGTTATATCTAAAGATAGCATCTGGATCACCATTAACAAGAGCTTGCTGAATCAAAGGTGTCCTCCATGCTCCAAGCGTATAAGTATGCGAGAAATTTGAGCCTTTTTGACTGAGAGGATATCCACGCGGCAACATACTTGATTGTCCAAAATGTCTATATGAATTGAAGGTATTTCCCTCTCCCGTATACATCAATCCTGTAGTTTCTTCGGTGTACGTAAATCGTTTTAGTTCATCCAGTAGGCTGTTACCGTCATCTGTGTCGTATATTACTTTTGCACCCTTTGCAATTGCATACAAATATCCCACATTTTTCCGCAAATAACTATTCATGGGTAAAAGAGATGTGATTCTAAATCCAAGGATTTCTTGTTGTTCTACATTCAGGAAATCGCAGTTCTGAAACCTAAATGTAAATATGATCTTAGAAAAATAAAATGTGCAACTAAACAAGAGACCCATGGACCTTTAGCTCACCTGAGGATATGCCCCATATCTCATGCAGAAGTTTAAATTTCAGCTACATCGGATGGCGAAAAATGCTATGTTATCTGCACTTAGTTATAACTATACCTAAGAATGCTATATTTAAACTCTATGATACCATCTTAGATAGCAAATGAAAGAACAAAGGAAAAAACTTAGACCATTTGTAATGGCAGCAGGTGAGCTAAAACGTGGATTATTCGACAGCCAATGCAACCAAAACACAATACAAAACCAGCCAATGATAAAACAGTAAACAAGACAAAGAACGGCTTTGTAATAAACAAATTACATAATTTCAAAACAAAACTTCTAATGCATAACTATAATGTCGACAGACGAACAAGGTGATTCCAGTATAACGGTATATCGGACCCTTTTATGCTAATGCATAACGTACAAGGTGATTCCAGTATACCACGCCTGGTACACGCAGTTTTAAAAGGAAAACAAAACATAAAAAAAACCTCAACCGTAAATTGTCGATTTTTCAAAAACCTCGTATTTCTTTAACAAACTCTGGCCCCTTTGCACTGCTCTATGACGTTGACTATCTTAATATCTTTTCATTTTTTAAAATCAATTCGTTATACAAGGTGTAAGCTATTTTCCCCAACACGTGTATTTTTGTACAATTTTTATAAAAACATGCAACAAATATTTTAAAATTTTTAAATTATCAATTCCTTCTGTATTTTTATTTAAAAATCTCCACACTTGTGTAAGTAATTTCATAATTATACCCCTATTTCACGCTTTTCAACGAAATGGTTTTCACTTGAATTTTCCTACTTAGATGACCCTTAAGCAATAAGCATTTCTATCAGGTGTAACTGCCTTTATGATAATTTATATAGGGTATACATGAAGTTTTAAATGCAACTATTTTAAAATACTGGCTATAAACATCAACGTCAGAATGATGAGACAATTCTGTGATATGGAAGACTTCTGTCGCCATACTGTACTTACCTCCAATTATTTGGCGTTTTTATCTCCAATAACTACCACTTTCCATCCTGGTAAATTGGCTAAGTATTTTATATCCGCTGTAGGTGGTTCTGTGGTGGTCACTACAATCCATTTTTCTGGTTTATGTGTTTTTGCTTCATTTACTTTGTCAAAGACCCTACAAAAGTACAATGAATGTGAACTATTGATTAATTTAATGGAATTTTGCGTCAAAATAAAGAATATTTTACTTATATCGAGACGTTATCATCTGTAGCTAGACGAAGTGGCATAAAATTTTACCTTTGTAGTTTGTTCCGGGCAATGTACATAAAATGTTTTTAACGTGTCGTGCCTGCCCTAAAACGGGACCTCGATTTTTAAGGTCTCTATCGAAAGAACTCGTGACTTTCTCGAGTTCTTGGCGAAAGAACAGTCACTACTTTCAAATCTTGTTCAGACATCGGTCGGGGATGGAATCCACGACCTTCCATATACTGCACATTATCCAAATTTATCTGCATAAATAATGTAAAGTACATTATCTATGAAATATCTTAATTATAACAATCATGAAAAATAACCTGCATTAAAGTTTTTAGAGGGACACTATCTATAATGATAGATACGATACCATACATGATACAATTGAGTAATTAAGATGCTGTAAACGTACTTAATTTCGCGCGTATTTATTTTCGCGGTAATTTAGACATATATTCGCGTTTTTTATGCACTATAACACAATAAGCGTAATATAATTTTCGCTCAGTATTAATTTTCGCGCAAAACAAACGACCGCGAAACAAGCGAAAATTGGTACACCGCGAAAGTAAATACTAGTACAACTTTGTGTGTTCACATTGTTACGGGTATACTTTACAGGATAAAATTAAGAATGATTTATCGAAATTATGAATGTTATTTTAGCTGATACAATCAAAGGCAATGGGTGCGTTATTTTAGTTGGACGAGTTATAAGTTATAATGAGTTGAGTAATGGTGTTTTACGTCCCAGTCAAGAATATTTCACTTATATCGAGACGTCGCCAGCTAAAGGCGAAGGTGCAGAAATTTTGCCTGTGCGTTGCGCTGATGGCATTATATAGCAGGGTTCTTTAGCGTCCCAAGCCCACCGTGATACGGGACCTCGTTTATTTTAAGTTTCCATCCGAAAGAGCAGTGACTTTCATTTCGTAATGGCAAGTGCTTGGCGAACAGTCACTACCCACTTTCAAGTCTTGGGTCAGACCCGGCCGGGGATCGAACTAACGACCTTCCACTTACGGAGAGAGCACTCTACCAGCTGAGGTACCTCAGTCGTTTTTATAAGTTATAATGATGTAAACTACTTGGCTATCGCTTTTTGCATATTGTGTGTTACATGTACTATGGTGGTACGCAATTTCTTTTCAATACGAAGTTATCTCAAATTTTTCCTCCTGATTAGTAGAAACATCCGGTGTACGTTGATAGATAATACAGAGTGTGAAATGAGTCCTAAAATAACTCAATATTCTAAAACAAGTGAAACATTTTACGAAAATATGTTTAATACAACATTCGTGTCTTAAAATTATCTAGTCAGAAGGAGCCTTAATTTTTCATCACAACTCTTATCATCAGTTGGTTATTTTTAAAGGAGCTCGTCTAATCATGCTAGGCTGGAGCAAAACTATTGGAGTGGCGAAAGAATTTGCATTAAAATACACCTGTTACAACAAAATTTTAAAAGCTTCTTCAAACTGAATATGATATTTGAAAAAAAACCATCATTATTTTAACAACTTATAACTCACTAACACACTGCTTGACACGTTTTCCTAAAAGGTGCTATTTCTAGCACTAATTGCACGATTTCTCGTAAATTCTAAACCTACAAATTTTTGTACAAGTTTATTTTGAACAATATAACTTGATTATCCACGTGTCTGTTCCATATATGTAACAAAAGAGTGTCATGTTTGTAGGTTTGGTTGTAATCTGAAATAACGAATTGAAAATGCTGCTGTGGCATCGATAAATCGCCGAAAATAATTTACTTTCGATTTAAAGTATTTACAAGTATTTTTTTATCGGACAGTCACTTTTTATTACGGATTTAAACTGAAATATTATCACCAATTAAGTAACAGAAAACATTTCAAAATCTTAAAAGGTATACCAGGAATATGCCTGTAGGTCGGTCGCTCGCAAAAAACCGTAGACATCCTTTATGCGAGTAATGCGAACAACTTGAGAATTATGGAAAAGAAAAATTTGAAAAGTTATGTTATAAGATCAAAAACTATGATAATGATTAAGGATTATGAAGGAGAAAAACCGATAAAATACTTTTGCAATAATTGCATCAAACAAAAAACATATTATTCAAGTCAATATTCAAATTCAAACTAGAACTGTCTCTTGAAAGCCAAATACCCCCCGCCCGAACATTAAATGTTATCCCGCGACCTTGACCTATATGATATAACTTTGGTTCAAGGTTATGACACATTATTCATGTGAAGTTTTATGACAGTCGTCCAAAGCAGCTACGAGATATGGACGGACATGGTGATTCCTATATACCCCCTCAAACTACATGTAGTTTGCGGGGAGTGGGTCGGTGGGTGAGTGGGTATAAGGATGAAACTCTAATTTTACAGACATCCTACCTCCAATAAATTCCGCAAAACAAATGCCTCAGCACATTAATTGCGAAGAACTGAAAAATACCTTGTCCATTTATTCCAACATTTGATGAAAATAGTAAAAAGTAAATGTTGATCCAAAGATACGAGGGGAAGTCAGAAAGTTCATAGAACAGCATATTCAGCCAAGCGTAACACACATTTTCTTTACTTATTTAGACAACACAACATTCCGCCATTTTAAACATACAAAGTTTATTTGTCACAACGTATTTGTGTAATTCTCAAAAGCATTCAAAGTTGGTGACCATGAAGCAATGATGGAAAATCAAAATGTTTAGTTAAGGGCAGTGATAAAGTTCCTCACAGTAGAGGGATCAAATGCCAAAGAAATTCACCAGCAATGGCCGAAGTGTACGGTGACAATGGTTCTGTCTATTCCAGTGGCAAAATGGTCAGCTGAATTTAAACGTGGGCGCACCTCACTGAAGGATGAACCACGGTCAGGTCGGCCAGCTGATGCCAGCAGAAAGGAAATTGTCACGTCTGTGGAGCCCCTCATCATGAATGATCGTCGAATTAGGATTGGTGACATAGCTAGGAAGTGTGACATTTCACATGGACGTGCTTACACGGTTATCTAAGAGCATCTTGGGATGTCAAAAGTATCCGCAAGATGGGTCCCCAGAAACCTTAACGCACAGGGGCCAGTTTCATAATAAAATTTAAAAAATACCGATAAGTATATAAAAAAGAGTAAAGGGGAACAACGAATCAGATCTTTCACTTGTAGGTGCTCCGACAAAACTCTACATTACTTTTTTAATTTGTGTCCGATCATCGTGATCTTGGTGTCATTTTGTTCCCAGATAAATATTCTTTAAGTTGGCATTCAATTTTTGGACATAATTCAAAATCTAAATAAAATGTTCAAACGGAAAACACAGAAAAACGGTGTAATTTTGTCCGATGTAGCTAAGCCCGTCCATGTAAAAGTAGCTTAAAATTCGCATTACGCTCATGTTTTTCACTACCCGCGTCCGTGTCAACTACAAATGCTGATGTGGATCGAAGAACTAAATAAAAAGCAATAAATTTCAAAGGTAACCGTTACTCACTTCTAAATCTACAAGCTATTATATCCTATTTTGTTCCAACGCGGACCAACTTTCCTCTATCATGCCTCCATCTTGTTATTATATATGCAGTTATTTTAAGCTGCGATTTGATTGGTTAAAAATATTTCACCCCCTCCGTTGGCATTTGTAGAATTTTGTCAATGTATCAAACTTTCTATCAAAATGACTTTATAACGATTTATACTTAAAAAAGAAAGATCAAATAAGTTAATGTAATTTCATTTTCTTAAATTTTCATAATCACAGAGTATATTGAAATATTTTTAACCAATCGAATAACAGCTATAACACATGCGCGGTACATGCTTTATGTATGAGCTCAAAATGGAGGCATGATAGAGGAAAGTTGGTCCGCGTTGGAACAAAATAGGATATAATAGCTTGTAGATTTAGAAGTGAGTAACGGTTACCTTTGAAATTTATTGCTTTTTATTTAGTTCTTCGATCCACATCAGCATTTGTAGTTGACACGGACGCTGGTAGTGAAAAACATGAGCGTAATGCGAATTTTAGCTACTTTTACATGGACGGGCTTAGCTACATCGGACAAAATTACACCGTTTTTCTGTGTTTTCCGTTTGAACATTTTATTTAGATTTTGAATTATGTCCAAAAATTGAATGCCAACTTAAAGAATATTTATCTGGGAACAAAATGACACCAAGATCACGATGATCGGACACAAATTAAAAAAGTAATGTAGAGTTTTGTCGGAGCACCTACAAGTGAAAGATCTGATTCGTTGTTCCCCTTTACTCTTTTTTATATACTTATCGGTATTTTTTAAATTTTATTATGAAACTGGCCCCTGTGCCTTAACGTGCAGGATCGCTTCCAAAGACTCCAGTCAAGTCGGGAGCTTCTTTGCATTTATAATGATAACCCGGAGAGCTTCCATTTACGTTTAGTAACTGGTGATGAAACATGGATTCATCATTGGGACCCAGAAACGAAAAAAGAGTCCATGCAATAGAAGCACCCTGGCTCACCCCTACCAAAGATATTCAAAACCCAACCATCAGCTGGCAAAGACATGGCCACTGTGTTTTGGGATTCTAAGGGCGTTCTATTAATCAATTATAAACCTGCTGGAATCTTTATCACTGGGACTT
Source organism: Anadara kagoshimensis (assembly GCA_021292105.1). Lineage (NCBI taxonomy): Eukaryota > Metazoa > Mollusca > Bivalvia > Arcoida > Arcidae > Anadara > Anadara kagoshimensis. The sequence continues at coordinate 49,851,733 of CM037870.1, forward strand.
ACTATGCTGATCTAATGAAGCAGCTGAAAGCTGCTATTAAATTAAAAAGGAGGGGAAAGTTTGAGCCGAGGGGTATTGCTTCTTCACAACAATGCTCCTGTGCACAAGTCAAGGATTGCCCAAGCAGCGATTCGTGAATGCAAGTTCGAACAACTTAATCATCCACCCTACAGTTCCGATTTGGCACCAAGTGATTATTTCCTATTTAGAATTTGAAATCCCATTTACTGGGAATAAGATTTCCTAATGAAAATGGACTTAAGGCTGCCACAGAGGCATGGTCTCAGCACCAAACCGAAGACTTCTATTTCAAAGGTATAGACAGTCTGAAAGAAAAGTGGGCTAAGTACATTGGGGTAAATGGGGACTATATTGAATAATAATAATAAAATGTATGTTTTGTTGCGGCAATATATACCCCGTTCTATGAACTTTTTGACCTCCCCTTGTATGTATAACATACTAAATAACAACTCGTTTAAACAAGTTACGTGAGAAAAATGTTAAGACTTATTTAATAATATGACGGACGAGAACTGGAACATATAGAAACGTGTTTAACACTAGCTGGACACAAGTTACATTGGTTTCAATATAGAACCATCTTGTAAAGGAGCTACTAGTATATTGTAAAGGAGCTACTAGTATATTGTAAAGGAGCTACTAGTATGTTCCATTTTGATGTTTTGTAAACAGCGCTATTGTGCATTTACATTGGGTATCTTAAGTTGTTCTTTGCTGTAGTTAATAGATGAAGGGTTCCTCAATAAAACATAGTCATCATTCTTGCGGACTTTATGATCATAAATCATGTTTAAAATTTGATTATTGCACACATGTATATTTTAAGACCCTATCAAATACTATTAAACCGTTACTATATACATGTATATAAATGCACAAAAATCTATAGCCACATGAAAGGTTGAGTATAAACATTTTCAAGATCATGGCATCGATTACATTAAACTCTCTCTTAAAATATGTACCTTGTAAAATTTATCCTAAGGCTCCCGGTAGCATTTTCCGGAAAATGCCAAAACAGTAATCCGTACACTGCAAGGAAGATGAACACTGAACACTTTACCAGTACAATCATGGAACGCTTCATTTCGCTACTTACCACTTTACCAATTCAATGATATAGTTGGTACACTGGAGACGTATTTTTATTGTAATTGAATATGATATAACTTTAACCCATTGGCGATTTGGACGCCATTTTAACCACTTCGTTATGGTATCCCGTCAAAACAATACAAATATTACCTCGATCGAGGACAAATGAAAAGTGATCTCACAAACGAGCGGCGAGTAAGTTCAGACTCCAGTTTCACAATCATTCCGTAACTAAGATTTTCCTGAACATAAATCTTACAATTTTATAGTACGTGTGCTTCAAATAAAAAATATCCATAAAATTATAATATATTATAGATGGAATAAGTTTATCGCGATATTCAAAATTACACCTTAAATATAGAAATACCTTGAAAACTTACAAAATTATTTGCCAGATTTTAGTCAATGAAAATCTTAGTTAAAGTGGAGCCTGCTACCTGTCTTGTCTGACTTGATTTTTGTCACGGCATGTTTAGCAAAGTTCTCGCCAATGGTTACATCAAAATCAAAATAAAAATACGGTCTCCTTTATAAGTAACCATGACTTATGTTGTTGGTTCTTCTGAAATGGTTTTGATATTTGTAAAACTTTTGTCAGAGTAAAACTTCAAAGTTTTGCTCCATTCAAACACAGTCTATCCCATTCAAACAGTCTATCCAGAACAGCTTGACTAATTTTACAATCCATCGAATTTATTATTTCACAAAAGATTTTGATATTGCTCCTGACCTTGTTTATTTTAGTTGATATATTTCCAGAATTAAAAAAAACAAAACTAAAGACGGGCGATATTGATTAATGGGGATATTTACCTTCTGCTCAGGGTTATAATAAGGATGGCTTCATTTTTGAATGCCGAGACTCCTGTGATAGCCTTTCTTAAATTTTTTATATATAGTTCTAAAACTCAATTTGCTTTTGAGGCTAATGCCGAGTGTCTTCATCATTACAGACACGTGCTCTAGATTCTGTGGTTGGCGGTTTCATATTTAGAGATATTGGCGTGATTATGGTCATTTTTAATTTTATTTACAATTTATTTCGTTCCCGGATTTACGATTTTATTTCATGGTCATGTGTGATCCAAAGTAAAGTCAAACCTGTCAATAAAGGTCACCTTGGGAAACTAGTAAAAGGGGTCTTTATATACAGGTTCTAATAATATGAATAAATAACAATTGCGATTTGGCTGTAGTAATTTTTAAAAAAAAATTGCTTTTAATTATGAGGTCGGTCGGAACAATTTTCTTGGTGGCACTTGTAACCTTTCTGTAATAATGGACCATATGCATAGCTCCCCCGCGGCGAATTTATCAATTAACCGTCGTACTTACTAATGGTATAACAGTAAGGTATCTAGCTTCGGGGAGATGTATGATTGTTTTCCAATCAGAGATAGTAAAAACTTCCTAAATAAAGTTAAGGAATATCTTAGTTAAGGAATAATTGTAAAACTGAGCGGCCTGTTGTTATATCAGCATATGTACAATGAACCTTTGTCCTCATTTGGTGATCCAAAGGCACCCAACCTTGTCACCCACTCACTCAACTTAAACACCGTTAAAGTAGTTACCATCTCTGTGACCCTCAAGATCGGGATGCCGCGGGTTCGAACCCTGACAATGGGTCAAAGATGAAAGTAAAATTTGAGATAATGTCTTCTCGCCTGACGTTCGGTATTAAGAGGATAAACTAGAACTGTCTCTTGAGAGCCAAATACCCCCCCCCCCCTCCACATTGACCTTCTGACCTTGACCTTTGACTTATGCACATAAGGGTGGGGGTGATTATTGACTGGTTTCCTGGTTCCAGGATGATGTAACCGGGGAGTGGTATTCTTGTTTGTGGCGTACTACTGTATATCCACAAATAGGTTGCACATGGAATATGCATGAATAAAGTCGTACTTTCCAAAAAAATCACCAAAAAATTGTCAAAACTTGATACAAAATATTTTTCCTATATCCAATTGTGAATTTAATTCTGTACATACAGCATTTTTTGAAGTTTTAAACAAAAAAATATAACTATGTCAAAATTATCCCTCCTGTATCTTCTTACTTCGGACATTTTTAAATATACATGTGTATTATCATAACTTGGAATATTCATGATGATCACACCTGAAAAAACCCAAACAACAATGATCTACCTGACCCTTAATACCCTGATGTAACTTTGAATGAGTCCCAATTGTGTATAAACTTGATTGAATTTCAAAACATTTCCAAAAAATTATCTATGTATAGGAGAATGAATAACGATGTTTTCATTTTAAAAATATAATCATTTTCAATTGAAAGAAATACATAATAAAAACCATGTGCACTTAATTTATGGAAATACAGTAATGTTGTGTTTAAACATAGGTCCACAGAGGGGGAGTGGGTAAGTAAACAATTTAAAACATTTAGAAAACATCAGTTTTGATAATTAAATAGAGAGTTTTTATTATTTAGCAATTTGGCTAAAATCCCCTTATAAAAGCAATTTCTCAATATAATTAATATAAACGGATAAATGCTGCACTTTAAATAGAAACAAAACACAAGACACACAAAGTAGATGACAATAGCTCATCTAAGTACTAGTATTTGGCTCAGGTGAGCTAAAATGTATGGACTGTTCTGTAATCATCAATGGTTCCTTAAAACTAACACAGATATATGTATTTTATATGTGGAAGAATTTTTAAACTGTTTATTTTCTCATGTTGAAATATAAATGATATTACATTTTACACATAAGTTCAAAAGTTGTTTATATTCTGTTTGATTTTTTCCCAGCCTTGTGATGCACAGATTTATGAGACTTTAAATGATGAGGCTGGTTGAATTTTTTATCACAGATGTCACACTTCAGTGGTTTTTCTCCAGTATGAACAAGTTTATGAGTATTCAAATTACTCAGCTGTGTGAATTTTTTACCACACTCTTTACATTCAAATGGCTTGACCCCTGTGTGAGTTCTTACATGAATTTTCAGTTGAGCGACAGCCGTAAATCCTTTGCCGCAATAAGAACATTTGTGTGGTTTTATTTTTGAATGAGCCATTAAATGATGTTTAAGTGAGTTTGATTGGGTGAACTGTTTTCCACAAATGTCACAAGTGTAACCTTTGACCCCTGTATGTGTAACTGTGTGACGTTTGACTTGGCTAGTTGTTGCAAATTTTCGACCACAAATTTCACATTCATGTGGTTTTTCATTTGTATGTGTAAGCATGTGACTATCCAGGTGACCAGACTGAATAAACTGTTTTCCACAAATCTGACATTTATGCGGCTTATCTCCTGTGTGGATCAGCATGTGACGGTTTAAACTGGAAGAATGTCGAAACTGTTTGTTACATAATTCACAACTGTGTGGCTTTGACTCTGAGTGAATCAACATGTGGCTTTTGAAATGACCAGACTGTATAAACCTCTTGCCACAAATCTCACATTCATATGGCTTCTGTCCTGTATGTATCATCATGTGGTAGTTGAGAGCCACTAAAGTAGCGAAGTGTATATCACATAAACCACATTTATACAAAAGCTTCTTTTCTTTCACTTTAGGTGATCTTTTAATATTTTGTTTAGTTTTATATTTTGATTTCAGCTTAACCTTTTCATTGTCTTCATCACTATCTCCTGAATCAATGTCACAACCCACACACTTGTCATTTATATCATCATCATTGGTGTGACTGTCATTAAGGTCCTTGACTTCATTGGAATAATCTAGTAAACTATATTTAGAAATGTCTCCTAAGTCTGATGTTTCTGTTCCCACAGTTTTACCAGTTAAATGCAAAGTATCTGATAACTTAGTTTTAATTTTTAATTTAGTTTTCATGTTGCTGTCTTCTTCACTATCTGTTGAATCAAAGTCACATTCAACACTCCGGTCATTTATTTCATCATCTTCAAGGTCAACTTCTGATGTCCTTGATAAATTTTCTAAATCACCAACATTTTCTTCTTTGAAATTTTCCCCGAGCATATCATCATCTGTAACAATATTTTTAGAATTTTGAACTTCTGACCGGTTACAAATGTCATCTTTTGGATAAAGTACCATCTCTCCTAATAAGACAAAAAATGACAAAAGTTAAATTTTGTTAAATAAATAAGTATAAGAAATAATGTGATGAGGCTGTACTGGACAACTCAGATATGTCAATGTGTTAGACTGGAATTTATGGTATGTCACGCCCCAATCAAGAGTCTTTTACTCATATCCAAACAGTCAATTTTAGGATAATGGAGAAACTTGTGTTTATGGAGAAAAACCACAGACTGACCAATTTGACAGATTTATCCGTTTTTGATGGAAATGTACTGCAAAAACGAATGTAAAATGTACTAACATTATAACATCGCACGTTAATAATTTACCAAAATTATGGCTTTTCTCCTTAAAAATGCACCAATTCTGAATAAACTAATAGAAATGATTGGTCAGCGTGAAACCATGACCTTCAGCAAGCAAACTGACCAATTTTCTCACACTAGAAATTATTCCGAGTGCTGAGATCCATAACCATGCACTTGGACCAGTTGCATACCGAGGCTCCCTGTTAATGGTTGATGTTATTTCTGTTATGATGTGTTGCAAATTTGCAAAAAAATTTTCAAACATAAACAAAAACAAAATCCAAAGATTGCACGAGTACCCTTGCTATCAAACATTCACAGTGACATATTTTAAGAAGGTTGGTTTTGATGGTTGTATATTTTTAACATACTAACTAACAATGTTTTGTCTATATTGATGAAACAGATTTTAACTGATTTTTGAAACTCAATCAATGAGATACCTTAATTATTATTGACTAGAGACACAAAGATAACACCACAATAAATCTATACATTTATGTACCTGTGATGTATAATGTGAATTATCATATCCAACCCAGTTCTTTAACATGTATGAGGACTCAGTGTTCAAGCTGTCTAAAGCACTCACATACCACAGTGCCAATTACCACTTAGGTGCAAATCATACTGGGGACAGATCATAGTGTGAGAAAGTTTAACAGTTCACTTGCCAAAAATCAGTGGTTTTCACTGGGCACTCTGGTTTTCTCCATCATCCATGAGCTGACTGCCTCAAAATAAAGGAAATAATGAAACTAAAATTCCCATTACCCCACTCTCCACTCTTTAACATGCAATGTATAAAGGAAGACAGCTAAACATTCAAGTGGTCAAACACCAATGATTGATATCATCAGGTTATATCCAACAACTTTAATAAGTCTGATTCTATGCTAAAGGTTTTAAATGGATGTTAATTATCTTAACCTTTAACCATTGGCATCTACAACTTTACTGTTTCCTTTTCATGTATATAATTCTAATGACTTTATTATCAATAGGTAAACATGAGAAACCTCCTCTAGAAGCTAATAACCTACCATGCTCATACACAAGCTAAAGCTCATTTCAGATACAACATGCACTCTATGCTGGCAAGATAAACATAGAGGTAGTACAAATGTACCTATAATACATCTACAACATATTCCTCACACTGGATAGTTTAGTAATGGCACTGATTACAATTTATTACTGTACAATCAAAGTTATGTACCTGTCTTTGAATCATAGTAAACTGTCCTTCTGTCTCAAGTTCTGGATCTAAAGGTTCAGGTTTGACTCTACACTACTGACCAGTAAAACACCTGCCATTATATCATACAAGGCCTGAATATGAAAGAAAAACATTTTTACACTGATGTACAGAGACAGCAAGGAGTATTCAACTTTTTAAAACCTTCTTTATTTCATATAAAACCACATATTTTTGGAAATTGTGAAAATTTGATGGAAATGACTAAGAAATAATTTTTTGAGATTTTTTATAAATATATGGTTTTATATGAAACAGAAAGAAAGATTTTACAAAGTTGTCTGAATACTTCTTGCAGGTCTCTGTGCATACAGTCTAGTATAAAAGGCAAATAAGAGAGTCAATGTGAAAGCAGCATTTGTTGCTAGTTTTTTAAATATAGAAAAAAAGAAGTTTATAAAGTTCCTAGGTTTTTGTAACAGGAAGGAGAAGAAACGCAGGATCAGACTGGGGATCTAACCCAGGTCCCCTCCACAATAACTACCTAGACCACTACACTTTTATAAACAGAGATGGATATAATGAAGGATTAAATCACGTGTGTTATTCAACATTTTGAAAATAAAACTGTTGATCTCATTGTAAAATACTTTCATTTAAAACTTTAAAAACATCTTGTTCGGCCTTGCAGTTTTCACAAACCTCATGTAAGAGGAAAGACTTGAATGCAGGATTGGACAAGGGATCGAACCCCGGACCTCCACCACTACAGGTGAGTCTTCAACCAACTGAGCAATTCAATCTTCTGCATTCTTCCCTTGTTATTCTTTAGTTTTCCGAGGCCCTACGTTAGAAATCTCGCCCAATGTGAGGACTTGTCTTATGCAAATATGGATTGGCCGGGCCAGTGATAAAATTAGTTACCCAAAATGATCTAAACCAATGATACTGTAAACAAGATATAAATGATAACACACAACATACGATTCTACTGTCATATTATTAATGTGTGGTCATATATAAACTTGTTCACACTGTAGCGAAGCATTTCTTTGTCATTTTTATCTTGTCCGGGAAGTCAGTGAAAAATACTAAACTAAAAAGTGGAAACGGTATAACACTGCCTTCCGAAAAAAAATCTAGGGGACCTTTGAACTCAGGTACTTGTTTCTGATATTAAAAAATAACATACTATACTTAAACATGTTTAAGTATAGAGTGTTATTTTTTTAATATCAGAAACAAGTGTCTGTGCATTGAACAGCTCCATTATTACAACGTAGAAAATATGATAACGGGCTTTATATATGTCGAGGTTATAAAATACAATAACATAAAACCATTTGAGCTTTCTAAATCCACTATGCTCGGTTCCGGACATTTCTCAGGCTTTTTTTTTTAAATATCCGGGCCTACTTTATCAGTGTTTATAGATACGATAAAAACAAACCGCGGATGATACAGACATATCACATGTAATAATACATATAAAGCAAAGCGCAAAGAAAAAAAATAACAAAAACATAAAAGACTTTAAAAGCATCTTGGGACCTATATCATAAGTTTCTCATGGATTTTGCATAAAAATTGACCGTCAGTTTTGTACCAAAAAACTTGCAATATCCCTGGGTCAATAATTTATTTGCAAGCAGCCTGCTTCGTGGAAAGAAATACGTCATAAGCAGGAGATGCAGGTATATCGCTGCATAGAAAATGAAAGCTGACAATAGAAAAAGTCAACGTGAAGCCGAATTCTGAATGAGTTATCATGACTATAAAATGCTTGAAAATCTTAGTTACGGACGGAGATCGCTTGTTTGCGAGGTCACTTTTCATTGGCCCTCGGCCGCAGTACATAACATTTGTATTGTTTGGACGGAATGTGAATACCATAACGAAGTGGTTAAAATGACGTCAAAATCGCCGATGGGTTGAAGTTATATCATTAGTAGACACGGCATTCAATTACAATAAAAGTAAAGCTCCAGTGTATACCAACTATATATTTTGTACTGTCGGTGTTAATGCCGAAATGAAGCGTTGTATTTTTTCCCTCTGTTTCATCTCCCTTGCAGTGTACGGATTTCTCTATTGGCATTTTCCGGAAACAAAAATTTTCACAATAACAAAAAGTGCTACCGGCGGCCTGAGGAGAATTTTTACAAGGTACATATTTAAAGAGAGAGAGAGAGAGAGAGAGAGGTGTGGATATAACTTTAGTTTTTAGTTTGATAGAATTGATCCCTTAATTTTGAAAATGTTCACACTCAACCTTTCATGTGCTATAGAATTTTGTGCATTGATCATGTTTATATATGTATCATAACGGTTAAATAGTATTTGGTAGGGTCTAAAATATTTTATCTAAGCTTCTCGAATTGAATATATCTTTATTAGAGATACATGTATATTAGATGGTCGTTTGAATATGTCTGGCCAACAATAATATCACCAATTCAAATCTTAGAAATATTTTATTTACAAAGTTTTTTAGTTGATGAAATGATTGCAAACGTATTTTATCGGTTTCTCTCCTTAAATTATAACCCTTTATCATAATCATAGCTCTTGGTCTTATAACATTACCTTTCAAATTTTCTTAATTACTTCCCTTTCGATAATTTCTTTTATTAATTTTTTCTATGGTTTCTTTCTTTAGTTTGAGGGGTATATATAGGAATCACAATGTCTGTCTGTACGCCCGTCTGTCCGTGTAAAATCGTGTCCGGGCCCTGTCTCATAATTGGTTTGAACGACTTCATATGAATAATCTTCATGGTCCGAAGGTGTGGCATGACCTTGAACTAAGGTCATATCGGAAATGCCAAGGTGTCGGCAATACATTAAATGGGTATTTGGCTCTCAAAAGAAGTTATTTTTTTCTTATTTGCATAACCTGCACAGAGTATCCTTTAACTGCTTATTTCCATCTTTAGTGTTTCCAAAAATAATTGGCCGTTTATTTCAAACTGAACAGTATAATTTGGAATATATACAATGCTTTCTGAACTATAAACGTTAATAAATATTGTATTTTAACGTCACGGATAATCGTTGTCACTAGATTGATATATTCCAGGGAGGAGAGTAAGGAATGATTAATCCACAAACCATTTACATCAAAAATAGTGAAGTTAAACATTGGATTCAAATAGATAATGGAATGATCTGGACATAATAGAATCTATTGCTACTGGGTAGGGAAATCTCAACCCAAGGTATAATATAATCATCGGCAACTGCGATCTGGACCAGATATTTTAGACCGAGGGTTGAAATTTCCCTATCTAATATTACCAGTAGCGATTGCGTCTTTTTCTCACACCTTACTCTTTTAAAAATCCATTAAAAGCTTCTGTGGTCACAGAAAACAACTGTTTATTCAGGCGTAGCGTGTAGCCTGTCTGAACCCTCGGGTGAGACAAGGAAATCCCACATGGATAAAAACAAGGGATTTCCATGTCGTAGGAGCTAGAAAAAAGTATGGTATAAGTATTGGAAAGGAACGACTGGGACAGTAGGAAGAAATCAACACTCGCTTGCTTTAATGAATTCTGTCTTCACCTACTTATATTAATCGTTTTGTCAAGAAAGTGTTTTGTATTGTCTACAGTCAAATAGTTTGTAACTTATCTTGTTCAGTTCAAAAATAATGCAAACCCCTTGAATATTGAACGGTAACAGCTAAAACAAGGTTTTCAGAGAACATTGTCCCTCAGTAAGTGAATTCCATACAAAGTGAAATGTGTTTTTATGGAACACTGGTTGATGAGCAAAAGTCCAAAGTGACGAAGTTTTTTTGAATTTTGAACACTGAGAAGCTGTTTAAGTTTGAATGCGGATGGCTGTTTTAAATAATATTCTTTGATGCTATTGTTTAGGATACAATTTCGAATCTTTACCTTCCGAGCCAAATTTTGTTTCAACTGACAAAGAAAATTTTGAAAGATAATTTATGCTGAAATACACCTTATTTCCATATTGCGTAAATATAACACAAACTAAACATTTTACAGAAAAACCTGTTACATGTGTTTAATACACAAGAGTTCTGTTTTCTTTGTTTAAAATTGTAACTGGATTGCCCCTAATGCTTTTGTAATTCAGTGATATTAATGTAACCATTGAGAAAAGGTTCAAAACAGTAATAATGAATTATTTCCTACTAACACAGATATAAATTTTATTTAGCTTTTGATCAAGATTGATGGAATGTCACACACACACACACACACGCGCGCGCGCGCGCGCGCACATGTGGTTCTTGGATTGGGCCATTCATCTTAAGTTAGAATCGCTTTAATAAGGAAAATCTATTCCTGTTATTTTTTTGGTTACAAATTCTGTTTTTTGTTTTTGTTTCGATAGTCTCCCTTTAGTCAGACGACGTGATCTTGCCAGAAAAATGGATTCGTCGTTCATTCTCATTTCAATTTTTCTAACACACATGGTTGGTTCTCTTCTATAGTAAATCCCCAAAATTTATTGATTTTCATATCTAAAACATTGAAAAACTAATGCTTCGTCTGACGTGAATTAAACAGTAAGTGGGTTTATAAGGACTTTCCACTTGCATTGTAATTACAGTTTACTCCATTGTCAGCTTGTCGGGAATTTTGGTGACAAAATTTGTTAGTTTTTTGTTTTGTTTCATATGCTTATTTTTAACTTTTACATGTTCTTTATTGCGTTGGGTATTGTCAAATGGTACCGAAACATGTTAAAATCACAATTCAAAAACAGAGAGTAACAACTTTGAAAACTGTCAAAAAAGTGAAGCATGGGAACTTCCACCAGGAAAGTGAGCCAAGATGTTTCGGAAGGGTAAGCAACCCCCCCCCCCCCCCCCTGTGTGGCTAGCTTCAACCGTCATGTATGGAAGCTAATTGAGAATGAAACAATAGGATGCCAAATATACACAGGAAGCTTTTGGATATATAGACATAATAATAATATTATTATTATTATTACATGTATTATTATTATTATTATTATTATTATTATTATTATTATTATTATTATACAATATTGTGATGGCGTTCTATAAACGGTTTTCGAAGCTTAATAAGATTAGGCTTAAAATATCCCAGAGTCCACAATTTATTTGAAAGCGGCTTGATTCGTTTTGTAAAATATACAAATCAAACATAAACACACCAGTCCATGTTCAAACCACACTCCCCCCCCCCCCAAAAAAAAAACAATGTAAAAACTTTTGAAAACTGTCAAATTAAGTTAAACACGCGAACTTTCACCAAACCCAGGAATGTAAGGTCTAGCGGCCTATCTTATCTTTTATTGTATAGAAAGTTATCTGCATGTAAAAACGTCAATACAGGCTATTTTTTAAATATGCTATATTTAATATATTTCATAGATCCTGTACTTAATTTATTCGAATAGTTTTGGATAACGTTCAGTATGCGGAGGTCGTGGGCTTGAATTTCGACTGGGGTCTGACAACGACTTGAAAGTAGTGACTGTTCTTTCATCAAAAACTCTGCATCTAGAACATCGCAAACATATAAAAACACGACCCCGTGTTAGTGCAAGCGTGGCCCTTCCTGCACTATTTCCTGAGCACACTACACATACAGCTGCTGACGTCTCAATATAAGCAAATTATTCCTTTTAATCAACCAATCGGATAATTTTCAGGACCCATATTGTACTTTTATATTATAGGGTCCTTGATGAAATAAATGAAGCGAAAACACAAAAGTCAGACAAATTGATTGTAGTGACCACCACAGAACCACCTACAGGGGATATAAAATACTTAGCCAATTTACCAGAATCTAAAGGAGTAGTTATTGGAGATACAAAAACGCCAAATAATTGGACGTAAGTACAATACGGTCTTCTACATCGCAAAATCTGATATTTGTCCCCACTTCACCTACAGCTGATGACATCTCGATATAAGTATATCTTCATTGTGATTTAAAATTCCATTAAATCAATCAATCGGACAATTTCTAATTTCCACATTCATTTTTGTAGGGCTGTTGATAAAGTAAATGAAGCAAAAACACAAAAACCAGACAAATGGATTGTAGTGACCACCACAGAACCACCTACAGAGGATATAAAATACATAGCCAATTTACCAGGATGGAAAGTGGTAGTTATTGGAGATACAAAAACTCCAAACAATTGGAGGTAAGTACAGTATGGTGACAGGAGTCTTCCACATTACAGAATTGTCTCATCATTCTGATGTTGATGTTTATAGCCAGTATTTTAAGATCAGTTACATATAAAACTTATACCCTATATAAATTACCATAAAGGCAGTGGTGAAGCCACTTGAACTCCTTCAACACCTGATAGAAATGCTTATTGCTTAAGAAATACTCAACATCTACCCGTGGTGTATTATACAAGGACCAAAACTTTATGAAAGAAAATCACGTCACAACCATTGTTTGCTACACAGCATGACGTCACAAGGTGAAATAGGGGATGTGTCATGGGTATATCTTTTGTTTCAAGGGAAAAAAAGCGTGGGTCATTTTAGAATCACTGAAGAAAATAAAACAAATTTTCACAACATTTTGCTTCGAACGGCACATGTGTATACCCCCTACAAAGAAGTAAAGGGTCCGATATGCCGTTATACTGGAATCACCTTGTCCGTCTGTCGACATTAAAGTTATGCATTAGTTTTGTTTTAAAATTATGCAACTTGTTTATTACAAAGCTGTTCTTTGTCTTGTTTATCTTTTTTATCATTGGCTGGTATTGTGTTGTGTTTTGGTTGCATTGGCTGTTCAATAATCCACGGTTTTAGCTCACCTGAGCCAAATTAAGGCTATTTCAAATGGTCTAGGCTTTTTCCATTGTTGTTTAATTTGCTGTTTAATCTGTTAATAAATATAATGTAGCATAGACTTTAGATATTTTAGATATACCAGTAGCATTCTTAGGAACAGTTATAATTTATTGCAGATATTCTTGCATTTTGACCCTAAATGCCGAAACTTAGGATGTTCTCTATAATTGATGTAATAGAACGTTAAAATTCTGCAAGAGATATGGGGCATGTCTCCAGGTGAGTTAAGGCCCATGGGTCTCTTGTTTAGTTGCAAATTTCATTTTTCTAAGATCTTATTTACATTTAGGTTTCAGAACTGCGATTTTCTGAGTGTAGAACAACAAGAAAGCCTTCGATTTAGAATCACATCTCTTTTACCTATGAATAATTATTTACGGAAAAATGTGGGCTATTTGTATGCAATTGCAAAGGGTGCAAAAGTAATATACGACACAGATGACGGTAACAGCCCACTGGATGAACTAAAACGATTTACGTACACTGGAGAAACTACAGGATTGATGTATACGGGAGAGGGAAATACCTTCAATTCATTTAGACATTTTGGACAATCAAGTATGTTGCCGCGTGGATATCCTCTCAGTCAAAAAGGCTCAAATTTCTCGCATACTTATACGCTTGGAGCATGGAGGACACCTTTGATTCAGCAAGCTCTTGTTAATGGTGATCCAGATGTTATATTTAGATTTAATCGAAAAGAAACTACAGTTCCTCTAAATGTCACCTTTAGTGTTAATTCTCCTCCTGTGTTGGTGAAAGAAAAGACGTTTTCTCCATTTAATTCGCAAAATACTCTTTATCTGTATGATGCATTCTGGGGGTTGATTTTACCAACTACTGTAAGTGTTCGTATGACTGATATTTGGCGATCATATTGGTCACAAAGATTGCTGTGGGAGATAGGAGGTAATATAGCTTTTTATCCTCCAAATGCTTTCTCTAAAAGAAATCGTCACTCTTACCACGACGATTATTTACAAAAAACTGACGATTATTTTAAAATTGAAAATCTGATAAACTTCTTAAGTGATTGGACTTGTAAACAGGAATATTCCTTCTTTGAATGCGTCTTAGATTTAACCTCAGAAATGATTGAAAAGGAATTTTTACGCACCGATGACGGGAAATTGATAAAATTGTGGATAGAAGATTTGAAATCACTCAAATATACTGAACCAAAACGAACACATATGAACAATATGACCTTGAATAACAGAAAAATTAAAGGACAAACTGCTGATAAAAGAAACACTAGTGTAATTTTTGCCCCACAAAATGAAACGGGAAATTTTATATCGTTACCAAAAGACAGTAGTTATATACCTGATAGAGATATCAAAAGAGTATTGAATTATTGTCCACATTTTGTCTTTTCCCGGGATAACTTATCATCTCTCTCGAATGTGAAAACGTTTAATAATATCTTACTGATTATTGCATTTAACTTTCCTTTGTATAAGAATGTCAAAGTTTTGGATGTCCTTTATAGAATACATTTCCCTAATATAGTATATTGTGGAATTAAGAGTGCGGTATTTAAAGACATGACTAAAGATTTGGAAGAACCTGTGTCCTTTATTGAAGTAGAAGTAGATAAAGGGTATTTAGTCCAAAGATGTGTGTTACAAGCAATGCAAATGAATTATGGCGTCGATGGGTATCTGTACGCAATGGACGACGCAATTCTTTACGCTAAAAAACTAGCACGTCACAGATTTGACAAAATTTTGATATCTTATTTGGCGCTTCTTAGGGAAGATAAAATACCATCACCGCCATGGCATTGGTACAGTAGCAGATTAGGATTGCGGGCCTATAGAAAAGGGTTAAATGATTTAAATAATACAGACGTTAAAGCATATATGCGTTTTAAGGAAAATTTGCGAATAAATACGGGGTTTGAAACCGGCTTTTTCAAAAGAGTCAGCGATGTAGTGTATATACCAGCCAAATATTCACAGGATTTTCTCTTTTATATGGATATTTTTACACGTCACAAATTATTCTTAGAGATTGCCTTTCCAACAGTTTCAGCGGGTATAACAAAAATGGAAAACATAAATTACTTTGATGACTTATATCTATGGGGAGGAGGAAGAAAATCTGCTTTAAAACGCCTAGCAGAGAAGAAAAAAGATTTTGTTCATCCAGTTAAGATGTCACGTATGGATAACTACGAAATATGTGAGAAAATTATTAAACAAAATTTGTTTGATTGACAAAATATGTTATGTGTTTTATAATTTTTTTTACAGCACCCATTCTCACTTTACTGTTTAAAGTTCTCGTGTTCGGCTGAATTTGTTAGTCTCCAAGTTTTTACATTGCATTGAGATTGTGATTTGGACATGGATTAATATGTTGTGTTTGATTGATCGTCATTTATAGGGGACTTCGTCTATAGCACCGACTTACCATCTAGCTTCGAATCCCAATCTGGCAGATACTAGTGTTAGACAGTTTGCCAGTTCACGCACGGGGAGGGGGTGTTAATCTTAATGCACCGTATTTTGTTTCCGTGAGCGTATTACGTCGGCTTTCATTTTTGTCAGAGTAAAATGATATACTTTTGGTCGTTATGCTTTCCGTCAAAGAGACCTTTTATAAATAATCCAATTAAAACAAAATATTTACCGATAACAGAGGTTTTCACCGTTTATAAATATCTTGAAATCACCGCTCACAGTCGTAAACATCTAGAAGTAACATGGTTTGGAATTATGTATAACTGGTCACAGAAGTCTGGAATAATTATTGTTTGAAATTAAAATTTAGCGGCCGGAGATTTCACTGGCAGTTAAAGTATTGAGAACGGCCTTGACCGTAGTTTGAAATGCAATGACCTGGCAGATATCTGATAGAAGTATCAAACACAAACATATTAATCCATGTCCAAATCAAAATCCAAAAGCAAAGAAAAAACTGACAAATTTGACGTAACTCGAGAACATTCACCAGGGAAGTGAGGCTGGGTGCTTCGGAAAGATAGGCACCTAAGTAAATTTGGTTTAAATTAAAATATCACTGGCCGTCTGGAAGAGCATGTCTTGAAATAAGTTTTTCTTGCCTAAGAAGCTTTTAACACATATTTCCACTGTCTATAAACATCTGGAAGAAATTTGGTTTGAACATGATGTTTCATTGACCCTAAAAATCTAAAAGAAGTAAGAAATAGATATCGTGTAAAATTGAATATTTATTCGAACATTGAAAAATAATGGTCAAAAGTGATACAAACCATTTACGATACGACTGATATTAGTCTTAATATTTCTTCTTATATACGTATTACAATCTTATATGTCGGACATTAATAATCCTCTGTAAAATGTCGTAATTGCATTTCCAGAGGGACGAGACTTTGAAATTCTTAATTGTATAAAGTGAGAATCATTTTATATGATTTGTTGAAATAATGGACAATCCATGATCGTACATACCAACTTACTGTAGAATAATTCAATCAAACGTTTCTAAGAAAAGGTTGCTGACGAACGTGATGGTAATGCAGTACCGTTATCTGATTTGTATAGAAAAAATGCAGTTCTATTTTCTGATTGTGGCATATACCAGATACAAACATTTATTCTCATTAATGAACATCAGTTCCATTACCTAACCAGCGGTTAAAAATGCTGCCCTATTATCTAAATATTAACTGTAAGAATGCAATCCTATTTTCTACTTGTTATAAATTATATAAGAAATGGGAATGCAATTTTCTGACTAGTACTATAGTATAGACACTAGTACATGAAATCAGTCATATTTCCTGGCTATGAGATATTAACAAATGCAACATATTTTCTGAACAGGATGTATAATAAATGCAATCTTATATTCCTTAGAGAGCAATTTATTTGTAAGCATTTATCTTTGATGTGGAAAATTAATTCCCTTAGTGACATGGTGCTCTACCATAACGCATTAACTACGGAACAAATACACCATAGTCTGTTGTCACTTAGTAAAAGAAAATTGTTAATAGAAAAATTGAAATCATCAACTTCAAATGTAGCCTTCGCATGCGTCATAATTGAAGTATATGTCTTTATAAGAAGACTTTTCAGAATCACTGATATATTTCATTATATTTTATTTCGAGCTTAATAGGAAAGACAGCATTGAAATAATAAAATTTAAAACTATTAAGAGATAGCGTGTCATCTGTAACGTTTCATTATTTGAAACGATTGTTTAGTTGGTTGGTTGGTTGAATGTTGCCTAGCGTCGCATCAGCAATTTTTCAGCTATTCGCGACGAGAACTGTTTTTATTAATCTCTATGGATTTATCTATGAACAAGTTCGTGTAAGCATGTAAAGTGCGAGTGTGTTGTATGGTATACCTTGCACGCACTCAGGGCGACTACGCCGCAGTCAAGCGTACCACTACCCTGATACCAGGTGAACCAGTAAAGGCCAATGGCAAAGAGAATTCACTTACCCACATGTGTTCTGAGCGGGGCTCGAACTCACCCTGAGAGACCCTAAATTTGACGTCTTATCCATTAAACCATCGCGACCTCTTGTAAAGAGGTTAGTAATCTAAATCATAATGATATCAATTCGCTGAGTTCTCTACATGTATTGCCCCTACAATCATATTAAATATCTATTAAAATGGGATGACGAATTTTCTAAAGTTTGATGACCTGTATATTTCCTCTCTATCCAGATTTACTTTGAAATTGTGCTATCTCGTTGTGTGAACCACGTACAACTGGTGGTAATTAGTAGAAACTAGAAGACATGATTTCATAAACACGACACAATGCGAGTAATAAAAAAACCCATACCAACCCATGTCCAAAGCACAAGTAAATGATCAAACACACTCATATTTGGACAACTGACTAAATAATTCGTAACCATGTTACTGGATATAACCAGTATAATACAAATGTAGTCGAAGTAACAACTGCTGATACTGCGATTTTTTGCACATATAATTGATCATATATGGTCATGAGTTCTTTCGAACCATACAACATTTTATTCAGTCTGGACACAGTTAATCAAAAACAAACATACCGATCCATGTCCGAATCATAATCCAGAAGCAAAGTAAAAACACATACATTTTGTGGACATGTACAATAGTTCCTATCCAGTGTCGGAAGTTTTATAATCAGCTGCTCTTAAATATATTTATCTTTTCTTGTCGCCTTTACTTGAATATCTTCAATAGCTTGTGTACTTGTTGTATAAATTCGTGTTTCGGTTGCGTCGACTGTTGCCAAGTATATGTTTTCAGCTACAACTTCATTTCTTTTATTTAAAAAGTACAATACCTAACTCTTGTTAAAAGGACTAAAACACCAGTTGATGTGCTCAATAATAGTATGACATTAATAACTATTGTACTTATATACAGTTGCATGAAATGAACGCTTCTGATGCTGAGAAAATTCTAAATAATGTTAAATGCAGTGATGAAGCATTCGTAACAAGAAACAAATCCACTTGGATGTACATGTTCAAAGCACATGGATTAACATGTCTTCAGCATGTCAGATAACCTGATGAAGAGATTGTTCCTAAATCCACTAGGTTTAGTTTAGGATTTAGTTTGACACAT
Source organism: Anadara kagoshimensis (assembly GCA_021292105.1). Classification (NCBI taxonomy): domain Eukaryota; kingdom Metazoa; phylum Mollusca; class Bivalvia; order Arcoida; family Arcidae; genus Anadara; species Anadara kagoshimensis. The sequence continues at coordinate 49,870,832 of CM037870.1, forward strand.
TTTAAACAGCAATGCTACGGTTATAATCAGTATCGACAAAACAAAAGGATAACTCTCCGTTACTGAAAAGTTAATATCTTATTTACTGACAGCGATGTTAAAGTTAATGGTGTTTTGTTTTTAAAATATTATAACAAGAACAACTGATTGTAAAACGTAATACTCGACAGTGAGACGTTGCGATTTGTAAGCGCACACTGTAGACCTCTCAGTCAACTATAGGATTTAAACTTAAGACAGGGAAGTAGATTTACACCTATTAAGATGTGTGGCACGCGGTGAGTTACTGGAGAAAACTGATTGTAAAATCAAGACTTTGCCAGCGCACACTGTAGATCACTTGGTAACTATAGGATTTATACTTATCTTGGCTAATTTGGCAGGAAAGTAGATTTATACAGATATGTGAGACTCAGTTTTTGAGACACTAGAGACAACTGATTGCAAAATTTAGACTTGAATAGGCAGTGATATGCATTATTATCCGTAAGTGTACGCTATAGACCACGCGATCAACTAGGAACCAATTGGAAACTAGGTTCATAATGTATTATACACAAAGTTTCTAAGTTACTTTGTTATAAATAAATCAGCTAACATGACAACAAAAGGGTTTTTTGATAAAGTTCTATCAAACGCTGTAATACTTAAATAGTTATGGTAGGCAATATTTAAAGTATACAGTAAAAGTCTAGTGCCAAACTAATCGCAAAGCAAGATTATCAATATTTAAAAACTTACTTGTTCTGAAAATAAACCAAATTGTAATCGATTGGAAAATATTGATGCCGTCAATTGCAAGAATGTCATATTTTTTTTAATTGAATGTACCGTAAGTTTAGAAAAAGAGGGACATAAACATCTCACGAGGCTAGTGCAATTGTTTCGATATAACTGCCATATCCACTTTCTATAATTGAATTACTGAATACAAATAAAGCTTTGTTCGCAATTAAAGCTACTGATATATGAGACAAACTTGCTTTATTCTTTTTGATTGCAGTTATAATATCATTTTTGTTTTGTAAAACTAAGTGTTTTATTATAAGTTACATGAAATGTTGCGTCCAGCGCAGAACATGTGTATTGAGACACAGTATCAAACATCGTAGAACGAGGCTTTTTGAGGAATAAAAATATGTGTTTTTGGTGATTGTTACTTAGTAACGACATCCTTAGATATATATATATATATAGGTATCGTGGTTATTGTCACTTAGTAACGGTATCCTGGTGATTGTCACTTAATAACGGTATCCTGGTGAATGTCACTTAGTAATGGTATCATGGTGATTGTAACTCAGTAACGGTGTCATGATAATTGTCACTTAGTAACGGTATCCTGGTGATTGTCACTTAATAACGGTATCCTGGTTATTGTCACTAAGTAACGGTATCGTGGTTATTGTCACTTAGTAACGGTATCGTGGTCATTGTCACTTAGTAACGGTATCATGGTGATTGTCACTTAGTAACGGTATCGTGGTTATTGTCACTTAGTAACGGTATCATGGTGATTGTAACTCAGTAACGGTGTCATGATAATTGTCACTTAATAACGGTATCGTGGTTATTGTCACTTAGTAACGGTATCATGGTGATTGTAACTCAGTAACGGTGTCATGATAATTGTCACTTAGTAACGGTATCCTGGTGATTGTCACTTAGTAACGGTATCATGCTGATTCTCACTTACTAACGGTATCCTGGTGATTGTCACTTAGCAACGGTATCTTGGTGACTGTTACTTAGTAACGGTATCCTGATAATTGTCATTTAGAAACGGTATCCTGGTGATTGTCACTTAGTAACGGTATCCTGATAATTGTCACTTAGTAACGGTATCCTGGTGATTGTCACTTAGTAACGGTATCCTGATAATTGTCACTTAGTAACGGTATCCTGGTGATTGTCACTTAGAAACGGTATCCTGATAATTGTCACTTAGTAACGGTATCCTGGTTATTGTCACTTAGTAACGGTATTCTGATAATTGTCACTTAGTAACGGTATCCTGGTGATTGTCACTTAGTAACTGTATCCTGATAATTGTCACTTAGTAACGGTATCCTGGTGATTGTCACTTAGTAACGGTATCCTGATAATTGTCACTTATTAACGGTATCCTGGTGATTGTCACTTAGTAACGGTATCCTGATAATTGTCACTTACTAACCGTATCCTGGTGATTGTCACTTAGCAACGGTATCTTGGTGACTGTTACTTAGTAACGGTATCCTGATAATTGTCATTTAGTAACGGTATCCTGATAATTGTCATTTAGTAACGGTATCCTGATAACTGTCATTTAGTAACGGTATCCTGGTGATTGTCACTAAGTAACGGTATCCTGATAATTGTCACTTAGTAACGGTATCCTGGTGATTGTAACTTAGAAACGGTATCCTGATAATTGTCACTTAGTAACGATATCCTGGTGATTGTCACTTAGTAACGGTATCATGCTTATTGTCACTTAGTAACGGTATCATGCTTATTGTCACTTAGTAACGGTATCATGGTGATTGTCACTTAGTAACGGTATCCTGCTTATTGTCGCTTAGTAACGGTATCCTGGTTATTGTCACTTAGTAACAGTATCCTGGTGATTGTCACTTAGTAACGGTATCCTGGTGATTGTTACTTAGCAACGGTATCCTGGTTATTGTCACTTAGTAACAGTATCCTGGTTATTGTCACTTAGCAACGGTATCCTGGTGATTGTCACTTAGTAACGGTATTCTGATGATTGTCACTTAATAACGGTATCGTGGTTATTGTAACTAAGTTACGGTTTCCTGGTGAATGTCACGTAACAACTGTATCATGGTGATTGTAACTTAGTAACGGTTTAATGGTGATTGTCACTTAGTCCCTTAGACCATACATTTTTGTGACAACCATAATGAAATGTTGTCACTTGATCACCATCTTAACTATATATAATCGGTAACTGTTATTTTTATTTTTTTGTTCCTTGTCTAAATGGCCTGTTATGTTTTAGAAACATGTGTGCATTTGGATGCATATAAGCCGAACGGTTTTTTGCTAAAATAAATAATTTTTCAAATGTACAGGTTTCACAGATACTTTACGCCACATATCATCAAAAGCATTGGATAAAAATATCCGCGTTACAATTACCTCTTCCTTGAAGTAAAAGAACAGTTCTCAAATTATTGATTCACCTCTGATTTCTTTGATAAATCTTAGCAGACAAACGAGCACGAAGTCTATCTTGCATAATTGCCGCAAGATAAAGATATTTTTGCCGCTCTTTTTATGGAATGTTCTTGTCGAGATGCTAGAAAAAAATCACAGGTTAAGATTACTCATTCCCATGTGGCAAGTGATGATAGATTTTATCATTCCCAAAGTTGAGAAACCTGCTAAGTGTTTTAATACACTTTGATGACTAAGCATTAAACAATTGAAATATAACATAGTACCTACCTACCTATCCTCTTCGCTCCTAGTGGAGCATAAGTACTGAATGTTAAGTAAAGACCAATTCTGAATGAATTGCTTACTTTTATATATAACTTCTATTCTAAAGTAGTGAAGAAAATTCCATTCACTGATTTATTGGGATTGTTTAATTTTTTCTGTGTCTGATTTTTCTAACGTTAACCCTAAAGTTCATAAAGAATTTACCTTGTATTAATATTCTAAAGTGCGAATTTCTAGAAGCCTTTAGCAATGGCAAGAACCAGTCCCTAAACATCAGTGTTACCAAGTCTATCATTAATGAATTTTCATTTTGCTGAATAGCTACTGATGAGAATGTTAAATACAGACTTCTAATGAGGAATTCAATTATTGACATCTAAATAAAGTCAAAGTTCATAATGAAGCGAAGTTCTATCACATCATACAAACAAATTCATCTGGGTAATATTGTATTCAGTGCCTCAAAATTTATGACATGCAGAAAGTAGTCCGGGGATTTTTCTGTATGCAAAGCACTGTACTTTTATTTTATTTAGTTGTTCTAGGATCGGTTCATGACATTTGAACACTCTATTTTATGCCTTCAGGGAGCTCAATACTTTGATACGGAAGTAATTTCATTTCGCGATACGTTTGACGTGAATATATATTTCATTTATCACACAATCTACCAGTGGTATATTAGTAGAGAATTTTGAGTCATGTATATGCCAATTGTTGTTTTATGTTTTGTTATTTTGTCTGTCTGTTGTTAAGAGAATAGGACAAAAATCACTCAAAGGATAAATAATCATGATTAGATAATCCCCTATACACATATCGATATGGAATGCACCTAGCTTTATAGTACAGTACAACCTGCCTTAAAGACCACTTCTATATAAGGGTCACCTGCTTGTAAAGACTAGAATTGTATCCAAATTGTTCTTTATTTATGTTTTTTTGAACTTGTATATAAAGGCCACTTGCCTATAAAACCATTTTTGCTGGTTCCCTTGGGTGGCCTTTATAGACAGGTTTGACTGTATTCATGGGGCTATGAGTCTGGCTATGACTGTGAAAATAAGTAGTGGTTGTTCTTGTACAAAGAACACTTAGAAATAAAAGTTATGGAGTCCTTCGGAATAGACTTTAAAAAGCAATGTCTTGTGTTATGGTAGTCGTGGCACGATTAAGAACCATACATCCACATTGTCATGGGCAAAAGTAAAAATTTACGATGCTTCATATAATTATATAGTGATGTCTTAATATAAGTGAAATATTCTTGACTATTACATAAAACCCAATTCAATCAATCAATTAATCATATATATACAATGTGTTTCAAATACCCTTGTCTCACTGGTAGTTTATAGTCTAACAACAGATCAACAGTTAGTAACATCTAAAGTCCCAATTCTTTTCTTGCTTTTAATTTGTGCTTGTTATTTACGTCCTAAGTAAAATCCTTACGACTGTGGTTGGATCTTCAAAACTACGTTACAAATATTTCTGGGGGGAAAATAAGCGCAGGAAACGTCTATTATGGAGTGTAACATGGTTATGGCCAGATACTCTCTTCTTTTATACGTACATATCAGACCTGTCGAAAGTTTAACATTGCGCTGACGAAATGGAATCGCACTCGGCTGTAGATGGTCGACATATGGATACGTAGTAGCCGAAAAGCTGCCGTGAAATAAATAACAGCTGATATACATGTACCTATAGCGGCGCCGACATAAGCTTCCGTGTTGGTACTCTTAGAGTTAAACTTTCGACAGGTCTGTACTGTATGATGCTACTTTCTGAAGAGAGAGAAATTAACACATAAGCTAATGATGACTAAGGATTCTACCACGCCACGATGTCATTTATCACAAGTTCTCATTATCTGACGTCCCTTAGGCTGTACCCAGCTTGTAATTATCTAGATAGATGAGGCTATTAAAACACAGTTTTATATTTCAATAGATACTTTTTTGACTCGGAAATACCTTCCTTGTCCCTTTGTATTCTTGGTTAACCAGTGCTCTATTTTTGCCTTTTTTCTTTCCAATCCTTTCTATATGACCAAATAATTATTTTCTGTCTTTTTTTCCACAAAATTACTTGTTATTTTTGTCTCTCCCTTTCGACAAAATAGTTTCTAGAGTTAGTTTTCACTTTCCTTAGTTAGGCTACATGTCTCCAAAGGGCTTTAACTTATCTAAGGTACGCTGAAGAGATTTTATATTAGTATTTTATGATGTTTTTAAATTTACTTTTCACATCTATCCCTATTTTCTCTGTATATAAGGCTATATAAGATATGTATAAGGTTATTGTGACGTCATGACACTGACGACACCGCCACGCGTACAAACGATTTCGTGTCTGTTCGAAATAACATTGCATTACTTTACACTCCTCGCCTAAGTTTGAATTACGTTCGGCTTTGTACAGATCCTGGAATGGGAATTTGTCAGTTTGCTTGGTAATGCTAGATAGTGTCTTCATGTGATCCAGTTTACTCCATCATTTCTAAATACCGACTCTTGTCGGTGATTCCAGTGAATCTTAACTGGGGCGTAAGACACCATTACTCCACTCCATTCTACATTTCTGTAAAGTGATAAAATCGTCATATCTTTTGTTTTAATTATCTACAGTGTTCTTTTCTACTAAACTTGCAACGCCAAAGGGCTACTAGGCCGAAGTTACTGTAGTTATTGTATGCTTGTCCACGTACATGCTGCAATTTAATATCAACAAACATACCATCACACACTAGACTAACAATATGAAAGCCGAGATGATAAAATTTGACATTAGTTGCTGCTTGCAAATAAATTGTTGACTCAGGGATATTGCAAGCCTAGTCCTACCAAGGCCCTCAAAAAGTTTTATGGCCGTCATCACACTATTGTTGATAAGTTTGACGTCTCTGTGTCCAGGATTGCCCTGGATATATTTGACGTCTCTTAGTTACCCTTACGGAGCACCCGGCCTCACTTCCCTGGTAAAAGTTCATGTGTCTAACCTAACTTGTCAGTTCCAAAGTTTTTACTTTGCTTTTGGATTGTGATTCGGACATGGATTGGTATGTTTGTTTTTGATTTCCACTGATTGTTTTATACTCCTATCACGATGTTTTATTATTTAGTCATGAGGAATTATCTTATTAATTGTTACGATGACCTTCCGTATTTAAATTTATTTCGTTTAACGTATTTTTCATCTATTCAAGCATTAAAAATTATGTGCCATACACAAATTCTTTACAAAATTATCAATAAACCCGTTTTTAATTAAAACAAACACTCACTCTCTTTCAAAACATATTATGAATAGTTTGCCATGATATCAGTAAAATTTAATCATCATTAGGGTAATATGTGCAAAATTAACTTTTGAGATTAATAGAAATTAAACTTATGGAGAATAAATTACCACGCCTTCATATAACATAAAACATTCATTTTGCTGAAACGCTAAATTATGATCAATAACATTGCAGTATATAAAACGTGTATTAGAGAGAATGTGTCTGTAGATATAGATTCCACAGTCACAGGAGTTTATAAGAATCGATGTGAGATTAAACGACTACATATGATCTAATATATTGAGGCTTTATAAAGTAAGTTGGCTTTCAGAGAAGTTTCTTTTAACATCATGTTAATTACATTAGCACTGACCATTTACACAGAGGATATAGAGTTCTGATCTCAGAATGTCAAATAGATCAACTCAGCGATTGTCGCCGTGTCTTCCTCGTATTTACTCAGTGATAAGCCTTACTACAGAGTAATGTTCTGTAATTGGAAACTTTAGCAGTACAGATTCAGAGCAGTAGCTGTAAGCATGTAATACAAAATAGATAGGATCATCTCAAAAGCACTCAGATATTCGTGTATTACACGCTGATCAAGCGGGATGTGTAGAGTTACGTAAAACATGGTAAGTTTTAATTGTTTCAATTTAATATATTGACTTTTTCAATGGATTATGCAAGTTATATATCTGTTTCAGATTTTAAATATGTTTGTGTTCTGGTTGCTAAGACCGTTGCTATGTAAATGATATTCAGCCATGAATTTCTGTATTTATTTTATTGATTAATTCAGTTTTAAATATTTGTAAAATTGTTTCAAAAATTATTATTAATCTTGTGAAATCTGAAATTTCTTTGTTTAATTAAAGCTTCAGTTGATCCCAAAATGGTTTGATTTCTGTTTATACCCATTGGGTTATACATTTTACTGGGACCTATACGCCCAGTGTTAGCTTATAAATCATCTGTCGTGTATGCAGTTTATTATACGGAGGTGTTCAGAAAAGCTTCAAAACAGTTAATAGTCATTAACAGTTTATCATACGTATGTGTTGAAAAAGCACATAGACAATTATAATTATTTGTTTGCTCGTGCATACAATGTCGTTCACCCACTTCCTATTTTAAGTTAGCATTAGGCTTTATTGGTAGATCTTAATACTGCCCAACATTAAAGGCTATGGGTATATTGTCTCTTTCTGTGCAAATTACTTAATGTATTGAAGATTTGATAGAGATTGACTAAATAAGAGATGGTGACTTATTTGGTTTACATATCGTTAACACTCCCTATTTAGATACCCTTTAAGTTAGCATTATGCTTTTAGTGGCGTATCTTAATACCGCCAAACGTTAGAGGCTATGAGTATATTGTCTCTTTCTTTGCAATCAATTTAATGTATTGAAGATTTGATAAAGACCGACAAACACAGAAATAGTGGATTATTTGGATTTCATTGTGAACTATGAGGATTGTGGATATTTCATTCAGAATATTCTTAATAATTTTATAACCTACCTTGTGTAGTATGTCACTTGATTAAAATATATATCTTATCCATTTTGCCTATTTTTCAAAGAAAAAATATTACACCCTAATGACATTGTAAATACATATACTGTATGTATAATTGCTCATTCACTATGATATATATCCAATATTTAATCTAGAGAAAATATATCAATTAAGTTTCCATTACCATAAAAGCAGTGTAAATGTTATACATAAAACATATTATACGGGCTATCAATTAGAGTTTTACCAGCGTGAAACATTTTTACAGTGTAACTCGATTACTTTTTATCTTAATAAATTCCATTACTAGAATATCTGTCATTGAGCATATAAAGCTATATTCATACTTCGTTATATACTGCAATACCATCATAGGAAAAACATTCAGTTAGAACGAAATGCTGAATATGAATTTGTATTGAGTTATTCTTCGTATGCTTGGTGACCTGTGATAGCTTGCTTTAGGTCGATAGGTACTAATCAAAAAACAAACATACTAAACCATGTTCGAATCACAATCCAGAAGAAAAGTAAAAAACTTTGGAACTGACAAGTTAGGTAAGACACGTGCACTTCCCAGAGAAGAGAGGACGGGTGCTCTGGAAGGGTAAGCATCTCTTGTTTAGCTAACTACATCCGCTACGTATGTAATCAAAATTGTGTGAAAGAAACATGGAACTATGGGACGTTAAACATATCCAGGGCATTATTAGATATTGAATTAAAATGCAAATTATTAATTATACATTACATCGGTATCAATAGATACATTATTAAAATTTTTAAACCCTACAATCAATAGTATCAATATCACATACTTATATATTGTGCAGAAGTTTGTCTTTAAACATTTTTGAAACATTCCAGCAAAAAGAAAGTTTTACATATTTTTTAATTTTAAAAAGCTAAATTAGATATGAAACATGCATTAATTTTCAAAAACGAACGTTTGCAGATTCGTACACCTCTCTAATTTTCTCTCTACTTTTACTGGCGCCATTGACCTTTTTCGGTTTTACAACTTGAAAATTACAACGCCCGAGAACTAAATGTCATAAATATCGAGTTAAATACCCAGTTTAATGTCCATCAAAATTGCTAAATTAAGAATTTCTACCAGTATAATATGTTTTGAAAATGATTTAATTATTTTCTTAAGCTTGTGACGGCCTCACGTACCTGTTGGAAGTGGAAATATTAACTTAATTGTCTGTATTTGATTTCAACAAAACTGCAATGTCAGATAGATAAATCGATAAGTACTTTTTCAGTTCAATAACCGATTATCCTATGTTTTTTTAAATTTCTGAATTTGTTATATTTTTACTCAAAGCAACACCAATTGGAATGTTTTTCTATAAATAAACTATCAAATGGAACTGATGTTACAACCATTAGTAAAGTAACATGTAGAGTGACAAGGATTCTTTTAAATAAGCATATAGTCATTTTAATACAAATATTGCATTACACAGGAAACCTGAGGGGGTTTGTGACAATCACTCTTAGACAACCAAAATAAGCTAGTAAAATACACGTCGTCAATATCCTGAATTCTCTTTAAATAGTAACATTCTTATGTAATTTGTTTTTATCTATTATACGGATTTAAGAAAACAAATTTTATAATACTGTCAATGGCTGATTTTGAATTTTTATTAAAATGATGCATCCGAAATTATCAAATGCATACCTTGATGATATGGCTTTTATTTAAGTGCTAGTTCACCATTAGTGACTACACGATTGGTATTTTTGTGCGAAGTTTTGCTAAGCTAACTTCCCTGAACATTTTCTTTCGCTTTCATTTTATTAAATATAAATATATAGAGTTCATATACATGTTATTCATAATAAAAGCAGGGGTTTTAGTTGACTGTTTAACAGTAGAAATAATCTCTAGTTTCAGAATCCTATCAATTCATTATTTATATTATTATTATTATTATATTTATTGAATAAAGATTGTTTACACTAAATGGAATCAGAGAATGAAATCCAATATATTTATTACAAATTCTAAAAACGTTTCCGCTGTTTCCTGTCATCAGAATATCGAACAGGGAATCTTACATTCTATATATTGTTCTCATAATCGTGTTTGCAGTCTTTCGTATTTGATGATATGACAGTTTTCTTACTTCCCGTAGAAAAAAAAACTTTTTATAAATGAAATATGAGAAAATTATTAAATTATTATAACACAGTCATAACTAATGGTTTCAGTAATTTATACACACTTCAATTTTAGTAGCCTCTTGCCTTTCACATTTGCTGACTGATAGAATCGATGACGAACCGATCCTTAAGCGCTAAAGAAGACGCTTGGTCATGATTAACACCCATATTGGTTGGACTTATATAAACACGCCTATTAACTAGCTTCTGTGTATGTTTTCGCTTTTTGATTAATATTATTATTTGTTGTTTGTTTTTTTTTTGATTACATACAATCTTAAACTGTATAGGCTTAACTTTTGAATGTTAAAAACAGAATGCGAATAAGATTTAATTGTCCATTGACTAATAGATAATACATACATGGATATATTGTTGGTAAATTGATTGTCAAATTAAGGTATATTTTTAACTTTAAAATGAACGTATTAATGGAGCACTGGTTTTTTTTTAAAAAAACAGTATAATAGTTATGGACCTAGAATAGTCATTTAGGTACTAACTCCAAAGTTGCGGATTTTATAATTGTATATGTTTGTTTTTTCTTGTCTTGTGTGATTATTTTATTATTTATTTTTGTCATGTTCTTACCTGTGTTGGTCGTTGTCGATTACTAGTATTTCAGTTACAAAGTACATTGATCAACAATGCGTTAAAGTTCAAACTGTGGTCCACATTACAAAAGATAAACACGATAAACTACTCTATCACAATATTTTGGTAATTTGGTAATTTATACTTACTCGTATTTAGTGGTATTTTAGATTGAGGCAAAATGGTTGCCATGGTCACAAAATTTAAAAATTAACAATTAACAATTTAACTGTTTTGAAATGGCGTTCATAGTCAATATGAATGTCATTTCAAAACAGTTCAATTGTTATATTTTCATTAAAATATTTAAAAAAAGTTTTTGATCACGAAATTGAACGTGCAAAAGTCACCCGAATGTTTACTGTATAACACGTATATTACGTGACGTAATTGTGTATTAGTAATCAATATTGTCATTCCGATATACTGTATGAAGTTAAAAAACGACTTGATCATCAAACACAAAGGCATTTGTCACCCCAATAAATAAACAACCTGGGATGAATGCAGCGATTTTGTTTACCAGGTTATAGTTTCCCGGGAATGTGTATTGCCTAAATTAATATTCAAACGCAGTAATCATGTTGTTTGGCATTTATAGTCCTATAAATGCCATTGCTCTCAAACTGGAAAAAATAGGAAATACGTAAAACTAATGAAAATATTGGTGAATAACGCATAAATATGATGACATGAAATAAAGTTTAATGCTTCAATGCAGAATACACTAATTATAAATATGTTTAAATCTAACATGATACTTGGTACAAAACTATACATGTATCGTTCCAAGAGAACAGAGTACACATTTCATCACTTTAAAAGTTATAACTATGGAACAATGATTTATGAAGAAAAATACATGTAGTGGATTACTTTTTTACTAGTTAATATACCCCTTTGTTAACAATTTTTTCCGTTTTATATCTATTTTACCTATCTATTGGAAAATTTTCATATCCAAACCAAAATTGTAAATTAAAAAAACGTTAAAGCTGGCAAATCAGGTTAAGCACATCAAATTCCAACAAGAAAGCTAGGCCGGAAGGGTAAGCAGGTCCAGTTTAGCTAGCTAAATTACTTTTCTGAAGTAGTGCATTTTTCACAGTTTTATAGGGTAATTACAGTTGTATAATGGTTAAAATGTATTAACAATACTTACCAGCCTTATATATTTTGAAATTTTTTTCTTAAGCTTGTGACAGCCTTACTTACTGTTGGAAGTGCAAGTGTTAACTTAATTGAACATGGGCCAATATGCATATTTTATATTACAAAAATAATTAAAACGAGACTGGAATATCAGAATTTTTAAGCCTAAAGTGCTTTTTGAGATCTCTTACCGGCAGGTTTCGATTTTCAGATTTTTTTCTATTTTCTTGTCAACACCTATTTAACTGTTTTCGTTTAAATAAACTAGCATATGAAAGTGATATCAGTGTCACAATCATTAGTTAAGTAGCACCAAGAGTGGCAATGGGTTTATTTAAATGAACATTGATAGACATCTTAATACAAATATTTCATATCTCGAGAAACCCGTGGGGGTTGGTGACAGTCAAATCTAGAAAAAAAAATTAGTTAACAAAATGCAGATTTATATCCTAAATGCTCTAACAAAATAACAAATAACATTCGAATTAGTTTCTGTTTGCATGTAATATATGGATTTTGGATTCCAGAAAAAAATATAATACCTTTTTACATAAAATCTCCATTGGCTACTACTCTGAAAAATTACTTTAAAAAGTAACATATTTCAGCAAATTTGTAAAAAAAAGAAATACTGTAAAAAGCACTATATTTTAACAATATTTGTAGATTTGGGTACTGGTCATCCTAATTTTTGGAAATGGAAGCTTATATTGCAATGCTGGTTCATGACTGACAAGATTAGGTTTTATTTGGTATTTATGCGTCAGGTTTTGGCTAAGCTCATTTTTAAGAACATTGTCTATTAAATACACAATATGTAATTCATATATACAGGGTATCAATAATTTAATCAGGATATATAGGAGACTGGCCAACATTAAGATATAATATGTAGATCCGGAATCCTATCAATTCATTATTTCTAATTTTATTATTATTTTTATTTAATAAATATTGTTAGTACTAAATGGAATCAGAAAGAGAAATCAAATATAGTTAATAGAACTTCTAAAAACATTTTCTGCTTTTTCCTGTTATCAGAATATCGCATAAATATGCTGACAGGAAATAAAATTTAATGCTTCAATGTGCAATATACTAATTATAAATTTTTTTTTTAAAAATCTGACATGCTTTTTGGTACAAAAGTATACATTTATTGTTTCAAGAGAGTACACATTTCTTACATGTAACTTTTCTCTTTACTAAATTCTTTGAAAGTAATGACTATTTAATAATGATTTATGAAGAAAAAGTGAATTACTTTTTTGGAAGTCAATATAGTATCCCTAAAACAATTTTATCCGTTTTATATCAATTTTTACCCATCTTTTGGAAATTTTTTATATTCGAACAAAAATCCCAAAGTAAAACAAAATTGTAGCTAGCAAATCAGGTTAAGCATATGAAATTCCACCGGGAAAGTTAGGCCAGAAGAGTAAGCACCCCAGTTTAGCTAGCTACAATACTCAAGAAGCAGTCGGATTTTGCACATAATTTTACGGGGTCATTTTAATTGTTAAAGTCATTAACAATACTTACCAGCATTATATATTTTGAAACTATTTTCTTAAGCTTGTGACAGCCTTACTTTACTGTTGGAAGTGCAAGTGTTAACTTTATTGAACATTGGTCAATATGCATGTAATGATTAAAACGAGATTGGAATATCAGGATTTTTAAGTCTAAAGTGCTTTTTGAGATCTCTTACTGGCAGGTTTCCATTTTCAGATTTCTTGTTCTATTTTTGCTCATGTGAACAGCTATTGAACTGTTTTCGTTTAAATAAAATAGCATATTAAAGTGATATAAGTGTCACAACCATTAGTTAAGTAGCACCAAGAGTGGAAATGGGTTTATTGAAATGAACATTGATAGTCATCTTAATACAAATATTGCATTAATCAGGAAACCCTTTGGGTTTGTTGACAGTTAAATTTAGAAAACAAAAATATTATTAGCTAGCAAAATGCAGATTTATATCCTAAATGCTCTAACAAAATAACAAATGACATTATAATTAGTTTCTGTTTGTATTTATTATATGGATTTTGGATTTTCGAAAAACATTTTATAATACCTTTCTACATGTAATACAGCTTTAATGATCTATGTTGTTATTCTTGGTAGTAGCCAAAATCTCCATTGGCTACTAATATCTGATGATTTCCGCGGTGGCCTAATGGATAAGCGTCAGTCTACAAATCAAGGGTCTCTCACCACCGTGAGTTCGCGCTCGCTCAGACCACATGTGGGAAAGTGAATTTTTCTTGCTCGTGGCTTTTACTGGTTTACCTGGTATCAGTATAACGTGACTGATGAAGTGGTATGCTTGTCTACGGTAAAGTCGCCCCGAGTGCGCGCTAGTACAAGGCTGACCATAAAACACACTCGCACTTCACATGCATACACGAACTTGTTCAAAGATTTATCCATAGAGATTACTAATTTAGTTCTCGTCGCGAATAGCTAAAAAATTGTTGATGCGACGTTAAGCAACGTTCAACGAACCAAACTAACCTAGTTTCTGATTAGTGAAACATATTTTAGCAAATTTGTAAAAAAGGAAAAGGAAAGAAAAAATAGAAATACTGTTAAAAAGAATTATATTTCAACACTATTTGTAGATTTGGTTACTAATCATTCTAAAGTTTTGGAAATGGAAGCTTATACTGCAGTGCTGGTTCATGACTGACAATATAAGATTTTAATTGGTATTTATGTATTAGGTTTTGCTAAGCTTATTTCCAAGAACATTTTCTTTCTCTTCCATTTTATTAAATACAAAATATGTAATTCATATATACAGGGTATCCATAATGGAATCAGGGTATATAGGAGATTGGCCAACATTAAAAGATAAAATCTAGTTCCGGAATCCTATCAATTCATTATTTCTAATTTTTATTATAGTTTTTATTGAATTAATATTGTTGATACTAAATGGAATCAGGAAGAGAAATCCAATATAGTTAATAGAACTTCTAAAAACCTTTTCGACTGTTTCCTGTCATCAGTATATCGAACAGCAATATATATAATATTTTATTATGATTCAATTTTATTTTTCCAGGCAGGAAAATAATTAAATATCTTGTATATAGGAAGTTTGATAAAATGTTATCACACGGGCTTGACTAATGGTTTCAGAAATCTATACAAACTTCAATCTTAGTATTTTGTTGATTTACACATTTGTTGATTGATAAAACTAGAAAAAAGCATTGACGGATCACCTTTACACTCTTAAGGCAGTGGGTGGGTCACGATTACCATCCCCTATCGGTTGGACTGATTCAGATATTGACTAACAAAGCTTTTTTTAAGCAAAATGCACGTTTTTGCTTTTATTTTAAAAATAAAATAAAATGTTAAGGTTTACTTTTTGTGCATGTTAAAGAGCATAATATGAAAAAGATTCTTGATTAATGGTTGTTAGTTAATTGGTTGTTAAAATAAGGTTTATGTTTAACGCCAAAATGAGCGCATGTATTGAACACTCGTTATAAAATAAGTGATAAAGTTGTGGCCCTGCAACCCTGCGCATTGTATATCTTGATGTCTTAATAAGTCAGATGTGATGTTAATTGAAGGGTCTCTATTTATAATTACACTAAAATTGTGAATTTTATAATCAGTATGTGGTTGCCTTTTCTTTATTCCTTGTTTCTGCATGTACATGTTTTTCAGTACAACGTACACTGACTAACAATTTCTTATCCCTGTGACAAAATATAGACATTGCAAACTTCACCATCACATTATCCTGATTAGGTTTTGCAACTTAAGCCTAGATACAAGGGAAAGTGATATTTGAAATGTATAAAATGCAAACAAACAATTGGAATACACATGGTTAAGTAAGCACACACATCAACAATCAACTATTTGTTGCTTAATAATTGCTTTGATGACTGGTAGTGTATGTTCTACATAATACTCGGCATTGGTGGGTCGAGACTTTATAAAATGAATTCTGATGCAAAATAAGACAGGGTGAATTTATTTTATTTCGCATGTACAAATGCATTTATGAATTACCCTTTACTAGGATATTAACCAACATGTATAATATCTGTCGTAATTCCGTTGAAAAGAATAACTTACGGCAGACAATGCTTACAGTCAAATACCCTCTGCCTTTATGCTTAATGGCATTAAGGGACATTTAGATTGAGGCAAAATGGTTGTCATGGTAACAAAATTCAAAAAGATTTTTTAAAAAACATTCAACTGTTATAAACGTATAAATATTTTGACATGAAATACCTTTTAATGTTTTAATGCTAAAATTATGCATGGTTGGCATGAAAATTAGTGATGCATTAATCCAACCAAGAGTACAGTATATATGATTTGGGATTCTGCTTATATTAGAGTTTACATACACTAGTTTTGTAGGCAAGATAACCTGTCACTTTCTTTTTTCTATTTCATAATAATTGTAAGAGAATAGCTTTATATATGTAAGGAATTCAATTTTTCTTGATCGAACATTTATTAATGACTTATAAGATGACCATTTACGTCGGTATCACTGTTGCTGTGGCAACGTATTTTGGAAAAATAATCTATATGATGAATTGAAATACCGGTACAGTTTGGCACTTTTAACTATCGCATCAGGTCATGCTTATTTGTCCGTATCTAAAATAATTTGTGTCTATATTGCACTCTAAATAATCTTACTGTTAAAACGTATTACTTCATGTCACAACCTCATATTGTCAATTGTTTTAACTGTATACAAGTTTAAAGTACATGTCACAGGATACCGTTATTTGTCGTGAATGTTTTTTGCATCCTATGCGCAATTATGAACAATGAATGCTCGTCGCTTCAATAAAGTCTTTGGACAATTCTCGTCAATTAATTAGTTTGACAAATGTGTTTGTAAATAGAACCATTCGCTTACCGGTCAAGTCGCAATGCATCGACATTGAATTGATAACGTGATAACCGTTTTTGACCACCTCATCAGCTGTATGGTGCTAATCCCTCTAAAAGTTTAACCCTTTCACTGCCACGGGAAAAGTTCAAAATTGCCACGGCGTATTTGTGACGTCACTATAAATGATGACGTTGTCATTTTACAGTGTGCAGAAATTGAAGAAACCATTGCGTCATTGTCAAATCAGTGCGTCTTTTCTACAACTGCTACTTTTAACGATTTATTCCCAGCACACAATAGATAAAAAAAATAAAAATAAATAAATGAATAAATAAATAAATAAATAAATAAATAAATAAATAAATAAATAAATAAATAAATAAAATAACTCAATAAAATAAAATAAATAAATCATGTTTTCCTACACATGCACCTGCCTTCATGCAATGCAACAACCAGTACATACAACTTATGGGTGTGAAGAATAAATATTGTGGTTAATTTTTGGCAAATCTTCGATAAAATAATTTACAAAATTCAAATTTCAGAGATTGATAAAGATTTATTTGTGATTTTAATTTTTACGTTATGATTCAGTTTACTATCATGTCGGCTGTAGTTCAATATATACTGAAATAAATCAATGTATATACAGTATTGGTCACTTCAGTCGGATTTATTCACCACAACGTATTTAATACTTAAAAAGAACATAAATAATTATAATTGTGAATCTTTTATCCTTAATTAAATGTTTATGTTCCATGAATAATTATGTTTCATTTGTATTATCTACATGTATATTTATGTAAATCAAAATAGATGAAAAGTTCTAACTTTCGCAATGTTACAACTAATTGGCACAAACACTAACGGAATTGGAATTGTGTTCTAATCATTCTTCAATACAATGATGCCGTTTAGAACATAAAGGATGTACGCCCCCTACACGTTTTACATGAATATCTTGTTCTCTTCCGTTGACCCCTAGATCGGTTAGAGCATACTCCACAGTCTTTTGGATTTTTTATTTTACGCAACTCTACAGCCACGCGGGTACGTCTTGGAAGTTGTGATGGTCTGTCGATATTGTAATCTGCAGAAAGTGAATCAATAATGCATTCTGTGAATCTTAAGCGTGATTTAATAGGATTGTCCGATGTGTTTTGGGTATAGCGTACGTATGCATTAATGATCATCCTTTGAATGAGGTTAAACACAATTTTCTTCCACATTTTCAAAGATTTCCTTTTGTCAGTGTAAAAACTTGTCAACATATCGTTTAAGTCCACACCACCCATGTACTTGTTGTATTTTGCAACTATCTTTGGCTTGTTCCCGGTCGATACTTTCGCGCTATGGTACGTGCTTATCAATCTTACTGGTTTTTTATTGGATTGTCTGTAAGCCACTGCAAGCAAATCTCCTCGACGCATAAAGACCGATGTGTCTGGAGACAAGTCAGCATTCTTGATAACAACTGGCATTGGTCTGTTTTTCCGTAAGGTGCCCGTAAAATATGTACCAAGTCTTGCTAAACGTGTTGCAATGTCAATCGAAGAAAAGAAGCTGTCACAGTAAACATGATATTGCTGGTTCAAAAGATCTGACTGTCCCAGTAAGTTAAGAATTACATCACTGCCTTGCAGATGATGCCGGGGAACAGGGTCACATTCCTTTCCTCTATATGTGATAATACGGCACAAAAATCCACTCATTGACTCAACCAGCATCCAAAATTTTATTCCAAACTTCGATTATTTTGAAGGAATGTATTGTGTCATGACTGATCTAGCTTTGCAGGCAACCAAAGACTCGTCAATGGAAAGTTTCTGTGACGGTTTATATAAATATTTTGACCGCATGTTAAAATGATCTACCACCGGCTTAAATTTGGCATCGGGGCTATACCCTGGTTGTCCTTTCGAAGGAATGTGATTGTTATTGACCACATGCAAAAATTTCAGAATCAACTGAAATCGATTTCGAGAGAACATTTCTCGAAACCAAGGTGTAACCTGGCTCTTACTGCCGACTCTCCAGTATTGTTCTAACGTCGGTTTTCGTATGAGACCCATGTTCAGAATTACTGCAACAAATCCCTTAAATTCCTTTATGGTTAGTTGTCCTTGCTTTAACCACATATGGACCCGTGAGTTAGCAATAAACGTCTTTGCATACCTACAAGAGTAACGATTTTTTCATATTTTATTTCATAACATACGTATTTAAATGATAACTATATGTCAGTTCAATTACCACCATTATAGATACCACAGTCCCCTCTCGAAACACTATGTTGAAATCCATGGCGGAAGAAATCAGCAAGAGTGCATTGGGATGTACGTACCAACTTTCAATAAAATGTGTTATTATTGTAACAAACGATATACATGTAGATACAAGATATCCTTATATTTTGAATAACTAAAAGTCGAATCTTAATTTATGGAATACAATTTAACACTGGCGGATCCAGGATTCTATGTAGGGGGGGGGGGGCACACCGACAAATTTCTTATTTGTGTTTGGGTACAACAGCTATATAGAGCATGCAGTCCTTGCCCCATGTTATAGTGTGGTGAAGAGGCTGTGAAAATTTAGGGGGGCACAGGCCGGGTGTGCCCTTGTCTTGATCCGCGCCTGTAACATGCGCAGAATAACCTTCAGGAAAATCTGTTCATAAAGACAGTATATGGCAAGAGTGAAAAGACGGATAGCAGCAAATCAATACACCCACCTTGTCAGACGGGGGTTTAAAATTGTCAGATGTCATGATCACATGCTAAACTGGACATGAACTTGTAGCAATTAATGTTATATTATAAACCCAGGTGAATATTTTATATAACGCCTTAACCACTCAGCCACCGCGGCCTCAGATCACCACTGATTATGTACCTTACAACACGAATATACATTTTGACATAGCATTCGATACGCGACTATTCTAATTTCATGATATACATGCATCTCGAAAGATTTTGAGATAAATGGAAAATACGAGTATACATATAATTTTAAACTAACAGATAATTTTGAGTACAACTCTTCCCCCTCTCTCTCTATCTCTCTTTTTCTCTCATATACACATCTATAACCCTTAATATGTATAGTTTGAACTTAAGGATTTTTTTGTTGTTGTTTGTTTTAATTATTATTATTATTATCATTATTTTGAAAAAAGGGATTTAATATATCACCCGTAGTCCACAATAAGACCCAGTAATGGCCCACGCGGCGAAAAACTTCAAATTAAAATTTTGCAAACGATTTTTTCGTTTCTACCAATCTATATGACTGAATAAAAACTATGTATGATTTATATTCTATTGTGGAAAAGTCAAAGAAATCGAATCATAGATTAAAACAACTTGTATCATTCATTCGTTCCTATAGGTATGGCTATCATTCAATTTACAATAAAATCTCTCTCTCTCTCTCTCTCTCTCTCTCTCTCTCTCTCTCTCTCTCTCGGGGTGGGGGTGGGTGAATACTGCGTTTCCATATCTCTGTATGCAGTGTGTTTGAAAAGTTTGGCTTATCGATACTAGTACTATTAAAATTCTAAATTGTATCATTTTAATTTACAAATAGTCAAACTTTTTATTCTTATTTTCATTTTTGCCATTATACGGTACCTTTCACGAGTTATCTGGCGGTCTATTTAGACTGTAGGTCATAGACAGTCCGTACTGCTTTCCGTTTTGCCAGAAGTTTTGTAAATGTTGGTGTTCAGAAAACATGGAAGACAAGTAATTTTTCTCTTTATAAGACCGTTTAAACCGCGGTGCTATGGGGTGTCAAGTCACTTGTGGTGAAAGGCACATTGTGCCGCACTCATGACATATTAGGTGAACATCTCTAATCAAACCACTAAAGTGTGCTCTCTTTCTCTTAGTCTATTAGCTGCAATAATCTCATAATAACAGGGGCGACTCATATATAGCACTAGCTATTATATACATGTATGTCAATCATTTAGTTTTTTCTTTTTGAATGGTCGTCTATGAATGCGATATATCATGCTGTCTGTGTATTTTGCGTATTACTACTATTAGTGGTTCTACGGTAATTGGATGATTTCATTTGCGGGTTTTGTTGTAAATTATAAGAGTTAAATAATATAAAAAGTAACACATTCATTTTTGCGACGACAAAAGTACATAGCATACGATTATAATATGTAGCCATTATATTTACTGGCATTCCATCTTTCAACATGGTTTTACCTGTTTGTTTCCTTCACAAATTGCTTCATGAGATTCAATGTGAAAAACAAGTAGAAGTACATCACTGGTTCTGCATTAGCATCAGGCATATGCCTTGGTCCAACCAGCTCATCACTGGGCTTGAAAACGTCTTTTTCTTCCGGTGGGAACGCTCGAATCCAAACGCCAGACATGATTTTCCGTAGTTCGGAACAATGACGCTAAAATGACGTCATTTACGGACAGTTTCTTTCGTTATGACGTCATCTAAAATTCGGATTACGTAGCAAAATTTCGCAATTCTTAAACAATTGCAAATTCAGAATTGAAAATTAAGCAAAACTCGAGAAAATTTTATTAGATAATCATTGACGGTCGGGCCACAAATGTGGCCGTTTGGCAATTCTGGGTACATATTTTGGGCCACATTTGTGGCCCTTTGGCAGACAACAGGTTAACAAAGCATTCTGATTTATTTCAATGGTACTTTAGTAAGATATTATCCCCTTCATCGTTGTCCAGTCAACGTCAATAGTGATTTAATAACCATAAGAAAAATACTAATGACTGGTTGTAAGTCCGCATTCATTGACCAAATTACAACCAGGAGACGAATGGTCTTAATCGTTGAATATACAAAAGTAATCAACGTCTACATACTTAATTGCTCCTCTTCTTGTTAAGAACACTCTTGGATGCAATTAAGAACTGACTTCCAATTCCTTCGGGGTTTTAAAGTAATAAACTAGGAAAATCTAATGAACTGCCAAATAAACCATATTGTCTGAACATAGTACATACTCCCGGTAGTATATTGGGAATCAGTATTATCAATTGTTGCTGAATTTTGTTGTGTAACTTTGAGATTGTCACTTTTCTTACGACTGTTGCATAATATACTGATTTTCAATTCAAAAATATTTTTACTTACCATAATTCCTTGTGTTTTTCATTTTCTATTTTGGTTACAGATATGGACAGTGTAACTAACTAAACACGATGTGATTACCCTTCCAGAACACCAAACCTCACTTCTCTGAAGTTCACGTGTTAAAGCTATTTTGCCAGTTTCAAAGTTTTTATTTTGCGACCTTATGGTGCTGTAAAATTAACGCTGGCATAATATATAATTGACGGATCGACGGCCACGCCCACAATGTTCCGAAAAAGGCCGCCATAACGGCAAGCTCCGAACAACGGCCACCATTCGTATCTCTTTTATGAGGCAAGCTTCGAAACAGTGCCCACCTCATAGCTCCGTATGTCGCTGTTTCGGAGCTTGCCATCACGGTACCAAAGCAGCGTCACGGCAACTAATGACGTACTAGTGTCAGTGACGTCATTAAATTGCGCTATTCAGGCCGAGTTGTTATTCTTTTTTGCGTGTAAATCAAGCATCCCGCCATTTGACTGAACATTGTGGGCGTGGCCGGCGATACGTCAATTTCAGCAACTGAGCAGGTATTTCTACTGCTTGGTGTTTCCCCAAGGATATCACAAACTCAGCAGGCAACACTTTTGTACAGTCAGAAATATACTGTTTTCTAAATTTTCTGCTAGTTAAAACTTAAATATGAAAATCCTCAAAAACAAAGGTTTACTCCCTTTTTGCAAAGCTAAATTTTGTTAATTATATTTTGGTCATTTAGATATTTTTTAAACCCTTAGTGTCACAATTTTGGTCCAAATACTACTTATTCCGAAATGACCGTCTAGTGCTGTAAAATTTACACTGGTATATAATCCGTATGTTTGTTTTTTAATATAATTGTCATGCTGCTGAATTTGGTCGTGTAACTAGACATCAGGGATGAAGCTTAACTATTTTGAGTTAGGGGCCAAGCTCACTTCAGAAAAGAAGTTTTATGAGTAATACATAGCTAAAATGTGTAAACATTAAGGAGCCAAGACTGTTTTTAGTAGCCATGGGCTCCTGGGCCCCTGCTTCATCCGTAAGACAGTGTGACTTTTCTAACGGCTGTTACATACTGGTTTTCATTGGACGTAAACGGAAAGGCATATTACATATTATACCAGTTTTAGTTTTACAGAATTAGACGGCCGTTTCGGAATACCAAAATAATGAAACCCAAATTGTTTTCAAGATGTTGAACAGATACCCAAAAGAACCAAAATATATTTTACCAACTTTAGCTAATGAAATACTTTGCATGAGGGAATTAAGTTAAAGTTAAAGTCTGTCCCGAGCCATTAGGCCCATCAGGCCGGAGCTTATCCCGGTTTCGGTGGCGTTAAGCGACTGAGAGTACAAGACTCTCCCCTGAATGGGACGCCGGTCCATCGCAGGGTTAACCCCCAGCATTTTGCTGGTACTCATTTATTTTTCAGCTGAGTGAACTGGAACGACGTGAAATTAAGTGTCTTGCTCAAGGACACAACACATCGCCCGGTCCAGGAATCGAACCCACGACCTTCGAATCATGAGCCCAACGCCTTAACCACTAGGCCACGCGCTTCCAGCATGAGGGAATACACCTTAGTTTTTGAGGAATAAATTAAACTAACAGCAAATTTAGGTATATCGCAGAAATGACCAGGACATTTATATTCTCTCCTTATCACGTTGTATTAGTCATTGGAAAGTAATGTTACTGATATCATGGAGGCATCTGTATTGATACTACACTAAAATACGTCAATGAAAACTAATGTCTCTTTATTGATCTGTATCTGTAACTAAACTGTTTGAATCAATCCCCGTATTAAGAAAACGATTTTCTTACAAATACCAAACGCTAAACAAGAATTAGGATAATGCACTTCACAATGTTTGTTTATATTTACTTAACAAAACACTAGACACATTGGAGAAAATTACATTGATGCAATAGATTTTCCATTAGTGTCGTTTTTAGTTAATGTCTTATTTATCCACTGAATTGCTAAAAATAAACATTTTATTTTTCTCAGCAAAAAAGTTTTTGTGACTGTGACTTTATATTATGTAGTACAGATCTAAAGTTTGTAATTTTATCGCACACCTGAATGATATTTTGTCATTATATGTGTCAGTATCAAGCATATATCAGTCAAAATCTGAAATCGTGAAACTTAAATAAAAATATTTGGGGTTTTTTATTTCCGAATCTCCTTAAATCACGCCTTTTTCACCACTGTTTTTATCTAGGTGCTATTGTTTACTGCATGTTGTTCAATATAACAAAACAATACTTTAACTTGGAAATCTTGACTGATAACTTCACATATCGAGTGGAAGTCAAAATTTCGAATATTTCAGTTTGCTTTCTAATTTCATTTGTTTTTGATTTTGCTTTCTGATACTTTTGTTGTGGTTATTACCAAGTAAACGGTTTTTTATATTTCAGTTTAAATAATAAGTGATGACAATATATGTAGGGTATCTTTCATCTAACTATACCTTTCATGCTTATTCGATAGGTCATTTACAGACTGTTGTAGAGCGCATACAGACTGTAATTGTGTACCGATTCTTGTTTCTGTCTTGTTTGCAGTTTTTTATACGGATGTACTAAAAAACATAAAAAATTTATTTATTGTTTTAACCTTTTGTAATACTACTTTAACTGTAGTGATAGCCGCACACAAGGCAAGTGAGCCCCGGTGATCTGGAAGATTTATTTTTTAACCTTTTGTAATACTACTTTAACTGTAGTGATAGCCGCACACAAGGCAAGTGAGCCCCGGTGATCTGGAAGAATAAGCATCTCCTATCTAGCTAGCAACATCCACCATTATTTTTTATATTCCCTTTTTTACAATATTTCAACTTGTTTGACTTATTATTTAAAATAATAAACTCATTAATTCAATATACTTTTGTACACACACACACACACACACACACACACAGAGAGAGAGAGAGAGAGAGAGAGAGAGAGAGAGAGAGAGATTCTATTAAGAGAAGATATCATATTATACCTCATTGTATCCTATGATCTATCGTGATGTGTATCTTCCTACCTACATGTAATTTTAATTTGTATTTTAATGAAAACGTACAAAAACATCAACACAGATATTAACTTTCGCTGAACTAATCACCTTTATATGGATAGGACATGTACATATCGATCAATATCCCTGTAAGTTACAGGAACGTCAGTCAATTGTCACCTGTCATTGATACATCCGAGATTAATTTTCCACAAAATAGTCGTAAAAGGTACTATAATTTCTCTGTTCAAGGCATTTTACCGTTTTGGCATCAGGATAGTCTAGCTATATGTGAGTACCTATATATCTATAATTTATGTATCCAAGCACTCACATGGAAGTTTGAAAACAGGTATTGGTATGCAGTGTTCTTGGGGACATATTTAATTTTTGAACAAAAAATTTGCTCTTGTTTAAAATTCATGAAACTAAGCTATGCTTTATTGTTCTAAGTATAACCTTAGGCGGATTTGGCACAATAAATTTAAGTTCTTCTATTTTCGTCATTGACCCAGGGATATTGCAAGCCTAGATTTATCTGGGCCCTCAAAAGATTTTTGGCCGCCATTACAGTATTGTTGATGTCTCCGTGTCCAGGATTGCCTTGGATATATTTGACGTCCCGTAGTTCCATGTTCCTTCCACTCTCAATTTTGATTACACACGTAGCGGGTGTAGCTAACTTAACAGGAGGCACTTACCTTTCCGGAACTACCGGCTTCACTTCTCGATTTGAATCTAAAGCGTTTAGCACAACCTGTCAGTTTCAAAGGTTTTACTGGGTTTTTTTTGATAAACATCTGAAACATATTTGGATTTTTTGTTCCGAGAACTACTGATTAAATTTTTATATTCCTTAACAGCCGTCTAGTGCTGATAAAAATTAAAACAGGTTTAGTAAGTATTATATAAACAGACAAGGTTTCCAATAAACCACTCAACATGGGTCCAGGTACAGGTACCAGGTGAATTTTAGTTATTGTAAGCAAACGTGCCGATATCATTAATAACATTACGTTATTGTTATTTTCAACCATTTTATTTAGATCGATTATTTTTTTTGTCTTTAATTTCTTATAATTATTTTTTGTACTTTCGTATTTATCGTACTAGTATCGAGTAATGTCAAAGACATTTGATTTGGAAAAACTCTAAGGCTGTTTGCTTGATACTTTTTTTCTAAGGTGGCTGGTTAAGGAATAAAAACAAAACTTTAAGTTTACCCGGTTTTAATGAGATCTTTTCGCATTATAACGGGGTCTAGAGTCGTTACGACGAGATACCAAGTCTTTGTAACGAGATATTGTCTCGCTATATCGATATTTTAAAGCATGATAATAAGTCGTTTTAACGATTTAGTATATTGTTATAATGACTAACGTTGTCAATAAAACGACTTAGTATCTCGTTATAACGACTTAAGATGTCATTAAAATGATCTAGTATCTCGTTATAACGAATAAGCATTCATTTTTGTCATGTCCTAAATAAGCCACCGTAATTGTGTCATATTATAGTGTAATTTTGGCGATGTGGTTAAAGTTTAATACACTGAGACTAAATAGACACGTGATTACAAATTGATGCAATGCATCACTGAAATAAACGCAAAAGTATGGATATGGTTATTAAAAGTTTAGTTAGCTTAACCATATGGTAGTTAGAGGCAACTGAAAATCAAAGCTTCATATACATGTAACTTCGACTTATATCGCTTCTTTTTGATCATATCAATTGTAGGTTTGACCTTGGACAGAATGTTTTATATACATATAACCTATCCAAGATGCAAAAATTTAACTAACCAAATGGTAAGGCTGACGGAGCTTTGAAAAACTAGACCCAGAAGATTAAACATACCATGTAGCAAACTCCGTCAATGGAGACAAAACTAGATGTTCTTGGAGTGGCGCAAAACCTCAAGTATTTTAATGAATCCTCAAAAGTTATTACTATTTGTATTAAATTCGTGAAAGACGGGAATAGTAGTTACGATTTGGCTAAAGATAATAAAATAATAATAAAAGTAATGTCGTTTATTTTGACAACATATTTATGACGCCCATGGATTTTATCAGATGGAAATAAAACGCTATCAAACTAATATTAACTAATGTGATTCCTTTTTCAGATAGGTATTTATATGTTTGAATGAGTGATACGTTTGTTATAAACATTACCCCTGGGGATTGGTTTCGAAAATTGTCTCCCTGGAGTTTGAAAGCTAGTGTGATTTTATCTATAAACAGAAAATATCAATATTGACGTATCCAAGATAATCACACAAATTTCATTTTAATGTCGTCCTAAAAGATTCTTATCTAAGTGATAAACAATTTAATTAGGTTGTTTATGAAACATTTGAAATATTGAACATCATGCATGACATTAATTAAAGGAGGCAAACAAGGTTGAATGGAGTAGTTCTAAAATTGCAACCAATTTTTAAAAAGGTTCGTCAGCTGCGGTTCAGTTAGATATATTCTTGAAACAAATAACTTGAATAACTTCACGGCGTTTGTATCACTTATTTTCAAGCGCTAAAGAAAGTGTTTAAGAGCTACAATTATTTGTAAGACAAATGTTTCACATTTTAAGAAGCATGTATTTTAATAAGGAATTTATATTCCATATAAATTTGTTACTCAATCTGTGTATCAAGTTTGACAAAAATTATTTGCATTTTAAGATTTGTTGCTGAATCTCAGCCTTTACCCCAAGATGTCCGCTCATAAGTCAAAACACGTCCATTCTTTTATTAAGAGATAGAAAGACTTCAATGACCCATTTTAAGAATAGATTGCTGCTATGGTCATGTTGCTTGTTTCGTTTAATGGATGGTAAAATAAAGACAGAATCGATTGATGCCGCTATCTAAGCATTGAATTGGGTTTATATTTGGCTAATTAGAAAGCACCTGAATGGATGCTGATGTTCACTGATGTAAATGACGCAAAAATCTAAACGACGTCCTTGCAGGTTATTTCTCAATCATCCAAATGATAATTTGATTTAGTGGTCATCAAATTAATTCTGAAAAAGATGAAATATTTAGAATCAATGTAAATTAATTAAAACTGGTATATGTAATTTGAAAACTTAATCACTAAAATCAAAGTAAATGCATTATATTAACTGCACGATTCAGCGGTGAAAACGCCGTTACGACAGTATTTGCCCTTGATGACGTCACGAAAATTTACGCCACTTGAGTTTGCGTGCCTTATTAGCGTTCATTTCTCCTCAACAACCCCACGTTTTATGTCTTTGAACCCAATAGTGAATATCAGATGTACAAGGTCAGAAGGTTGATTGTCTCAAGTTTTAACAATATATCTCTTAAAGTTATTTTTTATTTCTTTAATAGGAGATGATTCATATACGAGGCACAACGTCGACTGCGAATCATTAGTTCTATGGAATCAATATTGCAAGGTAATTGATAGCGGAGTCCATGTTTTTAGACATTAGATGATAAACTATTTATTATAATCCAAATGGTGACATTGAATTACACCAGTGGGACATTCGGTACAGCGACGTTAAAGAGTAATAGTTCAGACGAAATCCTGACTGCATCTCCCGTGTCTTCGCATTGGAATTATTGTTGGAAAACTTATATGTACAGTTTTATAATTCTGTGTCTGGCTTTAGTGTTTTATTCCGTATCTACAGCTATTAAATATAGGAAACGACTTTGGACTAAAAAAGTTGTCTTGGCGTTGATATCGTTTATAAGCACTTTGGGAACTATGAAAATACTACTTCTTGCAAACTATCGGCAAAATTATGACGACAATTTATCTGAAGTTCTTATTGGAATGTTTGAAAAAATGAGTTATCCTTTAATTGCTGGTGGATACTGCCTGCTACAGACAATTATAGTGAAAACAACAAGATTGGATATAAAACCTATACAGTTAAATGGAAGGAAGTTTGTTACATTTACATCCTTATTTAGTATGCTGTCAATTTTATCATTTGGAATCATCGGGATAGTGTTTCCTAATTCATCGAAAATCTTGCTAGTTTCAGAAGGGATGTTTATATTATTATCTATTTATCTATGTGTTTCTTTTATTTATGGTGCACCAAAATTATCAAAATATGCAAATGAGGTAATGAAGGCTAACAAAGATCTAAGTGTTCAAAGTCTTTCAAAGAAACTAGAGGTACTGAATGATAATGCATCGTCCAGTACTCCGTCAAGACTTAGAAATCCGAGGATTAGACGAAATACGACATCTGGTAATAGAATATCATTGATAAGTTGTAGCGATTCATCAGAATCAGACACAACAATGGAAAAATATTCAATACATAAAAGAAAGACGAGCAACAGTAACAAAACAAAAATTTCCAAACTTTCTATAAACGATTTTCCACATCTGTTAAAGTATATAAACAAACAACATAGTTCATCATCGGATGATGCTGGCATTGATTCATCTAAACGGGCTAGTAATTCTACAAATGCCACATTATTTGATAAACCAAGCGGAAGTGACGCAGAGGACGAATCAGAACAAGCACTTCGGGAGAGAGATTTTTCGTCTTCCAATAACAATGAGAATTCTAAACGATCACAGTCGATGTCTGACTCTGCCGGAAAAGATGATGACACAGGTGGAGAAATTATTCTCAGTCCGTCCTTTTTACCTTCAAACGACAGCAACATTTTTGAAAGCGGATATGTAGCTGATAGCGAACAAGTCAGCAACCATTCTGACGAACGCGTGACGAGTAGCAGACGATCTTGTCCCAGTATTCAGGGAATTAGAAAACCTAGTTCTTCATCTTTTGAGATGGGGTTGCCTTCTTCGTCATCGTTCTTGAGTTTATACAGACTACGACAGGGTTGGATGTTGCATCACGTGATACGCCTTGTGTATCTTGTCACTCTACTTATAACTGTACAAATATGTCTTAAACTTTACTACATGTTCAGTGCCTATGGTGGATATTTCTTCACATCGAAACCAGATCCGTGGTCATGGTTAATATTTCAAATATGTCAAAGGTGTGTAATATATAACTTCAAGGATCATACTTGAACGAAAGAATCACACAAACTAAACACTGATGTCTAGTACTCGTATGGTTTAGGTAACTTTGATGGGGCCTAAGCATCCTATTAGTTTTACAACCAGTGGTTCTCGAGAATCTAATAGCTTGTAATCCGATTTCTGGTCTAAACGATAAAGACAGAGCTATAGTATGATTACCTTTCCTAAGTAATGTTTTGACATGAAACGGTTTGTTTGTTTATGATTGATAAAGCATTTTGTAAATGTGTTATTGGCCTTTTTGCAACGTCATTTTATCTAGAAATGCAAATTGCCCGTATGCATTACTTCCCTAAAGATAATTATCTGTCATATTATCTTTAATGCTTTCCATAACTAAAATAATGCTTGAAAATGTAAACATATTTAGTAATTATTGTACATGAAAAATTTTAAAATTGTCATATATAACCAATTATTGTAATATTTTGACTGAAAACAGGAAGTTCAATAGGTGCATGATAAACTGGCATTTTAATCAATCTGTCATATCATTTAAAAGTGTCTTTTTGTTTCTGGGAAACATTGATGAATGCCTTAAAGAAATATTTCCAGAACTAATCGGCGACTATATATCATGTTATTATGAGGAGATATTTCCTCAATATTCCGTTCAACAAAGGGTGCTATTTTTTAAATACTGGTTTAATAGATAGTGCCAATGTCTTTCATAAACACCCATGTCTGATGTGGTTTAAAAAAAATTAAGGTGCCCGGCAACAATGGTTTCAAGTTTTATTTTAATTTAGACACATGCCAAGGAACTCGCATATTTCCGAGTTAATTGTGAACGTTGTCATATGCCATTGCAATGATGATCTTATTGAGGAATGATACTATCATATGTGCATCGTGCCTAGTATATTGCATTTACTTTGTCAGCTACAAGTTACAAGTTTGTAATCTACAAGTTATTTGTCACTTCTACATGTGGCTCTTACATTGATAACTATTCATATTTCATTTGTGGTTAATATTACATATCGTCGTTAGACCATGAACATTGTTATGATTACAATTTTACGAATTCTTTAACAAATCCATGGTCGTCATCACAATATTGTTGATAATTATGATGTCTCTGTGTCTAGGGTTTCCCAGGGTATATTTGACGTCCATAGTTTCATGTTCCCTTTCACTCCCAATTTTTATTACACGCGTGACGAGTGTAGCTAGCCAAGGTGCAAACCCTTCAGGAGGACGCGGCCTCATTTCCATGGTGGTTGTTGACGTTATTAACCTAATTTGTCAGTTTCAAAATTTTACTTTACTTTTTGATTGACATTTGGACATTTAGTTGTATGCTTGGTTTTGATGATTACAATGTTTTTTCGTGTTTTTGAACAAAATTTTATGTATCAATTAATATATTTATAATATCTGTTTTATTTCATTTCCAGCACAAACGAACTCGTTATAATCTATATCATGATGCGAGTGGCACATACAGTTATTGCTCACAAATTCCAAAGAAAACGCATGCGCAAGAGGGGTAGAAGTCTGGATTAAGATAACAAAACGTTAAAGACACGGAGGGCTCGGTTAGCTGCAAACATATCAGTTTATATGTATTTGTAATTATAATTGTTCTTTGTGACAATTAAAATTTGTTTTTATTATGATATTTATAGTCGTTATTTTTTAAACTTGTTATATACTTGATAAATAAGAATCACCATGTCTGTCTGTTAATCTGTCCGTCCGTTTAAAATCATATCTGGGCCATATCTCATTGCTGCTTTGAATGACTGTCATTGAACTTCTCATGAATAATCTTCATGGTCCAAAGGTGTGCCTTGACCTTGAACCAAGGTCATTTCGGAAAAGTCAAGGTTTTGGGAAAACATTAAATGTTGAGGGCAGGAGGTATTTGGCTCTCAAAAGACAGTTAGATTTTATCTTAAAATAGCGTGAAGCAAAGTCGATGCTTTTTCAGACAATTAGAACATGGCAAGATGGTTAGATGGACTAGACAGACAAGTAATGCATATTTATTAATAAAACTGATTGTAAATAAGTAACTGTTGATTATTATAAAAAATTAAGGAGGAAGAAAATTTTAAAATGAGCTCAACAGAATGTGCCACAAAATTATATAAATAAATCATCTAAAAATTGATTTCATGTTCATCTAGTGAAAATATATAACCGTCAATCGTTACAAAAATTGCATTATAAACGGAATAGAGCCTAAACAAAATCAAAAAACAATAACCAAGGTCACCAAGACTACGAAATGACATACAACTAGAAGAAAGGAAGAATGGATTGGTGTCGAGAAGTGATGTTTAACATCTCACTAAAGATACTTTCACTAGTATCGAGGTCACAGATCATGGAGGAAATCGGTGTCCCTAAAAAACCCATCGACCCTTGGCTAGCGTACTTTCTATCATTAGGATCTACGCTGAGTGGGTTTTAAACCTAGGTGGTGAGAAGTGGTACTGCGAAAGCATGAGCATCAACTTGACCATCGAGAGAGGAAGAAGGACAATGTTAACATGTCATTAGTTAACTCTGAAGAAATCCTTGTATTCAAAAAACCTTATCTATACAATGCGTTTGGTTTTATACGTAATAATCATACGTCTTAAAACAGATACTGCAGTTATTTCAAAAATCACGAATAATTAAGAAAAAAGTGTTTTATTTAAACATTCTATCGACTTTTCCCTCTTTTTAAAGAAAATGTACGTTTTAACATTTTAAACATTAACAATAAAGGTACAAATAATTTTTGTTTAAACATTCTATCGCTATTACCTTCTTTTTTAAGGAAAGTGTAATTATTAAACATTTGAATGCGATACTGCACTTATTTTCTAAACCACCTTTATTAATAAAGACGCAAATAATTTTTATTTAGATATTCTATCGCTTTTACCCTTTTTAAGGACAGCGTTTGCAATTGTTAAACGTTTGAATACGATACACATTTATTTGATTTAATGATAAGGGAGCTAAGCAATGATTATAAATGTCTAGAGTTTAATAAATAATATGGTACTGAGCGATTTAAATTCTCACAATAAATGAGAATCTAAAGACATATCTTAACCTTTAATTAAAATCCCATTAATCAAATTAAACAAGTAACTCGACTTCAGCTTTAATCTTGATCATGTCATTGTTTTTTAAATTAACCTGCTTGTTTTTTTAAGAAATTTCCAACCTACAAAAAGCTTCTTTATCAAATTACACACTAAGGCTTTAAAATTCACTGGTATTTTTATCTTGTCATTGTTTGTAACGTAACATCCCTGGTTTATATCAGAAGATTTGACAAGAAGATTAGAGCAAATTTAATTAAATTTAATTATGCCTTCAATACTTAAAGCTTTCTTGTAATTTTAAAATCCATACTTGGAATATTGTGATGTATTCAGGAGATATTTTATACATGAAAAACAAATTTACTAGTCCATGTTCCAATCACAATACGAAAAGAAAGTAAAGACTTTGTCAAATATAACAAGGATCAGTAAGACCGACCACTGCTCCAGAAAGGCAATTAACTATTGTTTAGCTAGCTACATCTGCTAACTTATGTAATCAGAAATGAAAAGAACATGACACAATAGGACATAAAATAAAACTAAAATAATTTTGTATACAGAGACATCAAACTTTCTCTGTGTCCAGGATTGCCCTGGATATATTTGACGTCCCATAGTTGTTCCATGTTCCTTTCACACAATTTTGATTACACACGTGACACGTGTAGCTAGCTAAACATGAGGCGCTTACCCTCCCGGAGCACCCGGCCTCACTTCCCTGGGGGAAGTTCACGTGTCTAACCTACTTTGTCAGTTCCAAAGTTTTTATTTTGCTTCTGGATTGTGATTCGGACAAGGATTAGTATGTTTGTTTTTAGTTATCAACAATACTGTGACGAGGGCTTTGACAGAGCATCGTAAATATAATTATTCGCAACTTTCTACAGTAACATATAATCTTGATCACTTATGATTTAGCTGTAGCTAGTTCAATATGTTCGTTATTTCCTTTTAAATACGATCTTGGTATAAAAAATTATTTTAAACTTACTGTGAGGCAGGTTATACAGTCTAACACAAATTTACACAATGTAGCACAAACAACACAAGACATTTTCTATAAACAATATTCTTTGTGTCTTGACCTTTTAACATGGAGAAGGTTGTATTCCAAATACAAATCTTGCAAAGTCGAACAATTTAAGATTGGTAAGTGCTTTGCAGTCGTAAAATTGAATTTATGAACTGTGAAATCTTGCTAAATACTTTATTGAATCAATATATTCTTCTAAAACATAGATTTACAGTAAATAAGTGTTTGTCAAAATTATGCATATCCTATTAATCAAACGCACAAATATACCGGTATATGTTCAAACCACAATCCCAAAAGCAAAGTCAAATCGATAATACAACGTTTAAAATTTCATGCTAAGTGCGAAATTGATATTTGGGGAAATACTGCTCGAAATTCCAGGTTGATATTTTTTAAAAAATCACAAAAATATATTGATATTTGCAATATAAATGACTTCGAGTTTAAAGTACACACCAAACAATTTTTTATGTATATATTTTCGTAATAATCTTGATCTAACTCTGACTGCTACTACTTCTAATAATATTGTAAGTAAAATGTATTATACAAGGTTAGTGTGTTTTTTAATTCATTGTATTCACTCTCAACTAGTACGGTTTGCCTGTGGTTTTTCTATTGTTTATGACATACAAAACTATGTGTATAGATACGTAATTGTTTCTCAAAGGTACCGATATTACACACTTAATATATCCTTTCAAAGTTTTTAAAGAGTTTCTGTTAAATTTCTGTGATATTTTCTCAAGATCTTATTCTTAAAAATCTTGAATTGTCAATACAAAATTTATTTTTCATTATCAACCTCCTCGAAAATCTATAGGAGTGACAAAATATGCTGGGAATCAATGCTAGTGGGGAAGAACTGCAAGGTTTTGGTGAAAACCTTAGGGGATGGCTGAAAAGAAGTTTAAACATAATGAAGGCTAAGAAAATTGCAATGACTGCTGGTTATATCAAATGTTTTTGATCGCGTTATTGGAAAGTCTTTCCGACAATGTCTTCCTAGAATATTTAATTATGTGTAAGAAAAACATTTTGGTCAAAACAAATCAAGCTTTGATTATTGTGTGATAACGAATACTTTCCACGTCCTCAAACCATTGGTAAAGTTTGTCAAGTGCACATTACCTACAAAGCAACATTCCATTTTAAAAATCGGAGATGAATTTAAAAGAAGTTATAAAAAAGAACAATACTGACGACAGAGAGCTGGCGACAGTTGTGATAACAGCTTGTACTGACCTTATACACAGCGATTACGAATATAAGTAAGTAAGATAAATTACATTTTCTAATAGCAGTATGATATTTAAAACTGAACAGTGACACCCACAATAAAATACAAAACGAGCTATAAGATATAACCTTAACGTGGCATAAAATCAGATGAAAGCGTGTAATCGTTTGTTCTTTTATGACATTTGTCATGTAAATGTTTTGTTTTTTTCGTCGATAAACGTTTTTCTTTGTATAAATTGAATTTCGTTGTTTAAATTGAATCGGATACTGTAAATTACGTCTCCGCTAAAATACCTTTTAGTGATCAGAAAACATCAAACACAATTTCGCCAGTCCATATTCAAATCACAATCCGTAAAAACAAAAACAATTCTTCGTCAGTCAAATTATCACACCAATACTTGAAATATGAAAGAGCAGTAAGCCGAGAAATAGGTTAGTCCTGATTTTTGTGTATCCGTCGAATTTACACTACTCAACATTCTAAAAACATAGAATGAAAATAGAAATAAAAATATTATACTTTTTTCTTTCATTTTAATGGTCATATGCCATTTGTCAGTTTTTGTGTAAGGATATTTGGCTCTTAAGAGAAGTTTTCATTGTTTCGTGTTATTGGTCGCACCATATCACCATTTTGTGTATCGACCTCTAGTTTTGTATATGGCAGTATTGTTTTGACATGTCATCATACATTATCTGTTTCTATATTGTGCGATTCGTTTACCATTACTTGACATAGCTCATTTAGCTCATTAGAAGTAGTTTGAGCCAATTTTGCTATATATTTTGTTTTTACAGATGTACAGATTCAATGGAGCTCATATCAGGTAAACTGACCGGGAATTCTATATTCTAAATACATTTGGCATCATGAATTCGATCACTTGATTTCGAAACATGTTGTATGATGTATTATCTCCAGTTGAAAGATTCAGGAAATATATAAATATTTTGACACAGCATCAATGATTTAGATAAGATTCTGCTGATTTGCAGTGTTATTAGGGTTCATAATTACTCTTTTAAAGTGCTTTAGAACCGTTTCGTGAATTCTTTAATTAACACACTAACGCTTCAGTCTAAACACAGTCGAATGTATGTTTTTATTATTGTTACACTGTCTTCTGAATTCTGTTTCAAATTATCAATAGTTTTGGTTTTGGGGAAATTTCTAAAAATAACATATTTTCGAAAATCCCAATGGCTTTTGTAATGCTTTTACACTAGGTATCGATTTGATTTTGCTTTTTCGTGATTAATTCATGTCTTTCTCGTACTATTCAAACTCAAAATCATTCAAATTTTCCGTTTCACATACTAAGCCATCAAATATTTCATATTTCCAACACGTACTTTCGATTACCACTCTCTCTTAATAATTCCTATGTTTATGAGAGCTGCGTCTTCACACCATATTGACCATGAGAATTTCATGCTACCAATATTGTCCGCCCATTTCTATCTAAAGTGACTTCTAACAAAGGGGGTTTTATAACTTTAAATAAAATCTTTATAGATCTAAAGAATAACAATCTTATCTCGATTTTATGTCGGTTAGTTATAAAAACTAGTATAAAATCAAAATTTGACATATTTTAAAAACCAGCTTTTGTGGAAAATATTGAGAGCGCTTGTGCCAACGTATTACAGGTACACTTTATCAATACTATATTGACCATTAATAATGATTTTAGATATACTAGTCAAATTATGTGCATCAAAATTAATTGGATTTACAGTATTTTAAATTATGTTATTTGATTCATCATTCTTGTATTTATTTCTCTTTCTTTGGCATGAAAAGTGACATGTTGTAAAGGTGTTACTATTTTATTAATTGTAGAACCAATGACTCTCACTAAAAGTTGTAAATAAACACAAACGTCTTACATGCCAAATCTAATTGACCAAATCTATGCCACCTAATTAACTTACCCGATAATATGTTTAAAACGTAAAGTTTTAGCAAGATCTAAATTACCGTCAAATGCTGAAACTAAGATTCTTTTAGCACACAATTATTTAAACGGAAATATTGTTCAAGTTTCTACAGAGATACATCAAATGGTAAAGGAATAAATATCAACTTGACAGTTCTATCAACTGCGTTATGATGTGGTTTATTAAAAAGTTCGACAGGAACAAATTATTTATTAACAACAGTGACATAAGATGGTTTATTGCAAAGTGTTGCCTATAGTAATATAAAAACGAGTTTTTCTCGCTATCAGGTAATACATGGTTTAGCTTATTTTTTTTACTTACACACGTTGCGATTGTAGATAGCTAAACATGAGGTACTTATCCTTCCGGAGCACCCGATCTTACTTTCCTGGTGAAAATTAAAGTGTTTAACCTAATTTATAAGATTCAATGGTTCTTACTTTACCTTTGGATTGTGGCTTGGACATTGGTATGTTTGTTTTTGAATTCAAGATTTAAACTTACAGAAATTGTTTCCAATTGTATTGGTTGCCCATTCCATACCTAAATCTATTTTTTGGATTTTGGTAGAAACCTATAGAGTTTCTATTTAAAAATGATAATCATAATGAAAGAAACATTTGCTTGACCAAAGATCAGAACGCGAAACATGAAAGGTTAATGACAGGAACAACTAACCATCACGGAAAAGGACACACATTATTAATAATAATAATAATAATAATAATAATAATAATAACAAAACACACGTGGTTGTAGTTGAGGCAAAGGTATACAGCATAATGCATTTTATATTTAGTTGTCATTCGACGTGGTATAAAATAAAAGAGAAAGATCTTAGTAGAACGTGCAACATGGGGTTTGCGTAAGGCGTTTTTGAAATATATTCAAACATTATTGTCTCTTTAATTATAAATTTTCTTTGTTCAATACTGAAACTGACTGAAAACAATATTGAAAATACGTCTTTGATGTAAAGTGATGTAGGTGCTTTATTGAAATTAAAATATATTCTAACAAAGGGTATATATTAAATTTCTCAGAAGACAGGTTTAATAATTTCAAGTCAATTAAAATAAATTGGTTTTGCGTTTGATTTTTGCCTAATACATAAAAATATGAAAGGATTTTGCTTTAAAGAAATAACGTGTCAAATCATAACAGAACTATTTTATTTGAGACGATTAGAATCGATTGTATTTCACCTTCTTCCTTAGATTATATTAGATGACAAAACATGGTTAGTGGTTGGAGTCAAATATTTTGCATGATCAACAAGTTGCCTGATTGTTTGTGATCCTTATATGGCCTATAAATCGAACACATCAAAATAAACCTTCTAGTCAAGTTCAAATATAGCACCATAGGTGATGTTCGTTCAATAACTGAATTTTGTGATACATTTTTGAGAATGTATAGAGGTTTTTGTTGACCACAACCAAGACCTCGAAATACTGAAATGCCTAATTATGTTATACCAAAAACTCTGCCCTACCTACAATGTCATGCACGTTGATGTGATCATTGTATTGAGGCGCCTACACTATCTTTACGTCAGATCTATAGCTAATAGGGCCATGCGCCATGTAACATAGGATAATGTTTGTCGAAGAGTTAAAAAATACAAGTGTCTTTCCATCAGAAACATATTGAATGTGTAGAGATTCTATAATAAAAATGACAATAATAGGAGTGATAATTCGATTCCAGAATAAATATAGGTATCAATTTTCATAAGAAAGGAAATATTACCGATATTCTTATGATTGTCACGAACATGCTAGTATGTTCCATGTGGTGTTTTGCGTAGTAATAAATGATACATCCAGTTAGAAAGTGACAGCTGGATTCAACTAATTAATGTAATTGACAAAAGGCAAAACAAGGAGGAAGACATCTAAACATAGCACAAAGAAAGAAAACAATAATTGCTACATGAATGGCATTTGCAGAGATAACTATTATAAATGTAACTCCCTCATTTAAGCAGGGATAGAAAATAATGGATACGGTATCCAGTGGTTCGATCAAGTAGTTTTATCGTACGCTAACAATCCCAATGAAAACTATTTTTTATATTTTTTGTCAATACAAAAAAAAGGCTTGTTAACTGAAAAAACATGTTTTTGCAAAAGCCAAATTACCCCAGAACCAGAAACCATACACGTACATAATAGAAATAGTCAAAACAAGAAGGTACAACCGGATAGTGATACTTTGGATGGCACTGGATTTACAACCAGTAGTCTATTAGTTTACACATATTACAATTAAACATCAGTCTAATTTTACAAAAATAAAATAACCAACAACCAACTGTTACACTTAATATCACCCATAAACATTTAAGAAACATAAACATCATATTATTCTATTTATATTGTTTCACTTTTTTGTTTTAGAATGATATATGACTTACTTAAAAGCTATATTAAGCTACAGAGATGAAGGTTTAAGAACACTGTTTAAATATAAAATTGTTGTTTTGATTTGTCTCTAGGACATCAGAATAAAAGTATGACGCCAGTAGAGTCAATATTAACCTTTTTAAATTAATCAGCATACGTCGATATTCAAACAAAAATAAAAAAATACAATAAAAAAATTAAAATTAAAATAACCAGCACCTAATAGAATTTATGTTTCCCATTTAAGATAACACCGTGTTATTTCATTTATATTGTTTCATTTTTTTTCTTTTAGGATGTTATATGACTTACTAAAAACCTGTATTAAGCAACAAAGATGCAGGTTTAAGAAAAATAATTAAATACAAAAGTTTTGTTTCGATTTGTCTCCAGGACAACAGAAAAAAGTATGACGCCAGTTGAGTAAAAAAAAACGCTGACTTGCTCCGAAATCTGAAATTTGATGTGCACATATTGTATTCATTTGTTGTAGAACATTTTATATTGCATATTTGGCATTTTATATTTTACCATAGAAACGAATGTTTTCATTGTTAAGAGCGTTAACAACTCTGACTCGATGACAGTAGAATGTGATGATATATCACCTCATACTGGCATGTTAAGTTTTAAAACATAACAGTTTAGCGATGGGATTCCTAATGCCACAATATTATCTAAGGAGTGTCAATATTCAAAACATTCAGAATACACCGTGTCTGCTGACATGGTTTAGGAATAGCGTAGCGGCATAGAATGAAATTTAAAGCATGTATTAGTTTTTACAATGATAAACTTGATTCCACAATAAGAAAACCAGATTAAATGTAATAATTATTCCATGTGATTATATGAAATTAAAGAAACAAAACAATATTTGGCTGACAAAAATATCGCTCGTAATCACAGAACATCAGAATATAGGATAACATGCATAGTAAGACAAAGTGTTTGCCGATTTATATCATTGAAATAAAATGATTACTAAAAAATTAAATAAAATGAACAACTTTGTAATGTAACGTGTAGTTTTAGCATATAAAATATAGTTAAAATAATGAAACTGGAAAGCAATTAGTTGGTCAATAAAAAAATAATCATCATTTACCTGTGCAATATCGTCAAATAATGCACAGACCGAGTGATATATTCGCCGCATGTTGACGACGGCTCGTATATTATTCGGCGATATACCACAGGTAAATGTTGATCATTTCAATTGTAACATGACTAAAATAAAGAGGATTGACATAAACATTGTGAACTGCATTTTACTTTCTATTTGAAAAAAGTCCATTCAAACAATACAGCTGTTGAGATTACCTCCATTGAAATAAATGATTTTATGAATGAAAATTACGTTACAATCTTTGTTCGCTACACATAGCATGACGTCATAAGACAAGCAAGGGAGTACGTCATTAAAACGGAACAGCGACGGGTATATTGTTTGCTATACCACGGCTGGCTCTCTTCATGTTTCATATGAAGAAAAACGCAGGTCATGTTAGAATATGTTTTTTACATCCTGTTTGTTCGTAATTGTTTTGACTACACTAAAATACATATTTTTCAACTTTACAATTACATATTATACCAGTTTTAATTTTACAGCACTAGATGGCCGTTTCGGAATACAATTCCTCATCAGTAATACTGAAACCAAAATATTTTGAAGATGTTGAAAAGCTACCCAAAGGACCAAAATATATTTTACCAAATTCAGCTAAGGAAATACTTTGCATGAGGGAGTATACCTTAGTTTTTGACAAATTTCAAATTTTAACTTGCAGGAAAATAATACGAAATTATTGCCACTTGAGTTTGTGATATCCTCGGGGCACCAGCCACCAGCAGAGATATCGGCTCAGGGGTTTTAATTACATATTATACCAGTTTTGATTTCACAGCACTAGACGGCCGTTTACATACATTACAACCTGATATATCAACCACCTTTATATAAATACCATCTGCCTATTAAGACCGAAACCAAAGTTTTAAGGATGTGCTTCATATAAAAACAGAAATATTTTCTACATGAAGACCACCTGTTCACAATTCCGTATGTTTTAGGCCGAATTGGTGTTTATTACACACGACGAATATATTAAGACTACTGATTTAAAACATCCATGTCTATGGGCGAGCAGTGGAAACAAGAATTAAATTGACAAATAGATTTCAGTTATGTGGGGTTTTTTACTTCTTCTTAAGCGTCTCAGTTCCTTTCACACAATTTTGATTACACACGTGGCGGTTGTAGCTAGCTAAACAGGAGATGCTTACCCTCCTGGAGCACCCGGCCTCACTTCCTAGTGGAAGTTTACGTGTCTAACCTAACTTGTCAGTTCCAAAGTTTTTACTTTGCTTCTCGATTGTGATTCGGACATGGATTAGTATGTTTGTTTTTGCTTACTCCCTTAATATTTTCGAATACGCTTGGCTAAAAAACTCATCATTTAAATGCCATCAATAAGTGTTTAAAAAGCATTTAGGTTTTTTCGGAATAAATAGATATACAGGTCCGTCTAGAAAGTTTGGAGCATCCCATAAAAGCTGTTCATAGCTAGACACGAGTTTATTCGCTGCAACAAATTTTGACATGTTCTATTAATGATTTGCTTAATAGTAACTTACATCTGACGAACCACTAGATCTCACTGATGTAATATGATGCAATAAAATTGCAAAAGACACTG
This sequence comes from Anadara kagoshimensis, assembly GCA_021292105.1. NCBI lineage: Eukaryota > Metazoa > Mollusca > Bivalvia > Arcoida > Arcidae > Anadara > Anadara kagoshimensis. The sequence continues at coordinate 49,913,518 of CM037870.1, forward strand.
TTATCTCCCTTTATATATTTCAGACACAAAAAAATGTTGTCATTTAGCCAAAAATAATTTCTGGAACGAAGCATATACTTCAAAACATAAATTGAATGTTTTTCTAAGTCAAAACGGTATTTTAAAACCTCTTATTGCATTTGAAAATGGACGTTATATAAAAAAAAATCGGCAAAAACACTCACCAAAAATACAATTTTCCCCTTTTTCTAAATATTTTAGTATTTTCAAGACAAAATAGATTCCAACCGAAATTATTGCATGTTTGCCGTCGAAAGTGGTTGGTATTCACAGAAAACTAAGGTTTTTTTTAGCCCATTTCAATATTTTCTATTCATTTAGTCCATATTTGAAGAAATTTGATTTTTTACCAAATCTTTTCATCTTTTATCACCTTAAATTCACTAAAACTAAAATTGAACCCTTTATCAATTATGCCATTTGAAATCCATTCTATGCAGTATATAAAACTAGTCCTTCGACAGATATAAGTTAACAAAACATCAAGTACTAAAATCGTCGAAACTGCTTCATTACAGTGGACAAAACTTTCTGAAATTATCTGTAAGTCAAAAACAAGTATACCAGTTCATGTCAAAATTACAATCCCAAATCAAAGTTAACTTTAAGGCTTACAAATTTAGTAAAACATGTGAACTTCCAGCATGGAAGTGAGGCCAGGTGTTCCTGGAGGGTAATCACCATTGATATCATTCAGATACGACATACATACATTTCCAAATGTTATTATCTTTTTTTAAGTTTATACTATATTTTATTTTGTTCAGAATAATCTCGATATTCTAGATGTTTTAATCATTATGAACAGTTTCATTCTACCTGAAAGATAGAACACATTTATTAGTATACACCTGTAGGCACTTACATATTGCTCCATAACAGAGACAACGTTTAATAGATTTTCTATCTGTATCATGTTATATTATCATTATGATGATATTGTGATGTAGGACGAACTTTATGACACATGCACACTATTAAAATAAAAAATATTCTAGTGAAAGGAAATACAAATGCAGCCCAGATGATTTTTATTTAAATTTAATAAAATGCATTCATTGTAAGCTTAATTGATTCGAATTCACTTCACAAAACAACGTTATATAATGCATTATATTGATTGGATATTTTGTCGTAATTCAATACATGTATGTACATGTTTGTTAGCAATTACAAAACCTGTGTTGTAACGCAATATGACAGATTGATTCAAAGACAGATTGTGTTATCCTAGCTTTACAAATTACCTATCATTTCGTTGTTACTTTTGAATCTAATATTCAAGATGACAATACTAGATGTTTTACATCATTTAAATTCTTGATGTCTTTAAAATTGCCTTAAAATATATATGGGTGAACTGCAATAAAACATTGTCAGTAAAGGTTTAATGTTAGTGTCGATGTATGAAAATAAAACCAAAAGATAAAAATCTAAAGATGAACAAATTTAAGTTTTTTTCTTAAATTTTATAAGACCAAATTCTGTTAAAGGATAAAGAACCTATGTAACTTGCTCTACCTACTACGTTTGAAATAATTCACAAATCTACGCTCCAAATATTCTTTTTGGACTTTTTATATTTTTGTTCATATTAAACTCGAGGCATCAGATACATCAGTTGTTATCATTATGAATAAAAACGCAGATTAGATAGCATACATTTATTAGTATACGCCTGTAAGCACTGAGATATCGTTCCATAAGGGAGATAACGTTTAATACATTTTCTATATGTATCATTTTATATTATTACATAGTGACACATGCAGACATTTTATTGAAATGAAAACTATAGTAAAACGAAAAAATACAAATGCAACCTTAATGATTTTTAAGTGAATTTTATAAAATGTATTCATTGTAAGTTCAATACATTCGCTACACAAAACAACATTATATAATGCATTATATTGATTGGAAAAGTTGTCGTAATTAAATATACATATTTGTTTGCAATTACAAAAACTCTGTAACAACGCAATATGGCGGATTGAATTAAAGTCAAATTGAGTTGTCTTAGCTATTAACTTGTACTATGTTTTAGTTGTTACTTGTGAATTTATTATTCGAGATGACAGATGATTATGGATCTTTTAAATTACATCTTGGTTTCATTAAAATTGCCTTAAAATATATGTGGATGAACTACAATAAATATTGCTAGTAAAGGTTTAATGTTCGTGTCGGTGTTTGAAAATTTAAAAAAACCAGATAAAAATCAAAAGATATTTTCTTGAACATTATAAGTTAATTCTGTTACAGGCTTTATCTTATATCCCCGCCAGCAGGAAACTACATGTAATTATAAGTAATATTTAACTTGCACACTGCCTTTGCCTTTTAAAATCCAGCATTTTGGCATAAAAGAATATATACTTACTACATTAAAGTATTTTAAACATAGGATATAAATTTATATACAGCTATATACGTTCACGGCACCAATAAAGATAAAGAACAATAAAGATCTAAGTCCCTACAGAGACGTATACAATAATTAGGAAAAAATATGAGAAATGACAAGTTATTAAATTGTTTTTCAGATAATCATGGTAGTGTTTGAAGTAAATTTTGATTTAACGACAAACATTAAAATGTTGATTATAAAATGTTCTAATATTTAGATGCTTAAACAGACGCAGAAATTAGGGATTATAGATGAATGATAGAATAGAAAATGATAGGACGTTGTAATTTATGTTTTGAATTACATATAATACCAGTTTTAATTTGATGAAATTTTCCAGAAGATAGTATAATATGCCTTCTCAGAATGTGGTGTTTCAGTTTCATTAAAAACATATATTGCAGCTGAATTCATTTTGACACAATGCATAACACAAATACTTTATCTTTTGACGAGGGCATCGATGGTAGAATGGTCTAAATCACCAGATGCGGATCATGGCCCATGTTCGATACTTATTGGGTAGCTGATATAATGCTTGTCAGTTTTTTTGCGGAAGGCCGTTGGTTATCCGGCATCCTAGAAATATTCACCCTAATACATATGAAAGAATCTTGGGAGTTGAAGTCTACTCATTTTAGACATTGGTATCCAATTTTGCGTAGGATCCTAACCATTTTATTTGTTTCACAACAGTTAGGTATGAAGCATGATGAACTAACCAAATGAATCATACCTTGTGGCTTAATATATACTACTAGTATTAAGAAAATTCAAAATGAAGGGTTTCGTCCTTCATCGAATGTTGGCACGCGCCACACTATCTTGCATTACCTCTTGAAATACCACGATCAGAATGTCATTTCTTAATTGAAATCAAATGTCAGGACGACAATAAAAGCCTCTTACATTTTCCAATGCAGGGAAATATTCTACCATTACATCAAAGCATGAAAGAAAATAAATGCAGATAAGTAGATCATTAAAAAATTAATAAATAAGATATTGTTACCGAGATTCGAATATAGGTCTTACAAAACCAAATCTTCTAACTGCCGAAATATTTCGGAATGGAATAAGAATAACTAAAAGTTTTAATAACATTAAAGGGATTATTGTAAAATCAGAACGAAGAAACAATACTGAGGAAAACCATGTTAAATGTGATTTTCTCAGAATTTCTGGTTTTCAAAATGGCTATTTATTGATAAAACTAACAATTTACTATAGCAAAAGAAATATATATCTTGTGATTTGATATATGTATTTTACCACAATTTTAACTGAGCCGTTGCAACATCAACAACTTTGAGTTATATGCTACATAGGGTACACAGAGGGGGAGGTTGTGCCCTATGCAACAATTATATTTCTAATGATGTCTCGAGAGCATGTTAGCGACAGGGTAATGTATTAGCTGTTACAATGATGAACTTGAACAGCAATCGGAGAATACAGTTTGAAATCTAATATTTCTGCTATTTGATTTAGAAGAGATGAAATGAAGCAAACAAAAATATGGTTTAAAGGCTAAAGTATAACTTGTAATCAAATAAAATTGGAATTCAACATGACTTGTGCAGCAAGGCAAATATGTTCGCAGGTTTAAAAGATTGAAGTAAAGTGATTGCTTGAGGAAATAAGAAACGATTGATTTTTCGATGTGTGATTCCATTGTATACGTTGTTGACAAACAACAAAAACGAAAATAAAACGATTGATTAATATAATCATTCGTAAAGCGTTCGTTTTTGCTGAAAGTTTCTGATTGCTTTGACTAACGCCAAGTGTAATAATGAACTATGTGGTTCATTAAAAACCCCAAACATAACAAGCTATGTCCAATTCAAAATAAAAAAGCAAAGAAAAAACTTTGAAACTGACAAATTAGGTTAAACACGAGAACATCCACCAAGCCGGGTGCTCCGGAAGGAACAATAGAAAAATAGAAGTCATCATGTTTGACATGCAGTTCAAAATGTAGCCTTTGGTGGACGTCATGATCGATGTATAAGTCTACATGCATTCAGATCTAAAGGCCCTAACCACACAACTTCTTAAGGATTAATTCATGCAGTGAACCATAATTCAGATATTGAAACCTTCTCAATAAAGGATTTAAAACCATTGTTTTCTGTCAGTGATATACAACAATATTATTTCTTTAGATGTTATCAAACTAAAAGGTATACAACCCATATTTTATTACCAATCACCATTATGGAGTTAAATACCTTTCATAAAGGCTTTACAATTAAGCTAAATACATTAACTTAATGTCTTAATGTTTTAGGTAATATGAATGAAAACGTAGCCAGTTCCTGATCAATAAAATATGTATTACTGTAGATTTTGACTAATTCACTCATTAAGGAATAACTTACAAATCATGTTTTGAGTGTATTGTGTTTTGTCTGATAGTCATGTCTTTTACATTAAGGCACTTTCACCAAAAATTAGAGTCAACCAAGAGGAAATATCAATAAATAGTAATGGACAAACTATAATTAGATTTCATGTTTATTATTCTTCATTCAATATAACAAAAACGTTATTACTTAACATTGCCTGGAATTTGTTTGTTTTTGTTGTTATGCATATACGTCTGTATAGAACCCTATATAATATGATGGAGAAATTGAAAAGAAAATGAGAGTAGTTTTGGATATCCTAGCACTAAACGCACCAATACGTCCTTTGATTAAATTAAGACTTTTTCATTCAGACATTAATGGAACAAAAGCATCATTGCGTAATACTGCCGAAATTGAATACCCATGTTATAATGCTCATGTAATATAAGGGATCGCTTTGATACAGAATGACAGAATTTAGAGATAAATTTTAGATATCCTAGAAATAAAAAATGATGGAATGAAAGCTAATGCACATTTCAATTTCATGAAATGTTAATCTGATTACAGTAACTAGTAAACCTACGAAGTCTACACTACAATTAATGGAAAGAGATAAGAAACTAAAATTAATGGAAAGAGAAAAGAAACTAAAATCAATGGAAAGAGGAAAAACTACAATTAATGAAATAAAAGAGATTTTAAAAACTGAGCAACACAAGTTCGATCGAAAGCTTTTTTCTTGGGGACCTTATGATAAAGTATTTACGATTGCATAGTGTCACTAGACACACCTAGCACTTTAGTCCTGTAGTGTCATTTCATTTATTCTCTACAGCGTAAGGACAATGGTGTAAAGTGGTCTAAAACAACGGTTATTGGATGGTATTATTTTCATTGCCGGGGTTTGAATTTCAATTTTCTATGAGTACTAAAGCGTTATTAGTAAATGGTGATGATAATTTTCATATTTAAAGATCTCTCTATGATAGTTATATTTTGCAACTTATTGAAATTTGATCGTGGTGATTTCCATTTTAGAACCTGTTATTTGTCCCAATGATACTACTAATACAAGTTCAGAAAATCCTCTCAAAAGTTATACAGAGTTGTTGCTTCTATTAGATTAAGTCTCTTTATCCATATATCAACTAAGAAATAGGAAATATGACATCCTATCCTTTATGTTGATCTAGCTTCTTAAAGACAATTATATAAACCTACAAATATACTAATACCTGTTGATTCGAGAAGTATAATAAGAATGGTAACACCTCAATTCTCCTTGACAAACAACAACCTTCAATCTAAGTTTCTCTTTTCAATGACAGAATCAAACTTAGAGTCCGAGAGGACGCTACAGGAGGTGAGTGCTGATGACAATTTCGTCATTTAATGGCTCCGACATATCTGATCAATAATCTTCTCTGGCTTCGTGAAGCGTAGTTCATTTTTAATATTGGTAGCTGTGGGCTATTTGTGATGGATAAGACCTTCTGGTCTAAAGATAATTTTTTTCAGCTCCAAATTGCCTTTTTCAGTTTTTAGTGTAATTAATCTGTGATGGTTGAAAACTGAAGCAATTACTCAAATTTTGAAATGACGATTACTCAACGGAAACAAAATACCAACATAAAGTAGTTTTATTGACAAATTATAATTAAATTTCAGCTTTATTCAATGGACAATGGACAAAAAGCATTATTAATATTGCATCGAAAGACATTGAGTACATAGATATGTTTATTCATTTATATAATGATAATATAATACGGATTTACTATGATTCGGATTTCAAAAAAGTCTTTTGGATATCTTACCGATGAATGCGCATCAAAGTCACCTTTGATTTCATTAAAGCCTTTTTTATTGGCCTAACGACGGAATAAAAAGATTGCAAAACATTGGTTGGAACATTTTTTTTTAATTCAATGTGATTTTTATATAACAATCTCTGAATCATATTTCAAAAAATTACAGAATGTATTTCAGATATCCTACCAATAAACGTGTACCAATTTTTCATTTGAAATTCTAAAACTTCAAGAATAAATAACTTAATAAATAGTACGCTACAATGACTCACGTCAACAACTAAAAAAAATATTGAAATTTTACTGAAAATAAGACTTAACAGCAAAGCTTTCCGACTTTACCTTAAGGCCAAGTGGTACAAATGGGCACTATCCTACAAGTTTCTGATTTTTTCCATACTTGTAAAACTTTTTGAGGCGCATCTGAAAATGTAAAAAAATATAGGGGTCACCTTTTTACTTTTTTAGCTATAAAGCGTCAAATATTCAAAAAATGTCGTACTTTTAACATAGGATCAATAGGAAATCGCAATTTTTCAGGCTCTGAAAAATTGGAAAAAGTGTAGAAAATTTACAGATTGTCCTACAATGTTTTGAAAAACTAACATAATGTAGTTCTTAATTCAAATTTTCCGAAAATGTAAAGAAATGCATATGTCCCCTTGCTTGATTTTTCGGTATAAAACTTCAAAGACGTAATCTGATGCGAAAATATGACCAAAATTAACAATAACGTCATGTTTTTTTACGATATTGCTAAAGGATCGGCAAACTTGCCAACTTTAACGTCAATGTGTCGTTAACTAGGAGTGTTGTGTTTGTGCTTCTCGCTGTATTTTAATTTTATGATTTGTATAAAAATTACTTCATCAGTTAGATTATTTTGTATTCCTTGTCACTAAAGAATAATAATAAGGATAGAAAAAAGATTATTACTTCGAATAGCAGAAGAGCAAGGTCTTATCATCCGAAATGAGAGTCAATGATGATACTTCAAAAATGCAAGAATACGGGCTGATCAGACCGGGAAATATTATCAATGGCTACATTTAAAACATGAAAAATATATTGAACTATTGAGACAAAATCTTGAGTGGAGTAAAAAAAATCATTATAATTCAAAACATTTTACTTGGCCGAAGAAAGCGTCTGTTAAAAAACCACCGAGCTCGAAAAAACGTCATTCAGAAATCTCGTGCGCAATTCAAATTACACCCCTTAATTCAGTTAAAATTTTCATGACGTCATTGCAAATAGATTTTAAAAGTCTTAGTGTATGAAAAATATGAAAATTCTAAATTTTTGAAATCTGAAAGAATTTTGAAAATCAATACAATATTAAAAAAGATATCATCAATTAAGTTTTGTGGAAAAACGGCTTTATCAATTGAAGACATGAAAGGCAAAACTTTAGTGAATCATTGGTATCTGTTGAACATATCCGTGTACCGTATTTACGATACATTTCTTGTATATTTTCATAAATATTTTTAATTGATAGATATTATGATTTTATTCCTTGTAAGTTATTGAATCCAAATTACAGTTACTTTAAGCTAGAACTTTGAATAATACAATCATAGAGCATAGATTTGTACACGCCGTGCGTAACGTCAGCGTCCATTTGTACCACTTGGCCTTAAGTTACCATATTCTTTTTATTTAAGATATTTATTTAAGCCATCAATTGGGAAAAATTACTAAGATGGAATTATTATATTATCTTATTATATACAGTATATAAAAAAAACAACATCAGTATGATTTAACATTGAACAAGCCAATTTTTACTCATCTACAGGAACAGATTTGTTAAGTTAAAAACAATGAAGCTTGATGATCTAATAAGTTGTTACCATTAATACAGAATATTCGGTATATTCGAAAACAAATTTAACATAGCTGAGAATAGCACTTAACATATATTCAAAGTTCCAATCAAATATAAACTTCATATCAGTATATATGTGTATGATGATATACCCCTAATTATGCATACACACGTACACACTAGCGCCTCGATTTCTATACAAAATGAGGTAGTGATTTGAAACTGAGTAGCTTGTTCTTTGTCAAAGACCAAATCAAGAAAACACTGCAAGGAAAACGAAGCAATAAGGTAAATATAACTTGATTCCAACCTTATTACATAAATATCTATTTGAAGGCAATGAATGTTTTTTCGAAATATTTATTGGGAAGTGAACGCCAGGTATTATGGCCAACCAGTAGGATAGCCAAGTCCAAAATGTGCGTTGGTTTTAAAATTTGAGACCTTCCGCGGTAAATAAAAAGGGATTACTTGTTGGCAAGTGTCTGAACCCGAAAAAAATTCGCCATTTTCAGAATCGTTTTTATACCATAAAATTAACATTTTTAGCTACGAATATGATGCAAGCGTGTGAGGAATTAACTTAGCTTTCTACGTGTATCAAAAAGTCCGAGATAAAACGCCACATTTATTTAGAATTACTGATATCCCGACGATAACCGATTTCTCTTGAAAATCAACAGAAATTTCTTCTCCATTTTTGAAACTGGTACGTTTTTTGTGTAAAGAATACTTTTCCTAGAAATTTTAATACAATGTCAGAAAATTATTACAGTATACGCCAGTAAATTCTCGTACCTGGTGCATGAGGGTTAAATATGCGAAAATCGCAAAAATCCAACAGCATGATTTCAGTAGTCTTGTTGTCAATGAAAACAAATATGGCCGCGACCTTGATAAACATTGTTCTATCGTAATGACGTAAACAACGTTCCCCGTGTCAAATATATAGGTCAACTGTCTACTGTATACACAGTACATGCAATGTACAGTACAGACCTGTCGAAAGTTTAACACTAAGCTAACCAAAAGAGGTCAAAGCTCGACTGCCGAGTGCCTAAGGTATGGAAAGGTAGCGGTCGAAAAACTGCCGAGAGATAGATGGCAACTAACGTTACTGTCGATACAAACACCAAACGAGGAACCAATATGTACTGTCGGCACTAATTCGTTAGCTGGGTGCTAAACTTTGTACAGGTCTGTACTGTATTTATCGAATTATTTTTTGCAACAGGCATCCTCATCTGGCACACATCATATGACATGTGTTTGTTGATGGAGATACTTTAGGACCCCAACAGGAATAAATAAATAGGGCCTACATTAAAAAAAATAAATGATAAATAAATAAATAAATAAATCAGAATTTCAGAGAAATAAGTTAGAGCTGGGACACAGTATGTTGAGCAGGTTACAAAATGTCTAGCAGGTTAGAGATGATATAAATAAATAAATAAATAAATAAATAAATCAGAAATTGTTCAGAGAAATAATTTAGAACTGGGATACAATATGTCAGTGCTCAGTTAATAAAAAATAAATAATTAAGAAATTAAATTGAGAAATAAGTTAGAGCTGGGACATAATATGTCACCATTTGTTAATAAATAAATAAATAAATAAATAAATAAATAAATAAATAAATAAATAAATAAATAAATAAATAAGAATTTCTACAGAGAAATAAGTTAGAGCTGGGACACAGTATGTCGAGCAGGTTACAAAATGTCTAGCAGGTTAGAGATGATAAAAATAAATAAACAAAAAATAAATAAATCAGAAATTGTTCAGAGAAATAAGTTAGAACTGGGACACAATATGTCAGTGCTCAGTTAATAAATAAATAAATAAATAATTAAGAAATTAAATTGAGAAATAAGTTAGAGCTGGGACACAATATGTCAGCAGTTGTTAATAAATAAATAAATAAATAAATAAATAAATAAATCAGAATTTCTACAGAGAAATAAGTTAGAGCTGGGACACAGTATGTTGAGCAGGTTACAAAATGTCTAGCAGGTTAGAGATGATAATAAATAAATAAACAAATAAATAAATCAGAAATTGTTCAGAGAAATAAGTTAGAACTGGGACACAATATGTCAATGCTCAGTTAATAAATAAATAAATAAATAAATAATTAAGAAATTAAATTGAGAAATAAGTTAGAGCTGGGACACAATATGTCAGCAGTTGTTAATAAATAAATAAATAAATAAATCAGACATTCTACAGAGAAATAAGTTAGAGCTGGGACACAATATGTTGAGCAGGTTAGTGATGATAAATAGGGTAAATACATAAAAAGAGATCAAAATAAGTTGCATTTTGTCTTTCCTCAAGGTACTAACATGAAATGTGGCATGGGTACCATGGAAAGTAACCTCAGATATTTTTTGGAAAAATAAAACAAATATTTTTATATGAACAAAATTAACATTTAAAAAATAAAAGATATTGAATTACTAAAAAGTTAGAAAAATGAACAGGCAGAGAGTTAGAAATTTTGTCATATTGTTGTTTGTTAAATGAATGACAAGTGGGCCATAATAGCATTTAAAAGGACTAAATTGTCTAAATTATCAAAATTAATTTAGAAACTACACAAACAGGTGATTTTTGGGGGGACAGGTACTTTCTAGTTGTTCTGGCTGTGATAAATAGATAAAGCATTTACAAATAAATCAAAAACTATGGGATCATATGGCAGTGTTCATTCTAGAAAGGGTCTGTTGATCCTTTATTTTGCCAAATGGCACCATTGTAAAGGCCATAGTTGGCCACATTTGAAATTTAGATTTCAAATGCAAGTTCAAAATATTTGATAGCATTGTCATATATAAAAGCTACATTATATGAATCTTTTAAATACTATATTACAAAAGCTTTTACATCAGCCTAAAAGACTACAAGTCACATCAAACATTAGATGTATGCAAAATCATTGATGTTATTAAACTTGTTATTAGAGGAATTTTATTAGAAATGAACCCATCTGAAAAAATCCTAGAATGAACACTCATGGTTATTACTATTTACACATAATGGAACATTTTTCAAAGAAAAATGCATTATGTGTGTCTAAACCAACTTTGTAAATTGTAATAATGTTGAATGTCTCATTTCATGTAAAATTAAAACATAACAATATCTTTAATACACTAGGAATTAGATATCATCAGACATTTATGAATGGTTCATTTTATATAGAATTAAAAAAATCAACACATATCAATATCCTTAACATACTGGGAATTATATACCATTACACATTTATGAATTGAATGCTTCTCTTGATACTGAATACCTCTTTTTCACCACATGAAATGCTTTTCATGCACCCTTGCCTGAAGTGTAGCATACAGGTAACAGCATAGGTTAAAATCTTACTATGTCAGAAAGTTTGCCAGTTCTCTTGTTGAGGGGTGTGATTTACCTCAGGGATGAAGCCTGAATATTTTGAGTTTGGGGCCAGCTCACTTCATAAAAGAATTTGTAACAGTACTAAATGGCTTAAATGTGTAAACATTAAGTGGCCCATACTCGAATTTAGAAGCCATTAGCTACTGGGCCCCTGCAAATCTTCATCTCTACCTATTTTCCTCCTTTATCTCATTTACCTGATTATAATTGAAATAATCTTGAATGGGGTGTGTATACCAACCAATCAATTCTAAATTTAACTGATAAATCAATAAATCTGGAATAGGCCTAGTGTGTTACAATTATTTTGAATTCTTACAAACTAATAATGCCCATTTGGATACACTGTGTCATGAATTTCACTGCATTTGCATCAACTTATTTCTTAATGCTATTATCAAACCAGTTCCCATGAATTTTCCTAAAAGAAGGTGATATTTATTTAATAGAATTTTACAATTTCACAGAAATTACTGAAATTCCTAAATATTTTACAGATCTGTATTTAATCATTATAATATGGAGTTAAATTTTTAACCAAGTCAAATGAAATCCACATGATTAGTATTCACTTTTCCTATTTCCTACTTCCACATAGTCTATTTTAAATGTTATTTGTGCTATGTCAAGTTGACTTAAAACTTTTAATGAATCAAAATAATCAACTTTTCATGTCTAAATTGTACTAAAATAATAATGCCGGGGTTATTGGCATCAGAACAGAAACAAAAATTCAAATAATAAAGACCAATGTTGTGTTGACTCTGGCTAAACTAACATGGGAGATGTTTCCTCATTTTGGGAAATATTTCATAAAGAAAAATCCAGTCTAACCATCTTTAATGATATTAGCTTATTTATCCAATGATATGTACTGATATGACAGACAGGTCCTGTTTATATTTTGCCAGCAAAGCAAAATCAGTTGGTAATTTTCAGTAATTCTGAGTCCCTAACTAGCCCTACATGAGCAGGTTGCACTGTACACTGTATTGGTACAGATCCCGAGTCCATATGGGTAAAATTAGAACACATGCATATCTAATGTGTTCGGCAGCCATGCAGATTGATCATACATGACAAATAAGGCAAAAAAAGCTTGACTATTTTGTCCAAAATACACGATGACATTTTCTGTATGCTAAAATTTTGATCGAAGCGGGACGAATGCTAATCAAATATGTCCGACTGGAAGTAGTTCCAAAAAATCGGCAGATTAGACGAGAAATGGAGTGAAAATACAATATTTTTAAGGAAAAACTTACTTTATTTCAACAAAAATATCTCCACAGCGTCTCTCGATTATCAAATTTATACATTACATACAATAAGGAAGCTGTTTTAGCATTTTTTCCGTGTCAAATTAGCCGGAAAGGGGGCGGCCCATGATCGAGAATCCGACAATGTCATCGATTTTTTCGACATTTGAAACTGGTACGTTTTTTGTGTAAAGAAAATTATTTGACAAATTATACATCAAAATAACCGTGAGAAAAAGTTCTTTCCGTTCATGTAAAAACATCTTTGGTGCATGAGGAACTGCGTACACAGAATGATATTTTTTAAAGTTTCAATTTTCAATTTTTCGCCGGTGCCTAACATTCAATTACGATTTAAATTGTTAAATTCTCACCGACTTTGATAAAAATCGTCTTTAATGACTTACTTTTGTCCTCAAAAGACGATAAAATACTACAAATAGTATTAAAAACTTGCAGTGAAATAAATATTTTGTAATTTTACCGCCTCGAGTGAATTCAAATTTTTGACAATTTTTTCACTTTGTCTGCGCGTGAAATTTTGTTTGATGAATCAATGCGCTGGCCGGGTTGGCTATCCTACTGAACATCTGTTAAAAACTACTTGGTGCTTACCTGGTGGAAATTTACGTGTAACCTAACTTGACAGTTCCAAAGTGTTTACATTGCTTCTGGATTGTGATTCGGACATGGATTAGTATGTTTGTTTTTGATTAACAAAGAATGTGTCAACATTTTTTAGAACAAATCATTAGCATTGTACACTTTACGGTAAGAGTTCCTTTTGTACCCTCAACCCATTATATTTTATGTAAAGTTTTTTAAAATCATTTTTCACAGAAATGCTCATAATGGCTTGTATATTTCATTTTTAGGCTTTTTTAGTCAAAATTAAATTTTAGTGGAGGGTACAATTGTAACTCTTTCCCACATTACTGAGCATAGTGTCATGTGCTACTTTTGATTTTTTGTGAAATAATACAACTTTTGAATGCATTATTTAATAAAAATACAAAAGTAGCATATGACAATAGAATGCTGCCATTTTAATTCGTTTGTGAAACATAATGTAATGAAAACAACAAAAGATCAAAGACAAAATTTACTTCTCATAAGAACATAACTAATTCTTAAAAATCAATATAAGAACTTAAGTTGCTTGTATATCAAGTTTCTTTTCTATTCTCATTACAAATATAGCGACGTTACGCCTACGAATACAATCAGAATGCATTGAATCGTTAAGAAGATATTAACGTGTATTAATCTAAACTTGACATATCCAAGACACAGCTCGTACAAAGATTGAAACTAAGTTGCTATCAGTATTATCGAGCATACGGAGATGGTTTTATACAAGGAGATTATCTATCTTCATTATTAAAATACATATCTACAAATGGATTGTGTCTAGACATTGTATATTAATCATGATTAGTATCAATTGATTTTTACATTTATAAACATTAACAGATGTATAAGAGAATATAAACCTGCTACTTCTAGAGAAAAATTTGTTTTGTCTTTGTAGATACCGTTTGGTTATTGGAATTGAAGTATAATGTACTATTTGGAGCTGAACATTCTTTGCATGCTGCATTGATTTCATGAATTTTAACTAAACATATATTTATACAAGCTTGTATTTTTTCGTGCTATAAATCCTCTATTTCTCGTTTAGAAATTTTGTAGACTTATCATGTATAATTGTTACTTTGGAGCTGAACATTTTTTGCATGCTGCATTTATTTTTTTAATTTTAACTAAACATATATTCATTTTTCCGTACTACAAATCTGCTACTTACCGTTTCAATATTGTGTAGACGTATCATGTATAATTGTTTGTTTGGACCTTCCTTTGTATGCTATATCGATCTAATAGGGAGTTTTAACTAAACACATATTATCGTGAAGTATTTTAATTTGATATTATATTTCTATTACACGCATTTTACATACAAACCTTAATATGCTTCTTAAAATTGCATAATGCATGCATGTTCTTACTTATTTCGACAGTATTAAAATCTTAGATTTACTTTATAAGTCATGAATATTATTATTATTTCGAAAATTAATTTAATTTTTGCAATTTTAAAAAAAAGACAAAATTGTAATAATCCTATCATGAGATACAAGATAAAAAATCATCTGCAGATAGTTTTGTATTTAGTTTGTGGTCCTCACTATGGAATTAGTGCCTGTAATTCGCTTTAGGTTTTTTATTTTACCGCAAGCCATACTTTAGAATGCTGGACTCTTAACACCAAAAATACCATAAGAGGGTGTTAAATATGTTTTATTAACAAAATAAGATTATAAGTTAAGTCTGATAAATAGGAAGATTCGACATTATAAGAGTATTATAATGCAGAATATGGCTTCATTGCATGTGTACTTTCAATAGTTCTTATTTACACGTAATTGGTGACAGTTATTACAGATACTTTATTAGCAACGAATGGTATAAAACCTAGTGCAAATTTGAATAATTATATGTAATACAGTCATATGATATACGTGTATAATGTATAGTGATGGTTTCCTAACCTTTTGAACCGTCTATATTGAATATTGGAAGTGCTTCCAAATATAAAGACGTCATATACTTTTAAACCGTCTTTCTGGTCACACGTTAATAGATAAACCAGAGTTCAGAAAGATTCATCTTTCCAGTCGGTCTCTGGAAAAAAGACTAAAACCATATTAAATGCATGTATTCTCAATTTACTATGGCTGACAAGAAATGTACAAATCACATATCTGATTAATGTTTGATAGAAAATGCATGGTGTATTACCAAAACTAGCAAAGGTTGAAACGAAATACTTGTGATCAGATTATGCAGCAAATTTTGCGTTATACGACATCATATCATGACGGTCTACACCAAAGATTTTGTTAATTTTTTATAATTTGCAATTTACATAAATTCATATAAACAAACATATTTAGAATAAATAATTACATGAAAAACTGGTCTCTATTGTAAAAGCGGCATGGTCAAGTTGGGAATGATTGATGGTTTCCCATTGCTGATCAAATGCAAATAAAATCTTATTATGAAAAAATAGTGGTTATAGATGTTTCCAAGCTTTGTGAAAACGTGAGGTGACAGACTATATAATGATGATTAACAATATTTCCAAAAACTGGTGACGTTATTAACTTTGGAATGTCAGAATCTTCTATGTTGATAATTAGCTTTGCTTCCAAACCTGGTGACGTCCTGCACCCATCGACTGCCAGGGTTTTATACATCGATAATGACAATGTATCCAAACCCGGTGAAGTCATGAACGGTTGAACAATCCTTACAGTGTGAAGCAGGTGTGTTTAGAATGATATGCACTTATTTAATGATGATAAACGATGTTTCAAAACGTTGTGAAGCCGTAAAGCTCTTGTCTGACAGACTAGTCTCTATTGATGATAAACGGTGTTTTCAAACCTTGTGATGCCGTAAATCTCTTGTCTGACAGACTAGTTTATATTGATGATAAACGGTGTTTCCAAACCTTGTGATGCCGTAAATCTCTTGTCCGACAGACTAGTCTCTATTGATGATAAACGGTGTTTCCAAACCTTGTGATGCCGTAAATCTCTTGTCTGACAGACTAGTTTATATTGATGATAAACGGTGTTTCCAAACCTTGTGATGCCGTAAATCTCTTGTCTGACAGACTAGTTTATATTGATGATAAACGGTGTTTCCAAACCTTGTGATGCCGTAAATCTCTTGTCTGACAGACTAGTTTATATTGATGATAAACGGTGTTTCCAAACCTTATGATGCCGTAAATCTCTTGTCTGACAGACTAGTTTATATTGATGATAAACGGTGTTTCCAAACCTTATGATGCCGTAAATCTCTTGTCTGACAGACTAGTTTATATTGATGATAAACGGTGTTTCCAAACCTTATGATGCCGTAAATCTCTTGTCTGACAGACTAGTTTATATTGATGATAAACGGTGTTTCCAAACCTTGTGATGCCGTAAATCTCTTGTCTGACAGACTAGTTTATATTGATGATAAACGGTGTTTCCAAACCTTATGATGCCGTAAATCTCTTGTCTGACAGACTAGTCTCTATTGATGATAAACGGTGTTTCCAAACCTTATGATGCCGTAAATCTCTTGTCTGACAGACTAGTTTATATTGATGATAAACGGTGTTTCCAAACCTTATGATGCCGTAAATCTCTTGTCTGACAGACTAGTCTCTATTGATGATAAACGGTGTTTCCAAACCTTATGATGCCGTAAATCTCTTGTCTGACAGACTAGTCTCTATTGATGATAAACGGTGTTTCCAAACCTTATGATGCCGTAAATCTCTTGTCTGACAGACTAGTTTATATTGATGATAAACGGTGTTTCCAAACCTTATGATGCCGTAAATCTCTTGTCTGACAGACTAGTCTCTATTGATGATAAACGGTGTTTCCAAACCTTATGATGCCGTAAATCTCTTGTCTGACAGACTAGTCTCTATTGATGATAAACGGTGTTTCCAAACCTTGTGATGCCGTAAATCTCTTGTCTGACAGACTAGTTTATATTGATGATAAACGGTGTTTCCAAACCTTATGATGCCGTAAATCTCTTGTCTGACAGACTAGTCTCTATTGATGATAAACGGTGTTTCCAAACCTTGTGATGCCGTAAATCTCTTGTCCGACAGACTAGTTTATATTGATGATAAACGGTGTTTCCAAACCTTGTGATGCCGTAAATCTTTTGTCTGACAGACTAGTCTCTATTGATGATAAACGGTGTTTCCAAACCTTGTGATGCCGTAAATCTCTTGTCTGACAGACTAGTCTCTATTGATGATAAACGGTGTTTCCAAACCTTGTGATGCCGTAAATCTCTTGTCTGACAGACTAGTCTCTATTGATGATAAACGGTGTTTCCAAACCTTATGATGCCGTAAATCTCTTGTCTGACAGACTAGTTTATATTGATGATAAACGGTGTTTCCAAACCTTATGATGCCGTAAATCTCTTGTCTGACAGACTAGTTTATATTGATGAAACGGTGTTTCCAAACCTTATGATGCCGTAAATCTCTTGTCTGACAGACTAGTCTCTATTGATGATAAACGGTGTTTCCAAACCTTATGATGCCGTAAATCTCTTGTCTGACAGACTAGTTTATATTGATGATAAACGGTGTTTCCAAACCTTATGATGCCGTAAATCTCTTGTCTGACAGACTAGTCTCTATTGATGATAAACGGTGTTTCCAAACCTTGTGATGCCGTAAATCTCTTGTCTGACAGACTAGTTTATATTGATGATAAACGGTGTTTCCAAACCTTATGATGCCGTAAATCTCTTGTCTGACAGACTAGTCTCTATTGATGATAAACGGTGTTTCCAAACCTTGTGATGCCGTAAATCTCTTGTCTGACAGACTAGTTTATATTGATGATAAACGGTGTTTCCAAACCTTATGATGCCGTAAATCTCTTGTCTGACAGACTAGTCTCTATTGATGATAAACGGTGTTTCCAAACCTTATGATGCCGTAAATCTCTTGTCTGACAGACTAGTTTATATTGATGATAAACGGTGTTTCCAAACCTTATGATGCCGTAAATCTCTTGTCTGACAGACTAGTTTATATTGATGATAAACGGTGTTTCCAAACCTTGTGATGCCGTAAATCTCTTGTCTGACAGACTAGTTTATATTGATGATAAACGGTGTTTCCAAACCTTATGATGCCGTAAATCTCTTGTCTGACAGACTAGTTTATATTGATGATAAACGGTGTTTCCAAACCTTGTGATGCCGTAAATCTCTTGTCTGATGACAAACTGTGTTTCCAAATTTAGTGCAAATTTTATTGACGACAACTATCCAGTTGGATATGGTAAGCTATTTGAATTTCGTTATATGTTATGGTTCTTTTCATCACACATTTTTTTCTCCAGAACCTTCTTTGTTAATTACGGTAAACCCAATAACATAATATTATTTCTACGAATAAGGAATGGTTTCCTGAGTTACATTTTTTATGTTTGAACATTAAACCGTATTAAGATTTGTAAATATTTCACATAAAACTTAAACAGACACCATTTACACAACCAAACACCTATCATGCATACTGTGTTATGCATATTTTTGTGTAATAATATATTTTCTTTATGTACATGTACATAGTATCAATCGAAAAGAGGAAAAAATTTGACCGTCGTTACTTGTGTTGGATTTCTAAATTTGACAAAAATCAAGCAGATTCATTTATGTCATTATCAGTTATTCTAACATAAACTTTTGAGAGTCATTCAGATAAATTCTACTCTATTTCTGGCATCAACTAAAATTTCTAAAACATCTAAAGGAATACTTGAATTTTTTTCAATCTGCACTTTGCACCATAACCATCATTGTACTTATTAGAACATGTAAATAACGTCTAAAACAAATAATGAACTTGTCATTCTTTTACAAAAACAGTCAGTCGATATATAGATGTATAATGCTAAGCAGGAATTCTGGTAGGTATGACACAGACTGCGCACAAAAATATATTATGAAAAACTATCAACAAATTGTTTTTGATAGACAACATATTTCTTGTGTTTGCAATATAATTTTCTAATCGTAATCGGTATGCCAATGGGCACAAACTTGCTTGTTGGATTGTTTCTTTATTGGCATGAAGCAGAACGTATGCAGAACCTGGTTAAATCTGGAGATAAGACTGTCACCAAATCAACTTCATATACAGATTTAACCCTTTAATTGGCAGATACGCCAAACTACGCCATTTTGATTTTCGGCGTGTCGGGTGTACTATTTTCGGTGTGGAAATTTGATTTGTGGACGGATTTTTAAAACCCTGGTACCAAAATAAACTAGAGAAAATTTCCTATCAACTTTGTTCTTTCTGTTTTTCTTTACAAACACTCTGTCCTACATATTTTTTTACTTGAATTTCAAGCACGCAATTCAAATTTCTATTTTCGTGAAATTTTTCCAACATTATTTAAACCCGATTTTTTAATGTATTTCTAGATGTTAAAATGCTGTCAAACTTATATGTGTGAAAAATAAAGAAAAAATCCTATTAAAAAAATTTACAAAATCATTTATATGACGCGAAATGACGGAAATTTAGAACTTTGAATTTGTACTACATGCGGGCGAAAAATTCGTGTTTAGGTAAACACATCGCTTTACGTCGTAAGTTTTGTACTTTTTGAGTACTTTCGAGGCATTAGCTGTAATCGACACCATGTAAAACGTGTGTTTTCAAATGGATTGTATCTTATTTTTATCAATTGAAAGGAAATTCAATGCAGAATTCAACTATATGATTTCTAAACTCTTAAAATTAGATATGCGAAATTAAATGACAATTTAATAAATATGCTTTAAAAAGTGCCAAATCCTATACAACTTTGACGTTTTTGCCAGTCTTCGGCGACCAGTACGCTTTCTTTACTTTAAGATTTTTCAACACTGAAATGTCAGATCAGAGAGGTATTTGTAATATAATAAAAATAAGTATTTCTAAGAAATTCTGTCCATTTACATTATTGAAATATTGACTTTTGATTACACTTTTATTAGTCTAAAATAAAGGGTCTTGAAAACAGCGTTGAAGACGGCCGATTTTCAGGTTTATATCCGATTGGTTTGCTTAATTATAGTGATTAAAATGAAATCTTTATATGATGAAAAGGCAAATTTTCATAGCTACCCATTGATATATCAACGACTAACAGAAGTCAAATAATTTAAAAAATATCACAAATTGAATTTGCATCACATCTGGTACATTTTGCCGATTTTGTAGTGCTACGTACGACGGTAGATAAATGTCTTCTACTACGTCCGTAACAGATGTATATAAATATATCAGACTATGGGGTCAAATATTAGATCGGTGATTAAAGTTTTTAACAATTCGTTTGATAATTGCAGAAATAAATTGAAGATTTGAGTGATCCAAAGTATCACATACTATAATAAAACTTTGAAATGTGATCTTGGTTCATCAGACATTATTTTAGAACTGATAATGATTGTTGATGGCCTTCCCACCTTCCCATACATAAGTTATGGATCCCCATCCACTCAGGCACATTTCTATTTATAATACCATAAAATGTTAACAACACGACTGCTTTTAAAGTATTTTTTCTTGACGGATGTGATAATTAACCACTAGTATTTATTTTAATATTAATAATTATTACTTATATTAATGAGAGTGATTGTCAGCACGAGTATCATGGTCATCGCATACTATGAGACAACCGATGTATTTGCCTCGGTAAAAATATTACAGACATTTATCACCATTAATATGAGAGAGAGAGAGAGAGAGAGAGAGAGAGAGAGAGAGAGAGAGAGAGAGTGAAATTGGACCTTTTACTACCCCAGTATACAAAAACACATACTTGTAAAAGGCAACTACGGGTAGATAAGGCTTAAGTTCGCTAAATGGTTTGGTGGTTTAGCAGTGCAGAAACACTATAAACGGTTAATTCTGGCAAGGAATAAGCAGCTCAAACACACGTATTGCGAATTCAAACACCTTTTTTATGCAAGAAACGCATTTACTTCTTTGCCGCGTGCGCTAAATAATATTTTTGAAGCATTGTTACTAAAATATGATTTAACTATGAACACTCGAAATGATTCCAGAACACGTCAAATTGCTGCTTTTTGTACCGTTTTATTATTATTTTTAATTTTTAAGGACCCTCTGGAAAAGTGCCTTTGGTGCTTCTCTGGACTTACAAAAACTCCCCCGTTTATGCCACACACACACACACACACGCACGCACACACACACACACACACCACACACACACACACAGAGAGAGAGAGAGAGAGAAAGAGAGAGAGAGATTTTAATAAAATGGCATTGCTGCTGAACTGAAAATTCGTGTATGTAACAATATTATTCAGTATAGAAAGTATTTGACAATTAGCCTTTTTATGACAGAGGGGACACTTTCTTGCATTTTCAGTCTATTGGTTCCTGAGTTTTACTTTTTTTACGCTCTTCAACATGTTTACAAAAGAAACCTGAATAGCCTCTCGCACTTACAGTATATTTCATTTTGGTACATTCTTATCAGGAGTCCAATGAAATACAGAAGTTCGAAGCTGTCAGTTATCCAAATCGATCTTTGTTATGTCGAGTTATGGTGTTTACCGTCCCAATCAAGAATATTTCACTTATATCGAGACTTCGCCAGCTATAGGCGAAGGTGCAGAGATTTTGTCTATGCGTTGCGCTTATGACATTGTACAGCCGGGTTCTTTAGAGTACAAAGCTTACCGTGACGCGGTATGTTTAGCTAGAACAAACTGAAGTTAATAAAATTTAGTCTCTATTTGCTAGACTACACACCATTTATAGCATGGGCTTTTATTATTTTCCACCATCAGTAAATCAGTAATGGTAACTTAAAACATATGGGGGTTTAGGTGGCCAAGTGGACTGAAATGTGTAGTTACGGATCACAAGTCTACGTTCGAACCCCACTCGGAACACATCCTAATGTGAGAATGTTTGTCATTTCCTTTGCCGAAGGTTGTTTTTTTTTTTTAAGACAATCCGGTTTCCTCCACCATCCTTGATCTGACCGTCTCAATATATATAGAAAAAATTTGACTGGGTAGTAAAACATACTTGACAACATACAATGTACCCAAAAACAGGACACAACCGGGTACCGACAACACAACACAAGGTGATTGAATCAATACAGGAAAAGACATAAATATATCAAAACCACTGATGATAAAACTCTGTTGTTAGAGTGCTCGCTCTGTAAGTGGGAGGTCGTGGGTTCGAACTCCAACCGGGTCTGACCAAAGAATTAAAAGTAGGTATTGACTGTTTTTATCACCAAGCACTAGGCATTACGAAATGAAAGGCACGATTCTTTCGGATGGGAACTAAAATAGATGAGGTCCCGTGTCACGATAGGCTCGGTACGATAAAGAACCCTGATGTATAATGCCATCCGCACCTTCGCCTATAGCTGGTGACGTCTAGATATTAGTAAAATGTTCTTGATTGGGACGTTAAACATCATTACTCACTCACTCCTAACTGTACACGGGAACTGGTATAAATGTGTTGGGTTGGTAATACTATACATGATGTAAGTCCTGATGTTCTCAATCCCGGCATTGACAATATGTAGTGACCATTAGAACTACACTCTGTTGAAAAGACACCAATTGTAAACAGTTTTCTGTTTTGGTTGCCATGGTAATGGAATTTAAGATAATTAAAACGAAATAGTAAGAGTCTTCTAATTTAATTTTTTAAAACCATTAATGATCAATTCATTTGTATTGTTGAAGTTATGAAATTAAAGTTACAGTCTCACCTTTTAAAAAGATATACCAAAAATAAAAGCATTAAATTTTGCATTTTTTTTTAAATAATTGACCGAAAATCTATTATTTTCAGAGTTCCTATTTTGGGTGAAACACGCAAATTTTGAATTTATTCAGGTCTATTCATCTTCACCTAATAATAAGTCATGTGAAATAACAAAATTTAAGTTTTACATCAACCCAAGCTCAAGGGATTATTAGAATAAAGTCAAATTACACTATTTATCTCTTGTGTAACGCAGTCATCACACTTTTGGTTACCATGGTAACGGATTTTTTGTTTGAAATTACCATTTTAGTGAAAGAAGAATATGAGTCTCCCTAATATATATAATTGATTATTTATCCTAACCCTGATATCATTAGAGTTTTGGACTAAAATTTATAGCCTCAACTTTTTCAAAAATGAAACAAAATAAAAGGTTTTTGAATGGTTTTATTAAATAATTGGCCGAAAATGTTACAAAATTCAGAATTCATATTTTGGGTGAAAACATAAAAATTTTGAAACCATCTTTCGTATTCAAATGTATTTAATAGTTTCTTTGATATTATTTACCAAAAGTCATATTTACACCTGCCAATATAAGAAAATAGCAATATAAAGTGAAATAAAACAGAAGTTCCCTCTTTATCCTCGTTTTTGCATAGCTTTCGTTGCCATGGCAACCGTAATTTTACTAAAATAGTTTTAAATAAAAATTTTGGAGTAACAGTTTATTTATGTGTATGGTTTAGTAGTGGTAAAATTTCAGCAAAAACTTAAATATTTGTGTCAAAATAATGATCAACGGTAACAAAACAAAATGCATTTTTCGCATCAATAGTATGCCATTTTTTATATTTTTGGGCTGATAACTACGAATTTGTTCTTTTTATTTTTTGTGAAAAAATGCGAATTTTAAAATTATTTTTTTTGCAGCATCTCCCATTGATACTTAACTTTGATTTTCCTGCAAAACCATATTTTTCTAGCGTACTGGTCTTAAGATATAAGACATTTATTTGAAAAAAACACAAAATTCAGCGATTTTTCACATGTTTTTGTCGTAAATGTGGTGTGTATGTTGCCATGGCAACCGATATATGGATGAAACGTACATTAAACGGAAGTATAGTATATGGGGATACAAAATATATATGGGTTGGTTATTAGCATTTTTACTGCTAATACTCTAAAATCTGCATTGGATATAGGGTACAGTTTTTGCACTTTTTCAAACATTTCTCTGCCAATTAAAGGGTTAAGATGACCTTAATATTCCTAAATTTGGTGAAAATGCACTATTCTATCGAGCTTGAAATAAAGATACGACTGATTCTTTAAGTTTTGCTACATATTTGGACTTGTACTTCAATTATGATATCCACTAAATATCACAATATTCATGATAATGATGTCCCTGTGTCCAATATCATCCTAGGAATATTTACGTCCCATAGTTCCAAGTTTCTTTAATTCTCAGTGTTGATTTTACACATAACGGATGTAGCTAGCTAGACAGGAGTTGCTCACCCTTCCGGAGCACTCAGACCTAGTGGAAGTTCACGTGCAACTTATTTACCAGGTTAGACACGTGAACTTTCACCAGGGAAGTGAGGCCGGGTGCTCCGGAAAGGTTAGCACCTCCTGTTTAGCTAGCTACACCCGCCACGTGTGTAATCAAAATTGTGTGAAAGGAACATGGAACTATTAGACGTCAAATATATCCAAGGTTATCCTGGACACAGAGACATCAAACTTATCAACAATACTGTGATGACGGCCATAAAACTTTTTGAGGGCCTTAATAAGCCTAGGCTTGCAATATCCCTGAGTCAACAATTTATTTGCAAGCAGCCTACTTCGTTGTACAAAGTCCCCGTAGTGGGAACAAGCTCTACCATAGCGTATTAATTGGGAAACAAATACACCATAAGCAGGAGAAGCAGGTATATTGCTGCATAAAAAAGGAAAGTTGACAATAGAAAAATTGAAGTCATCGCGTTTGTCATAAAGTTTCAAATGTAGCCTTTCATGCGCGTCATAATTCAGGTATAAGTCTAAATATGAAGCAGAACTTGAGGAATCAGTCGTGTCTTTTATTTCAAGCTCACTAGGATAGATGACATTTACATAGTCTCCAAATTTAGGATTGTTAAGAGATAGAACGTCATCTATATATCTGTATGTTGAGTTGAATGATTTGGCGACAGTATTTTCTCCAGATTTAACAATTAAGCCATTTGAATTTCGTTATATGTTATGGTTCTTTTCATCACACATTTTTTCTCCAGAACCTTCTTTGTTAATTACGGTAAACCAAATAACATAATATTATTTCTACGAATAAGGAATGGTTTCCTGAGTTACATTTTTATGTTTGAATATTAAACCGTATTCAGATTTGTAAATATTTCACATAAAACTTAAACAGACACCATTTACACAACAAACCAAACACTATCATGCATACTGTGTTATGCATATTTTTGTGTATAATATATTTTCTTTATGTACATGTACATAGTATCAATCGAAAAGAGGAAAAAATTTGACCGTCGTTACTTGTGTTGGATTTCTAAATTTGACAAAAATCAAGCAGATTCATTTATGTCATTATCAGTTATTTTAACATAAACTTTTGACAGTCATTCAGATAAATTCTACTCTATATCTGGCATCAACTAAAATTTAAAAAAAAATCTAAAGAAATACTTGAATTTTTTAATCCGCACTTTGCACCGTTACCATCATTGTACTTATTAGAACATGTAAATAACGTCTAAAACAAATAATTAACTTGTCATTCTTTTACAAAAAACAGTCAGCCGATATATAGATATATAAAGCTAAGCGGGGATTCTGGTAGTTATGTCAAATATGACACGGACTGCGCACAAAAATATATTATGAAAAACTAACAACAAATTGTTTTTGATAGACAACATATTTCTTGTGTTTGCAATATAATTTTCTAATCGTAATCGGTATGCCAATGGACACAAATTGCTTGTTAGATTGTTCCTTTATTGGTATGAAGCAGAACGTATGCAGAACCTGGTTAAATCTGGAGATAAGACTGTCACCAAATCAATATACAGATTTAAGATGACCTTAATATTACTAAATTTGGATAAAATGTACTGTCCTATCGAGCTTGAAATAAATTTACGACTGATTCTTTAAGTTTTGCTACATATTTGGACTTGTACTTCAATTATGATATCCACTTAATATCACAATGTTCTTGATACTGATGTTCCTGTGTCCAATATCATCCTAGGTATATTTACGTCCCATAGTTCCAAGTTTCTTTAATTCTCATTTTTGATTTTACATATAACGGATGTAGCTAGCTAGACAGGAGTTGCTCACCCTTCCGGAGCACTCAGACATAGTGGAAGTTCACGTGTAACTTATTTACCAGTTTTTAAATTGTATGCTTGGTATCACTATGATTTCGATTGGACGGACTGTTTTGTTTTTTATATTTAATCATTGTATATTGTTTCTAAATTCATAAAAATATTATCGGGGTTTAGTAAGACTTTTATTCGTTCTGTTTGTTTTTCACGTTGTGCTTTTTTCTGATCAATTATATTTATAAATGAGACATAACTTACAATTCCGTATGGAATATATTAAACAACTTATTATCTAATTCGGCTAGGTCGACGGATACTTCTTTCTAAAACGGTTTTTTTGTCTTGCATAGACAAAAATTATATCTTCATTTTATAAAAAAACAGCGATTTTAAAATATAAACTTAAAACACTTTTTACCGAAAAGGTAATTGCTTATTAGAGTTTACCGAGTACTGGATCTTCATTAGAAACATTCACGTCACGTTTAGTTTTGAATCAGAATTTTTTTCGAAATTGAAGAAATAACATGATTAGTTTGCGGGAAATTACAAAGCCTTTAACTGTATTTATGAAATAATTTCAAACATACATGGATTTTGATACAGAGTCTGTCATTATATCACTTGGAGTGCGTAATGTCGTTACAGAATTATTTCACACTTACATAGATTTTAGGTAACAGGTTCATCATCGTAGCACTTGGAGTGTGTAACGAGGTTACAACACTTATAATCTGGTACAAATTGAATTCCTGATAACATCAGAACAAAGTTGTCTACGCGTCATTGGGAATTTCCGTGTCGGTAATTACAAATTGGACCAAAGGAAAAACTTGACAGTAAAGTCTGTTTTCTAACAGACAAAATTTCCGATTGTTGGTTCTTTAAGTAGAAAATAAATTTAAATAATGAGTATAATGAGTATAATTCGTGTATTTTGTTGGTATTTCAATGATTACTTCCTTAGAATCAGAAATAGTAAGCAGAAATTTATAACCAGAAAAACATGTATTTGATGACAACAGCTAACGCAACCAAGAACACGACACATTGTGCAATTAAGTGATAAAAACAGGCAGGTAAGAAAAGAAACCACAAACAATATTATGACTGCTGATACCAAATCAACTATAGACAGGCATTGTATTTAATGATCAGTTGCGTGGAAATAGAATTATATGTGCTACTTTTGATTTTTTAAATGAAATAATACATTCTCAAGTAGCAAATGTCAATGAAAACTTCAAAAGCATCACATAACAGCACTTGATAAGTGTGATTTCATCCATCCGACTTATTTTACCACTAGTGGCCTATAACTACGCATATTAAAAATTGAAAATAAATGTTATTTCGAAACTGCA
Organism: Anadara kagoshimensis; assembly: GCA_021292105.1. Taxonomy (NCBI): domain Eukaryota; kingdom Metazoa; phylum Mollusca; class Bivalvia; order Arcoida; family Arcidae; genus Anadara; species Anadara kagoshimensis. Next base: position 49,941,734 of record CM037870.1, read on the forward strand.
TAAGCATGAACATATAATTATTTTATAATTAATACCGCGATACACGCGCGTGCTAAAGTAGGAAAGCAAGTTTAAAAACCATATATAATGCTAATAAAACGATAAAGAAACTACCATAATTACATACAGCTCTGAGAGAAAAAAGGAATACTTGAAAACTTTAATGAAACGTTATCCGGCAGACAAATTTAACGTTAACTCTTAGTAGCCTTTTCGGTGATAATATTTCTTCTTCCATGAGGTATGTTGGACTAAAGTTCTTGTTTAGATTTGTCAGAGCGCGGTTGATAGAGTTGAAAAGGGCAAGACTATCTGAAGTACTGATATTATAAGAATTTAGAATGGTTTTCATATCGATTTATCTTTAGCCTAGTGACAATCACAGTTGACTTACATTCCACATTACTTCTTGATTTTCCATTATCGTAAATTGAGGTATCTATTAAGTAAAGTTAAACCCAGAATGATCACAGCAATAAAGTGCCGGACTTTTACTTTGAGATGAAAGCCGTTCTTGTCATATAACAAACACTTTATCTCAAGACAGAAGAGCATTGCTGATCGTATATTTTGACGTTTCCTGACATGTAATAACGTAATTGTCATTCTGATAATACAGTTGTGTATAATCAATTGTGGTCAATTAAATCAAAACCCGTCACAAAGCAATCCGACAAATTACATTTCTATCTGTGTTACTTAAGGCGTTTAAGTACAGTACAGACCTGTCGAAAGTTTAACACTTAAGCGACAAATAAGTGCCGAATCAGAAGCTCATCTCGGTCCCTCGTTAGCTCTATCTCGGCAACTCAGCTACATTTATCTCTTGGCAGCTTTACATTCTAGCTCTAGATATCTATATCTTAGCCACTCAGCAGCCAAGCGTCGGACGATCTCTCGTTAGCTTAGCCATTAAACTTTTGATAGGTCTGTACTGTATGGATGTTTTTTGTGTGAAAAGCTGAATAAATCACAATTTACATCACCTTTGGTGTGTGTTTGGCTGTCTTCTGGGAAAAGTGTACTTTTTCTGTGTACTTGTAGAGTACATTTTACACTTGATGGATATATTTTATCTGTGGAAGAAAGCCGCAATGTAATTTAATCAAAATGCTATTGGGTGGATCAACCTAGCCTACTTATTTTACAACCAGTGATTTGCACATTTAAACATCCAGTATAAAGGTAGTTTACAACGCAATCACCCAATAGTATGAACAACAATATGTCTAACAAACATTCCGGGCAATGTTTAAACCACTGCGGTAGCTCAGTTGATAGAGTGCTCACTCCGTTCGAACCCTAACCAACCAGGTTCGACACAAGACTTGGAAGTAGGAAGTAACTTTCTTTCACGAAATGAAAGTCAGGGTTCTTTCGGATGGGAACATAAAATAAACGAGGTCCGGCCGCGTCACGGAGGGCGTGGCACGATAGACAACCCTGCTGCATAATGCCATCATCGCAACAAGGCGAAATTTATGCACCTTCGCTTATAGCTGGCGACATCTCGATATAAATGAAATATTCATGACTGGGACGTTAAACACCATTACTCAACTCAACTCCGACCAATGCTCAAATAACAAAAGCAAAGTAAAAACTGGCAAAATAAGCTAAACACGATAAAACAATAATAAGATATAACAATATTAACCGTTAATCAGCGGTGGTTCTCAGGACGGGTACTGGCAATAAGTGGTCTCGTCATTTATTCGTTGTATACACAGCCAATTTTGTTCACGTGAAATTAACGTGAATCTCACATGAAAAATTTCACGTGAAATTAACGTTAATCGAGCGTATATGTTAAACTCACGTGAGCAAAAATTGGCTGTATAATGGAAATAATGTTTTACTAAGACTTCGTGTTGTGTTAGTTTCTCTTACTATAAACGGGAATCTGTCTTATAACATTTTACCAAACTTCCTATATAAAACTGGTTGCAAGGACATCAAAGTCACACTTATTTACATATGACTAGTGATTTTAAGTATGCTATTTGAAAATAAAAAAATAATGTTTTAGAGAACCTATACAGTATGTACATGTACTTCGTATCCATAAAAACAGAAAACTTTATTACTTTTTTCGTAGATATCGTTCTTTAAGCATTTTCAGAATAAATGCAGTACGGTTTAAAAAAACGTCTCGAATAGGAAGTGTTAGACTGATAAATATAGAATTTGTAGCAATATACAGTACAAACCTGTCGAAAGTTTAATACTGAGCTTAAGACAGGTGTCAAACATCGGCTGAGATATGTATAGGCAGTGTCCCATAAGCTTTCGAGAAATAGATACCAGATACAAAAAGCTGTCAAGATATGGCTAATGATAGGTTTAGATGAGCTGCCGATTGGACACTAATTTGTTAGCTCAGTGTTAAACTTTCGACAGGTCTGTACTGCATCTTATTCAATCGTCTAGAGTGTTTTAATTACATTTTCCTGATACACGTTTCCTTAATCTTGCTTTATTTGCTATGATAAGTGTGAAAGGGAAAGAAATAAAATTCTAGGAAACTACAGTGCAGACCTGTCCAAAGTTTAACACTGAGCTTACGAAAATGAGTCGAAGATTGGCTGCCGAGTGTTCGAAAGGTGGATAGTTGTTTTACAAAAAGCTGTTGAGAGATAGGCAGCAAGTGCAGGGATTTAGCTAAGAAGGAGCCAAGATAAGCTGACAGTTGGACAGTAGTTCATTAACTTAGTGTTAAACTTAAGACGGGTTTGTACTGTAACTTACTTTGTTCAGGACGTGATATAATCTTATAAACTGGATTAAGTTACTATAAATTTGATTGGTACTGATCTCAAAAGTCGTGACTAGAATGCATTGCCTAACAAATAGAAATAAATCAGATAATTTCAGTATCACTTAAATTGATTTGTGGACGGTTCTGATGTGGTATTTTGTACTTAATTGAAATGATTTTAAGATTTTTTACATCCTTTAATAAATTCTGATCAAAATTTAAATAAATATTATCAATATTCACTTCAGTTTAAGTATAAATTGGTTTTGTCTTCAAATCCCGAGGAGTTTTTTAGCGTGGCACTTATTTGATAAAAAAAACCCTTGACTGTTATCAAATTAATCTGTTTCTCTCTAGGAAATCAGTTTTATCGTTAATTTTGCTTTCGTTAAGGGATGATATAATTATGTTAGGTGATGTACTTAAAACATTACATTACGCGAGAGAAAAATTATTAAATGAAATCCTAAATGTGTTTCTTTGTAGGATGTTTCCAAGATGTGACACTCATACTTATTTACTCATTGTTTTCAGTTATACATCTGGTCCAAGTTGCACAAATCATAATTACTGTCAGAGCCGGTTTGTTTGCGACAGTGAAGTTACGCTTTTTCCCATAGAAAATCAAATAAATCTGAATAAAAATTGATAATATTCACTTACTTGTACCTAGTCGTAACAGAAAATCTGTGTGCGCATCCGCGATTGTCATAAAGTATGTCTGTAGAAAGGAAAATGTTGGCATTACGGGGGTTTTACATGGTGAAAATGACGATGTTTATATCGAAAGTGATGTCCTTGTTGACGTTTTACGTCAAAAGCGCAACAGTGCCCGCCATTTGCCCGATTTATTATCAATTTGTAGGAAAGATTTATCATCTTTTTTTAGGGTAATCAGAAGGAATATGCGATGTAACTTTCTATATATAAAAGATTAAAAAGGAAGCACTCAGGGCGGCTTTAAGGTGCTAGCTCACCGAATCAGTACGCCGCAGACAGGCGTATCACTCCCCCAGTCATAGTGACATCGGGTGAACAAGTAAAGGCCAACGGCAAGGAAAATTCTCTTTCCCGCATGTAGTCTGAGCGAGACTCGAACTCGCAGCGGATTTGAAGACTGACGTCTTATCCATTAGGCCACAGCGGCCTCAAGACATGAAAAGACAGTGTCAACAATAGGTAAATAACCCAGACTTTTGAGGTAACTGTTTAAATTAAAAAAGATAATGGTTTGTGGAGGACCTCGAACTTCCGACATATTTTACAACCGATTGTAAAAATTTCTAAAAAGTTTTACTTTACAATACCAAAAATCTACAAAACATGTAGCAACACACAACACACAACATGCAACTAAACATATCATTATTTTATTGAGTGTTACATTGACTTTAGGATCATGCGGGTTTAAACTTAATTCGTTTCGATTGACATCTAATTTCCAAGGTTTTATTTTTTTAGAAATCACACATGGTGTGCTAGAATTAAGTCAATAAAACCTGTATCTTTATTAATTAATGATTTTAAATCGGGACCAGTATAAATAAATAAATAAATAAATAAATAAATAAATAAATAAATAAATAAATAAATAAATCAGCATATAAAATGTTTTAGAGACGCCAAATTTTTTAGACAAAAAGTATACAGTACAGACCTATCGAAAGTTTAACAATAAACATAACGAAAGTGAGTCGTAGCTAAGGCTGCCTAGTGGCTCAGATATCGATAACTAGCTAGTGACAGACAGGTTGTCAAGAGATAGAAAACAGGTGCCGAAAAGCTGTCGAGATATAGCCGTGATGAGCTGTCGAGATATAGCCAAGATGAGTTGTCGAGATATAGCCAAGATGAGCTGTCGAGATATAGCAAAGATGAGCTGTCGAGATATAGCCAAGATGAGTTGTCGAGATATAGCCAAGATGAGCTGTCGAGATATAGCCAAGATGAGTTGTCGAGATATAGCCAAGATGAGCTGTCGAGATATAGCCGAGATGAGTTGTCGAGATATAGCCAAGATGAGTTGTCGCGATATAGCCAAGATGAGCTGTCGAGATATAGCCAAGATGAGCTGTCGAGATATAGCCAAGATGAGCTGTCGAGATATAGCAAAGATGAGCTGTCGAGATATAGCAAAGATGCGCTGTCGAGATATAGCCAAGATGAGCTGTCGAGATATAGCCAAGATGAGTTGTCGAGATATAGCCAAGATGAGTTGTCGAGATATAGCCAAGATGAGTTGTCGAGATATAGCCAAGATGAGCTGTCGAGATATAGCCAAGATGAGTTGTCGAGATATAGCCAAGATGAGTTGTCGAGATATAGCCAAGATGAGCTGTCGAGATATAGCCAAGATGAGCTGTCGAGATATAGCCAAGATGAGTTGTCGAGATATAGCCAAGATGAGCTGTCGAGATATAGCCAAGATGAGTTGTCGAGATATAGCCAAGATGAGTTGTCGAGATATAGCCAAGATGAGCTGTCGAGATATAGCCAAGATGAGTTGTCGAGATATAGCCAAGATGAGTTGTCGAGATATAGCCAAGATGAGCTGTCGAGATATAGCCAAGATGAGCTGTCGAGATATAGCCAAGATGAGCTGTCGAGATATAGCCAAGATGAGTTGTCGAGATATAGCCAAGATGAGTTGTCGAGATATAGCCAAGATGAGCTGTCGAGATATAGCCAAGATGAGTTGTCGAGATATAGCCAAGATGAGTTGTCGAGATATAGCCAAGATGAGCTGTCGAGATATAGCCAAGATGAGCTGTCGAGATATAGCCAAGATGAGCTGTCGAGATATAGCCAAGATGAGTTGTCGAGATATAGCCAAGATGAGCTGTCGAGATATAGCCAAGATGAGTTGTCGAGATATAGCCAAGATGAGCTGTCGAGATATAGCCAAGATGAGCTGTCGATTCGGTACTAATTCGTTAGCTTAGTGTTAAACTTTTGAGAGGTCCGTACTGTATTTATTGGTGATTTCCAATTGTTTACGTTATTCCTAATTTACTGTAGCCATATAACTGCTTCTGATTCAGCATTAGTGGGATCTTGTTTACTCTGATAGCGACATGATCTAACGACAACGTAATGTAATTGATCTTTTATCAAATCAAAATCTTCTCAAGTGACCTTATTTTTATTGAAGTTTAAAGGATTTCAACATTTAACTGACTTCAGATGCTGTGTGCACGTGGTAACTAGATTTTTTCGTTTTTAGTTAAATCATCACACGATTTTACGAAACCTTATGTAGTACAACAAGTTATATCAATTTGAAAAGTGCAATTAAGGCTTAGCACCTTGGGTCTAAGCAAATTGCTTTAAGATATTCGATTTATACTGATGCAACATTGTCGCTTCTGCGCTACTTTCTAAAAGACGTTTTTGGACAATTTTTGTGTATTTGGCGGAATAAAAATTGATGTCGAATCACATTCATACCACAATCATAGCCTCAATCATTGGAATTTCGATAAGAGTCAAAATTCTATATTCTAATGTTTTGGTCCTGGATGCACGTGTAAGGACGTTGTTTTGTCCTTCTCTTATTCAGTAAAATGCCATACATGAATACAAAATTAACCATTTGAATTAAGGGAGAAGAATGTGTTCTATTTCTCAATATGTTTAATTTAAGAATGATAAAATCATGGGAACATATTGAAAATATGAAGAACATATATTAAAGTTATGTGGCGGAAAGACTGGTGAAAGTTGTTACAAAAGGCAAAATACATAAAAAGTAAGCAAGACATAATAATTCAATCAAAGGGAGACAAATCTCGCAGTCTTGGGCAAATGTGTCATTTTCAATTTTTATTAACATGATGCATTGAGAATCAGCACATTAAAACTGTTAACTTTGAATACATCATATTAATAGAAATGTAAAAAAAAATTAACAACACGCTGACTGAGATCATCGGGGTTGGAGGCTTAGAATCAACTACAAATAAATGAAATACAAACGATTCATCTTCAAATGAATGAACTACAAAATATTCAGCCATAGATGAATCAAATACAAATATATTTCAACAAAAAATTCAAATACAAATAAATAATATACATTTTGTACCTGGTCATAAGAAACAAACTTACATAGAACTGAAGTCATGAAACCAAGCTACAAGCTTTCCTGGTGATAAGACTGGTGTTCAGTGCATAATTGGACAATTTACTATATAGCATTAAGACATTTATCAACATTCTGAACTGTGATACTATTGGGTTCCCAATTGTTGAGTCACATTAAGACATTTATCAACATTATGAACTGTGATATTCTTGGGTTCCGAGTTGTTCAGTCACTGTAACAGATCAAATAAAGAAAGGGTATAAAATGGTGTAAGACGAACCCTATACTAATGGATTACGAAACCTATATAATGTTAGTTGTGTCTTGTCGTACAAATTGACTTATGTAGGACCTATATAACCCACAAGCTTTACGTGGGTATGTCCTGATCACTAAGGAACCTATATAACCTTCAATCTTAGTAGTAACTCGTCGTGCAAATTGACTGATAAAGTTCAAAGTAAGACCTATACAACCCACAAGCCTTACGTGTGTGTGTGTGTGTGTGTGTGTGTGTGTGTGTGTGTGTGTGTGTGTGTGTGTGTGTGTGTGTATGTGTGTGTGTGTCCTGATCACTAAGGAACCTATATACCCTTCAATCTTAGTAGTATCTCGTCGTGCAAAATTACTGATAAAGTTCAATGCAGGACCTATACCCCACAAGGTTTACGAAGGTGGATATGTCCTGATTACTAAGGAACATATATAACCTTCAATCAACGACATTTAATACAGTATCTGTATTAAATGTCGCTGCTTCAATCTTAGTGTCAACTTTTTTCAGGCTCAGACTTTCTTCGAATACACCGTGAGTGGCCGGACCCAGAAGGTCACGAGATAAAATAAAAAGTGATTAAGGTGTTGTTGTTTAATTTGATTAGATGGATTTCGTTCATTATAAATAATTATTGAATTATTGTTTTAAATTTCGAAAGAAGTGTTTCATATTGATTTTAAAAAGCAGATTGTGACCACAGGCACCAGTTTCATAATCATTGAAAATTTTAAAAATACTCATATTGTATAAAAAAGAGTATACTTATGGGTATTTTTAAATTTTATCATGAAACAGTGAAACTGGCCCCTGTGATTGTGACATAATCTTTTTTCGGTTTTTATCCAAACTCTAAACAGCTTCATATGTTTTATATCAAAGGATAGGCCTTCAAAGGGGATAGCATAACTGTTTCTCAGCAATTCCGGTTTGGTCTTGGCGGTTGCCGACTTAGTTGTTAGAATATTTACATTGGTTCCGCTGTATTGACAGATCGATGCTGTCTGCAAGGCACAGCCCTGTTATGCGTAACCATGACGTCTTAGTACAGGTAAAATATGGCCATAATTTACTATTGTTTTTTTGTGTGTGTAAATACACCACACAGGAAGCTACGCGCATTGACAGTCTCTTTTTATTTCGCAATACATCAACCTTACAGGTACACTTGCAGTAGCTACTGATTACTGAAGCCTCGCATCAGCCTTACAAAATAACTTACTACTGATTACTGAAGCCTCTCTATCACTACGGTCTGTGATCATTCATCTACAGAGAACTCCAGGGTTTATATGCTGTATTATACAGCCTTAAAAAGTCCATAAATTTGAGACACTGCCTTAAAGAGTCTCAAAATTTGGTAACCAGCTTTAAAAACCACCAGATATAAAACTTAAAGGCCCTATAAAATTTGCCAATAGTTGGATGTTGGTACAATTTCTGTGCAAGATTTCCAAGAAAATGCACACATTAGTTGTTGGTTGTTCTAAACGTATAAAAACATATGCAGAAAGTCATGATATTTACTTTATATATTGACTTTAAATTTTTGTACATAATTACACTGCCTAAAACTCAAGAAACTCTGGCCCTAATTTTTATCTCACATGAGCCAAAGGCTGAGTCGTGCTATTGCAATCTATCCCTGTACATTGTGCATCTTGCCTCATGTGTAAATTTTACATTTAAACCATGTCCTCCAAAACTACTGGACCAAATTTGATGAAACTTGGTGAATGTCTTGCTTGGTTCGTTTAACAGGCTTTCAGATTTATGTTCAGGTTTGGCCATGCCCAACAAGATGGCCGCCTTTACCAAAAAAACAAAACAAAAAACAACAACAACAATAAAAAAAAAAAAAAAAAAATCTTCATGCAAATTCTATTGAATATTTGGATTTAGGATACCTGGGAACATATAAATTGTGTTTTTCATGAAAATCAGATGAAAAATATTTTATGCATTTTTTCTGCAAAATTTTGTACTTTGTAAAATGAGACATTGTTATAACTCAACAGAGGCTGAAGATAATTGTATGGAGTTTTCAATGTTGTTCTTGTCTTGCGATTTTTTTAAAGTGATATCGAGGTCAAAGGTCAGAGCCATGTCCCAGTTTTTTACCTCTGATAAAAATTGCTAATTTTTTTAACCTTTCAGGTTATGATGGTGTGGGATTTTCAGTTTATTGTAGGTATTGACATGAAAATCATTTTGATGCAAGATCAAGGTCATGGGTTCAAAGGTCAAGGTCACAAATTCTCAAATATACCAAAATGGTTAATTATCTGCAAAACTATTAAGTTTTTGTCTATACATGTATATTAGAATATTGTAGGTAATGTCACAGCAGTCATTTTGTTATATGAACAAAGGTCATGGGTTCAAAGGTCAAGGTCACGGATGCAAATGGATACTGAAATGGTTAATTATCTTGAATACTAGAAGCTTTTTGTACAGGCATGTACTAGAATATTGTAGATATTGGCCTAACAGTCAGTTTCATATATAAATGAAAGTCACAGGTTCAAAAGTCAAGGTCACAGATGCAAATGAATACTGAAATGGTTAATTATCTAAAAATTATAAACATTTTGTATAAGTGTGTATAATAGAATATTTTAGTTATTGGCCTAATGATCATTTTGATATATGAATGAACGTCATGGGTTTAAAGGTCAAGGTCACATATGCATATATGCAGGGCTCTCAAGTCACCCGGATCGTGCGGGTCACACCCGGAAATTAAGACCATGACCCGCATAACACCCGCACCCATGTAATCACCCGCAAATTTTCATATGACCCGGGAATCCTGAAGTTCGAAGTCTTGCATAAAGTAATCCTTAATTACACCAATTTTCAAGTCCCTGGGCAATGATTGTTTGTGTATAGACACTAATTAATCTATCCACCTGTGATTGATCAGTCATGGTTAAATAAACAGCACAGGTACTGGATTAACACCTGTGTATATCGGGTATATAGTGTATACATAGGTAACAGGAACAAACATAAACTGCACTTCGATTTTTTAAATAGAACTTTAATAATATAACAGACTCACTTAGAATGTTCCTTTTTCATGAAATAATCCATAATAAAAGCATTATCCGATTGCATGAATAGTGAAAATCATTGCTGGAAAGTGACAGTGTCACAGTGGTGCATCTGTCAGTTCTGTCATGTGTTTACAAAAGGGAGATAACTCAAACAGCAATCTATCAGTCTATATTTAGAAAAGACTGGCACTATTCTAGAATATGTTGTATTATTATGATATTAAAAAACATAATTTTATTTATCTTTTATCTTTTCAAACAAATTTTTGTAATTATTCATTTATTTAAAAAATGTCCTGCTCAACTATGACATGAAAAATATCAGAAGCTTATTATAAAGTACTTATGCACTTTTAACAATAAACAGAGTGAAATAAAATGAAAAAAATAGTTTTAGTAAACATGCAGTCAGTGGGTATAGTTTTTCAATCTTATGACCATTTTGTAAATATTATTTAAAATGTTTTTGATTTTACCAAACAGTAATTCAGACTGTGAAAGACTATTCTCTCATGTAAAACATATTTTTACAGAATTTAGTCTATCTAGTCTATCAGGACACAATAAAATAACTGTTAAGTTGTAAATACAATTCTGATGAATTATGTTTCAATTATGAACCAAGTGATAAGGTACTGAGAAGGGCAAAACAAGTTTGCCATGAATATAACATTGAAAAAAGAGAAGGCAAGAAAAAGAAGTATTGGCATTATCATGTGATTGTATGCACAAACATATCTATTGTTTTTTGGAAAATAAAATGTATAAAGTCTAATTATTGATTTTGTTAAGCTTGGAAAAGTCCGTCCGCGCAGTGACCTGCATTTGTGAAATCCAATGCAGGTCATAACCTGCATTTGAAGTTTCAGTACTTGAGAGTGATGATATATGAATACTGAAATAAATGATTATCTTGAAAACTAAACATTTTGTATAGGTATTGTAGTTACTGGCCTAACAGTCATTTTGATATATGATTGAAGGTCGTGGGTTCAAAGGTGAAGGTCACAGATGCATATGAATGCTGAACTTGTTAATTATCTTGAAAACTGTAAACATTTTATATATACGTGTATATTAGAATATTGTTTGTAATGACAAAACGATCATTTTGATATTTTAAGTTCAGGTCATGAGTTCAGAGGTCAAAGTCACATGCAAATGGATACTGATCTGAGATGTGACAGTGGGTAGTAACTGTTCTTTTGCCAAGTACTCTGCATTAGGGAATGAAAGTGACGCTTCTTTCAGATGGAAACTTATAAAACATAAAGCAGGTCCCTTGTGACAGTAGGTGTGGCACAATAAAGAACCTGCTGTACAATGCCATCAGCCCAACACACAGGCACAATTTCTCCACCTTTGCCTATAGCTGGCAATGTGTCAATATAAGTGAAATATTCTTGTTTGGAACATTAAACATCATTACTCAACTCTTGTAGAATAATGTGAATATCCAATGTGTATTTGACTACACATATTCATCTTAAATTTCATCGGGTTTCTCACAGTAGTTTTTTGCAGCTAAATTTGCTTTGATATGTCGATATTGTGTCTTGCTCATGTCAAGGGACTGACAAAACAACTGAAGGCTAGTACATAAAACTAGGATGTTATTGACAGGATTGTGGAATCTACCAGCACTCAGTTATCATGACAGGGGTACCTTAGAACGACAAAAAAGTGGAAAGGAATAATGATGTTTTGCACCCCAGTCAAGATTATTTCACAGATTTCAAATTAGCTAATTCTTGGTTAATGGAAGAAACTGGAGTACCCAAAGAAAACTACCAACCTTCAGCAAGTGAACTGATAAACTTTCTCGCATAAGATCTGCAGATGTGGGATTCAAACCTAGGCTGTGATTTAGAAGGACTTTGTGACCTGGAACCCCGTCAGTGCATTTACGACCTCACAGAGGTCACATCTAGCCTGAGATGTATTTCTCTACAAAATATCATACAACTTTATAAATATTCTTGGTAACACTCTGATACCAGCCAACTTCCAGAACAAAGTAGCAACAAGAAGCATTCAGTGTGATATCATCAAAACTGGATATCTGCAAATGTTCTTTTTTAAAAGAACCTTGAAACACCTGTCAATACATCTATTGATTTCAGACTATAAGACCTATTGATTTCAGACTATAAGACAGATTCAGAGAAGACATGGGTAGCACATTTGCATTACATTGTCCACTTTCACTTCACACTAGATACAACTCAACAAAACTGTTTCTAACCAGTTACTCCGGTTTCCACATCATTCTTAAACCACCACAGTATTAAGTGAAAGAATCTTGACTGGGGTGTAAATCATCATTACTACACTCTTATTTACTCAACTTTTTGCCATAATTATTTACTGGTTGGCTTATTGCAAGAATATAGGATTAAAGTAAATTAACGTTTTAAAATTATAGTTTACTAGAGATTTGAAGCATTCTTCAGACTGATGCAACACACAACTTTAACTTGGCTTTAGTGTATCTATTATATCAATGAACAGTAAAATATTGATATATCACAACCATTAATATTTGTTTATTCACATTTTGGCATTTAAAAGGGGGTTAGATAATGAGTGAGGGAAGCTTATAAAGAAAATATAAATGACAAAGATTTTGAGACTTCATAATGATGTGGCAATAAACTGCAGGGTTCGTACAGGCCTGGAAAAGTCCTTAAATTTTTAGGTTTTCCCTAAAAAGACACTACAAACAAGTCTGGCCCTTAAAACCCCTTGAATTTATTCTTAAGGCCCTAAAAAGCCCTTGAATTTTGCTAGTTGGGTGTCTGTATTTTGATACGAAGTGGGTGCGAATAGACTCAATTAATCAATAAGTTTGAGTGATTCAAAGGTATCTGGCCCTCCAAAATGCTCAACTTCAACCTCCACTTCCAAGTGTCTTTACTATAGACAGGTACTTAATTCTTTTATTGATTTAATTGCCTTTGCACAAATATTTTTTTGCTAAAATTGTCCCTCTGATTAGGCCTTAAATTTGCAAATAAGACCCTGAAAAGACCCCAAAAAAGTCCTTCAATTTGGAGTACAAATGTCTATACGAACCCTGAACTGGGTAGTAAAGTTAGTAAAGAGGATTTATAACAGTGTTTTATTGTTAGGATTCTGTAAGTTGCAATAGAACTCTTTGATTTACACCCCCTTTTTATACCCCCCGCAAACAAAGTTTGGGGGGGAGTATATAGGAATCACCTTGTCCGTCTGTCTGTCTGTCTGTCTGTCTGTCTGTCCTTCTGTCCCGCTTCGTGTCCGGAACAGAACATTTAAACCGTAGCACCTAAGATTATTAAACTTGGTATGTGGATGCATCATGGGAAGGCGATGTGTCATGTACCAAATTTAGGTCACTGTGACCTTGACTTTTACCTTTGACCTCTATGATAGTAAAACCTTGTGCATCTTCGTGTCCGGAACAGAACTTTTGTACTGTAGCACCTAGGATTATCAAACTTGGTATGTGGATGCATCATGTGAAGGCGATGTGTCATGTACCAAATTTAGGTCACTGTAACCTTGACTTTGACCTTTGACCTATGATATGAGGGGTACCCATTTTGTGTAATCAACTCCTCTTACAGCTTTTAACCAAGAAGTCTGAAACTTTGCAGGATGTTTTCATATACATTGAACATGTGCACCTCCTATTTTGGTTGGATTATATTATTGTTTTCAGATTTTACGGGTAGTTGAACTTAGTCATTTTTCAACAATATTCAATATGAGGGGTACTCATTTTTTGTAATCAACTACTCTTACAGCTTTAACCAAGAAGTCTGAAACTTTGCAGGATGTTTCTATATACATTGAACATATGCACCTCCTATTTTTGTTGGATTATATTATTTTGTTCATATTTTATGGGTAGTTGAACTTAGTCATTTTTCAACAATATTCCATATGAGGGATACCCATTTTGTGCAATCAACCCCTCTTACAGCTTTTAACAAACAAGTCTGAAACTTTACAGGATGTTTCTATATACATTGAACATGTGCACCTCCTTTTTTGGCTGGATTATATAGTTACTTAATTATATATGATCCAATTTTTTTTAAAACTATGCATAGATATTGAGCATCATAAGAACATGTGCACCTGCCATTATCAGTTTCATTACATGTATTTTGTCGAATTATTAACATTTTCATACACAGAATTTTTCACATTACAATTTGGCCATACATACAATTTGTCCCTAGATCAAAAGTTGGGGTCCAAACGGGGGGTATTAGCCTCTTTCAGAGACAGTTCTAGTTGTTTCAGTAGGGATGGCAATGATGAGAATAACCGTGTTTCTCATCATGAAGGGACCATGTCCCACTTTTCGTAGACCCTTGTGTGGGAAAGTTTGTTGGTTTTGTTGCTGAAAGTCGCTCTTTGTCTATAGATACTTCATTGTCCTCCTACATTCTAAAATGACATCCTTGCTGTACCAGTGGAATAATCTTGATGGAGGCTTAAAATAACATTTCAACTACCCAGCACTCATCATAACAGATTAATGACCCTATTTTGTTTTGTTTTTAACATAATAATAATAAACAATAATAACTTTTTTTCTCATAAACCGTTTTTACATTATAGAGAATATATACAATATCTACATATTAACAAATATAATGCATACGTGGATACAAATTATATAATGAACTAATCACTATCCCTACTCAACTAACCACAAACTAAGGGTTTAATTAACTGATCTGGTTATTAGCACTTTCATTATGAGAAAGGAAACATTGTTTTGTATATAAGTACATTATCTTTGGTCGTTTCCTAGACAGTTAGTTTAGTTAGTATGAGTAAGGGCATGTAAATTCTGTCGCAGTCATTTCATTATCCCCCTCACACTTTTTGAAATTTAAATTTTAATGGTGTTTGGAATACATAACTAGTAGTACATTGAGCATGAATATGGTATTATATATGTATGAATAAATAATGAAAGTTTTTCATTTGTAGTTGAAATGAGATGGATGTTTTAATACTAAATATTGATTGAGCACACAATGTATAATGTTTTTCAGATTTATATATTCATTTTGGATACTGAGCAAATACATATTATATATATATATATACAATGTATGCTCTACTGGTTATAATAGATGATGAGATATGAAGTGTGCTTGTAGTAATTTATCATTCAGAATGATGTGTCTTTTTTTAACATTTCAATGAACACATTGTGAAATGATTTTTTTATTTTAGCATGTTGGGTACATACCAGTATAGGTTTATTAATATGCCTAAGTTGGCATACTCTGGTATATTTGTTAGCATTTCAACAAACATGTTGTGAAGTGTTTTTAATTGGCATGTTGGGTACCTAACATATTACAGATACCCGGTGTTATGTTTTAGTGCACATGTACTGGTATGTCTTTTAAGCTTCTTTTGATTTGTTGCATAATTTAAACAGCATACTGTGACTTGGGTATTTATTCATTCAAGCATTATAAGTGAAACATGTATGATTTTGCAAACAGGTAGGTGTGTCTGGAACAAGTTGGCACTGAACTTGACTGGAATCCAGTTTAGATAAATTCAAAGTGGTCATTTCTGGAATGATCATGAAATTGAACAATTTGTGGTAAGAGAACTGTGAAAAACCTGCTCAAACAAGGATCTATCCTGAATGGGATTTGAACCTCAAAAGGGGTTAAAGCAATGTGGTTCATAAGCCATCACTTCTAGGCATCAAGGTCCCAGCACTGAACTTGGAATAGACAGTATTTTTCTATGAATTTTGTCTGTTTCAGAAACTATGGTATGGTGGCCTGACAAAGATTTCAGTTTTAGGACATGATTGGTAGCAAATTATATTGTGCTGAAAATGAACAATTTTAAAGTATGAAGAAGATTTATTCCAAACCAGCTCGTGTAAAAGTGAGCAAACTTGCAGCAGCAGCCGAGGCTAGTGAAGAACTTGTAACCCCATGTCGTCTGCTGCTAGTTTTGATTGCATCAACAGTAATGATTGCTGGGATATCATTCAGTGTTATACAGAATGATCTACAGAGACATATGGAAGATGAAGAAATTAATCTTACTGCTAAACCTTACATATTTAACTGGAAATATGCCATGCAGCTCAGAGAGGAAAATTTGGAAATATATGAGCGACCGCATCATATGTGGACTGTTGATCGAAGATCTGGGTTATCCCTACAGGAATTCTGGGATATTTATGATGCAAAATGGTATGTATTGTTATTTAGAAGTAGGTAAACTTATCTAAAAAAAATCTGTCTGTCCAAAATATAAGAGTACCGGTATATATATGCAAAATTGGATGTGATATTTGGATTGTTAAGGGTCTTATGCCTATAGTTTGTTCATTTAGTTTCATGTTTGATTGCAAAATAGGTCACATAATATGATATAATATAAGGTACTTTAAATGGCTATTTTTCACTTTTCCAAACAATAATGATGTGTGTTCTATTTTGATGTTTTCGTGAAATGCCCTTCAAATTCGGATAAAGATCAAGAATCACTTATGTTTTTTACCTTTATGTTTTTTCTTATATTTAAAGAATATGACTAATCTTCCTTTTTTCAGAATGAAAAGAGTAAAACCAGCATTCCAGTTGTTTCTAAATAGAATTACATCATTTGAATCATTGTATTACATCTTGTTTCTCCTGTTTAATTGCACATCTTGTTTTATTTTCTTATAGCAAACCCTATCTTAATAATTCTAAACAGATTATGAACTGAAGATTTTGGTTTTAAAGGGTTTTTTTTAAGCAATTTAATGAACAATATAAATGGTGTGTTCTAAAATTTGTTAAGTTTAGACATGGTTTGGTTGTACTCTGGGTTCATTAATCACAGGTTGTACTGTAAAATCATTTTTGGCCACTCACTACATGTATATGGAAAATTAGTATATTATAACTTTTCCGTAGCCAAACTTTATGAATATCACCAGTCATTTGGGTGAGATGGTGTAAATGTTTTTAACCCATTTGAGTTCAAACATATTATTTTTCATTTGTAGGCCAGTAATTGTTACAGATGTAGTATCATTTTGGCCAGCCATGAACTGGACAAAAGATTTTTTCTTAAGACGTTATGGAAAAGAAAGAATAGTAATGAAGGCTGTCATTGTAAGTCATATAAACAAGTTATCTAGAATGTTTTTCTTAATTCGTCTCTCCAATCTGTTTAAAGAAAAAATTACTGGATGAAATCCTTATAATTTATTACAAGAATGAATGGAGCGTACTAATAGTGTTTAATGTGTTTAATGCTCCAGTCAAAATTCTATTACTTATATCAAAGTTGTCAGTTTTGGATGGAGGAAACTGAATTGCCCCCCCCCCCCCCCCCCCCCCAAAAAAAAAAAAAAAAAAAAAAAAACCAGTGACCTTCAGCAAGCCAAATGACAAACTTTAAAGAATTTCTGCCATAGTGTGATTCAAACCTAGGTTGTGAGAGACACTTTGGTACGTGAACTGGTGCTTTAAACCACTCATCCACAGAGGCCCCTACAGAAAGGATTAGGTATGATAAGGTATCATTACACCTCAAAATTGTAACTATTGACTACTACTATTAATATTTACACTCCCATATATGTTTTAAGATGTCTCTTTTTCAAGAAAAGTATTTTAACATTTACCTCAAGTCTTTTTCCCAGTTGTCTGAAAACGACAACAAAGTCTGTTTAAGTGAAATCACAGTGGCACTATAAATTATACAAGCTTAAATTTAAGTTGCTTTTCCTTGTAAAGTACTGGTAATTATTATAACTTTATGTCCATGATAAATAACTCAGTAAATTATCATGAATATAACAAATTTTATTTAGAGTCAGACTTACCTTACCATACAAACTCCTTTACAGTATGAGATCTCGGTGGCCTAGTAGTCTAAAACACACATTTATGGATTACAGCATCTCTCATTGCCTAGGTTCAAATTCCACTCTGGCATTTCCTTTTGTAGGAAATTAAAGTTTGATTGTTAAATTTTGTACTTTTCTCCAGGCACTTTGATTTTCTCCACCAAATGTAATGTGACCACCCTGATATGAGAAAAAGAATTTTGTCTATGACTTAAAACACCACAACTCCACTTCTTTACCCACACTAACTTTAGCTCTCTTATGTGACACAGTCCATCGCCATTGATGACTTACATAAGAAATGGACTCATTCTCTCATCTCTCATAAGAGATTAGATTATTGTGATGGTAGTTACTGTCCTGTACCAAGGGGTATACTGGTACATAAAATGGCTAAGGAACAATGAACATTTAAAATTGCACTGAGAAATTCTGGAAGGGACAATGAGCATTTAAAATTGCACTGAGAAATTCTGGAAGGGACAACAAACATTTAAAATTGCACTGAGAAATTCTGGAAGGGACAATGAACATTTAAAATTGCACTGAGAAATTCTGGAAGGGACAACGAACATTTAAAATTGCACTGAGAAATTCTAGAAGGGACAACGAACATTTAAAATTGCACTGAGAAATTCTAGAAGGAACAACAAACATTTAAAATTGCACTGAGAAATTCTAGAAGGAACAATGAACATTTAAAATTGCACTGAGAAATTCTAAAAGGGACAATGAACATTTAAAATTGCACTGAGAAATTCTGGAAGGGACAACGAACATTTAAAATTGCACTGAGAAATTCTGGAAGGGACAATGAACATTTAAAATTGCACTGAGAAATTCTGGAAGGGACAATGAACATTTAAAATTGCACTGAGAAATTCTGGAAGGGACATGAATTTAAAATTGCACTGAGAAATTCTGGAAGGGACAGCGAACATTTAAATTGCACTGAGAAATTCTGGAAGGGACAATGAACATTTAAAATTGCACTGAGAAATTCTGGAAGGGACAATGAACATTTAAAATTGCACTGAGAAATTCTGGAAGGGACAATGAACATTTAAAATTGCACTGAGAAATTCTGGAAGGGAAGGGAAAAGGTTTACTGGTTTAAAAGAAAATCTTTTAGTTTTGGACCTGTAATTATTGGCTTTATTTTAAAGTCTATGTGTTAATTTATATCTTGTATACAAGTCATATTAATCATTAACAATTTCTTTTCCATGTTTTTGATTTTTATTATTTAGGGTGGACTACAGCATGCCACAGGACACGCCCTTCCATTAGAAATGTTTATACAGCACTTATCAGAGTCCAGTCAGAACACGTGGACATACCTGGAAGATGAACTCTTCTTAATGATGAGACCAGAACTAAAAAATGATATAGGGAATAATGTATGTGTAAATAAGTTATATGTAGAACTTAATATTTCTAATTGACAAAAAATTCCACAATAACTTAGTTAGAAAAAAAATTTTTTGTTTCACAATTTTAGTCCAAGCAAAACTGATGAGAAATTTTATTCCTAAACGACCGTCTAGTGCTGTAAAATTAAAACTGGTATAATAATATGTACATGCAATTTAGAACTTGAAATTTCTCAAATTTCTCATTGACAAAAATACACAACTAACGTACATCGACATAATGTCGTCATGGTACGCCATATATTGCATTATAGTCGTTAAGTATATTCTTCTAGCATGTGTTGTTTAGTGGGATCGGAAAGAAAAAATATTTTTAGACAAAACAAAACCGTTTGTGTAGGCCTTAATGAAGATTTTCATTGAAATAAACTACTTGAAACAGCAGTGGGGTGCACCTGACGACTTTCAGACTGTGCATTCCAAAACTCGTCATCCTAGCTAACCCAATGTCGTCACTACCTTTTTCGCCTTGATTGAGTCTTTATTTATTTACTTTTCTCTTTGTATTGATTAACCACTGCGGTAGCTCAGTTGGTAGAGTGCTCGCTACGTAAGTGGGAGGTCGTTCATGGGTTCGAACCCCGACCTGGTCTTACCCAAGACTTGAAAGTGGGTAGTGACTGTACTTTTCGCCAAGCACACGGAAATCGAAATTAGTGTATTATGTATTATCATGCTTTGCTTTTTCTATTTTTTTGGGTCTTAGTTTTGCTGTCCGACGTTTGTTCTTGGAGGATCTGGCTGTTTCAAGCACGTTTATTTCACTGAGCTACTCTTTTATTTTGCGGTTAACTGCATTTCTGAAAACACAATATATTTTTGAACTATCTTAAGGCAAACTTGTAGTACACATAAAGTAACACATTATTGTGTTCTTGTTTTGAAATTACATTGGTTAGAACTTCAATGTGTATGTGAACCTCCAGTTTTGCAGAAATAGGCTTTGTTCAAAATGGTGTTCCCACTTACTCTTTTCAGATTGCCAACCTCCGCTTTATTATTATATCTCAAAACTCAGTCTATATTATTTCACTTATATCGAAACGACTTCAGCTAGCCTAGGTAACTGACAAAAAGCAATATATCAGTTGTTCATTAATGGCAGTTACACTATGCAGTAAGGGGTCTCGAGAGTGACACGCTTAGATCGTGAAATGGGGCATTTTAGTTGCCTTATTACGGCAGGTGCGAGAATATCTAGAGACGTATTCGATCCCCAAGGGATTTTTAGTTTTTGTTTAATTGAATCTAGTTTGGCTAGTAGTGTTTGATATTATAAATATCTAAAGAACAAAATTGTATTGTTTGATTCATTCCTGACATGTATATATGTATATAAACTGTTTGATTCGCTATAAAAGTTGAATTTACCAAACAAGGCCAGAAAGTGAGATTAAAAAAACCACATATCAATTTGAAATTTCACCAAACAGATATTGCCAAAACGCTTAAATCACTTATAAATACGACTGAAAAGATGTTCTAAAAATAAAACTGAATACCGGTAATTGGCTGGATTTTAATGCAGTCTTAAAGTCGTCAGTACGCCTGAAAGTCGTCAGTCGTTTTAAAACTATATTTTTACCTTTTAACTGATGTTCTGGCCAAAGATAGACAACTCTTTATATAGTAGGATCATATTTAAAAGGGGTTATTGTGTCGTTTGGGTTGTGTACCCTTGACAAGTATGTTTGTGACCCGATCGCCCAAATGACTGTCATTCTCTGTAATCTGTCGCCCGATATGACACATGTACCTTTTTGATAGTGATGTCAAAGATACCAATTTTACTATGAAGAAACCTGTTACATCATATAAAGTATGTAATTGAAGTATGGAAAACATTTACCGCTTTTAAATTTTCCACTGTTCAACTTTCTTAAGAGCGATAAATAAAAATAATTTTGCAACTTTTCGTGCTGACGACTTAAGGTCGGTGACGACATTATGTCGATGTACGTTACTTTATTTATCACTTACCGGTATAGTATATACATTAGTATTAAAAATATTTTTGAAGATTTTACTACTAACCAAGAAATCAAATCATGAGATTAGTTTCTCACATAGCATGTCTTTTATGTTGTAATAGATATACATATATGTCATTTAAAATCTGTAAAGCATCAAAAAGTTTGATTTTTTTTTTACATTTTACATGTTGTATTGTGCATCCCATTCCAAATTTCTATTTTGAATTTTATATTTACCATGTACTAGACAAACAGACCAGGTGTCATATTTGCTTAAGATATTTTGTTAATTAAGTATTTTTTCATGAATATTTGCAAAATTGCAAACAATTGATGTGAAACTTAAAAATTGATTTTCAGATGTATGTGGAGGAAAATTTTTTCAGTTTATTCCCAGAAGAGATTCGACCTTGGAGTTGTATGTTTTTGTGGGGTACAGCTTTCTCAAGGTCATCCTTACACATGGATCCATATAATTGGACAGCCATTAGTGCAGTGATTAGTGGAATTAAAAGATGGAAGGTAATTATGATTTGGAGTCTGTGTTACAATGTCTAGTAACAGATACATAGGGGTGTTGGTCCATTTTATACTGATAACTTTGGTTCTCTATTTTAAAAAAAATCTTTTTTGTATCAAACTTTTCACACAATATATTCAACTCAGTGGATATGGTGTGATGTCATATCATTCAGTGTGATGTCAATCATGTCATATGATCTGGTGTGATATATTTTTATTGGTGCGAGTCCCCATCCATTATGTTATGTCATTTCACTGCTGTGATGTCATATCCATAGTGCGAGTCCCTATCCATCGTGTAATATCATATCATTGGTGTGATGTTATATCATTGGTTTGGTGTCATATCCATGGTGTGATCCCTATCCTTAGTGTGATGTCATATCATTGGTGTGGTGTCATATCCATGGTATGATGTCATGTTCATAGTGTGATTTCATATCATTGGTGTGGTGTCATATCCATGGTATGATGCCATGTTCATAGTGTGATGTCATGTCCATAGTGTGAGCCCCTACCTATCGTCTAATGTCATATTGGTGTGGTGTCATATCCATGGTATGATGTCATGTTCATAGTGTGATGTCATATCATTGGTGTGGTGTCATATCCATGGTATGATGTCATGTTCATAGTGTGATGTCATATCATTGGTGTGGTGTCATATCCATGGTATGATGTCATGTTCATAGTGTGATGTCATGTCCATAGTGTGAGCCCCTACCCATTGTGTAATTTCATATCATTGGTGTGGTGTCTTATCATTGGCATGACCCCTATCCTTAGTGTGATGTCATATCCATGGTGTGATGTCATGTCCATATTGTGGTGTCATATCCATATTGTGATGTCATATCCATAGTGTGCTGTCATAGCTATAGTTTTATGTGATATCTATGGTGCTGTGTCATACCCATGGTTTAATGTTAGACAAATGGCATGTTATTGCATCAGTATAAGCATAAGTGGAAGTCAGAGCATATATCCAATGCCTCTAGTTAAGTTTTTTGATGGAAGGACAAATATTACTCATTTTATTTGGCCATTTTTGAAGACCAAGCACTATACTATTCTTCTGACAGGTTATGTTAGCACAGTACTACAGTACATGTAATCTTGTCATACACCTGTTTATATGTCTGTCTGTCTGTCTGTCTGTCTGTCCGTCCGTCTGTCCAACTGATATAGTTTATTTGATCTATTGCTAAGAGGAGGTAACTCTGTGAAAATTTCTCCTCCTTCGAAATTTTAATCTGTGCCTTACTTTTTCATCATTAACACTACTGACCAAGACAGATGTTAATTTACCTGGGCATAATTTGGAGTAGAGACTTGATTTTTGTATTTATATATTACTAGTCCCTTTTTACTTGGCCATCAGTGCCATCTTTACAAAATAGTTTTATGGCAAAAATGTAATTGACCGTATTTTGCTTTGCCTAGTCGCACTCTCGTTTTATAACAGCTTACCAGACACTACTAATGATGTTGATTGCCATATTTATATATGTACATGTATATTTTGTTGTTATTGTTCTTTACAAGCTGTTCCCACCAGGCCAGGATGATCTGTTGTATATTCATCCTAAACAAAAGTGTGGCTTTCCTCTAGAATGCCACAAATACAATAGGTATAATTAATTGTTACTAATTAATGTGATTTTTAATATTTTACAGTGTTTTTATATTGATTTTTAATGTTAGTTTGAATTTAGTTTACAAACATGATTGTTTATTGTTCCTATTATTTTGTTTTTATTTTCTGTTTTGTATTTATTTTTTAGGATTCTTTGATTATGAATTATTGTAAACATTGATTTGCAAAATCTTTTTCACTTTCAAAACCATTTTCAGTATATGTATTACGGTATTTATACACTGCCATAAGTGTTTTTGTTATGTTTTAAAAAAACTACCTTCTGCTTTTTAAATTGGGAAAATATGATGTTCTGAAATACATCAAATTGCATTATGACATACTTGCAATACCTTAGGATCCTCAATATAAGGATATTAAATTGTTATAATATCTAACATTTTGTCGGTAAGGGCAACTAAATTTAATTTGCTAGTACATGTATATCATTGTTGTTTTGGGAATTTTAGTGGTCAGCTTTGCCCTTCATCGAATTTGGCACAGGCCACACTATCTTTCATTACCCCTTGAAATACCATGATAAGAATGTCATTTCTTAAATGATATGGCCAGGTTTCATCATGTATAATAATTTGTGGATGGCAGTGTATGTAAGGGCATACATTCCAAAATTAGACCAAGAGCCGATAAAGAATAATGAACCTTTGTGGCAAAAGGGGCATTAAAACACTGTTCTTGATGGATAGACAATCTTTATTTAAAGATACTTGTAAGTTAAAATTTGAACCAAAGGAACCCTAAAACACTGGTCTTACATAATATAAAGGGGGCCGCTATAATGCAGGTTTTACTGTAAATACCAAATCTTCATTATAATTGTATAAATATAAACAAACTGATGGTTTTTATTAGATCTTTTATAAGTTTGATTCATGTAATATGTTTTAAAGATGTTTTTTTAAAGTTCATTCTACAATTTTAAATTTATTTTTAAAAATTTTTTAATTTTTTTCCTGTATTGAATTTTTCTTTTTTTTATAACTTTCTGTTCCTGAATTCTGGTAACATTATAGACTTTTATTTTGATGTTGTATGTGATATATATTTTGTTCTTTATACATTACAGTTTACAATAGAAAACTTTAATTTCTTTATCTGTAACCCAGAAATTTCTCATACTGCATTTACAGTAGATTGCTGGAAGGGTTTCCTAATGAAGTGGGCCTCAGTGGCTTAGTGATCTAAAGTGCTTCCTTATGGATCACAGATCCTCTTACTGCCTGGGTTTAAATACCACCTGGGACAGATCTAAATTTGAAAAAAGTCTTCTGGTTTCCACCATCATTCCTGAACTGACCGCTTGATATAAATGAAAAATTCTTGATTAGGCTTAATTCAACATTCAAAACAAAAAGTCTCTTTATGATGTGTTAACAAGACATGTATAGTTATTGGTTTTCAAATAGCACTGTTGTTGGCTAGTGATTGAACATAGTTAAAAATCATATTAAGATTTATAAATGTTACTACATAAAATGTAACTTACAGTGATGTAACAAAGATTCAAACCCATCCTATGGAACCAAATTGCCCAGCATAGATGGACTGACAACCTACCTAAATGTATTACCTGGGCAGGTAAAAAAAAACAAATTTATTAGACAAATACATTTCAATAACCAAGTTCTTTAATGTCAAATTCTCTTATAATGGACAATTTTTATGAAGTGATGAATAAAATTTGATGTACTCTTTCTTCTATTATAGCCCAATTGATGCTTTTTCTGCTGATACTGGTGGGAAGTACCCACGGTATAAAAGAGCACAGTATATTGAAGTAGATCAACTACCGGGAGAAATGCTTATAATACCTACAGGATGGTATCATCAGGTAAAATAATAAATATCCTTCAATCACTTATCTATTAACTGAGAAACTGTCGCGGTTTAAGTGTTTAAGGTATTTGATTACGACCCTAAGATGTCTCGCTCTCATCACCACGGTAGCTCAGTTGGTAGTGTGCTTGCTCCATAAGTGCGAGGTTGTAGGTTCGAACCTGTACCAGGTCTGATCCAAGACTTGACAGTGGGTAGTGACTGTTCTTTCGCCAAGCACTTTGCATTACGGAATGAAAGTGACGAGTGTTTCAGATTGGAACTTAAAAAAAAATTCTAAACGAGGTGCCGTGTCACAGTAGCTGTGGCACAATAAAGAACCCTGCTTATAATGCCATCAGTGCAATTCACAGGCAAAATTTCTGCACCTTCCCTTATACCTGGCAATGTCTCAATATTAGTGAAATATTCTTGACTAGGACGTAATTTCTTAATTCAACTCAACTCCTATGAGTTCATTGACAGGAGACCCAGAAATGATTTTCTTGGGGCTTTACTTGTCTGGCTTGGTGAATGCATATATGGGTAGTATAATAGATAGACTGAGTGGTTTACGATATTACCGAAAATTTGTTTACATTTATATAAAGTGAATTATCATGCCCACTCCAACTACCACCAAAATATGTACATTTTGTACTAATACAAAGTAGAGAAAAACACATGCAAACACATTGACTCCATGATATTGTTTATAGATTAATTGTGGTAGGACGTGAACAGCTGGGACCTGGGGTGCTAATTGATTGTTAACTATTTCTAATATTCAAAAGAGACAGGAAAGTGGTATCAGAAAATGTCAATGTCCACAGAGAGTTTTTAATCCCAAAAATATCCCTGCTGTTCTTAATACATTTGTATCTAACAGTATACAATGAATGAGCGGTTCTTTACATAAACCTGCAACTTGGTTTAAATTTTTTACGTATTATGTTCATAATATTCTATATATGTCAACACATTTCTATAAAATAATACCAGTCTTCAAATGTAAAAATGATGTCACAAATATTCTGCAGTGAGGTTTGAATCAGGAAAATTTTTCCATGCTGTTCCTGTCACCTAACAAAGTAGCTACATAACATGTACCAGTAATTTATTTTGACTTTATATTTTACAGGCATTTAATGTAGATGAGACATTGTCACTGTCTACACAAGTGATGAACAGAAACAATTACCTAGTAGTTATAGAAGAGATCATTAAAGCTGGTAATCTAAAAAGAAAAAAGATACCACCAAACTTGAGTACACTACTTCCACCTGATCAGGTAGGATTATCTCCCCTGTTGAATAGGCATTCTGGATGATGGCCATTATCTTGGATTTTACATTCAAAAAACATTAAAAATATTTCTAGTGTTATCATTTTATTATGAAGTGAAGTGCAGTTACAGTTGTTGCTTAAAATTTTATTTCAAAAAGTCTGCATTCTGAATTTCATCATAAAATTTTCAATTTCATATTTTCTAAGTTACGGTATAAGGCATGATTGATGACGACTGCTCATTCAGTAGTTAATGTTGAATGCATATTAGCTTCTTGTTACAAGTGACAAGACAATCATCCTTTACATTGCAACACAACTGCAGAACTATTTGACTAAACCAACAATATTACAAACCTTTCTGTAACTTTTCCAGTAAAAGACAAGGCAGCAAGTATGGAGTAAAATGTATTATAATACAAAAGTAAAAAGGGAGGGAAATGGTAGTTGTCTGATTTATAGCCTGACGTGTAACCCTAGTTGGGTCATATCGCATTGAGATTACCCACTGTAGCTAGAAGTGATGAATATAAATTTAATAAACTTGTTTGGTATCATCCCTTTATTGCATAATAAAACATATTCAGAAAATGTTAACGTGAAAGTAGATGACAAACTTAATTCAAATCCAAACTAGTAGCAGACAACTTTTGTCTCCTTGCTGGGTTTATTGAAACCACCGAATATTGTTTGGCTACACTGAATTATGTAAACTGAAAATAAACAGAATTTTCAGGTATTCTTTTTAAATTGATAATCACTGCTCTATTTTTATTTCAGGTAAAACTGCTTATGTCACTTTTACCAAAGAGGATATTGAAACAAGGCAAAGTTGTCACAGATGAAATACTTGGGCATATTAAACATATGAAAGACCAGAATAAAAAATATCACATCATAGATGAGGCCATGTTTCCAGGGAGTGAACCAAAAACAAATTCTACTAAATAAAGTTCTAACTGGCTAAGACTAAGGATGTCATGGGGTATCTGGATGAAAAGAAGGATTTCATTGGTTAACTGGTTTGAACTAAAGATGTCATTGGTTAACTGATTGAGACAAATAAGTATGTTATTGGTTTGCTGGCTGAGACCAATGACATCATTGGTTAACTTATTGAAACCATGGATATCATTGGTTACTTGATAGAGACTTAAAGATATCATTAGTTTACTTGTTGAGACAAGAATGGCATTGGTTAACTGATTGAGACCAAGGATGGCATTGGTTAACTGATTGAGACCAAGGATGGCATTGGTTAACTGATTGAAACCAAGGATGTCATTGATAAACTAAATAAGACATAAATGATATCATTTGCTTACTTGTTGAGACTAAGAATATCATAAGTTAACTGGTTGAGACTAAAGATGCCATTGGTTAACTTGTTGAAACCAAGGGTATCATTGGTTATCCCACTTTAGGATGTCATTGGTTAACAGTTGAAACCAAGGATATCATTGTTAACTTGTTGAAACCAAGGATGTCACTGTTTAACTGATTTGAAACTATGGATTTTATTGGTTATTGGTAAATTGTTTGACAGAATTTAAGTATATTACCTTCTTTGTTTCACCGCTTGTAATTATGTTTTACATGAGGAGTTTTTTCCTCTTGACCAAGTTTTGTGTCATTGTCATTTTTCTATTTTATTATGATGTTATTAATTTTTTTACAATTAGTCTGGAAAAGTATTTGTTTTCAACTAATTCCCACCCTTTCAAGAAGATTGGTTTGTTGCATTATTCTGAATTTGACTTTTTTCATTTTGTGCTATTCCAGAACTAACCTCAAAATAAAACATAGGTCTTTTTATCAAAATACTCACCAACTACAAGTTAAGTATTTTAATAAGACTTGTATAGTACTTAGTTTATCCATCGACCTTGAATTTAGAACAAAGCGATTAAATTGCATAAATATGTATATAATGTTATCTTTATTAAAAACCTCTATGACTTCAGGTTAATTCTGGAATAATTTCTACTTTTCTTTTTCTTTTTTTTTGAGTTTTCGTATATGTGCTTAATTTTAAATTTTGTAATTGATTGATGTATACATGTTTTCAATACTTTAGTTAAGTGTTTTTAATGGTCCAATATTTTATGTGAGCTACACAGCTCCTCTGACAGTTTTTTATTCTGTTATTAATTTTAATTTTGATCATTTATTTGTCAATCATTCCAGGAACTGAGAATTGTGAATGTCTTTTTTCTATTTTTTTACATAATGAATATAACAAATATCTTTTATGCATAATATTTTTTACATTTCAGTAATCTTGTAATTTAAATTCAGCTGAATTTAATAAAAGAAATTAATTATGGTAATGATGTATTAGTTTTATATCAGCTTAATTGTTGGCCGGGTTGCACAGTTTATAGTATGGTGAATGTCGGGTGGGCGGGGGGTCGGTCGGTCGGTTGGGCGGGCGGGGAAAATAGGGTACCAACTTTGTGAACTCTACTCCATCTACAGTTTTCAACCAAAAACCTTGAAACTTCACAGAATGTTTCTATATATATTAAAGATGTGCACCTGACTTTATAGAAATATTTCAAGATTTTTTTCCCATTTTTTTTTTTTTTTTTTTCAGCCTTGCCGTTGGCATTTACTGATTCACCTGGTATCAGTATAATGGACTGGGGGAGTGGTACGCTCATCTGCGGCGTACTGACTCTGTGAGCTAGCACTGTAAAGTCGCCCTGAGTGCGCGCTAGTACAAGGCAGACCATACAACACACTCGCACTTCTCATACATACACGAAATTGTTCATAGATTAATCCATAGAGATTAATTAAATAGTACTCGTCGGGAATAGCTGAAAAATTGCTGATGTGACGTTAAGCAACATTCAACCAACCATCCAACCAACCATTTTTTCAGACTTTGAAACTTAGTCACTTTTTAGCAAGTATTTGAACTGGGGGTACCTACTTTGTGAAATCAACTCCTCTTACATTTTTAAATCAAAAACCTTTAAATCTATAAATATTGGAAGATGTGCACCTGACTTTTTGGAAATATTTCAGAAATTTTTTCCCATTTTTCCAGACTTTGAAACTTTGTTACTTTGTACTGTATATATCAAAAGATTATCAAAGATGTGCACCTGACTTAATGGCATTGTTTTCTAGAGTTTGAAAAAATGGTACCTATTTTGTTAAATAACTCCTCCTACATTGTTTCACGAAGATATATATATATTTATCTAACATTACACTAGTTTTTCTGTCTGATTTGACGAAATACATGTTTTATCGAACATGCATGATACAGAATCTTGTATCACCACACTTGTGATACAACACTGGCGGTAAAGTTCATGTCGGATTTCTCATTACGACGTCATTGGTGACTCTCCCATTTGTCAAATGTAAATAATGACGTCATTACTACAGAAGATATGTCATAACATAGTTTTCTGTGGTAAAATATTTTTTTTCACATAAACTGTTGTTTTTTATTATTTTAAATAACCTAGTTGGGAATGTTAGATAAAAATATCATATACACAGTGTGTATGTACAACCCTTCGTATCAGGTCTCATCCTTTTTTAGTATCTGTATCACTAGTCGTGGCGCAAGCTACCTATAGCTGGTGATGTCCCAAAATAAATGCAATATTCTTGACTGGATCAGAAATCCCGATTCACCTCAATCAATCCTTCAGATAAAACAATAAATACCCAAACCCGATAATGGTAAGAATGGAAGGAAAAAAAACTATTATGATCATAACCACATTACATGGGTCTATAATGTTATCTTTAGCTGGTGATATCTTGATATAATTAACATAATCTTGATTGGTATGTAAAGCCTAAAGATTGTCAGCCAATTCCTACCAGATCAAACTAAATTGACTATTCTTTCTTTGAAGACTACCATTCTTGATGCTCTTTGTCATGGATTCATCATTTATTTAGCTAAAGGATCAAAATATATTTTTAGTTTGATCTGGTAGGAATTGGCTACATATTATAATAAATTGTTGACCCTTTGATATTGCAAACCTAGGTTTATCAGGGCCCTCAAAAAGTTATATGGCCATCATCACAGTTTTGTTGATAAATTTGATGTGTCTGTGTCCAGGATCGTTCTGGATGTACTTGATGTCCCATAGTTCCATGTTCCTTTCACTCAATTTGATTACACACCTGGCGAGTGTAGCTAGCTAAACAGAAGGTGCTGTTCCTTCAACAGCACCTGGCCTCACTTCCCTTCACTGGTGGAAGTTCATGTGTTTAACCTAACTTGTTAAAGTTTCGAGGTTTTTACGTTGCTTCTGGATTGTGATTCGGACATAGATTGGTATGTTTGTTTTTGACTTATTCAATAAATCAAAATTACTCGATATAACTTAAATGATTTTGTTTGATCAATGGTCCAAGTCAAAGATCCCATTTGCTCATATTATGTTGTATTTTAAAATTGTTCACCAATAAAGAAGACAATTTTTACCATATTTTGGTCTGCATTCATCAAGGATATGATTTTGAAAATCATTAAATTACATTTTCTACACATAAAATCGGACAAATTTGAAAACGTGATGATTTTGTTTAATATTTCAGATATCCATGAACTTTAGGTGACATTTCGAAGATCTATCTCTTTATTGCTACAATAATGCCATTTAAGTGTCTTAAATATGTCATTTTAAAGATTTCTTCAATGTTACAACTTAATGCATTTAAAATACATGTATAAAGTATAAAATGTTACAAGATCCATTTTGAAGAAAATCTTTGTAAGGTATAATTGTGACACCAATAACTGTTATAACCCTTATCCTGCTAAACTGATGTAATCTGTAAATTAAAGCCCCACCTTTTGTAACAGATTTTTATCTCTCTCTCTCTCTCTCACACACACACACACACAACAAAATAAAAGAAACAAATCAAACAAATTTAAATTCAGTTTAATATTGGGATATAATACAAAAATGAGAAATAGATAATCATATGTTTACAATCTAGTTGTTGACATATCCAGAAATCACCAGCACAGTACTTTTATCAGTTTGTCAAGAGCAGATGGGTGATGTTTCACTAAAATAATTATCATTTAAAACAAACCTTATAAAACATGTTACCATAGGTAAGCACAAAAAACCTGTTTATAAAGACCACCTATGGGACCTAAGTAACATTGACTTTACTTTATGTATATTATATACAGTACAGACCTATTGAAAGTCTAACACTTGCCTAAAGAATCTGCAGTTCATCTCCACCCTATATTTTTACAGCTTTTCAGCAACTGATTTCTAACTCTGGTCAGCTTTTTCTTTAATAACTATCCATATCTTGGCCTCTCGACAGCCGAGCTTCACCTCCTTTACGTTAGTTCAGCTTCGCCTCCTTTACGTTAGTTCAGCTTCGCCTCCTTTACCTTAGTTCAGTGTTAAAGTTTGGACAGGTCTGTACTGTTCCCCTTTTATAAAGAGGGTCATTTTTGGTAGAAACATGGAACGAAGGGACCATAAAAAGTTTTCTTAATAGACAAGTTGTCTACATATAGCAGTGGTAGCTATACAATTTTACTGTATCCACATATTTATAAAATATTGATTGAATGTTTTCTTACTTTCAAAAACACTTATTACAAAGCAATACAATTCAAATTATCAACAATCATTCACAAAATTCATAAAAAATCTATATTAATATATTTTTAAAATGAGAACTGTAAAAATAAAACTTCCAAAAATCATAGCTGTAAAGAATTGATGGACCCTAACTGTCATTTTCTGAACATGTATAGCAGAATAACTTCTACAATGTCATCTTCATAGCTGTAAAGAATTGATGGACCCTAACTGTCATTTTCTGAACATATATAGCAGAATAACTTCTACAATGTCATCTTCATAGCTGTAAAGAATTGATGGACCCTAACTGTCATTTCTGAACATATATAGCAGAATAACTTCTACAATGTCATCTTCATAGCTGTAAAGAATTGATGGACCCTAACTGTCATTTTCTGAACATATATAGCAGAATAACTTCTACAATGTCATCTTCATAGCTGTAAAGAATTGATGGACCCTAACTGTCATTTTCTAAACATATATAGCAGAATAATTTCTACAATGTCATCTTTATAGCTGTAAAGAATTGATGGACCCTAACTGTCATTTTCTGAACATATATAGCAGAATAATTTCTACAATGTCATCATCATAGCTGTAAAGAATTGATGGACCCTAACTGTCATTTTCTAAACATATATAGCAGAATAATTTCTACAATGTCATCTTTATAGCTGTAAAGAATTGATGGACCCTAACTGTCATTTTCTAAACATATATAGCAGAATAATTTCTACAATGTCATCTTTATAGCTGTAAAGAATTGATGGACCCTAACTGTCATTTTCTGAACATATATAGCAGAATAATTTCTACAATGTCATCTTTATAGCTGTAAAGAATTGATAGACCCTAACTGTCATTTTCTGAACATGTATAGCAGAATAATTTCTACAATGTCATCTTTATAGCTGTAAAGAATTGATGGACCCTAACTGTCATTTTCTGAACATATATAGCAGAATAATTTCTACAATGTCATCTTTATAGCTGTAAAGAATTGATGGACCCCAACTGTCATTTTCTGAACATGTATAGCAGAATAATTTCTACAATGTCATCTTTATAGCTGTAAAGAACTGATGGACCCTAACTGTCATTTTCTGAACATGTATAGCAGAATAACTTCTACAATGTCATCTTCATAGCTGTAAAGAATTGATGGACCCTAACTGTCATTTTCTGAACATGTATAGCAGAATAACTTCTACAATGTCATCTTCATAGCTGTAAAGAATTGATGGACCCTAACTGTCATTTTCTGAACATGTATAGCAGAATAACTTCTACAATGTCATCTTCATAGCTGTAAAGAATTGATGGACCCTAACTGTCATTTTCTGAACATGTATAGCAGAATAACTTCTACAATGTCATCTTCATAGCTGTAAAGAATTGATGGACCCTAACTGTCATTTTCTAAACATGTATAGCAGAATAACTTCTACAATGTCATCTTCATAGCTGTAAAGAATTGATGGACCCTAACTGTCATTTTCTGAACATGTATAGCAGAATAACTTCTACAATGTCATCTTCATAGCTGTAAAGAATTGATGGACCCTAACTGTCATTTTCTGAACATGTATAGCAGAATAACTTCTACAATGTCATCTTCATAGCTGTAAAGAATTGATGGACCCTAACTGTCATTTTCTAAACATGTATAGCAGAATAACTTCTACAATGTCATCTTTATAGCTGTAAAGAATTGATGGACCCTAACTGTCATTTTCTGAACATGTATAGCAGAATAACTTCTACAATGTCATCTTCATAGCTGTAAAGAATTGATGGACCCTAACTGTCATTTTCTGAACATGTATAGCAGAATAACTTCTACAATGTCATCTTCATAGCTGTAAAGAATTGATGGACCCTAACTGTCATTTTCTAAACATGTATAGCAGAATAACTTCTACAATGTCATCTTTATAGCTGTAAAGAATTGATGGACCCTAACTGTCATTTTCTGAACATGTATAGCAGAATAACTTCTACAATGTCATCTTCATAGCTGTAAAGAATTGATGGACCCTAACTGTCATTTTCTGAACATGTATAGCAGAATAACTTCTACAATGTCATCTTCATAGCTGTAAAGAATTGATGGACCCTAACTGTCATTTTCTAAACATATCTAGCAGAATAATTTCTACAATGTCATCTTCTCATTATTAGAGTGAGATTAGCAAACATTTTTGTTTGCAAAGCATAACATTTCACATTTCTTCATTTTACATCTCATATATATATATATATATATATTATAAAAAACTTAAAAATAAGTTAAAATGCTTTCTAAAACATAACTGAATTTATTATTTGTAAAACATGTTTCACCGTAGTGTATATATATATATGTAACAAGAAGAACCATACACTACGGTGAAATAAGTTTTACAAATAATAAATTCAGAAAAAAAGAAATAAAGTGTTACATTTTTAAAACTATGGCAAATACAATTAAGATTAGTTGGTAATATATTAGCCCCCTTCGAGTCCTAGTATTTTCAAATGATCAATAATATAAGCGAGGTTTGTAACTTTTCTAGAGAGTACACTACATGTTTATTTCAAAATAAGTAAAAAAGCTTAAAACTGTCATCTACAATGACCATTATTTTGTGATATTTTAGATCCCCCCCCCCCCCCCCCCCGAGTCCTAGAATTTTCAAATGATCTATGATAAAAGTGAGTAAATTTTAAAATTCACCATAAAACAAACATACAATAGATTAATAGGTGCTTGTATATTGCTAATGAGTAAAACTTTTTATGAATGCATATCACAAAATTAATCATTTATTTTCTCCTTTTCTGGACTGATGTGATTTAGAATCATACGATCAAATGAATCATTCAGCAATTGTTCTTTTATGAATAAAGAGTTGGGAGGCTAGAAAAATAAATACTGGTACCTTTGTAATTTTAATTGTTCCATCTTGAATAAAGAGTTAGGAGGCTAGAAAATAAATACCCAGTACCTCTGTAAACTTAATTGATCCTTTATGAATTAATGAGCTGAGAGTTTCGAAAAAAATAAATACTGGTACAATCGTAAACTTGTTCCATTATTAATTAAGAGCTGATGGCTCAATAAATAAAAACTACTTTCAAAGCTTGAATTAAATTATGACATCAATGAAATGACAAAATAACATCTAACCACAATAAATCCACAAAACTTAACAAGTCATTTGTCATATTTGTATCAGGTAACTAAGCATGAAAAAATAAAATAAAATAAAAGCAAACAAAGACATTCCATAATGATTAAACCAGCATGCAATGGGGGTTGTCACTGTACCATGTGATAGCACCCCTTGTTAGTCACCAACTATAACTTCCATTAGATGTGGAATCATATCGTTCACACTTCCCCATAAAAAAGAATGCTGTTTTCATGTAAACCTTTTCCTGCACAAAGGTTAAGAGGTGTTGATTACATGGTACAGCAGCAAACCCCATCATGACTTTTATCTTTGGTATTTTTTTATAATAAACATAAAACCCATTTAAATATATATTACATTAAATTTAAGTTTAAAGAATATTATATTCAGTACCAGTAAATAAAAAAAATAAAAATATACAATGTATTACTGTTACATGTTAAAATGATTTATAAACAAGACAGATAGTTATATTAACAAATCTCCTCATTAAATTTTGTGTATCATGGTCATATTAACATTCTTTAAAATGTTTCAACAAAAATAAAATCAAACAATAGTTCAATCTTATATTCAAATCCTATATAAATTGTAATCACTGAAAACCAAGACAAGTCGTTTTTGTGTACACATGTATATTACAAACATACTTCAGATGTCAAATATCTTCTTTATTTTAACTGTTTACGACTGGTCACTCGCTGGTTACAATTTGGACATTTCCTGGGTTTGGCCCCACAACAATCCTCACAAAGAGTACAATCGCAAGGCTCCAGTTTTAGTTTGGCTGGAGTCTTTACCCCATCCTCTTCACAGTTCCTACAAAACACAATCTTCGGTCTGGCATCTGGTTTGGATTTCAGCTGTTGTTCTCTGAAATTATAAGTCATTAATCAAAAACAAGCATACCAGTCCAAGTCCAAATCACAATCCAAAAGCAAAGTAAAAACATTAAAATTGGCAAATTAAGTTAAACACGTGCACTTCCACCTTGGAAATGATGAAGTAAGTCATTAGAAAAATAATGTTTGGGAACATGTACCATGATATTACAACATTTTAACCAGAGCTGATGGGTTTTTGGTTTCTATTATTTAATGTTTCCCTTGTGATCTTACTAGTACATGTAAATCACTGTATTTCACATTCACATTGATGTAGACCTACCAGGGACATGATAATGGACAAGCATGGCATCAAAATTTGCAATATGAGTTGAGTAATGGTGTTTAACATCCCAGGCAAGAATATTTCACTTATATCAAGACGTTGCCAGCTATAGGCAAAAGTGCAGCAATTTTGCCTGTGTATTGTGCTGATGGCATTATACAGCAGGGTTCTTTATCATGCCAAGCCCACCATGACATGGTACCTCGTTTATTTTAAGTTCCCATCTGAAAGAACCGTGACTTTTATTTCGTAATGCAGAGTACTTGGCGAAAGAACAGTCACTACCCACTTTCAAGTCTTGGGTCAGATTCGGTCAGGGTTTGAACCCATGACCTCCCACTTACGGAGCAAGCACTCTACCAACTGAGCTAACGCAGTGGTTATATGTCTTAGTAAACTAAGGGTTTGAACCCACAACCTCCCACTTACAGAGGGTGCACTCTACCAACTGAGCTACTGCAGTGGTAATATGCCTTAGTAAGCTAGCATTGAAAAGTCTCCCAAATGTGTACAAATGTGTCAAAACATGGTCTAGTATAATTTTCATAGTGTTTGATTTAGAATTTTTCAGAAGGGATCATTTTCAAAATTTTCCTCTAAGACATTATAACAGAACTATTTTATGGTATTAAAGATAAGGTCATATGGCAAAACAAGGAATGGCCCTTGTAGGATGAACATTGGCATAGTACAATCAATGGTTCAAAAATGCCATTGTTCATGCACTAAAAACAAGAAAAGGGACTTGGATTTACTGCATAAAGGGAAATAAAAAAAAAAATCTTTGTTGCCTTAATTTCACTTGTATTATAAACTCAACAATGTACATCCAAGTGGATGGTATAGTGTGTGTGTGTGTGTGTGTGTGTGTGTGTGATATTACCTTTCATTGATACATTTTTGAAGTTCATCCCAGAGTTTGCCGGAACGCAAAATACCCGAAGCAGTCACACCATTTTTGTTTGGTTTGTTATATGGCACACCAAATCTTATCAGCTGCTTTATAATCTTGCAGCGATCAACTGACTGCTCCTGTGTTATTTTTGATTCATTTTTCTGCATCTAGACATATAAATTTGTTAAATTATAAAAAGACAATGATTTTTAAGGCTTCTGTTTGAAATTTCCAAAATTGACCTTTTTATTTAGAAGATTTCCATTTAAGGAAAGGTTGTAATTTATACAGTCACTCCTGTCTATAAAGCCAGTAAAAGTGGCCTTTATATACAGGTTCAAATAATGTGAATAAAGAACAATTGGGATTC
Source organism: Anadara kagoshimensis (assembly GCA_021292105.1). Taxonomy (NCBI): domain Eukaryota; kingdom Metazoa; phylum Mollusca; class Bivalvia; order Arcoida; family Arcidae; genus Anadara; species Anadara kagoshimensis. The sequence goes on from CM037870.1 coordinate 49,979,695, forward strand.
AATTCTAATGGCCATTATAAGCAGGTGGCCGTTTTATAAAGATGGCCTTTAAGGCAGGTTGGACTGTACTTGTTTGCTGACATTTTAATTTGTGGATAGTCAAAATAGTCATGAAACCATAAAAATTAGGATAACAGTCTTTCAAAACTTCAACCTTGGACAATGAGAATTTTGCTAATACCACAAACTAAGATTTAGATAAAAGAGAAGCTTATAAGAACTTTTAACAAGCAGCCTTAAACTTTAAACATAGCACTGTACGGCGTAGGGAAAATGGCGCTGGAGTAGGACTATGAATATATCCGAAACCGATAATTTGCTGTTAAGTCTGATTATCAATCACAATCTTCCCATTTCATGTTAATTTTACTTCTAAATTGGTAAAGTATTTAAAATCCACATTTGTAGTTTGCACATGGCACTGTACGATTTATCTCCCTTTCACAGAAGTGAAATGTAATCGATAAATCAGTTTTAAAATGTGACAGAATACAGCAACACCAAAATACTTTATTAATATTATACCCTTTGAAATAAATTTAAATAACTGCCATCGCTGTTTACTTCATAAAAAGTTATGATTTTACATCGTAGGACGCAAACTTCACAGACTACTTTGTATTGTATTTACGAGATCAGTTCGCCAGATTGCACAAATTATCGGATGCATTCCGTCGCAATATGTTACTAGATTCCGAAATATATTTCGAAAATTTATTCCAAATGTGCATATGTAACCAAATGCATTACCCATCTCAGAATACATATCTCACGATACAACAGATATATTTCTTTCACGTTCATTTACAAGGTGCACTATTTCCATGCCTAAACATTTCATACCATTTAATAGTAAAGAAGCCCGATCTTGGCAGAAAGTGATAGCAATGTAAGCTTTCACTGTCATGAACGCCGTACAAAAACTATTTTTATTAATCAATGATTCAGAGCTTCAGTGTTTATGTGCCTTACTTACTCTTGACATTTCCATAATCTCAGGTTTTCCCATCAAACAATGATGGAGAGCGTTGTTACCATTTTTGTCAACAGAAAACAATCCAGTACAAGTTTCTGCATCTGATCTTGCTTGTACTACAAGTAAATTTTAAAAAAATCAGATAAATGTTTTGAAAACTGTTTGATGGATAGTACCATAGGTAATACATGTGTATTAATGTATTGTATAGTTGGTTTTATTCACTGGGGATTTAATTTGGCTATATTCTCGGTTTGACTTTATAGTGCGAAATTAAATACCAAGTGAATATTTTCATGTAACATTCATTAAACATGTTTACACTGGCAACTGCACTGCGAAATATTATTCCTGTGAATAAGTTCCAGTGTATGGACCGCAAAATTTTATCCCCGCAGAATTAAACAACTATACAGTATATACAAATGTACAAACAGAATGGGTTACTATTGAAGATGTTGATCTAGTTTCTCACTATCAACTGTTCAATACATATAGCTACTTGAAGTGCTAGTTGTACAGCATTAGAAGGGAAAATATACATGTGCTTTAAAGCTTTTCTGAACACTTTTTTATCTAACATTAGACTAGTTTTTCTATCTGATTTGACGAAATACAAGTTTTATCGAACATGCATGATACAGAATCTTGTATCACCACACTGTGGTGATACAACATTGGCGGTAAATTGCACGTGCTCATTGTGACGTCATGTCATGTCAAATGTCATAATATAGTTCAGTGGTTTTCTGTGGTAAAATGTATTTTTCACATAAAGTATTGTTTTTTTATTATTTTAAATAACCTAATGTGAAATGTTAGATACAAATATCATATACACAGTGTGTATATAATATGTATGTATTATTAAAAAACTACTGGCACAACAGACACTATTACAGATACTTGTCTGTTCTTGCATGTTTGTGGTCACAGTTGCACAGTGGTTAGTGGTCAGTCTTAAAATCCAAGCCAAATTATCTCACTGCTAAGAGATTGTTGGTAAAAACTAAGGGTTATATTGTTGTGTGTGCCTTTAACAGTTGGTTTGGTGTCAGTGAGTGACCAAGTGATTGATGATATTGTGGGCAAATAAGAAACATTTATTATGTGTGTATCACAAGAACTTGTGTTCAGATTAAAATCAATAATAAGATTAATAGAAACTATCTCAAAATTAAAAGACCATTATAGTAGCTCAGTTGGTAGAGCACTTGTTCCATATGTGGGAGGTCATGGACAGCAGTTGGGTCTGACGAAGACTTGAAAATAAGATGTTTTTTTCGCCAAGCACTTGGCATTTAGATATGAAAGTCACAGAGTCCTTCAGAAGGGACCTTGAAAACAGATGCTCCACGACACTGAAGGCATGCCACATTATAGAACCCTCCCTGGAGATAGCCTCAGGTGTACTGCAAAGGTTAAAACTTCTGCAACTTCACTTATAGCTGGTGATGTCCCAATATAAGTGAAATAATCTTTATTTTACCATAAAACCTCATTTAATCCATTAATTATATTGACAAAGCTTATAAATTTCAGATAGGGTGCAAAAAAACCATGAAACAATATTAAGGTCAACTTTATCTGGTAGTACATACAACTGGAACTACATGTAGTTTTCAAAGTAGGAATGTTGTTGTGCAAACCCTGTCAATGAAGAAGGTATAGATGTATTTGACCTTTCATATCCTGCCCCAGGCCTAAGTAGCCAAGTGTTGTAAAGTATGTGCTTATGGATCATATCATGCACATCTTACTGTTTAGTAGTGATGGGAATCAGTTACATTTTCATAATTGATTAATCGGTTATAACCGGAAGATGATTTTGATTGATTTTCCAATTATAATCAGTTAATAAATTGAAGTGGAAATTACAAAGTAAATTAGATTTAATTCTAATTTTTAGTCTTGATAATATCTGCAAGATATTTGTATCTCAGTTAAGACTTAAAATATCCTTCATTTTTCTGATCATTTACTCTTCCTTACATTTGTGTTAGTTTTCTTTTCCAAGTACACTTATTTCAGCTACAATGTCATACTTCAGACAACAGACTGTGCAAATATTACACACTAGCTCCAATCAAACTGTTCCGTTTTTCCATAAACGAACTTCAGTAAATAATCGAAATCGATCGATTATTAGATTTTAGAATCGATTATTGCTAATTGGACACTCAAACGATTAGATATCGATTAAATTGATTAATCGGTCCGACACTACTGTTTAGTCTCTAATCCCACTCTGGCTGATCCTAGGCTAGTGTGAGAAAGCTTGTCAATTCAAAGTTTGATCACTCTGGTTTCCTCTACCATCTTAGAACTGACCACCTCAATATAAATGAAAGAACACCATTACTCCACTATACATATTATGTATCTCCTGCCAAAACTAGAGTTGCATCTTGCAGATTAATTTTTTTTCCTGCATACCTGCATTTATAAGGCCCTCCACTGTCTTTGCACTGGCATAACGACAAGCAATATGAAGGGGAGTTAACCCTTCCTCAGTAGTCCGAGCTTCTAAATCTATTCCTTTCTGAAATCATAATGGATTCATAAGATGTCATTAAAATGCACAAGACATGAAATTAATTCTTATTTGACTGACCTATGGCCTAATACATGTCATATGCTGTCACGACAACAGGTGTCAACTGCTAATTTAAGAAATGAAACTTTACCTTTTTTCTATCACGAGATGATTGAGAGCTTAAGAATGCATATTTAATGTTTAACATGAAGTGCAAATTTTACACAATTCTTGTGCTCTCCATACCCCATAAAAAGTATAACAATTATTTGGTTTCTTATACATTTGTATTTACAACCATTCAAAATATTTAAAAAATAAAAATTTTCGGATGATGACAGTTAATTTGCTTTTTAAAAACTATTTATGACTGGGTATAAACCATTTGTTGAAATACCATTTAAATTGTAGCATAAACTCCACCCACATACTCATGAATTTGTGATGCACAGAGTGTCATGGATTATAAAGACTTGATGTTCTACCCATACTTCTTAATTATTAATATTACTGGAAGTCTGGGTAAAATAAAAATATTCTTGACTGAGAGGTTAATCCTCATTCAATCAATTGCTGTATATTGCTTTATTTTTGTGGTGTCAAATTTTGCATTTTGAAGATGCCCAGTGTATTTAAAAAACCAAGGTCTTATCTTATTAAAGGGAAGGAAATGTGTAAGAACCTCAAACCTTTACTGAATGCCTCAAAATGCTGTATTTTCGTGATAATACACCACATCACGAATGTTGCCAAAAAAAAACTACAGCGAAATATAAGCATTATACAGTATACTTTTGTGACATACATGTAAAACTTAGTTATGTGCGTATCGTCATGAGGTGATGGTGATTATTACAACATATCATATATTCTTGATATTGAAAAATAATGTGATGTTAAATATAGCTGAATGAAATCAACATACATGCAATTAAGCTGTCTGTCTACACATCACATTCAAACTACAATTTAGTTTTCTAATGGGCTTCACCACTGTACCATGTGATTAATAATACCTCTGTTTGTGTGGAATGTTTATGAAACAAGTTAGCATTACTAATTCATGAACTAAGATTCTGCAGGGTAAAACTTCATCTAATATGATTCTTTATCCACTAGAAATAAGTGTTCCACACAAATGTTAGAGGGTATCACATGGTACATACAGTGTTCAATCTAGAAGGGGCCCTTGCACCTATTGGCTCCAAAATAAAAATACAGGCCCTAAAAAAATACTGTCCGTGGGCCAAAATGGGTGCACCTTTTAACTATCACTTCATATTATTCTGCTAGTCATTTTTCTTTGTCTAAGAATTATAATGTATGAGCTTTCAAAAGTGACATGAGGCTGACCCCTGTTTTGAAAATATGGTTCCAATTTTCTGGAGGTCTGGGCCAGAATGGCCCCGCTACTTCTGGTCTGGATTGAACATTGAGAACATAAGCACACCTCATTGCTAGAGAATTATAAAAATAACATTACCAAGTGTATTAAATGGTCAGCAATATCATGGTGATCCATGCAGGCAGCCAAGTGTAAAGCACTGTAACCATCTTTTTTCTGACTATTAAGTACATCTGGGGATTTCTGAAGTATCAGGCGGACTGCTCTATAAACAAAAATAAACAAATTCAGTGAATTAAAATCTCTGTCAACAGGTACTTTTTTGTTATTTGCACCATAACTGGGTCATAACTTGCAGCAACCAAATTAAGTTCATATGCACATCTTAATGTCGATGTTCTGCATAAAGTTTTGTGAAATAGTGCTACATAGTTTGGAGAATTAACCCAGACAACAAGTGTCTGAACAGACAGAAGGATGGGAGTTTGAATTTAATACCTCCCCTCTTTCTTTGAAATGTGGGGGATAATAAAACACAGATAACAAGCATTCTGAAAGTATTGCTTAGACAATACTACTTCTACTTTAGGCTTGTCAAATTAAAAATGAAGGGGTTCACTGACTCTGGCACTGTCACACTATCTTGCATTACTTCTTGAAATACCATGAGCAGAGAGTCATTATGTACATGATAAATTCCACCTGTATTTGATATGTAAGAGTTGAGTGTTCTAGTTTTTTAATCTTAGCACTGTATAGGTTATTGAAACTTAAGTATGCATCTTCAACTTTAAATCATATTATCTTTTCAAAGGAATTATTATATATTTGAAGATCACAGGTATAAATTTGTCGAGGGCATGATTCGAAAAAGTTGTGCCAACATACTTGTCTTTTAAATTTATGTTACTATGCTTTAAGATAGCATACAATGGCAACCGTTGTCAATTTCTTTATACAAGAGGCCAAATGGGCCTTTACCGCTCACCTGGTAAGCATGCGCCTAAAGACACTCAGAGGATTAAGTTTGTTCCAAATTTGAACAAAATCGGCCCATAAATAAATCCACATTGACTAATAATATGTATTTGCTATTTTTAGTAACAGTGGCCATATTGGATATTGGTGGATTATGCCGGACATAATTTTTTATCTTTATCCAGCAAGGACCTCTCACACCAAATTTGGTTTAAATTGGTTCAGTAGTTTCAGAGGTGAAGATTTTTTAAGAAATAGGCTTAAAACGCATCTAATTTGCATATTACACTAATAGTGCATAAAAGAAAAATTTGACAGCAAATCCCGTTACATATGTTAAATGGCTATCTCAGTGTTTCAGCTAGGGTTCCATGTATGTGGGCCAGTTGGCCCATAAGTTTTGAAAATATGGGCCAACTCCATTGTGTTTATCATTTGCTGTTAAACATTACACCCATTCTTAAATTACCGTAGCTGTTGATAGGATGTTAAGCTCCAAAAAACAAATACAGGAATGGTGGAGGTAATTTAAGAGTACCTTGACTAATCAAAAAACATTTGCCCCATGTCCTTTACATATCTTAACCAATTATAAGTTTCCATCCTTTTATGTTGAAAGCTGTGGTCATACTTCGTTTTTTTAGTCACATTTTTAACACGTCTCCCTCAGACTCGTGTTCAACTTTATTTTCATCACTATCAGAATGTTGTACACTAGATGTATCTTCCGCTTCATCACTACGATTAGACACTGACACACTCGGAAAGAAATTAGTAATTCTTTTTGACGCTACGTTAGGGTTCCTCTTAACAAGTACTTTCGTTTTTACAGTGATTGCTGGAGGTGAATTGCATTCGTCCTGATCTGAGTCAACCAAGTGCTTTGTTTCTAGGGAAGCCAATATGGCTACCATTACATTGTCCAAGCTTATTCTGAGACGTTTTCATTACGTATTGGCAAAAACGATGCGATAATTGATTTTTACGATTTTCAGATCAGAAAATTATTTTTTTGCTCATGTGTTTAATAATTTTGCGTAGGATGCTAATTTAAAGCGCCAATCTTGGCCTATGATATTTTGAAAATCAGCTAAAAATAAAAATCATGCGTGAATAGCGCAAGGGCGCGGCCTGGCTGGAGCACTGCTATCTATCTAGTTTCTGTGTACCAAATTTGAACAAAATTGGCCCATAAATAAATCCACATTGACTAATAATAGGTTTTTGCTATTTTTGTTAACAGCGGCCATATTGGATATTGGTCAATTATGCTGGACATAATTTTAATCTTTATCTTGCAAGGACCTCTCACACCAAATTTAGTTTCAATTGGTTCAGTAGTTTCAGAGGAGAAGATCTAAGTTTACGCACGGACGGACGCACACTTTGCCATACCATAAGCTCACATGGCTTCGCCAGGTGAGGTACAAATCATGTGTGGGAGATTGGGTTGAAATCTTGGCTAGGTCTTGAAAAGACTTGAAGACAGTCATTGACTGTTCTTGTACCAAGAATTTAGAAATTAAATTCAGTTTCTCCAGAATAGACCTTGGAAACCAATGCCCTGTGTCACAGTAGGCATGGTACACTAAAAACCCTCCCTGCATGTTGCTCTGTTCATAAGACAGAGGTCAGAATGTTTGTTAACTCAACTGTAACTGTCTGGCTATAAGTATAAATGGACATAAAACCCCTTCAATCAAACAATTATTTACGAAAACAAAGCAACAAAGTATATAAACTTACTGGAGTTCTCCTTTTCTTGCTGCAAAATGGATTGGAGAAAATCCCTGGACATTTACAAACTTTAAATCGACATTTGGCCACTCCAGTATTATCCTCATGGTCTCATTGTCACCGATATTGATGGCATCTGTAACTGCGCTATCACCTAGTTTATCCTTAAATTACAAGTACATACAGTTAATAAAGAAGGTTCTAGTCACATGGTTAGCAAGTATTTGTACATATGGTAGGTTCATGCAGTCACCATTTTATTACTGAAATAGAGCATGATGTGGTATTGTTGTCAACTAGTCATTACATTACATTCCACTTTTGATGTGTGGACTTGGCCAAATGGTACAGGCTTTTACCCCCATCCCCAACGTACAAGGGTTTAATGTTTTCCTGCAACCTTGACCCTTCCCTTTTGACCTTGGTATCCCACATACACGATTTTAGAGGGACGGACAGACAGACATGATGATCCATATACTCCCCTCTCAAAGTAGTTGGTGGGGTGGGGGGGGTGGGGGGTGGGGAGGAGTATAATAAACACATGCTTTTATGTCCAATATGATAAGGTATGGGTTTTCTGCTTTAACACATAGGCTTTTCGCCTGCAGATCCTCCAGTTTTCTTTCCATACTAGGATCCAACACAAATGTATACCAGGGCCAAAAAGCCAGATATTAGTTGTAACTAGAACTGTCTCTTGACAGGGTTTAATGTTTTCCCGTGTCCTTGTCCTTTCTGTTATGACCTTGGTTAAAGGTCATGACACACCTTTGAGACCATGAAGATTATTCATGTGAAGTTTTATGACAGTCATCCAAAGCAATTTTGAGATGTGTCCCAGACACAGTTTTCAAACATACTTTTTCTATGACCTTGACCTATCATATATGACCTTAGTTCAAGGTCATGACAGACCTTTGGACCATAACGAGTATTCATGTGAAATTTAATGACAGTTGTCCAAAGCAGCTATAAGATATTGCAGATTTTGCATGGACAGACAGACAGACAGACATGGTGATTCATATATACCCCTTCAAACTAGTTTGCAGGGGTATAATAACTTGTTTCTAAATCTTTGTAAAATAATTATTTGTAAAGTTCATAATGGATGCCTAGGCTTATCAAAGGCCTTATCCAAAATTACCTTTATATTTGTTATATATTTATCTCAAATTTCCATGTTCCTTTAAGTCTTAACTTTGATTACACACATGACCGGTATAGCTATCAACTAGAGGTTCTTACCATTTTACAGCACCCTGCCCCACCTATCTGGTAGAAGTTTATATGTTTAACAAAATTTCCCAATTTTTTTTAAAGTTTTTAGTTTGATTTTGGATTGTGTTTTGAATGTGGACTGGTTTGTTTGTTTTTGATTTCATAAAATAAACAAAATTACCTTGATATTAATTTTACACCTCTTTGTTGATTTAAACAATTTCAATATCTCTGTATCTTTATTCTGCACTGCTAAGTGTATGGATGTTTGTTGGTTATTATTGATGGCATTCACATCAGCCTCATGATTAATCAGTAGTCTCACACACTCTAATTTCTTACTAAAAATATAATACACAAATAATATAACTGAAATGGGATGCCATTTTAAAAGTGTCCCTGAAACTAAACCCTAACTGAGAAATCATTAACCATATGCATGATCAGACTATGAATACCAAATGGCACATCTACCTTATCCAAACGTTGTTCGAGTGAAAATTATTGTTAAATAGTTTTTGAGAAAAGTGGCTAACAAAATGGTAGCAGAAAAAATTAATATAAACATGTATAAATTTCATATACTTCGAAATAAATACATAAAAAATTAAAGACATAACAAGATGATTTTGCATGTACATAATAAACCCGACTGGGTCTGACAGAGGCTTGAAAATAAAGACTGTTCTTTTGCCAAGCACTCTGCATTTAGAAATGAAATCATAGGAGGCCTTAAAAACCGATGTCATGCCTGGCGTGCAAAAGAATCCTCCCTGCACATAACCCAAAGTGCACAGCAAAGATAAAATTTTTTTCTGCTACTTCATTTATTGCTGGTGACATCTCAATATAAGTGAAATATTCTTGACTGAGATGTAAAACATCATTAAATAAATCGATCAGATCATAAGCCTTGCCAGCAGTTTTAAATCTGTAGAATTAATATTTAACTTAACCAGAACATTTTCGGTTAATCAGTTCTTGCACCATGAAATTTTTTTCATAAATAAGCATTGGTTTCACTAGTGTATTTTATTTCTTAAATTAAAAAAACACCAAAAATCTAAAAGGACAAAAACTTATTATAGCACAGTAATTCTAAATACCTTCGAAGACAATGTCAACTAAACTGATCATTGTCAATTCCATGATTCTATTTTAGTTACCTAAATCTACAATGGGTTTATACTTACAACTTAACAGCTGTTAACAAAGGAGTACTGTCTTCTTCATTTCTGATTTCTTTATCTGCACCAAGCTGTAACAACTTTTCCACCACATTGTCATTACCCCTAATTACAGCTACATGTAGAACAGGTGTTTTTCCATCAACTGAGTTGACCTATATGTAGATAAATGATACATTTTACCTGGAGCTGTCAGAGGTAGAGGTTTACTTAAGTGCAAAAACAAGTCCAACAAAAAGCTTAAACTAAACCTTTAAAATGGGATTGGATATTAACAATGCTCACAGACACCAATGCTCATACTAACAGCAGTGCCCACAGTGACCAATGCTCACACCGGAACCAATGTTCAAAGATACCAAAGCTCTTATTGACACCAATGCTTATAATAACACCAGAGCTCAAACAGATGCCAATCCTGATACTCCAAAGCTCACACTGACACCAATGCTCATACTAACACCAGTGCTAACATTGATGCTAATTGTAATACTCACTCAAAAGCTCACACTGGCACCAGTGCTCATACTAACACCAGTACATAAACTGATGCCAATCCTAATTATCACTCCAAAGCTCACATTGAAACCAATGCTCATCCTAACACCAGTGCTGACACTGAAGTCAATTGTAATACTCACTCATAAGCTCATATTGACACCAGTGCTAACACTGATGCCAATTGTGATACTCACTCAAAAGCTCACACTGACACCAGTGCTTATACTAACACCAGTGCTAACACTGATGTCAATCCTAATTATCACTCCAAAGCGCACATTGAAACCAATGCTCATACTAACACTAGTGCTGACACTGATGTCAATTGAAATACTCACTCATAAGCTCATATTGACACCAGTGCTAACACTAGCTGATGCCAATTGTGATACTCACTCATAAGCTCATATTGACACCAGTGCTCATACTAACACCAGTGCTAACACTGATGCCAATTGTAATACTCACTCAAAAGCTTACACTGACACCAGTGCTCATACTAACAACATTGCTAATACTGATGCTAATCCTGATACTCACTCAAAAGCTCACAGACACCAGTGTGCATACTCATGCTAATCCTTATACATGTACTCACATTAAAGCTCACAATGACACTAATGCTAACACTGACACCAATGACAACATTGACACATGTGCTCACACCTGATGTCAATTCTCACTCTCAAACCGACATCAGTGATTGCAATGCTCACACTGACACCAATGCTAAATTTACCCAATGTCCATACAACATTGCTCACACTGATGTCAATACAACATTTACCAATGTTCACAATAATATCAAAGCTAATACTGAAAAGGGATCAAGTCTTAAGTCAAATCAGGTGAAATGTTGAAAACTCTTACCAAATCAGGATTTTCTTTAACTAAGTTTTGTATAGTTTCAATCACTCCATTATGTACTGCATCAATCAACTCAGGTGAAGCTGGTATTAAGTCCCTCGTCTTATCTGGTTCTAAAACAAAAAATAACTACAATTGTCTCTTGAGAGCCAAATATACCTGCCCCGAACATTTAACATATCCCTACGACCTTGACCTCTCGGTTCAAGGGTATGACACACCTTTGGACCATGAATATTATTCATGTGAAGTTTTATGACAGTTATTTAGAGCAGTTATGAGACATGGCCCGGATGCAATTTCATGAGGACAGACAGACAGATAAATGGATAGACAGACAGACAAACAGACATGGGGATCCCTTTATACCCCCCTAACTATTTCGCATAGTTTATGTGTAGGGGGGATATAAAATTACAGTGCCGTTAGGTCCCTAGAGATGTTCGCCTGAAGATGAATAACACAAACATCTAGATGGATAAGGGCAAGATATGGGCTTCAGCCAGGATTAATCTACTTTGGGGGAAACTACCTTTTTGAAAAAAATTGAAAAACCAGTCTGGGATCCAAAGTGTTGCAATATGCTCAATGATCACTGCCTTTTAATTAGTGCATGATCAGCTTTAAACACTGCACTGATAGTTGATACTAAACTAATTCACTTAACCCAGCTGATTTTGCGTGTTAAATGTGGATATGACATAAAAAGATAAAAACTTGGAGAATCGTATCCTTACAACAAATGAGGAATTTCTTTAAGATTCAAAACAAATATTTTTATGATCTAGGAAAATTTATCAGTAATATTATGGAAAAAATGCAACATTCCTTAAAGGAAAAATTACCAAATTTGGCTAGCTAGATTAATCCCTTTTAAGAGTGTTTTAGGAGAACAGTTCTATATAATTTGACCTTGTGACCAACTATAACCCACAAACATACTTAACCTAGCTTTTATTTAGAGACATCATTCAAAGTAAACCTAATGAAGGGAATTTCTAAAAACCATTATTCAAAACTGAAGACCTCATATCATAATATAACCATATAGTCAAGATAAAGCAATTTGAATACTTTTTCTCAAATCAGTCAAGATCCTTTGACCTTGGCATAATGTAGAAAAATGCTTGAACATATCAATATTTAAAATATGTATCAATTGAAATATCTTACAAACAGCTAAAATGCATGCAGTAGTAAAATCAAAAAGTTGAAAAACTAGGTCAAAGTTGTCTGTGGCCTTGACCCTAAGAATATGACAACATGATAACCAATGTGAGTACATATACTCTTTCAAAATGTTAAGATATGCAGTAGATTTTATAATAAAAGTACCCGGTAACCTACCAGGAACTGCAACTGTTGTTTCTTCTTGTTCTTCTTCCTGATGTTCCTCAAATTCTGGAATGTCATCTGGTACTTCCCCGGTAACAATAGTCAGACAATCAGATTTAATTTGGAATGTCATGGGACCAAACTTCACTTCTACTCCATTCTCATCCACACTCTGTACCAAACCTTTTTTCCCTATCACCTGTAATGCAAATCAAAAATAGGATGAAATCCTTGCATAGTACATGGACATGTCCAAGTGGTACTAGTACCATCACTAATGCTTTTGAAGTAAGAGTTGTGGGTTTTAACTCTTTGAATTGTTTGAAATGATTTTCATTTCTTGCATAGACTGGATATGTAAAAGCTCTCAATATCAGAACTAGTTTTTAAATGAAGTAGGCCCAATATCTAAGTGTTTATAAAAGACAACTTTGTAGATTTAGAAAGTGTATGTAAGTAATCTATGGTTACTACATCATGTACATAGGATGCCTACTTTTATTGAGGATGAACTGCACTTTTTTTTATTCATGCCAAATTAATGCAGAACCGAGAGACCATCTCTTTAAACATGTAACTCTTTCCATGAATTTGATATAAAAAAAACAATTTAGAGAAAATGCAGTATCTTCTTAATCCTAGATTTGAACACATGTCTATTATCTGTTCCTTTATAAAACAGTCACTTAGACTGAGAGAGGGGTCCAAACTGAGTATGGTTCATAATCTATGGTACGTGTATCAAACTAACTTGTATTTGATTGTCATATGTCTTGTATTGTTATGATTCTTCTATGTAATCATTTGATTGTCATATGTCTTGTATTGTTATGATTCTTCTATGTAATCATTTGAGTGTCATATGTTTTGTATTGTTATAATTCTTCTATGTAATCATTTGATTGTCATATGTTTTGTATTGTTATGAGTTTACTCTGTAATCAGCTAGAACTTGTTTTTTTGTGTAAATGCTGAATAAACATGATAAATAAATAAACTAATTGTTAAAGACTGAGAAAAGTAAAAACCATCATGTTCTTAAATGACATTATCGGGCTGACCAATCAAATTTATTTATTTGTCCAGTTGGTACATTATAGTGCACAAGGTTGCCACTTAGGTACTTTTTTATTCTTACGAGTTTGATTTTGGTAAAATTTCCAAACAAAAAGTCCAAATTTTTAGTATTTTTAATTAAAAAAACATCAAAATGGGAAAAATCCGTCTAATATGACCTTTTCATTTTATCCATCCTTTATCCCTTTTTATGGTACAAATCTGTCAAAAATGGATAAATCCGTCAATTTGGTCAGCCTGCAACATACCTAGTCCTGTTCAAACATATAGCAAATAATTGAATTTAAAACTCGTAAAATAAGCAACAAAATTGGTTTCAATCACCAATGATATCCCTCAATGTTTGTGTTGATTTGTTATTTCTAATTCATTTGTTTTTTAACATTTTCTTGTGCAATGCTATGTGCTCTGAGAATGGAAAATTTTCATAAGGGTCTATTTCAAACCTTCTGACTTACCTTTTGTAATTCAACTGACCATAAACTTCCCTGTAAACGCCTAACTTTCCACTCATCTGGATCAACTCTCACCACACAGCCTTTTTGTATAGGATTAACCTGTATATAATATGGTAAATGATACAGTGTTGAAATTATGATCAATTAATGAGGTTAAGCAGGGAACCATAAGGTTTCAGAAAACTATTATTTTCAATAATCTTATTAGTTGATGGTTCCCCATACAAATGGGGGTATTCCTGAAATGGGGTTCGCCGCTGTACCATGTGATCAATACCTGTTAAGGTTTGTGCGGAACGTTTTAGAAATGTTGATGCCACAAATTCCCCACATAATGTCAGTTTTACTAGAAAATGTCATCTGATGCAATTCTATATCCATTAGTGTTCCACACACATGTTAGAAGGTATCACATGGTACAGCAATGAACCCCATTTTGGCATGAGTAACAAAACCAACAGGAGCTTTTCCATGTAGAATTAGTTCAAAACATTGGTGGTTTCTTAACAGCATGTTTGTAGAATTTCACTTGGGCTATTTCTAGTGTGAAGTACTTTTTCAGTTTGCTTGTGTAAGGTAAGTGTTTTTGTCTAGGATCAGTTTTCTCCACCATCCCAGATATGACAGCATTAATATAATTGAAAAAAAATCTCGACCAAGGCTTACAATTAACCTTAACCTTTACCTTAACTTTACTCCAGGAAAAACAGTAACAAACTAACTCTGTGATATTTCCAGTATTGATTGCCATCATTTGAAACCACCGTTCAACACAGCTAGATAGAAATGCAATTTAAGGCATTGATTCTTAGTGCAAGCATGGTCAAGGGGGAATAACTTGGGTGTTCACATGTATTATAAGTTCTTGTTTGGACCTCCCGTTATCTATTTTGTCTAATAATATATATACAGTTGACTCTCGTTATCTCGAACTCGACGGGGAAATGCAAAAAGTTCGACTTATCCGGAGTTCGAGATAACCGATGTTAAAAACGACAACAAAAGGGAAGTAACTCGTACAAGCCTACCGGAAGTCGCTTCCGGTTTTATCTTGTCCAACTGTATATTGCCGTTTTCTCCTATATCGTATGTATTCAAACATTATATATAAAAACTGCATTATTTATTATTTGTATTATAATTGAGAATGTAGATATAAAAAATCGGGAGATTATCTGTTACTTGTTATTAGCCGACAAATAGTGGAGTCCGCTTTGGTCTCCATACCAGTTTCGCTTTGTGTACTTTAATCACCCAAGCTTCCGGTTGTATTGAGTAATGTTCACATCACACGCGTTCGGAAGCCATGTTCAGCTTGGCAGTAATTATAACAACTGCTAATCTCCTTGATGGTTTAATTGCTTATGCAAGGGATAATAATTAAGGGCATAAGAAAATTGGGAGGTCAGTGCAATGTTGTAATTTTAAAATCAACACGAGGCCGACAGTCAATTATTTTATTTGTGTCGGAATGTGTTTTTCTCAAAAAAAACTGTAGGCGCTGACAAATTTGATTTCTCAAAATTTTTTGTTCGAGTTAACAATTTTAATTTTCCTAAATTTTTTGTTCGAGTTAACGAGTGTAATTTTCCTAGGATTTTCATTCAAGGGGACGAAAATATTGTTCGACATATCCGATAATTCGAGATATCCGAGTTCGAGATAACCGGAGTGATTTTGGTTTAATAAAGAACAACTCTGTTCGGACTTTTTAAAAAAGTTCGAGATATCCGAGTTCGAGATAACGAGATTCAACTGTATATATTACACTTCTGACAGGGTGACAGTACATATTGTCAACTAGAGGAAGCATTGTTTGCCAAGACAATAGCTGAGGCTGACAATGCTTTTCGAGACGTTGGTTGACTGGTTGTTGTTGTAGTGTCTAAACTCTAACAAGTTTCAAAGGTATTCATGGTTAACCTAAACAATCATTGTGCTGATTTAAAATCAAATTTCTGTGTTGTTGTAGATGCCACTCGAATGTAAATAATATCATTAGCAACAATATGCTTGCATAGGCCAACTGATAACATATTTTGATCAAGTGCTGACATAATCCAGGAAGGGAGGCAACTGAAACAAAAATACTGTCACATAGTCACACGCAAAGCTATGTGAGATTATCAATTCTATGTGACATTACAAATTGTTCCATAGCTCTTATCCAATAAAATGGCAAGATTTTTACATGAGGTGTAATAATATTGAAGATAGTTATGCTTATTGTTAATTTGTTGTATGCAGTTTGAAATAGGTATAAGGCATACATGGCACACATGTTTTAAATAAAATAATTTAGAATATATGAATATTTCAGACAATTAGAATATAGATGTAATAGACTTTAGTGATCTTCAGAAGGACACCTTTAATTCATGATATTCTTAAAAAGTAACAAATTATTCAGATTTCGAATTTGCACAATTAAAAAAAATTTTAGTTTAGAAATGATTGTTAAACCGAGGCCAGTTACAACAATATGTGATCTTCTTCTTACCTTTTCAAGACACATGACACTTAATGTCCATTTACCAGATCTAAATTTGACTGTTACGTTTCCATTATTTATAAGTAACACTTCTCCTTCTTCACCAATACACTGAAAAACAATAACATACAATGAACTAATAATGTAGATCACTTTATTATCATGAATAGAAAAACTTGCAGCATTGAAGGTGGGATTTCATTATCAAGCTTGAAATGGGTAAATATACATTCATGTACTAGTAAATTCACAACTGATTGTCTATACTGCTTGTTTTCTAATAAAGAGAATTTATTTAGATGCATAATCATGATAGATATAAAAATTTTCACCATGAAGAATGCTTTCATTTCCATCATGATAATGCATCTATATGTATTCTCTTTATACAGACATAAATTTTATATTCTCTTTATACAGACGTAAATTTCATATTCTCTTTATACAGACGTAAATTTCATATTCTCTTTATACAGATATAAATTTCATATTCTCTTTATACAGACGTAAATTTTATATTCTCTTTATACAGACGTAAATTTCATATTCTCTTTATACAGACGTAAATTTCATATTCTCTTTATACAGACGTAAATTTTATATTCTCTTTATACAGACGTAAATTTTATATTCTCTTTATACAGACGTAAATTTTATATTCTCTTTATACAGACATAAATTTCATAATATTCTCTTTATACAGATGTAAATTTCATATTCTCTTTATACAGACGTAAATTTCATATTCTCTTTATACAGACATAAATTTCATACAAACAAATATGTTGCTTAATGCCACAAGATAAACCTGTTTCAGTTTTGCCATTGAAGAGTTGGTAAAGATAACAGTGAAGGCAAATTACAAAGGAACAAAAAGTTTTAGTACAGTCAAACCTGTCTATAAAGGCCACCCTAGGGAACCAGTAAAAGTGGCCTCTATTGGCAGGTGGCCTTTATATACAGGTTCAAATAATCTGAATAAAGAACAATTGGGATACAATTCTACAGGCCTTTATAAACAGATGGTCCTTATAAAGAGGTGGCCTTTAAGGCAGGTTAGACCAGTATCATTTGAAATGGAAACAAAAATTAAGGATCTAGACCATAATATATTGCATTCTATTCAGTATTGTGAGAGGTGAAGGCTTGATAAGAAAAAAAACCAATATAAATATTTGAAAGAGGCACAATTCTGAGAAATTTACATAAAGTTATCTCCTCTCCTGGTGCACACAATGTCATATCCTGGGTATCATGTATATAAAGCTTAGTAGAAAAAATCTCTGTGTTCATTCTAAAAGGGGCCATTGATCCCCTAATTTTGCAAAATGGTCCTATGTTAAGGCCTCAGTGGGCCATATTTACCATAATGTGAATGCAAAAATATTTATGTTCTTGTGTTTTAGAAGAAAGGTTTTGAAAATGGCTTCTTTGGAAAGATCCTAGACTGAACATGGATTTCTTCAATGAAGCCAGACAAAAATTACAGATGCATAATGCCTTACTATTATATGTATAAAAAGGGATCCCAAGAGTCATTCTCTGTAAGAACCAGACCATTGGCTATAGTTTGGAAATCACATGTCTAAGATTTTGATGATATTGCATATTATTGTTAAGTACAAGTAAAAAGCCAAAATAAAAACCCCCATGCAAAAATTTAAATTGTCGCTTCCATGGTAACCAACCACTAAAGCACTTAGGACCAATCTCTGTTATTTCAGTTAAAGTACTTAACACTTGAACATTAAGTAAATTACAAATGTAACATGTAAATGACAAACTAAATATTGTTAGTGGATTTATAATTCTGTCCACTTCAAAGACATGTTTTAAATCTTACATCAACCATATTCTCGTTCCATCCTCCCACAGATTTTTGGATAGCCTTGAGAGTATCAGGGTCACAGCCTACATGAACTATATCCCCCTTTTTCAATCTGCCATCATCCTCAAGTACAATACTTGATGCAGTGTCCGGTTCAGTAGTCTCAGGTGTTGTTGCTGCAGGTTCCGGAATTTCTTCTTCTTTTGGGAGCTCTGAAAAAAGAATACAGTAAAACCTTGGTTCATTGCCAATTGATGGATTACCAGCCACGCCCACAATGTTCTGACAAAAGCCTGGCATGCTTGAATTACACACAAAAAGACTGAAACCTCTGCCTGAATTGTGCCATTTAATGACATCACTGACACTAGTATGCATCAATTGCCGTGACGCTGCTCTGGTACCGTGATGACAGCCAGTGTCAGAACATAAAAGTCATGGCCAGCGATACGTCAATTACAGGTAAATATGGTAATAAACAAGCTTGAAAAGTTACTGTAATGAGATTTTACTGTATTGGTATTAATGTTTTAAGGCCACCCAATACACAAAATTTTCAAATACAAGATTTATACATTTGTCATAATATGGAGTTTTTGGCTCTGAGATTGAACATTGTGGCACTTTTCTGTAATATACAGTCCAACATGCCTTAAAGGTCACTTCTATATAGGGTCACCTGCTTATAAAGGCCAGGAGAATTGTATCCCAATTGTTTTTATTCAAATTATATGAACATATATATAAAGGCTACCTGCTCTGAAACGCCACTTTTACTTTATAGACAGTTTTGACCGTAAGTATTCAACAAAAAAAAAGTAAAAAAGCATACAACTAAATGGCAATGCTTTATAAATAAAATTCTTTCTAATTTTATTCAACAGAAACAAGGTGTTAAGAGAACACTACCAACCCCCCCCCCCCTCCCAGTGGTGAACATCAGTGAATTCAATACAAAGTGAAACTAAAGTAATTACACTATATTAGGTAAACTAAAAACATTACAGAAAAAAACCTGTTATATATTTCAATAACTTGAGTTCTATTTTCTATGTTTAAAATTTCAACAAAATTGGTATAGGTTTTTGCTTTTTATAGTAATGGTGGCCATCTTGGATATGCTATAATGCTGTTGAGCTATCACATACCAGTTACCACCACAATAAATCAACTGACCAAGTTTCAGCTCAATTGGATGACTGGTTTTCTTTTAAATGCATGGAAACCAAATTATTCATGAACACACACAAAATCAACAAAATCGGTACATTAAATAAGGCTATAATGTGCATTTATAGGTTTTTGCTATTTATAGTAACAACGGCCGTCTTGGATATGCCATTATGTTGTCAAGCAATTCCACACCTCTCACCACCTCAATAAATCAACTGACCAAGTTTCAGCTCAATCTGATGTACGGTTTTCTTGTAAATGCACAGAAACCATGAATCAGGTGAAAAAGTCTATTTTTAGTAACGGCGGCCATCTTGAATGCACGATTACGCTGACGAGCAATCCCATACCACTCACCATTATAACAAATCAATTGACCAAGTTTCAGATCAATCAATGTACAGTTTTCTTTCAAATGCACGGAAACCATGAATTGGGTGAAAAAGTCTATTTTTAGTAACGACGGCCATCTTGGATGCACGATTGAATGCACGATTACGCTTTCGAGCAATCCCACACCACTCACCATTATAACAAATCAAGTGACCAAGTTTCAGCTCAATTGAATGTACAATTTTCTTTCAAATGCATGGAAACCATGAGTTGGGTGAAAAATCTATTTTTAGTATCGGCGGCCATCTTGGATGCACAATTACGCTGTCGAGCAATCCCACACCACTCATTACCATAACAAATCAACTGACCAAGTTTCAGCTTAATCGGATGTATGGTTCTCTTTTAAATGCACGGAAACCAATTGGGACGGACCTAGGCACACACACAGACAGCGGTATTACTATATCCCCCTCACCACTGGTGGCGAGAGGATAATTACATAACAGTGGTCAGTTGCAAATGGGTTTTTTTGCTGTACCATGTGATCATTACCATTTAATGTTTGTGCACGATGTTTTGGAAAACTTTATTGACATGAATCACTGGAATAACATCTTTTTTCAAAGAAAACATCAACTGATATGATTCTATATCCAATGGAAATAATAGTTCCAAACCAACATTAGCTGGATTCACATGATACAGAGGAGAACCCCATTGAATGAACTTGAAAGATCTGTCAATTAGAAATACCCCCCCCCCACCAAGGATTGTGAAATGGACACTAAATTTGGTATGTAACACATTGTTTCATGTTGATATGCACATTTGTTCCAAGTTTGATCAAAATTCATCCACAGAAAAGAAAATATGGAGCAGACACAATATTGGGACAGATGGAAAGACAGACAGGTGGACAGGGTGGTGATTCATATACATGTATACTTTTTTGAGAGGGATATGACAAATGTACATGTACATGCCTACTAATAGATCTTACTTAGTATTGGAAGATGATCTGGAAAATAAGTTCCTACATGTACATGCCTACAAATAGATCTTACTTAGTATTGGGAGATGATCTGGAAAATAAGTTCCTACATGTACATGCCTACAAATAGATCTTACTTAGTATTGGGAGATGATCTGGAAAATAAGTTCCTACATGTACATGCCTACAAATAGATCTTACTAAGTATTGGGAGATGATCTGGAAAATAAGTTCCTCCTATTGCCGGACTTGTATACTTTACATCTAGTGCACCCTTATAGCCCAGTCTGTAGACATTGGTATGACCGTTAGACCATGTGACTTCTGCTGCATCTCGGTCAGAATCAAAGCTAAAATTTACTATAGCAATAACCTCCCCTTCAGAGTTACCTACAAATATAGAATCAGCTATACATTTACATACTTATTTTTTGTAATTATGTATTGAAATTTACATTTTTGCAAGATATAAATAATTTTTCAGGCATATTAAAAAATATGAATTGTGAAAATTTTGCGCAAAAAAATTATATATTATCATTTATATAATATATTTACAAGAATCCATTATGAGTTTTCATGTAGGATAGGGAAATCTCACCCGAGGGGTTGAACATTTCAGTCAGGGACTCTGCAAGCCTTGTCTCTTGACTAAAATGTTCAACCCTTCGAGCGAGATTTTCCTATTCTACACGGATAAACTCATAATGGATTATTTTTCTTCCATTTTAATGCCAATATTTGGCTTCAAATAGGATTAACATAGAAATCGAGGCCATGTTTGTAAAATCTAACATTGTTATTCAACATTTTACTTTAAAATAAATATGACCATTGTAAAGATTGTGCATGATTTGGGTTTATAAAAAATGTATAAACTACAAAACAAAGTTATTCATTTAAAACTTTCATGTTTAACATTTGAAACACACTCAAAATTTCTAAATTTTGAAGAATTGCGTGTCATTTTCCTGCAAGATGACGCTATATCCCCAAAATGATGACATCATGTCATTGTCTTTTGATAAACACAGACTGGATCAAATGTTTGAAACAGATGACTTAGTATACAGTATATGCATATTTTTGTTATAGTAGAAGAAATATTTTTGAAAGTTGGAATTCACATTACTTTGAAATCTCTTTACTACACAGTTAACGATCTTTTAAGAACAGAAACAACTGGTATTGAATTTGATCTTCTGCTTTGACTACAATCAATCACGATGTCTTCAGAAAAACTGAAAATCAAGACATCATCTTCTGTAAGTGCAGTTACCCTAAATCATAATTACTTTCACATTTTTAATTATTTATTTTAATTTTTCATTATAATTCTGCTTCAACCTAAGACAAATGTATGTCTAGTTGTTTAATTTTGAGACATACTTAGGTACCAGTATGCACTGAGATTTAAATTATACTAAACGTATTAAAAATCTAGACATTTCGGCCTTCAGAATTACAAAATGTAAACTATATTGTTTTGTCAATCAAACTATTTATAATTGTAAAAAGGAAGAATGATCCGGGACGTCCCACACTACAAGTGAGTGCTCTATTAACTGAGCTATCCAGACCACTACATAAATATACAGTGTGATGCTAAACTGATAACTGATGTCAAACACAAACCATCTTGATCCCGCCACCTCCAGTCTGGTCCTCTTACGACTTTAGCTCCTTCAAATATCCCATAAACTCTATTCCTCTGACAAATCTGTCTCTTAGGAACGCTCACCCTGTAAAAACAAACTTCAACAAATATATAAGTGGAATGCTTACCCTGTAAAAACAAACTTCATCAACTAAATATGGGCTGACCAATCAAATTTATTTATTTGTCCAAATCGGTACAGTTTTAGTGTGCAAGGTTGCCATTTAGGTACTTTTTTATCGTTAAGCATTTGATTTTGATACACTTTCCATACAAAAAAATTTGAAATTTGAGTACTTTTTAATTAAAAAACCCTATAAAAATGGGAAAAATCCATCTTATTTGACTTTTTCATTTTATCTGACTGTTTACCAGTTTTTATGGTACAAATCCGTCAAAAACGGATAAATCTGTCGAATTGGTCAACCCATAAATAAGTCACTCTAATCAATATAAATCAATGATATAGTAATTGGACAGTGTTCACAACATAATCATTAAAATGACCTAGTTTTCTATCCATTACAAAACAATTTGAAAGTTGTGTTTATTCCATTAAATATTGTCAACAAAAGTAAGGAAAGGATCACTCATAAGACAAGTTGACTACAGAAACACTTTATAAATCACATGAGAATTCTCAATGTCAATATACATTAGCAGCAAGGGAGATAATTCAACAAAGCTATAAAGGGAGTAAATAAAACAATATATACATAGTGGTGCAAATTACAGGTAATTTGTTACTAGAACCTGCTCTTCAGAACTAAATAGCCCTGCTCCCAACATATACAAGGATTTAATGTTTTCCTGCAACCTTGACCTTTGCAATATGACTTTGGTTCAAGGTCATGACATACTTTTGGACTATTTATATGAAGTTTGAAGCTTTATGACAGTCGTCCAAAGCAATTATGAGATATGGCCTCCACGATTTTACACAGACAGACAGTCAGACATGGTGATTCCTATATACCCCCTCAAACTAGTTTGATGGGGATATTATAAAACCCTAGCACAGTTATGACAAGTGGGTGAAAGAAGCCCAACTACAATATAAAAATAGCACACTGCGACTATTTCTTTATATTCTTACATGGTATAATATCAAACAAAAACAAAACTTACGGTTCTTCCCCTGGACTATCAATTCTGTGAAACGGGTGTTTGATGTCATGTTTCTCTGCATGGTAACACTGGCTGCACAAATTGACATTTCTACATGTTGCACATTTCCACAAAAATCCCATTATTTCAGCTTCTCCACAGTCACCCTCACACCTTGCCTCATGTTTGACACCTAGCAATAACATTAATTTCATGGAAAATACAGCATAACAAGAATTAATTTACTGTCTAGAGTCACCTTTAGCAGGTGATGCCTTGATATAAGTGAAATATTCTTGATAGAGATGAAAACCCCAATTCAATTAATCAATCAATTTGTATTTTGTAAATCAGTAAATTTGTATGTTGTTTGACCTATCTTGATCTATTACAGTAATGCAAATGGTTCAGCCATTTTCTATAGGCACTCTAGTTTCCTCAACCATCCTTGAACTGACTGCCCTGATATAAGTAAAAGAGTTTTTCCTGGGGCATAAAACTTAAATGCTATATGCCACTACATCTACTACAGCAAAATGATAACAGGTCAAGACATTGAACTACAGGTACCTCATCTTAAGTGTAAAAACTATAAGTCAGTTTTGCCAGATTTCTTGATTTAAGAAATAAGGTAATTTTCCAATGTCTTTATAAACTTGCAAAGTATAATGGGCTGTCTCAAATTGCATAAAAGGTGAAGCCTTTTGTGCAAAAATTTGAGACAGCCCATTATACTTTGCAAGTCCATAAACATTAGAAATTACCTTATTTCTTATATTACAACATTTAAAAATTAATTTAATTGCCGTCTCAAATTTCCCATGTTAATTTGAAAATTATTTTGAAATACAATGTTGGTGCACCTTCTCATAAATGGGTCGTCTCCCGTCAGTCAACAAGAGCATTTGACATCTGACGTTATCATGTCAGCGTGTGGAGCATTATCTCTATGAAGTGGCAAAGTATTGTCGATGTCAAATACTTCATTGAAGCAAATATATTGCCATTTTAAATATACATACCTAATCCAGCATTATCATATACACGGAGGTCGTAAGAATTTTCAAATCCAACTCGATATGTATTTCTATTTCCTTCGTCCCACTGTATAATGACACACTGTGGTGGAACATTATCCTGTCTTTGTAAGCCCAGTTCCACTACTGTACCAAGATGTCCTTTTCCTCCATCTTGATCTCCCCACTTCCAGTCCTGACCACGGACTACTCTTAACCCTTTACCAATAGTCATTCCTGTAATGTAGACGAGCATTAACAGTCAAACCTGTCTATAAAGGCCACAAGAGAACCTGTAAAAGTGCCCCTATGGGCAGGTGGCCTTTATATACAGGTTCAAATAACCTGAATATGGAGGGAATGGGATAAAATCTTACTGGCCTTTAAAAGCAGGTGGCCCTTATATAGAGGTGTCTTTTAAGGCAGGATTGACTGTATTTCAATTCTCATTTGTGTAGTGGGGCTAAGCTACTCAAGGTGCTGTAGTATGGTATACAGTATATAGAATAAAGAGTTGATTACTGCCAGAGCCTTGTGATAGAATGCTTGCTTTTCAACAAGGTGAATTGTGTTCCATCCTCAGCGGGGGTACTCAATGAGGAAGTGGATTTTTTAGGGGATTCATCCCTTCTGTTACAATTGCTTGGTTGTCTCATTATGGGTGATGAAGAGACATTTGAATTCTTGTCATATTGATTTTATTATTTCACTTGCTACGACCGTGTTGTTGTGTAAATTGTTGATTTGTCATTTAAACAAATTCTATAAATTGAATTATATGAAGTCAAAATTCTTTTTATTTTTCTATCCATATAACAACATAAAAGTTAATTTCATTTCTATAATATCTATAAATGTATAGGTCATTAAGGAAGAGAATTAGTAAAAGATCCACTATTTTCACTTGTGTAAAGAATATATATATAACCTAGTGTTCCTGGTGAATATTTTCCCCCAAGTTTTGTAAACATTCAAACCCTATTTTAACACTGGACTTGGCTTGAGTTATCTCTCTTTATATATGTTTGCATTTTTTCTTTTCAATTACTCTGTTCATCTGGCCATATTGCCATAATCAATTAATTATTGTAATTGTAATTTGAGAATATATAAAGATTATTATTATTATTATTTACAGATGCATGTAAAACAATTACTGAACAAAAATATTTTTTTCTATAATTTTTATTATTAACTTTTTAAAATATTGTACCTAAAATTTCAAATTTAATGAGAGAATTCTTCAGGAAAAAATACCTAATGACCTTAACTGGAAGAATCACATCGACCAAATGACAGCCATTAAGGCAACTGGTATCCTGTTATTTCTTTGGCAGAATCTTGGCAGATGCAACAAAGAGGTAAAAGACAGAGCCTATCTTTATTTTTTGGAATATGGAGCATCCATATTGGATTGCTATCGCCAGTATCAGATTGATGCTGTAGAAATAGTCCCGCGTCGGGCAGCCAAGTTTTTCACAAGACAAGACAACCGCACTGAATGCGTAACATCAATGCCTCAGAACCTCCAATGGCCGCCACTTAAGCAACGCAGACAAGACCAGCGACTTGTGCAATTTTATAAGTGCGTCAATAGAATTTGAGTGTTCTGCCTACCCAAGCATGTAACACCATCCATAAGACAGCATCAGCTTTATCCCAATCAACTGCAACACCTATAAGTATAGCTTTTTCCCTCACACCATCCAAGAGTGGAACATGCTACCAGAGAAGATTTTCTTGTACTTAGGACAGAAAAATCTCATGGGCACACCAATGCTAGATTTTTCTGTCTTTTCCAGTTTGTCTGGTACTGCCTCACGCCACAATTGAACAATCAGGATGACGTATCCGATCATTGTACTTGATGTCATCAAAACAAACAGGTTTTTTAAAATTATTTTTTAAATATGCATTTTATTTTATTTGTTATTCAAAATAGTTTATTGTCAGCGTTGTTTTATATTTGCATTGATTACAAATCGTTGATGTCTTAAAATTTTGAAGTGTTGTCGATCGGATTATTTTCAAAGTGCGGATTTGTACAATGCATAAAACGTCCAAAGGAATGCAATAAGTCCCATAAATGTGTGTGTTTTGTTTTGTACGTATCACAGTTATAAACAATTTAATGGTACGAGAAATAGAATCTGTCATCTGGTTGTGATCGATACCGTATGATCTCAGTCGAGGGTGATGTGATGTAACATATATCCCAATCGAGACTGTGTCAAGATTGGGATATGTTACACCACATCACCCGAGACTGAGATCAACCGGTATTTGTCACAAACAGGTGACAGATTCTATTAGTCACACAGGCAACTGTGGAGTCATTTAAAATCATGCTCCACAGTTCTAGTGCAGAGTAGATGTAAGTGGCAAATAGTTTTAACTGTTTTAACCTGTTTTGAAAAGTCTTTGTGAGGACCCACGTCACACAAGTACTGCTGTGAGTTGATGCTGATAAACCCTTCACACACAGTATTCCAGTAAATGTAAAATGTCAGGTATCTTACCCCCCCCCCCCCCCCCCCCCCATACTCTACTCGCCATGACAAAATTTAACATTTATAATATGATGTGCATGTTTTATCGTAACTATCACACAATTTTAGATATATACGTTTGTTTTACCTCATGTATCAGACTATGACACCGAAGTATTGCATGCAGCATATTATACATATACAAGGAAGATATTGTCAAACCGAAAGTAGAATTGCATTGGAAGATTTTTCCTCTGAAAGGACGGTTTTGATGATTTATCCGATCATTTATCATAGAAACTCACCAAAAACTGCGTCTTGTTAATGTTTATGGTCAATTTTTACCAATAAAAATTATTAGATGAATGGTTTTGCTGTCTACACCGCAAAAATTAAACTGATAGTATCTCTTCTGAAGGAAATTTTACGTTACTATTTTTAGGACAAACGGAAATACCCACGGATTTCCAACGAAACTTACTTAATCAGATTTTTGTAATTTCAAGAAATAACGAAAATAAAATAGCCTATTACTACAAAATATAATAAAATGAAGTAGAATAAAAAATTGACGAGCAAAAAAAGAATTTTGAAATATTATAAGGGAGACAATTCAATAACACATTCCAAGTTTTTTTTAAATTATCTCCCTTTAGTCTTCAGGATTTGCAAGCTAGATTTTAATTTTCTAAAATCAAGGGGGTGAAGTTTCTTGTAGTTTAAATGGTCATTTTAACAAAGGAAAATTTCAACAATAAACATCACTTAAAAAAGACCCCAAAAACCTTTCATTTTTGCAGTGTAGTATTATTTATAATTAATATCAGAGACTTTAGTTATAGACGTCTCTGTTGAAAACACATGATCATTATTTAGAAAATAAAATAAAGTGAAAATAAATAAATAAAATAAAATACCAATGATATTTAATATACCATTAATATATGCCATGTATGTTTTGTTTTTTAATTTTGAATTCATAAGGTTGGTCCCTGTGACTGAATACATACTAATTATCTTATTGCTTCTATTCCAAAAAAAAAAAAAAAAAAAATCTAAATGAAATAAATAAAAATAAATAATCATAAACATTACTCTGGAATAAGCCAAGTTATAAAATGATCGACACATTGTACATTTTAGGTTTATAATCTTCAGACAGTATATGTTAACAGTCGCTTTAAATTTAGTCGTGACTAAATCAGAAGTCCACAAATCTTGACTTCTGATTATACACGACTTAATTGAGAAATTTTAACTTTTCTTTATCTTGGTATATATCTTAAGTTAGTACATAAACCCATCCATATTACACTATTTAATAATTTCATATCAATAGTTTAACCACTTTTTAAATTTTTTTTTCTCAAAAGGTCCATAGCAGTGTAAACTTCTGCGAGTGTTTAAATGCCACATACTGTTTAAATTCAAACTAAATATAAAAAACCCAAAAACCTTTAATTGCAAAATAGCATTTTTACACTGTAGTTGCCACAAATGAAACTACCCTTAGTCCACTGGTTACATTCTTTAATTGACTTTGTTAGTTCAAATACATGTATTAATTTAGTAGTTATTTATGACAAAATTTTGGCAGTTTCTAATATCAGTGAAATTTAATACATGTATAACAAGGGTAAATGTTTTGTGTTAAATGTAGCTGCTAAAAGGTTCAATGGAAATTTTTGAAAGACATTTATCAGATCATTTGTGATCCATTTGGTAGAAAGGTTTGAATTTCACTTGTAGTTCACGTTGTGTGACATTTCAATTCACCAAGTACAACCTATCAATGAGTTGATTTTTGTGTGTTTATCATTCAATTAACAACATATCAATCATGGTTATTAATTTTAGGTCAAATCTCACTGACCTGTGGTTTAGTCTTTTCTTTTCAAGTCAATTTAATTCATTAATTTTGTCTTGTAACTTTCTTATCATTTCACCTATTATTAATTTGTGTGCTGTAATTCAGTGGCTGAAAAAATTAGCTAGTTCACCTGTGGTAGTTTTTCTGTCTTTGGGATTTTTTGGTTTGACAGTGGTTTAAAGGTGGTTTTTCTGTGAATGAGGTTGTCTGTTCATTTTCTTTAGTTAGTTTCTTATTTCATCCATGCTCCATTGTTTTTTTCCTGCTACCGGGTTTGTCAGTTCACAAATGTTTATTGTTTCTCTTCTGTAATTGGGTTTGTTAGTTCACCTGTAGTTCATTGGTGGCTATCTGTAACTGAGGTCAGTTCACCTGTGGTTTATTGGTGGTTCTCTATGACCAGTGTTTTTAGTTCACACATGGTTAAATGTTTCTCTTCTGTAATTGGGTTGGTCAGTTCACCTGTAGTTCATTGGTAGTTTTCTGCAACTGGGTTTGTAAGTTCACCCGTGGTTCAATGGTGGTATTATGTGATAGGGTGTCAGTTCACCTGTATTTAATTGGTGGCTGTCTGTAACTGGGTTTGTCAGTTCTCCTGTAATTCCTTGGTAGTTTTGTGTACTTGGGTTTGTCAGATCACCTTTGATTCATTGGTGGCTTTCTGTAACCATGTTTCTTACATCACCTGTCTCCATTGTTGGTTGTTCTATGATAGGGTTTGCCAGTTTACATATGGTTCAATGTTACTCTTCTATAATTTGGTTTGTCAATTTTACCTTTGGTTCTCTGCTGTCAGTTTACCTGTGGTCCACTGGTGGTTTTATATACTTGGGTTTTTCAGTTTACTTGTGGTTCATTGGTGGCTGTCTGTAATGGGTTTGCCAGTTCACCTGTAGTTAATTGGCAGTTTTATGTAACTGGGTTTGTAAGTTCACCTGTGATTTAATAGCAGATTTTTGTAACTGGAACTCATTTGTGGTTAATTGTTCATTTTTTTAAAACTGGGTTTGTTAGTTCACCTGTCAGACATTGGTGGTTTTCTGGAATTGTCTCCATTAGTTCACCCGTGGTTCATTGTTGGCTTTCTGTACTTGGGTTTGTCAGTTCACCTATGGTTTTCTGTAACTGGGTTTCTTAGTTCACCCCTGATTCATTGATTGAGTTTGCCAGTTCACCTGTAGTTTATTGTAGATTTTCTGTTTTTAGGATTGCCAGCTCACCTGTAGTTTTCTGTAACTTGGTTTGTTAGATTACCCATGATTTATTGTTGTATTTCTGTACTTGGGTTTGTTAGTTCACCATTGGTTCATTAGTGTGTTTGTAAAGCTACAGAGAGGGTGATCACATTATTGTAAAGAAAAGTGTTATTATTACTTGTAAATTGGTTTAATTATATATGTATATAATTGCACTTAAACACATGATATATCAAACTGTAGAATGTCATGAAGAGACACTCATGACGAGAAAATGCACAACTGTAATAACTGACTAAAACATCTAAAGACATTTCCTGAATTGGCTGCAGGTGGTTAGCACTGCATTAACACTTTTCCAGCCATTCACGATCTGGAAAGCTTGAGGCCAAGTCTGACCCTGTCATTTTGTTTCTGTACTGTTTAAGTTTTGCGACCTATGTGGCCTTGAGAAAGTGGTGGACTGGCAATTGTTCCTATTTAGCCACTTACAGGACTTTGGGAAACTCAATAAAACCAAGGAAGAAATGTAGCTGTCTGAGTAGGTCAGGGGTAGAGTGCTTGGTTACAATATAGGATTGAGTCCTGGTCTGACCCTGCAATTTTCTTGCCCTGTTACACACATATGAAGTGCAGCAAAGTTCAAATCAATGGGGTCCGTTGCTGTACAATGTGATCAATACCTCTTAACATTTGTGCGGAACAATCTGGAAAATGTTAACATGAAAAATTCATGAAAGAACATCGTTTTTACTGGAAAATGTCATCTTTTGTGATTCATATCCATTGGAAATAAGTGTTCTGCAAAAACGTTAAAGGGTATCATGTGGTAAAGTGGCCAACCCCATTTATGTTAGTAGTGTCAGTCTGAACATCAGTTTCCATTGTTTTGGTTCATTTTTTGATAGACAATATGTGTAGGCATTTAACCATTTATTTTCAAATAGCTTCCATTGTTCACCTCGAGGTAAATTTAAACATATGGTAATGTTTTGCAGTTTAATTTTGGTTTAGTTCAACTGAGACAACCAGTCAATCAAGGCCAAGGACATGGACAAACATCTCATATGAATGGGGTGAAGTGATGGAGTCCTATTCCCCAGGCAAGATTTTTTCTCTTATATTGATGTGCTGAGTACATGGTGGGTGGAGGAAACCAGAGTACCTGGAAAAAATCACTGACTGAAGATGAGTGAACTGACAAACTTTCACATATTAAAATCTGTCCCAAGTGAGATTTGAACCTAGGTGGATCAGAGGCACTGTAATTTATAAACAGGTGTTTTAGACACTCAGCCACCTAGCCATTCACACTGCAGTTTATCACATAAACTTGACCAGTTAAAAATTAAACTATAATGATATGACTTAAAATGGGAGACAAATACTGGCATGGATTAGAGAAGAGTAACGGAAGTTTTATGATCAAATCTAGGTCTTTTCACATTAACAAGGCAGTTAGTTAAAGGATTGTCGGAAACCAGAGTGCCCACAAGAAAACCATCAACCTCTGGCAGCAAACTGACAAAATTCTCACAATAGGACCTGCTGGATGTTTGGCAAACAAACCTACATGTACAAACATTCTCACACTAGGACCTGCTGGATGTTTGGAAAGTAAACCTACATTTACAAACATTCTCACACTAGGACCTGCTGGATGTTTGGCAAGCACACCTACATGTACAAACATTCTCACAATAGGACCTGCTGGATGTTTGGCTAGCACACCTACATTTACAAACATTCTCACACTAGGCCCTGCTGGATGTTTGGAAAGTAAACCTACATGTACAAACATTCTCACACTAGGACCTGCTGGATGTTTGGTAAGCAAACCTACATGTACAAACATTCTCACACTAGGACTTGCTGGATGTTTGGCAAGCACACCTACATGTACAAACATTCTCACACTAGGCCCTGCTGGATGTTTGGAAAGTAAACCTACATGTACAAACATTCTCACACTAGGACTTGCTGGATGTTTGGCAAGCACACCTACATGTACAAACATTCTCACACTAGGACCTGCTGGATGTTTGGAAAGTAAACCTACATGTACAAACATTCTCACACTAGGACTTGCTGGATGTTTGGTAAGCAAACCTACATGTACAAACATTCTCACACTAGGACCTGCTAGATGTTTGGCAAGCACACCTACATGTACAAACATTCTCACACTAGGACTTGCTGGATGTTTGGCAAGCAAACCTACATGTACAAACATTCTCACACTAGGACCTGCTGGATGTTTGGCAAGCAAACCTACATGTACAAACATTCTCACACTAGGACCTGCTGGATGTTTGGAAAGTAAACCTACATGTACAAACATTCTCACACTAGGACCTGCTGGATGTTTGGTAAGCAAACCTACATGTACAAACATTCTCACACTAGGACCTGCTGGATGTTTGGTAAGCAAACCTACATGTACAAACATTCTCACACTAGGACCTGCTGGATGTTTGGCAAGCAAACCTACATTTACAAACATTCTCACACTAGGCCCTGCTGGATGTTTGGAAAGTAAACCTACATGTACAAACATTCTCACACTAGGACCTGCTGGATGTTTGGTAAGCAAACCTACATGTACAAACATTCTCACACTAGGCCCTGCTGGATGTTTGGAAAGTAAACCTACATGTACAAACATTCTCACACTAGGCCCTGCTGGATGTTTGGAAAGTAAACCTACATGTACAAACATTCTCACACTAGGACTTGCTGGATGTTTGGCAAGCACACCTACATGTACAAACATTCTCACACTAGGACCTGCTGGATGTTTGGAAAGTAAACCTACATGTACAAACATTCTCACACTAGGACTTGCTGGATGTTTGGTAAGCAAACCTACATGTACAAATATTCTCACACTAGGACCTGCTAGATGTTTGGCAAGCACACCTACATGTACAAACATTCTCACACTAGGACTTGCTGGATGTTTGGCAAGCAAACCTACATGTACAAACATTCTCACACTAGGACCTGCTGGATGTTTGGCAAGCAAACCTACATGTACAAACATTCTCACACTAGGACCTGCTGGATGTTTGGAAAGTAAACCTACATGTACAAACATTCCCACACTAGGACCTGCTGGATGTTTGGCAAGCAAACCTACATGTACAAACATTCTCACACTAGGACCTGCTGGATGTTTGGCAAGCAAACCTACATGTACAAACATTCTCACACTAGGACCTGCTGGATGTTTGGAAAGCACACCTACATGTACAAACATTCTCACACTAGGCCCTGCTGGATGTTTGGAAAGTAAACCTACATGTACAAACATTCTCACACTAGGACTTGCTGGATGTTTGGCAAGCACACCTACATTTACAAACATTCTCACACTAGGCCCTGCTGGATGTTTGGAAAGTAAACCTACATGTACAAACATTCTCACACTAGGACTTGCTGGATGTTTGGTAAGCAAACCTACATGTACAAACATTCTCACACTAGGCCCTGCTGGATGTTTGGAAAGTAAACCTACATGTACAAACATTCTCACACTAGGACTTGCTGGATGTTTGGCAGGTAAACCTACATGTACAAACATTCTCACACTAGGCCCTGCTGGATGTTTGGCAAGCAAACCTACATGTACAAACATTCTCACACTAGGACTTGCTGGATGTTTGGCAAGCAAACCTACATGTACAAACATTGTTACACTAGGCCCTGCTGGATGTTTGGCAAGCACACCTACATGTACAAACATTCTCACACTAGGACCTGCTAGATGTTTGGCAAGCACACCTACATGTACAAACATTCTCACACTAGGACCTGCTGGATGTTTGGTAAGTAAACCTACATGTACAAACATTCTCACACTAGGACTTGCTGGATGTTTGGAAAGTAAACCTACATGTACAAACATTCTCACACTAGGCCCTGCTGGATGTTTGGTAAGTAAACCTACATGTACAAACATTCTCACACTAGGACTTGCTGGATGTTTGGCAAGCAAACCTACATGTACAAACATTCTCACACTAGGCCCTGCTGGATGTTTGGAAAGTAAACCTACATGTACAAACATTCTCACACTAGGACCTGCTGGATGTTTGGCAAGCACACCTACATGTACAAACATTCTCACACTAGGACCTGCTGGATGTTTGGCAAGCACACCTACATGTACAAACATTCTCACACTAGGACCTGCTGGATGTTTGGCAAGCACACCTACATGTACAAAACATTCTCACACTAGGACATGCACTTACAGGGATTCAATTCTAGGTAGTGAGAGGTGCTGTGACCCATTGGCATTAGCATGCGCCTTTGGTCAATTGACCACTTTGCCACTGACAAATACTGACCATTTAAATGAAAGATTACAGTATCATCATCATCATCATCATCTTCTTTTCTCTCTTGTTCTTCAGATCAGATTCAGCAGCCGAACACCACTTCCCTGGAAAAAAAGTATATTTTTTTTTTTTGTAAAGGAAATATGAAATTTCGTAATTCAACATAGTTATAACAAATTCTAATACAATATATACAAAAATATTAACTACATGGTTTTTAGTACATAATTCTCTTTCAGTATATTCCAAGCATATTGAGAATGAAACACATTAGCTAGACTTTACATTTTTTATGAACTCCGGATGCTATTAATATAACATGTACATGTTTCTGAATTTATAAGTATAATCATTGTGTACTTCTCTTATGTTTAACGTACTGTAACCAAGTTAAACAGAAACAAGTGTTTCGTCTGAATTATACAGAAACACGACAAAAAGTCATACAATGACTAAAACATACCACATATCTATTCTTGACAATTCCAAAGATGTACATAATACCAAATTTCATCATATTTTTAAACATAATTTCTAAATATTCAAGATAACTACATAAGTCACTTAAATATGGAAGTAGGCCACAGTGACATATTTTTCTATTCACCCCATTTGTAAGCATTGTACAAGTACATCATCACATATACATGTAAATATGCTATGAATTATATGAATTTTGATTTGTAACTGATCCATAAAAGGTAGGTTTACAGTCACTATCCTAATTTCCAATGCCTGGCATAGCTCTTGAAAAGCTATATCAAATATCATCATTGAAGGTGAAATAATCTCAGAATTGCAACAGAAAATGACAATACTGTAACATCAACAGTTACTTCCCTTGATACTGGAACCTAATGGATAAACCTCCCATATTCCCATATAATTATCACTTTACAATGCAAATATTGCCTATTTATCAAATCACAAGTTACCATGCATTGACCTGATCAAATTTAACAACCTAGCTATAATTTCATTATATAAATATTGCTAGTTGCAAGATAATTATGTATACAATGTTTCATTTTATTATCAGGATGATTGTACCAGTAAGACACAAGTCCATCATGGCAATGGTTTTATATAGAATCACGTTAGTTGATATTTTCCAATTAAAACGATGTTATTGCAGTAATTATTTTACGTAAAAGTTTTCTGAAAAATTCATGTGGACCCATTATTCCTTAATGATATAGGATTACATTAGTTAATGTCTTCCCATTGAAACCATGTTATAGTAGTAATTTTTTACGTAAAAGTTTCCAAAACATTGAGAAACAAGTCAAAACTGCCTTAAAGACCGATTCTATATAAGCCACCTGCTTTTAAAGGCAAGTAAAATGTTACCCTGATTGTTCTTTATTCATATTATTTGAACCTGTATATAAGGGTTACTTGTCCATAAAGACCACTTATTCTTGTTTCCTTGGGTGGCTTTTATAGACAAGTTTGACTGTATTGATAATTTGGCATATTGGTGAAACCCATATGCATCATACCCACCTTGGTTATCATCTTGAGGTTCTGTTGTTAATGAATTATTATCACTTTCCTCTTCTTCATCACTAGATGGTAAACCTGGTTGTAACATAAAACTGCCCTCTGTATCAGGAGGTGGGAGTGGTTGTAGGGGTGGGGTTGGTGCCATTCTAGGTAACCCTGCCTGTGTCAATAGTTGTTGATTCAAACCTAGCAAATCTTCTAGCACTGTCATTGGTTTTGTTGTCTGAGGTCTAGATACTGTGTCACCATCATACTTCACACAGCAAGACATGTTGAGTAAGTAAGTGGAATCTTTAAATTTGACTTCTAGATCTCCAACATCAGGATCTATGGACACCACAACTCCTACATCACCCAATATCTACAACAATATACAGTCAACAACCAAACATGTGTAACAGGAGGAAAATAAAACTTTAAAAAAAATTAACAGTGCCCTGGCTGAGTATCGAACCCAAGCAAAAACTGAGTGTTCTACCACAAGGCTAAAAAATCTGAACCAGAAAGTCCTGCAATAAATCATTGTATTATATCTACCATATACCGATATACTGCCATAACACAGCAACTAGTTCAGCCTGTTGCACATATCTATATATCCACCAAGGTACTAAATAAAAGTGAACTATCATTTCCAATTGAAATGGTAAATTGCACAAATATGCAAACATTGGTCAGTATAAAGACTCAAGGTGGTGTAGCATGAATGAACATCAATAACTCAAAGTCAGTTTTTCAGTCTGAACAATTTTTATAGACAGATGTTATTACCAAATATTTTTTATACCCATATAACCCTACACATGTAACTTCATATATCGATTGAATAGGATTAAATAGTCCAATTTTGAATTAAAACAAAATTTTATTGATATTTTTCCACAACGTTGCTGTTTAAATGATTGATGATCGATCTTTGATTGTGATGAACTGCAAAAAATGATCCGTCAAAAATGACATCCAATGAACTTTGAGTTATCAAAAGTGTATTAAATCTGAACCAACAATCCTGAACTTTGAATGTCAGAGACATTACATTGTACAGTAAAACAAATTTACAATGACTGGAAGCCATGGAAACTCTATTTTTAACTTTGTTATATTGTTGTATATAGATTTATATAGAGGATCGGCTGGGCCTTATATTTAACTTTGTACTATCCATGTATTCTGTGTTGATATATTCATGTTTTACTGTATGTATTATGCCTGATAACATGATAATATCACTGGAATCAAATCTATGACTTACAGACTTCATATCATCAGTCCATCCTCCATGTCTACCCTGTAGATTTTTAACTCTAGATTCGTTCTCGATAACCTTCACTCTGTCTCCTTCCTCTATGATAGATACCTATATAAACATCAAATACATGTTTGTATAGTGGTCAGTATGATGTCACAGCTATTTCATCTAGTAATGATAAATTTGTTGTTATAAAAACTATCTACTGTTGGAACCAAATTGTTTGTGACAGTAAAATATTCTTTATTTTCAAAGAAAAGAAAATAAACTTGAATAAAAACTGATATTTATCACTTACTTGTACCTAGTCATATATCAACATCAATCTTTATTCAAGTTTATTTGATTTTCTTTGAAAATAAAGAATATTTCACAGTCACAAACAATTTGGTTCCAGCAGTAGTTTATTAAAATGTGTACTTCTGGCAAAATAGTCTTCTGCTGCTACTATGAATGAGTGTTATAATTACAGGTTAATCATTAATTTGATTTTCATTAAAATATGTGAAAACTTAAGTTACAGGTATCTGTGTCACAGCAATTTTTAAGCTTTTCTCAAAGAGAAAACCGTTATCCATCTCCAAGGAATAATCTAAGACCAAGTTGAAATAGAATGCTTTGTTTCAAGGACAATTAAGGGTCTTAAATTGGCGGCAAACATTTAATATACCCATTATAAATTGCTACATGTAATTTAAGTCTTTACTAACATTTTTTAATTTTTAAAGTATTCATTTTATGGTGATATTATGATTTTAATAGTAAGTGAAGGTCAAGAAACCTCATGTAATATTGACCAAATTATTTCTGTCACCAGCCATCTTTTTTATTGATAGAAGACTGTCCCACAATCCCCTATCATCAATATAAAGGGTTGCTGAAATTAGGCAAAGCTTACACTCAAGTCAGGTGTATAACATTAGCTCATCTGCTACTAAGAAATGCACTAAACTCATGTAAAAAATCAACTAACCTCATGTAATATTGACCAAATTATTTCTGTCACCAGCCATCTTTTTTATTG
Source organism: Anadara kagoshimensis (assembly GCA_021292105.1). NCBI lineage: Eukaryota > Metazoa > Mollusca > Bivalvia > Arcoida > Arcidae > Anadara > Anadara kagoshimensis. The sequence goes on from CM037870.1 coordinate 50,018,192, forward strand.
ATAGAAGACTGTCCCACAATCCCCTATCATCAATATAAAGGGTTGCTGAAATTAGGCAAAGCTTACACTCAAGTCAGGTGTATAACATTAGCTCATCTGCTACTAAGAAATGCACTAAACTCATGTAAAAAATCAACTAACCTCATGTAATATTGACCAAATTATTTCTGTCACCAGCCATCTTTTTTATTGATAGAAGACTGTCCCACAATCCCCTATCATCAATATAAAGGGTTGCTGAAATTAGGCAAAGCTTACACTCAAGTCAGGTGTATAACATTAGCTCATCTGCACTAAGAAATGCACTAAACTCATGTAAAAAATCAACTAACCTCATGTAATGTTGACAAAATTATTTCTGTCTTCAGTTGTCCTTTTTTATTGTTGATAGGAGACTGTCCCATGGTCCCCTATCATCAATAGCAAGGGCCGCTAAAATTAGGCAAATGATTTCAAAGATTATATTGTTACATACCTTCCTGCAAGCTCCATGATAAAACGACCATCTATCCCTATCATACTGTATCTCACAAGTATTCCTATCTAAGGCCACTACAGTTCCTACCTCACCTAAAACCTGTAACAGTCATGTGTATAATTATCAGTATGCATGCAGACATGATCAAATAATTTTCATAAACACTGTTCACATTTTCATAGAAAAACAATAGTTTAAACAATTAGTCAATAATTTACCCTGGCATGAAAGTAATTTTTGTGCCATATGCACCATATGTATAAAATATTTTAAACAAACAGTGTTAACATTTTTTCCTAAAAAACAAGAATGTTCAAATTTGTTCTTGAAATGAGAAAATAAATATTTGTTTAAAAATTATATTAGGCCTAAAAAAAATGTGTGTTTCCGCTAACATAGAATTATTATAAAGGGTCGGTAGGTTGATTTTTTTTAATAGCATATGTTATGCATGTGTATGTAATGTATTATGTTAAAATTATATTATAAATGTGTTGTTTAAGTTATTTTGCTTATCGTGGTCGAAACAGTTATAATGATTACATATCAAAGACATGTACAAATCAAACGTTTTGCTGACTTGTTTTTGATACAATACAGTTTTAATCGAAAAACGAAAACAGATTTTTAAAAATCTGGTAAAAAAACTGGAGTTGAGTCAGTCGGGTTAGCGGAAACATACATTTTTTCAGGCCTTATAATTATTATTTATTATTATAAATATGAATATACTGATTTTCTCACTTCACTTGACAAAATAAAATGCATATTCATACCTCAATGTTAAATATCCTCTATGCATTTATTTACCTTTTCCATTTGTTGATTCCAGCCTCCAAATTCAACTTGGATCTTTTGGGCAGTGTCCAAATTCAAATCCACACAAATTTTATCTCCAATGTTTATTAATGTTTCAAATGGCTGTGTTAAATCTGAAGCAAGCATATTCAATGAATTAGTATCCCCGGCTAGTAGGTATTTTTTTGTGATTTTAGCACTTAGCTTAAAAATAAGCAAATCAACTCAGTTAATAATATGCACATTTTCTATCAATGTTTTTGCTTTGTGTCAATTTTTGTAAGATATTGCTTCTTAGTTTTGGAGAACTACTTCAGACATGTAGTGTCTGGATGGACAGAGAAGTTTTTATATAATATCCCACTCAATTTCTTTGAAAGGTGGAGATAATAATTCATTCATGCGAACTGGATTTCTATTTAGAGTAACTGTGACCTTGACCTTTGACCTAGTGATCTGATTCACAATCACATACATTGTCTTGTCACAGTTAATAAGTAGAACTTTGAGATCAATTGGACAAATATTGCACCTTTAAATGCACAGGAACTGAATTTCAAGTTGAAGTAACTGTAACCTTGACCTTTGCCCTAGTAGCCTGATTTGCAATCCCATGCAATGTTTTGTCATAGGGAATAAGTTGACCAAAATTTGAGATTAATCAGACAAATAGTACATCGTTAAATGCAGTGAAACTGAATTTCTATTTATAGTAACTGTGACCTTGACCTTTGATCTAGTTGAGATGATTTGTAATGTCATGCATTGCCTTGTCACAAGGAATAAGTTGACCAAGTTTGAGATCAATCGGACGAACAGTGCAGTGCATCTTTAAATGCAATAAAATCAAATTGTTAACAGACAGCCAAACATCACAATCAAAAGAAGATGTCTTATTTATAGTAAAATATCAACAAGAGGCCCAATAGGGCCTGTACCGCTCACCTGGGCCGTTTACAGCACAAAAACACAATAAATACTGCATTTGAGGAGCAATAACTCTGATGTGGATATTTAGATATTTATGAAACTTGCTACTTGCATCTGTGACCTTGACCTTCGAACCAATGACCATAATCTATATATTAAAATGATCATTGCATCAATACCAACAATATTCTAATATACATGCCTATACAAAAAGTTCATAGTTTTCGAGATAATGAACCTTTTTGGTATTGTTTTGCAACCGTGACCTTGACCTTTTGACCCATGACCTTTTCTATACATCAAAATGATCGTTGTATCAATACCTAGAACATTCTAATATACATGCCTATACAAAAAGTTCATAGTTTTCAAGATAATGAACCATTTCAGTATTCTTTCGCATCTGTGACTTTGACCTTTGAACCAATGACCTTAATCTATATATTAAAATGAACATTACATCAATACTTACAATATTCCAATATACATGCCTATACAAAACGTTTATAGTTTTCAAGAAAATGAACCATTTTGGTATTGATTTGCTACTGTGACCTTGACCTTTAAACCCATGACCTTTTTCTATACATCAAAATTATCGTTGTATCAATACCTACAACATTCTAATATACATGCCTATACAAAAAGTTCATAGTTTTCAAGATAATGAACCATTTCAGTATTCTTTTGCATCTGTGACCTTGACCTTTGAACCAATGACCCTAATCTATATATCAAAATGATCTTTACATCAATACTAACAATATTCCAATATACATGGCTATACAAAAAGTTTATAGTTTTCAAGATAATGAACCATTTTGGTATTGAATTGCTACTGTGACCTTGACCTTTGGACCCATGACCTTTTTCTATACATCAAAATGATCATTGTATCAATACCTACAACATTCTCATATATATTCTTATACAAAAAGTTCATAGTTTTCAAGATAATGAACCATTTAAGTTTTCTTTTGCATCTGTGACCTTGACCTTTAAACCAATGACCTTAATCTATATATCAAAATGATCGTTACATCAAAACCAACAACATTCCAATATATATGCCTATACAAAAAGTTGATAGTTTTCAATATAACTACTGATTTTGGTATTGTTTTGCTACTGTGACCTTGACCTTTTGACCCATGACCTTTTTCTATACATCAAAATGATCGTTGTATCAATACCTACAACATTCTAATATACATGCATATACAAAAAGTTCATAGTTTTCAAGATAATTAACCATTTTGGTATTGTTTCTCATCTGTGACCTTGACCTTTGAACCAATGACCCTAATCTATATATCAAAATGATCTTTACATCAATACTAACAATATTCCAATATACATGGCTATACAAAAAGTTTATAGTTTTCAAGATAATGAACCATTTTGGTATTGAATTGCTACTGTGACCTTGACCTTTGGACCCATGACCTTTTTCTATACATCAAAATGATCATTGTATCAATACCTACAACATTCTCATATATATTCTTATACAAAAAGTTCATAGTTTTCAAGATAATGAACCATTTAAGTTTTCTTTTGCATCTGTGACCTTGACCTTTAAACCAATGACCTTAATCTATATATCAAAATGATCGTTACATCAAAACCAACAACATTCCAATATATATGCCTATACAAAAAGTTGATAGTTTTCAATATAACTACTGATTTTGGTATTGTTTTGCTACTGTGACCTTGACCTTTTGACCCATGACCTTTTTCTATACATCAAAATGATCGTTGTATCAATACCTACAACATTCTAATATACATGCATATACAAAAAGTTCATAGTTTTCAAGATAATTAACCATTTTGGTATTGTTTCTCATCTGTGACCTTGACCTTTGAACCAATGACCTTAATCTATATATCAAAATGATCGTTACATCAAAACCAACAACATTCCAATATATATGCCTATACAAAAAGTTTATAGTTTTCAATATAACTACTGATTTTGGTATTGTTTTGCTACTGTGACCTTGACCTTTTGACCCATGACCTTTTTCTATACATCAAAATGATCGTTGTATCAATACCTACAACATTCTAATATACATGCCTATACAAAAAGTTCATAGTTTTCAAGATAATTAACCATTTTGGTATTGTTTCGCTACTGTGACCTTGACCTTTTGACCCATGACCTTTTTCTATACATCAAAATGATCGTTGTATCAATACCTACAACATTCTTATATACACGCATATACAAAAAGTTCATAGTTTTCAAGATAATTAACCATTTTGGTATTGTTTCTCATCTGTGACCTTGACCTTTGAACCAATGACCTTAATCTATATATCAAAATGATCGTTACATCAATACCAACAATATTCCAATATACATGCCTATACAAAAAATTTATAGTTTTCGAGATAATAAATAATATAAGAAAAGTAAAAAATTAGGTCATGACCTCCATAATTGACCTTGACACCAATTTGAAGGTAATTACAAGAATATGTCAAAACTGAAAACCCCATGTCATTATCTGGTCATATAGTCAAGTTATAACAATTTAAAAATATTTTACGATTTTTTCAAAATTAAACGCAAAAACGCGTAACCTATTTTTAAACCAAATTTCATGAAATGAACAAACTTAGAGGTTAAGACTATGTAGAATCCAAATATCACATCAGTTTTTGCCTCCAATGAGTGGTTCAAGAGAAGAAGATTTTTTTAGGTTTTGTCTATTTTTAGTAACAGCGGCCATCTTGAATATTCGATCGCCATGATTTGAACAAACTATAGTTAGACTCTGTCAAGGACCTTCCATGGCAAATTTGGTTTCAGTTGGCCCAGTAGTTTCGGAGGAGAAGATTAAAGTTTACTGACGCACGCACGGACGCACGCACGCACGGACGCACGCCTCGCCATGCCATAAGCTCACATGGCCTTTGGCCAGGTGAGCTAATAAAGTGATTCCATATTACTGAGAAATCATCAATTGTTCCGATTTCTGTTGTTTGTGAGGAAATCCTGAAATCAAAATAGTAAATTTAAAAATTAAATATTGTATTACAAAATTAAACCCAACAAAATTGTAATTTTTCTTAGAACCATGAATAGCTGAAATATTATTCTGATGCAGCTTTAAACAATAAATCACTCACTCACTCCCTCCCTCACTTAGAACCGTAAAAATTAGACACCAAAATTTTAAAAAATCCAGTATTTTGCACAAAGTTTATAGTATGCTTGTATGTGATTATATGTTATGCTATTTAATCACAGTCCGGATTTACATACCTCCTACTGGTAGATGGTCCAGGTAAACAGGATAACTGTATTGATGAGATTCAACCATAACCAAATCTACTTTACCATCTGCTCCAAGCCGGTGATTACTTGTCTCCCCTGATGGCCATTTGACTTTCACCCCTCCATGGTATGACAGTGGCAGCATATCCACAAACTCAATGACTTCACCTATCTCTATATAAAAATATTACAACATATCATCAGTCTCATCTTTCTATGTTAAAATTCCTGAGCTAGATATCTATTATCCCTTTCTATCTAACGGTTGTACCACTATGGTACCTCAGATTGTAGAGTGCTTGCTCCATATGTGGGTGGTCAGGGTTTGAGCTCTGGTCTTGACAAAAAATATGGAAGTCACTGGGTCCTTTGGAAGACAGATGCTCAATGTCACGGCAAGTGAGGATATTAAGGAAACCTCCCTGCACATTGCCCTGAGCGCACTGCAAAGGTAAGAATTTCTGCCACTTCACCTATAGCTGGTGTCTGGTGACATCTCGATATAAATAAAATATTCTTGTCTGGGACATTAAACCCCATTCAATCAATCAATCAATCTAACTGTTGAACTAGGATTTGCCATTTTGATATGGTGCTGAAAATAAAAAGTTTCGGCAAAATTAGAATATGGATGTTATAAGGGATCTCCAAATGCATTAAAGTGCCCCGAGCTGAAAAAACCTTTATACCCAGGACGGGGATTGAACCCACAACCTTCTGCTCCAGAGTCAGATGCTCTACCACTGAGCTACCCAGGCCTACAGCTCTATGGAGTGTAAATTACACTACACTCCCCTTCCCTTTATCTTTTAAGGAGCCAGGCATTAATTGTTCCTACAGCCATACAACAACGTATAGCCCGTAACCTGTATGCTCCTTTAAACTTAAGTTTAACCTTGTCGCCATTCAAGTGTTGAACACTAACAAAATAATTTAGAGTTAAACTAAGTTAAATCTTAGATTTTATTGTGAGATTATAACCTCTAAGATATAGTTTTATAGGTTAAAATTCTATTTTAATTATCACCGACACGCAATGATACAAAATTTTAAGAGGGTACAACTTGACATAATCTAGACAATGGATTACCCCGATTTACAAAGTTGCACCAAGTCCTGAAAACAGTTGAACAATCATATTGTCTAGATATTGTCCGTAGTGTTCATCTAGGATTTTTATGATGGGTCCATTTTCAAAAACTTTCATCTAAAACACTGTAATATCACTATCTTTGCATTCATGTAATGATAAATATGGCTCATTAAGGTCTTAATTATATATTATACCAGTTTTAATTTTACAGCACTAAACAGTTTTTTGTAAAATACCATTCGTCATCAGTAGTGCTCGGACCAAAATTCAATGGAATCATTTGGAAAAATAAAGGATCAATGGCCCGATGACCTCTTCTAATATGAACATTGTCAGTGTAAAGTTTCAAAATTTCTTACCATCAGCATGTTTTAATTTAAGACCTCCACTCTGAACTCGTTTGACTTTTGCCCCCTCTGATATTCCGTATAATTTCACTCTTTTGGATCTTCTCCTTGGTGGAACTGTCACTCTATTATTTTATGAAAATTAAAATCAAAAGACTAAACAATTTAATTCAGTGAATTAAGATCCCCTGCCAATAGCTATTTTTGTGATTTGTGCTGATGTTCAAAGGGCCATAACTCCCAGGGAAATTAGCAAACCAACATGGGTTAATGATATGCACATCTGGCTATCAATATTGATACTTTGCACCAAGTTTCATAAAATAGTGCCTGATACTTTTTGAGAATTTATGAATCAGGACAAGAGGAGTTGAAGAACCATCATGTAACCTGTAGTACATAGTACATGCTATATCATCTAGCTAAATACACTACACAACACCACTCCCCTTCACTCTTTGTTTCTTGAAAACATGATTATCTTATCCAATACATACTATACACCATCATTTATTTTATCATTTCCATGTGCTCTATCCTCTATCCTATGACATTCAAGTGGGTACACACTCACTCTCGCTTCATAGTTAGACTCCTGTTGATTGCAACAAGAACAAAACAGTGTGTTTGCACAAACTACTGGAAATTAAAGGTTGTATTTTGGCAAGGAAACTTACTTGCACATATACATCTTCTGATGGCTATGTATGTTTTTTTTTTCAAATTTGCACGCTATCATATAAAACTAAGGTCAAATTTCCTTCAAAGAAATAGTGTGTGCATGATCAACACAGTCACATGATTACCACCTATGATCCTGTGGTTGCACTTTGGTAGAAGCTTATTTCAAATGTCGAGTTCCAAGGTTTGCACTATTTGTATATAAAAACTAAAATCCATGAAAAACTGTGCCTAACCCCTGCACCGGAGAGTGAACCCATTTGCAAAACAATTACTACCATTTCCTCTAACAGGTACTCCTTAGGTGAGCTACCAGTAACATTTCTTAACCTAGGTTGTATTCTGATAAATGGGTGTATTTTATCATATACATCAATTATATAACAGTACAGGTGTGCAATGCCCTGCTATATAACACCTCTATATAAAGATCACCTGTCCACTAAACCTAGTGTTTTAGGCCCCATTGCTTCATATTTCTGAATCAAAAACAACCTCAATATAAAGACTGCCTATCTATAAAGTCCATATTTTCTAGGTCCCATGGGTCGTCTTTATATTTACAGGATTTACATAATAAAACCTAATGTAAAACCTGCCTATCTATAAAGTCTACATTTACAGGTCATGCAGGTGGTCTTTATATACAGATGCTGCCTATCTATACAGTCCACATTTACAGGTCATGCAGGTGGTCTTTATACATAGATGCTGCCTATCTATAAAGTCCACATTTACAGGTCATGCAGGTGGTCTTTATTTACAGATGCTGCCTATCTATAAAATCAACATTTTCTAGATTCTGGAGGTGGTTTTTATATATAGGTTTTACAGTATATGTACTTACATCACAGACTGCAGGGATTTTAATCTGATAAATGGGTGTGTCTTGTCATGCTTATCCATCATGTAACAGGCAGTACAAAGGTCAAAATCTTTACAATTTAAACATTTCCATCTAAATCCCCTTATATCTTGTTCTGGTTCTACTTGGCAAGTGTCACAATATCCATGCTGTTGTACACCTGAAGAAAATTCAAATATTAATTCATATCTGTAGCTGAAAGATTCAATCTGAACACACAAATACCCTGGTTAGCTGTAGATTAATAGGGCTCACCTAGAGTACCATGTAATATGTAGGGGTGTGACAATATGCCAAAATTTGTATAGCAATATATTGCAGAGGTACTCAACTGGATTGCAATACATATTGACTACATATTGTACTTATTGTGATAAAACCCCCAAGTAGTTATAAGCATTAGCCTTGTTGAGTTTCTTGAAATAATTGACTATGGTTGACTACGACTTCAATGAATAGAAATACAAATATGAAAATTAATAAATTCAATTGACAACACATCATGTGAATGTTCATAACATTGTTATATTCAAATGTTCCAAGAAATGTATTTTTGGCAGTAACTAATTGTAAAACTGGATCCTATTTGGAAATTTAAATTATGGTATTGAAATGTTACAATATTTGAAAATTTTATAGTGGTAATCAATTGGATGTCCAATGAACTGGTGTACCATAACCAGTATATCATCATTAAAACTCTAACATAAGTAACCCTATGATGTACTATGTAATAAATATGACCCTATTATGTTTATTTGGATCGATGAAAGGAAAATATTTATATTCCCAGAATAATGTCCTTTTTCCAGAAATATAAAATGATTCAATTTCCATATCCAATGGTAATGATAGTTAGCCATAAACATATGCTGTATCATATGGAAAGGGAGGGGTGAATCCCACTGGTACAACATTTGTCAAAAAGTGCACACATCTGAGGTTTCTGGTTACATCACCTCTTGAGCTGTTGAAATATGCAGTCTGTCAAGCACTGTTTTGCTTTAAAACTCAGAAAGTTATGAGTGTTTTAGTATAATAAAAAACTGAACTTATTGACTTTATATATACCTGTTTGCTCATTGTCAAATATTCTGAGATCTGCAAGTCCTTCTCCTCCAGCCCGACATTCTGTTACTGTCCCTACATCCCACTGGACCATGCAAGTCCTGTTTACTCTAGATACACCAATAACTGTCCCTAAATGACCTTGCCCACCATCTTGATTTGACCACTTCCAATCTGGACCACGAACAACTCTCATACCACATTTCATTTTCAAGCATTATGTTTCAGCTGTTAACAATTTACTAAAATAATCAAGAAAAAAAGTCTTTTCCAGGTACAGTACAGACCTGTCAAAAGTTTAACACTTAGCTAATAAAAAAAAGAGTCAGGGGTTCGACTGCTGAGTGGCTGAGATATGGAGAGTTATAAGTGACCAAAAAACTGCCAAGATATAGATAGGATCCGAAGGGTTAAAAATTCCCTGGGTCCGAGATCCAAGACCTTTTAATTTTACATTGGGCCCTTGATATTTAAACTGTAAAAGTCTAATGGACCTGCCACTTTTTGCTAGGATAATTCTACTTTTTCTATACAATATCATATTGGCACATGATGATAATACAGTGACAATATTGGACTTTCAAAATTTTATGCGACACCTGCCAAAATAAAGGCAAAAAGTCCCAGACCACAATTTTGAACCCCTGAGCTGGCAAGATATAGTTAACAAGGTTAGATGAGCTACCAACCGATTCAGCACATGTTTTTTAGCTTAGTGTTAAACTATTAACAGGTCTGTACTGTGACATAGTCAGTAGAATGTCTGTATTGGGAAGAGCTTGGGTTCCAGTTCCAGCTTGATTGGTTATTTCAATATGTAGGGAGCTTGGAGAGTGTAGCTAGATATTAAATACAAGTTCCTGTGGTGGATCCCTGGGAAAAAGTTGGAAGACTTTTCATACTTAATATTTTCTTGACAATGGTGACAAGGATATTGGACAATGACTTGTAGCAATTAGTTTCAAAGAAATGTTTACTGAATACAACATATAAAAAATATGCATGTGTATTCAAATGATCACTTCTCTTATAAACAGTTTAAATTATGCAATAGAAACAGGAAATTGAGCTGAATAATGTGTTATTTCTTCTAGCTTTCAATAAAAATCCAATAACGAAGGCTAAAATCCATTTACCCTTGTACAATTTTGTTATTAATTTTTTTAAGTTCAAACTACAATTTGATATTTTATATACTGTATTTTGGGATTTCTTCTGGTTGTTCAATGCCTGGAGAATAGACAAAAGTACTGTTGTTATAGTGTTCTTGACAGTAGATATAATACAGTGATTTACTGCCAGACTTTCTGGTTCAGATCTTCTTCCCTTGTAATAGAACACTCCATTTTCACCTGGGAGAGTAGGGTTGAATCCTCAGCCAGGGCACTCAGTGAAGAAGTGACACTAGAAGGGGGTTTTACCGGAATAATTGCGAAAATCCGGAATAATCAGACCAAATCCGGAATAAACCAAATAAATCCGGAATAATCAGGTAAAATCCGGAATAATCAGGCAAAATCCCGAATAATGGGGCAAAATCCCGAATAATTGGACTATTTTGTTACGGTAAGTTTTCCGTAATCTAAAAGTTATGGTAAGTGTCCAATTATTCAGGAAAAAGACTGATTATTACGGTAAAAGTCTAATTATTACGGCAAATGTCCAATTATTACGGGAAATTTTCTAAAAAATAAGATTTTTTTTTTTAAATTTACCGTAATAATTGGACATTTGCTGGAATAATTAGATTTTTACCGTAATAATCAGTCTTTTACCGGAATAATCAGACAAGTTACCGGAATAATCAGACACTTACCGGAATAATCAGACACTTACCGGAATTTTTAGAATCTGTAAAATTTACCGTAAAAATACTCTAATTATTCCGGATTTTGACCAATTACTCCAGATTTTGTCTGATTATTTCGGATTTTGTATAAAAATTCCAGATTTGATCTAAACATTCCGGATTTTTGCAAAGATTACGGAAAGTGTCTAACTATTCCGGAATTTCGCAATTATTCCGGTAAAACCCCCTTCTAGTGTGAGGTGAGCTGTTTCCTCCCTCCTGTTCTTCTTTCAGTATACAGTATTCCTTCTTATCAGAAGATTACATACTGTCTCATGCGTAGAAATCAAGAAAATTTTAAATAGTGATGTGCAAATAACTGAATAGTGATTAAAACTATGTACATGTTGTTGGGGGTTTATTTTGTTTGGATTGTGTTGAGAACAACATAGGACAGTTGTTCTCTGAAAGAATTGATGGTTTATGACTGTATTATGTAGGCCGGTAAAAGATTCCATTGGATAATGGTAAAAGGGAAAAATGAATATTTATAATTGTCCTTTGATGTGTAAATATGTTTGTAGGAATAGGGATGGGATTTACGTATTCTGATGTCTGCTGGGATACGTATGTTGTCTGTGTTAATTTTAACACTAAATCAAAAGTAATATTAAATCACAATCGGTGTTTTCCCTTGAGAACCATCAACAATGATAACTTTTAACATGAAGACTTCTAAAACATGTTTAACTAGTGATGGACTAATGTTTAATTTTTTCTGTATTTAAAATTTTCTTCAAAATGAAACAGAAACTGGTCATTTAACTTCCCTCTTTCTCTTAATTAACAGATCTTTTGATATACACATCACAATTTGCAGTGGAATATGTTTTTGACTGTGACCAAGTGACTTTTAATAATTTTATCCAAACATTAGACGGACATTTCTTGTATTTTATAACATTAAATATAAGTAAAGATAGGGAATTTAGGAAATAGATTTTAAAAGAGTTGGTAGATTTAGGATCATCAAATAATTTTATGTGAAAATAAGAAAAATGTATCCACATACTTTTAGGCCAACACTTGTTAAAATTATTTCACCAGCTTCATTGTTAAAGTTCATAATGTTATGTGGTTAAACTGGGTGTAAATTGTTCCTGAATAAGGCCGCGTTAACCAGATCATTTAGTTAATTACCTGAAGTTACGTACGTGTGTACACACTTACAGAAAAAATTAAAGCTCCAAAGGGGAAAGCTCGATACTAATCCAAATATTGGATCATATCAATACAAAGACTAAATCCATCTGTTACATTTACAGGTACGTCTTTGTAACTCTTCGGTAGGTGTTTGTAGTCGGCATGTTTTCAAACTGAAAGTAGGATTTATTCAAAACGAAAGTAAACAAAATCAACGTCACACACGCGTTTGTTATTTTGTATTGCTCTCAAACATACAGCTAACCAAGATGATTAAATCTACAAGTACAAGCTCTTTCAAAAACGTGTAGCGATTATGTTACGTTTATTACCAATCCTATTCAGATTAATCAGCCCACTACACCCCCATTTCAGTAATTTTTTTTCACTTTTTGGGGGTTTGGGGTTTGACAGCTTCCATTTTTGAATTCTTGAAATTTCTGGCGAAAACGACAGAAACGAAAACACGCGTCGATAACTTACAGTATTTTCTATACTCCTCCCTCTTGCTGGCAACCGTGATGGAACACTTCCTAAAACATTATTCTACCGATCCATGCTTAACTTTCAATTAAAATCCATCGGTATCGGTAGAAATACAAGGTTTTCTAATGTCTCTACCAGTGGCGGATTCAGCGGGGGGCGTACCCCCCACCCCCCCTTTATGTCGCTAATCTAACCATTTGACACACTTTTTTCATACTATGATACAGGCATTTTGAATGAAAGATTTTTTCCTCTTTGATACAGCACCAGATTGCACCAGAATGCAGGATTTTTGCGCCATTTTTTCAAAATTTTCCGGGTGCCCCCGGACCCCCCTAGAAGGTTCAAGCCTTTGGCTCTCACCTTATACGCCCCCCCCCCCCACTTCTAAAATTCTGGATCCGCCTCTGTCTACAACTCTCCAACTGTCACTTTCGCATCGTGAAGACATTACGTACTAATCTGCATCGACCAATCACATAGCGTTGCGTTTGGATGGTGAAACTCTCAGTTCTTCCTCTAAAAAGCACATGGCAATACCATCGTGAATGTTATAACTGATAAAGGTTACTCATACACGTGCACACTCCGAATGGGGCTTGACAAAATAATCTCGCAGTTCAGCACTAGATATTTGTATTGATATTTGTATCTTGGATTGGCTTGGCATTTTTGTGAAATCGCAACAAGTAAATATTTCGTTTTAAACGGTCGATAGTACAAAGCAGGCATGCACAATTAAACACTAGTCACATTGGGGCGATTTGACCGGCATTGGCAGAGTTTGTCTGAATCATTGTCCGAATTACGATTTTATGTTCCAGTTCCACATTGGGGCGATTTGACCGGCATTGGCAGAGTTTGTCTGAATCATTGTCCGAATTACGATTTTATGTTCCAGTTCCACATTGGGACGATTTGACCGGCATTGGCAGAGTTTGTCTGAATCATTGTCCGAATTACGATTTTATGTTCCAGTTCCACATTGGGACGATTTGACCGGCATTGGCAGAGTTTGTCTGAATCATTGTCCGAATTACGATTTTATGTTCCAGTTCCACACTGGGACGATTTGACCGGCATTGGCAGAGTTTGTCTGAATCATTGTCCGAATTACGATTTTATGTTCCAGTTCCACATTGGGACGATTTGACCGGCATTGGCAGAGTTTGTCTGAATCATTGTCCGAATTACGATTTTATGTTCCAGTTCCACATTGGGACGATTTGACCGGCATTGGCAGAGTTTGTCTGAATCATTGTCCGAATTACGATTTTATGTTCCAGTTCCACATTGGGACGATTTGACCGGAATTGGCAGAGTTTGTCTGAATCATTGTCCGAATTACGATTTTATGTTCCAGTTCCACATTGGGGCGATTTGACCGGGATTGGCAGAGTTTGTCTGAATCATTGTCCGAATTACGATTTTATGTTCCAGTTCCACATTGGGACGATTTGACCGGAATTGGCAGAGTTTGTCTGAATCATTGTCCGAATTACGATTTTATGTTCCAGTTCCACATTGGGGCGATTTGACCGGGGTTGACAGAGTTTGTCTGAATCATTGTCCGAATTACGATTTTATGTTACAGTTCAACATTGGGGCGATTTGACCGGCATTGGCAGAGTTTGTCTGAATCATTGTCCGAATTACGATTTTATGTTCCAGTGGTTTATTCACTATTTTCATAGAAAATCCAATATCATGACTTGAATAGATTGATATTTTTAAACCTACCTAAGGCTAGCCGTAACAGGAAATATTGTTATGCGCTGACAATTTTCTTTCTTTATTTATTTATTGTATCATATACCTTTTTTTAAATTTAATCATAAAATACATTCAAAAATGGTATATAAAAATAGTTTAACATAACGTTACACAACGCTTGTCCAACAAAAGAACGGGGTCTCGGTGGGCTAGTGTAGTAAACCACCATGCAACAAATGGATAACATCCTCGCTTAACGCCTAATGTTAACGGTTCGAATCCCGCTTGGGCATTTTTTCCAGCCACCCGGATACACTAGCTGTCTCTGGCAGTCAAGATATAAGCGAAATGAATGTTGACTATGGCACAAACTACTAACAAAAACCCTTGATTTGTTAAAAATTAATTTAGTATGTACGCTTTGTTTCAGACGTAATATCAAACAGGACTTGTGAACAATGTTACAAGATTCTGAACAACCCATATATATATATATATATATACTGTAAGCTAAATTAAAACAAAACACGTTACGTAAATTAAAAAAATCTGTTTACTCAAATCAATGATTGATAAGGATTTAAACTTTAACCTTGGAAGACATCTTCCTTTTATAGATGATGGCATAAACTACTAGTACACTGAACTTCCAAAAAACCTTGATTGGTTTATAATTAATTTACAGCCGTATTATCAAAATAGATCAGCGAACATTGTTATCAGATTCTGAACAACCAATATATACTAAATTAAAACAAAACAAATTGCATAAATTAAAAAAATCCGTCACGGTTTACTACAATCAGTGACACACATAGTGATATTGAGTTGTAGAATGCTGAATTTAAGTGGCTTTACTTCTTATTGAAGATATCATATTGATGGCCTGTACTTATTAAATGTTCATTTGTAGTTTCTACATGTCGATTTAAAATCTAAACTTTAATCTTGGAAGACATCTTTCTCCAATGGGATCATAAAATTGAAAATTCAAATATAATTGTAGTTCCAAAAGTCGCTCTCTCTCTCTCTCTCTCTCTCTCTCTCTCTCTCTCATATTGTTCCCAAAGTCTCTCTCTCTCTCTCTCATATTGTAGTTCCAAAAGTCTCTCTCTCATATTGTAGTTCCAAAAGTCTCTCTCATATTGTTCCCAAAGTCTCTCTCTCTCTCTCTCTCTTTCTCTCTCTCTCTCTCTCTGAAATGAATAATCAATGTTGCAGTCTTAGAAAAAACCTTTTTGACATTTCGTAAAATCAACGTGTTTGATGTAAAATGTTCGTCGAGCACCGCCGTTTAAAATATATCATGTAAAATTTGTGACTGTTTGGTATCCTGTTTTCCACTGTTTTTCCCATGTTAATTGGATCGTCAGCTTTATATTAGTACTCAAGTTAGGAAAGATGGAGATCCTACAAAAGAAATAAAATTGAAACTTTTAAACAAAATCAAATTTATTTGTCAACAGCGTTTTTCAAATAAGGCCATGTCAGTTTTTTTCTTTGTTAAGAGTCCCCTGGCGGGTAGGTTTTCGGACTTCAAACGTGAAAAAAAAAAATTATCAAATTTATTCTGTCCTCTGGTGTCTTGGGGTGGGGTGTCAATCATTTTAAGGTTCTTATTTATTTTAAATTTTTATTTTGTTCTTTTTAAAATTACAGTTTGATTTCAATCATGTTATATACTTTGTTACGATGGTTAGACTGTTTATTAAATGTCAAGTTACATATTTTTCAACATAAGAGGTTAGTGTGTTTTTACTTTTACTTCGAAATTTTTACTTGATAGGTAGGGAGGTTTTTCAAGATAGGGTGGAGGCTTAACAAAGAGAAAATCCTGTATGGCCTAATCAACGAAGAATTAGTATCGGTTTCTCTTGACCCATCTTTACACCACTAGACTCCATTGTATTTAAAATCATTGATCATACAAAACAAGGAAAAACTATAACCATAAAGGCCCATCTGGTCCAAAAATAAGGATGTTACGACATTTATGGTTTAAATAAGATTGAATGAATTGATTTTAGGTCCCAGTCAAGGATATTTCACGTACTATAGTATATCGAGACGTTACTTGCTATTAGTCCGACTAATCAGCCCACTAAACCCTCATTTTAATTTTTTTACTTTTTGGAGGTTTGTGGTCTGACAGCTTCCATTATTGAATTCTTGAAATTTCTGGCGAAAACGGCAGAAACGAAAACACGCGTCGATAATTTCCAGTATTTCCTTACCCCGCTCTTGTTGACAACGTGGAACACTTCCTAAAACATTATTCTACCGATCCATGCTTAATTTTAAATTAAAATCCATCGATGCATTTGGATGGTGAAACTCGCATTTCTATCTTTAGAAAGCACATGGCGATGTTTATTTACATTGGTAATTCGCGTTATTAAGAATGTTTTACATGGTGTTTAATACATGTACTTACAAAAGGTAACATTGAAATGTATTCAAAATGTGGACTTTCAAATAGAGTAGTCGCGATCTTCTCTGTATATTTTTATATTCTTAACCCCTCTCATTTTTTCTGAACTAGCATCCTAGAAATATTATTCCAGTAATATTGGAGAGAAAAAATTAAGCACCTTACTGTATATATGTATGCTCACACAAAATACAGTTAAAAATTGAACCTATGACAAAATTTACAGTGTGGTCGGGATGAATATAAGAGAATTAATTTTAATGACCTTGCGGACAAGTACTCCTGTGTTTAACTTTATATATTACAATTGGTTTAAACACTTATAATTCTACGATCTACAAAATATTGGACAAAATTTGACAGCATTTCAGCATTAATAATTTTATCGGCAAATTTATTACTAGCTGAAGAATAGTTGTATATTTTTGAAACCTTCCCCCCATCAGCTATGTTAGGGGTGCTAAACCATCCAAATGCAACACGCGATCTGATTAGTCAATGCAAATTAGTAATGTCTTCACGATGTGAAAGTGACAGAGAGCTGAAGAGACATCAAAAAACCTTGTATTTCTACCGACATCGATGGATTTTAATTAAAAATTAAGCATGGATCGGTAGAATAATGTTTTAGGAAGTGTTCCACGTTGTCAACAAGAGCGGGGTAAGGAAATACTGGAAATTATCGACGCGTGTTTTCGTTTCTGCCGTTTTCGCCAGAAATTTCAAGAATTCAATAATGGAAGCTGTCAGACCACAAACCTCCAAAAAGTAAAAAATTAAAATGGGGGTTTAGTAGGCTGATTAGTCGGACTAACTTGCTATAGGCTATAGGATTTTGACCTTTGAAGTGCGCTCAAGACAATAGGCAGGAATAGTTCTTAACGTGCCACTCCTGCCGTGACACGGGGTCGATTTTAAATGTCCTTTTCGAAGGATCCCACGATTTTGATTTCTTAATGCCGAGTGCAGTCACTTCCCCATTTTTCAAGTCTTGGTCGGACGGTCTCCAACATACAAAGCGAGCACTTTACCAGCTGAGCTACCGTATTGGTAATTTAAATAGGACCAAATATAAGTTTTATAATCTAAATCGCATTCTTAAAAATATGTCTGTTTTAAATAGATAGTACTTATATGGTGGATCTTTAACTAGAACTACAACATATGTTATAGAAACGCTCAGTTCACCTGTTGTTTAATACCCGAAAACACCCGGATGTGATCGTGGAGCTGTCAGATATCTGTCAGTTATTCTATCATAAGGATCCCATTGACAGTATTGATCTCCGAGTTCATACCCGTTACTGTCGCCGTCACCGTCGGAATCTTTTTCACACAGCGTTAAATTCCATTTCTACAAAAATAAAAAATAAAAAAACCCAATGAATATACACTTTATATTGTGTCAACAATAGTAACAAGAAGCACATAGAGTAAGGAAAACCACGACTAGTTTTTAACCAATAACTAACAAAAACCCATGGTTTTGAGGAGTCCTCGGGGACTATAAGTGGTCCGACTAACACCGGCTTATGAACCAAAGTACCTCTTACTAACGTTCAAATCATACTCATGGACAGATCCTAGTAGGAGAAAGTTTTTCAGATTGCTTACCGCAGATTGGTGTTTTTATGACACTACGTTTTCTTGCACCATTCCATAACCGACCGCCTCCATATATTGAATTGGTCCGAGTTTCAAACAAATTGATTTGGTTCAAGCTTCAAAGGTCACATTCATACGCGGTTAGATGGCATACAGACGCTGTTCGGAGATTGGCTTTGGCCGTTAAACAACACCCCTCCATTCACATTCCACGCCACATGGTACTGAGACGGGGTCAATGGATGAAACACGTTTGATATGGACAATCGTCGGGTGTAATGGCAGCATTGTGTCAAGTGATGTGGTATACCATCTACGTAGAACATTTTAATATGAAAAACGCATTTACATCTTAGAGCCTGTGGTAAAGCCAATGGTTTAAAAAGATTTGGTGCTGAACTGACTTGACCAAGGGAGCAAAAAATCCAAATCCCTATATCAGATTGGAAATGTCCGATGCAATATTGAGAACTTAGACAGACAGTTATCATCTCTCATTTTCTGGCGATGTGTTATTCTATTTTAATTAATGCATATCGTTGAAACTTAACACAACGCAATATCTATTCTGTCCTCTGATGAGCAAAAGGTTCATGGACGTACGTTTAAATACACAGAAAAATTATCTGAAGATTAAAAGTTTATATGCATCAATTACCTTGTAACTTGTCCTTAAATTTGTAATTTACAATGCAAGAACTCGGCGATACATTAGTTTACACTACATAATGAGCAAAAACTACACGTAGCTGTCTCGATGTAAGTCTCTCTAAATGATAGATTGTTGTAGTTAGGCTGTAGTGACAATTGTTATGTTTCTACACAAACCTTTCATACTACAATCTCCGTCAGTATCATTAGATACAGTCCAACCTGCCTTAAAGGCCACCTCTATATAAGGGGCACCTGCTTATAAAGGCCCGTAGAATTGTACCCCAATTGTTCTTTACACATTTTATTTGAACCTGTATATATATATAAAGGTCATCTGCCCATCAAAACCACTTACATGTATATATACTAGTTCCCTTGGGTGGACTTTATAGGCAGGATTGACTGTATATTAAAATCTTATTAATGACAATTAGTAATGATTTGTACTAGTACAGTACAGACCTGTCGAAAGTTAAACACTGAGCTAACGAAAGGAGTCGAAGCTTGCCTTCTAAGTGACCGAGATACGTATAGCTAGAGGAATGACAGATAGTACCTGCTGGAAAACTGTCTATGTGTAGCATACGAAGATGAACTGTCGATTCAATACGAATGCATTATAAATAGCTTAGAGATTAACTTTCGACAGGTATGACTGTAGAATCTAGATATTTTCTAGAAAACTGACTATGTATACAGATTGGCTGTCGATTCAATACGAATGCATTAGTTTAGTGTTTTTAACTATCGATAGGTATGTATTGTATTCTGTTTTATTCTTTCTTCGATAGGTATGTACTGTATTCTGTTTTATTCTTTCTTTTGTACTGTATTCTGTTTTATTCTTTCTTCGATAGGTATGTACTGTATTCTGTTTTATTCTTTCTTCGACAGGTATGTACTGTATTCTGTTTTATTCTTTCTTCGATAGGTATGTACTGTATTCTGTTTTATTTTTCTTCGACAGGTATGTACTGTATTCTGTTTTATTCTTTTTTCGACAGGTATGTACTGTATTCTGTTTTATTCTTTCTTCGATAGGTATGTACTGTATTTGTTTTATTTTTCTTCGACATGTATGTACTGTATTCTGTTTTATTCTTTCTTCGATAGGTATGTACGTATTCTGTTTTATTCTTTCTTCGACAGGTATGTACTGTATTCTGTTTTATTCTTTCTTCGACAGGTATGTACTGTATTCTGTTTTTATTCTTTCTTCGATAGGTATGTACTGTATTCTGTTTTATTCTTTCTTCGACAGGTATGTACTGTATTCTGTTTTATTTTTCTTCGACAGGTATGTACTGTATTCTGTTTTATTCTTTCTTCGACAGGTATGTACTGTATTCTGTTTTATTCTTTCTTCGATAGGTATGTACTGTATTCTGTTTTATTCTTTCTTCGACAGGTATGTACTGTATTCTGTTTTATTCTTTCTTCGACAGGTATGTACTGTATTCTGTTTTATTCTTTCTTCGACAGGTAGTACTGTATTCTGTTTTATTCTTTCTTCGACAGGTATGTACTGTATTCTGTTTTATTTTTCTTCGACAGGTATGTACTGTATTCTGTTTAATTCTTTCTTCGACAGGTATGTACTGTATTCTGTTTTATTCTTTCTTCGACAGGTATGTACTGTATTCTGTTTTATTCTTTCTTCGACAGGTATGTACTGTATTCTGTTTTATTTTTCTTCGACAGGTATGTACTGTATTCTGTTTTATTCTTTCTTCGATAGGTATGTACTGTATTCTGTTTTATTCTTTCTTCGACAGGTATGTACTGTATTCTGTTTTATTCTTTCTTCGACAGGTATGTACTGTATTCCGTTTTATTCTTTCTTCGATAGGTATGTACTGCATTCTGTTTTATTCTTTCTTCGACAGGTATGTACTGTATTCTGTTTTATTCTTTCTTCGATAGGTATGTACTGCATTCTGTTTTATTCTTTCTTCGACAGGTATGTACTGTATTCTGTTTTATTTTTCTTCGACAGGTATGTACTGTATTCTGTTTTATTCTTTCTTCGATAGGTATGTACTGTATTCTGTTTTATTCTTTCTTCGACAGGTATGTACTGTATTCTGTTTTATTCTTTCTTCGACAGGTATGTACTGTATTCTGTTTTATTCTTTCTTTTGTACTGTATTCTGTTTTATTCTTTCTTCGACAGGTATGTACTGCATTCTGTTTTATTCTTTCTTCGACAGGTATGTACTGTATTCTGTTTTATTCTTTCTTCGACAGGTATGTACTGCATTCTGTTTTATTCTTTCTTCGACAGGTATGTACTGTATTCTGTTTTATTCTTTCTTTTGTACTGCATTCTGTTTTATTCTTTCTTCGACAGGTATGTACTGTATTCCGTTTTATTCTTTCTTCGACAGGTATGTACACACTGTATTCTCTTTTATTCTTTCTTCGACAGGTATGTATGTACTGCATTCTGTTTTATTCTTTCTTCGACAGGTATGTACACACTGTATTCTGTTTTATTCTTTCTTCGACAGGTATGTACTGTATTCTGTTTTATTCTTTCTTCGACAGGTATGTACTGTATTCTGTTTTATTCTTTCTTCGACAGGTATGTACTGTATTCTGTTTTATTCTTTCTTCGACAGGTATGTACACACTGTATTCTGTTTTATTCTTTCTTTGACAGGTATGTACACACTGTATTCTGTTTTATTCTTTCTTCGACAGGTATGTACTGTATTCGACAGGTATGTACTGTATTCTGTTTTATTCTTTCTTCGACAGGTATGTACTGCATTCTGTTTTATTCTCTCTTCGACAGGTATGTACTGTATTCTGTTTTATTCTTTCTTCGACAGGTATGTACTGTATTCTGTTTTATTCTTTCTTCGACAGGTATGTACTGCATTCTGTTTTATTCTTTCTTCGACAGGTATGTACTGCATTCTGTTTTATTCTTTCTTCGACAGGTATGTACACACTGTATTCTGTTTTATTCTTTCTTCGACAGGTATGTACTGTATTCGACATGTATGTACTGCATTCTGTTTTATTCTTTCTTCGACAGGTATGTACTGTATTCTGTTTTATTCTTTCTTCGACAGGTATGTACTGTATTCGACAGGTATGTACTGTATTCTGTTTTATTCTTTCTTCGACAGGTATGTACTGTATTCGACAGGTATGTACTGTATTCTGTTTTATTCTTACTTCGACAGGTATGTACTGCATTCTGTTTTATTCTTTCTTCGACAGGTATGTACACACTGTATTCTCTTTTATTCTTTCTTCGACAGGTATGTACTGTATTCCGTTTTATTCTTTCTTCGACAGGTATGTACTGCATTCTGTTTTATTCTTTCTTTGACAGGTATGTACACACTGTATTCTGTTTTATTCTTTCTTCGACAGGTATGTACACACTGTATTCTGTTTTATTCTTTCTTCGACAGGTATGTACTGTATTCGACAGGTATGTACTGTATTCTGTTTTATTCTTTCTTCGACAGGTATGTACTGCATTCTGTTTTATTCTTTCTTCGAGAGGTATGTACTGCATTCTGTTTTATTCTTTCTTCGACAGGTCTGTACATACTGTATTCTGTTTTATTCTTTCTTCGACAGGTATGTACTGTATTCTGTTTTATTCTTTCTTCGACAGGTATGTACTGTATTCTGTTTTATTCTTTCTTCGACAGGTATGTACTGTATTCTGTTTTATTCTTTCTTCGACAGGTCTGTACATACTGTATTTTGTTTTATTCTTTCTTCGACAGGTATGTACTGTATTCTGTTTTATTCTTTCTTCGACAGGTCTGTACATACTGTATTCTGTTTTATTCTTTCTTCGACAGGTATGTACTGTATTCGACAGGTATGTACTGTATTCTGTTTTATTCTTTCTTCGACAGGTATGTACTGCATTCTGTTTTATTCTTTCTTCGACAGGTCTGTACTGTATTCCGTTTTATTCTTTCTTCGACAGGTCTGTACTGTATTCCGTTTTATTCTTTCTTCGACAGATATGTACTGTATTCCGTTTTATTCTTTCTTCGACAGGTATGTACTGTATTCTGTTTTATTCTTTCTTCGACAGGTATGTACACACTGTATTCTGTTTTATTCTTTCTTCGACAGGTATGTACTGTATTCTGTTTTATTCTTTCTTCGACAGGTATGTACACACTGTATTCTGTTTTATTCTTTCTTCGATAGGTATGTACACACTGTATTCTGTTTTATTCTTTCTTCGATAGGTATGTACTGTATTCCGTTTTATTCTTTCTTTGACAGGTATTTACACACTGTATTCTCTTTTATTCTTTCTTCGATAGGTATGTACTGCATTCTGTTTTATTCTTTCTTCGACAGGTATGTACTGTATTCCGTTTTATTCTTTCTTCGACAGGTATGTACTGTATTCCGTTTTATTCTTTCTTCGACAGGTATGTACACACTGTATTCTGTTTTATTCTATCTTCGATAGGTCTGTACTGTATTCTGTTTTATTCTTTCTTCGATAGGTATGTACTGTATTCTGTTTTATTCTTTCTTCGACAGGTATGTACTGTATTCCGTTTTATTCTTTCTTCGACAGGTATGTACTGCATTCTGTTTTAATCTTTCTTCGACAGGTATGTACTGTATTCCGTTTTATTCTTTCTTCTGTACTGTATTCCGTTTTATTCTTTCTTCGATAGGTATGTACTGTATTCCGTTTTATTTTTTCTTCGACAGGTATGTACTGTATTCTGTTTTATTCTTTCTTCGACAGGTATGTACTGTATTCCGTTTTATTCTTTCTTCGATAGGTATGTACTGTATTCTCTTTTATTCTTTCTTCGATAGGTATGTACTGCATTCTGTTTTATTCTTTCTTCGACAGGTATGTACTGTATTGTGTTTTATTCTTTCTTCGACAGGTATGTACACACTGTATTCTGTTTTATTCTTTCTTCGATAGGTATGTACTGTATTCTCTTTTATTCTTTCTTCGACAGGTATGTACACACTGTATTCTGTTTTATTCTTTCTTCGACAGGTATGTACTGCATTCTGTTTTATTCTTTCTTCGACAGGTATGTACACACTGTATTCTGTTTTATTCTTTCTTCGACAGGTATGTACTGCATTCTGTTTTATTCTTTCTTCGACAGGTATGTGTTTTATTCTTTCTTCTGTACTGCATTCTGTTTTATTCTTTCTTCGACAGGTATGTACACACTGTATTCTGTTTTATTCTTTCTTCGACAGGTATGTACACACTGTATTCTGTTTTATTCTTTCTTCTGTACTGTATTCTGTTTTATTCTTTCTTCGACAGGTATGTACACACTGTATTCTGTTTTATTCTTTCTTCGACAGGTATGTACACACTGTATTCTGTTTTATTCTTTCTTCTGTACTGCATTCTGTTTTATTCTTTGTTCGACAGGTATGTACTGTATTCTGTTTTATTCT
This sequence comes from Anadara kagoshimensis, assembly GCA_021292105.1. Lineage (NCBI taxonomy): Eukaryota > Metazoa > Mollusca > Bivalvia > Arcoida > Arcidae > Anadara > Anadara kagoshimensis. The sequence continues at coordinate 50,043,061 of CM037870.1, forward strand.
TTCTTCGACAGGTATGTACACACTGTATTCTGTTTTATTCTTTCTTCGACAGGTATGTACACACTGTATTCTGTTTTATTCTTTCTTCTGTACTGTATTCTGTTTTATTCTTTCTTCGACAGGTATGTACACACTGTATTCTGTTTTATTCTTTCTTTGACAGGTATGTACTGTATTCGACAGGTATGTACTGTATTCTGTTTTATTCTTTCTTCGACAGGTATGTACTGCATTCTGTTTTATTCTTTCTTCGACAGGTCTGTACATACTGTATTCTGTTTTATTCTTTCTTCGACAGGTATGTACTGTATTCTGTTTTATTCTTTCTTCGACAGGTATGTACTGTATTCGACAGGTATGTACTGTATTCCGTTTTATTCTTTCTTCGACAGGTATGTACACACTGTATTCTGTTTTTCTTTCTTCGACAGGTATGTACACACTGTATTCTGTTTTATTCTTTCTTCGATAGGTATGTACTGTATTCTGTTTTATTTTTTCTTCGACAGGTATGGTATGTACTGTATTCTGTTTTATTCTTTCTTCGACAGGTATGTACTGTATTCTGTTTTATTCTTTCTTCGACAGGTATGTACTGTATTCTGTTTTATTCTTTCTTCGACAGGTATGTACTGTATTCTGTTTTATTCTTTCTTCGACAGGTATGTACTGTATTCCGTTTTATTCTTTCTTCTGTACTGTATTCCGTTTTATTCTTTCTTCTGTACTGTATTCTGTTTTATTCTTTCTTCGATAGGTATGTACTGTATTCCGTTTTATTCTTTCTTCTGTACTGTATTCCGTTTTATTCTTTCTTCTGTACTGTATTCTGTTTTATTCTTTCTTCGATAGGTATGTACTGTATTCTGTTTTATTCTTTCTTCGACAGGTATGTACTGTATTCCGTTTTATTCTTTCTTCGACAGGTATGTACACACTGTATTCTCTTTTATTCTTTCTTCGATAGGTATGTACTGCATTCTGTTTTATTCTTTCTTCGACAGGTATGTACTGTATTCCGTTTTATTCTTTCTTCGACAGGTATGTACTGTATTCCGTTTTATTCTTTCTTTGACAGGTATGTACACACTGTATTCTGTTTTATTCTTTCTTCGATAAGTATGTACTGTATTCCGTTTTATTCTTTCTTCGATAGGTCTGTACTGTATTCTGTTTTATTCTTTCTTCGACAGGTATGTACTGTATTCCGTTTTATTCTTTCTTCGACAGGTATGTACTGTATTCCGTTTTATTCTTTCTTCGACAGGTATGTACTGTATTCCGTTTTATTCTTTCTTTGACAGGTATGTACACACTGTATTCTGTTTTATTCTTTCTTCGATAGGTATGTACTGCATTCTGTTTTATTCTTTCTTCGATAGGTCTGTACTGTATTCTGTTTTATTCTTTCTTCGACAGGTATGTACTGTATTCCGTTTTATTCTTTCTTCGACAGGTATGTACTGTATTCCGTTTTATTCTTTCTTCTGTACTGTATTCTGTTTTATTCTTTCTTCGACAGGTATGTACTGTATTCTGTTTTATTCTTTCTTCGACAGGTATGTACTGTATTCCGTTTTATTCTTTCTTCGACAGGTATGTACTGTATTCCGTTTTATTCTTTCTTTGACAGGTATGTACACACTGTATTCTGTTTTATTCTTTCTTCGATAAGTATGTACTGTATTCTGTTTTATTCTTTCTTCGACAGGTATGTACTGTATTCCGTTTTATTCTTTCTTCGACAGGTATGTACTGTATTCCGTTTTATTCTTTCTTCTGTACTGTATTCTGTTTTATTCTTTCTTCGACAGGTATGTACTGTATTCCGTTTTATTCTTTCTTCGACAGGTATGTACTGTATTCCGTTTATTCTTTCTTCTGTACTGTATTCTCTTTTATTCTTTCTTCGACAGGTATGTACTGTCTGTTTTATTCTTTCTTCGATAGGTATGTACTGTATTCTGTTTTATTTTTTCTTCGACAGGTATGTACTGTATTCTGTTTTATTCTTTCTTCGACAGGTATGTACTGTATTCTCTTTTATTCTTTCTTCGACAGGTATGTACTGCATTCTGTTTTAATCTTTCTTCGACAGGTATGTACTGTATCTGTTTTATTCTTTCTTCGATAGGTATGTACTGTATTCCGTTTTATTCTTTCTTCTGTACTGTATTCCGTTTTATTCTTTCTTCTGTACTGTATTCTGTTTTATTCTTTCTTCGATAGGTATGTACTGTATTCTGTTTTATTCTTTCTTCGACAGGTATGTACTGTATTCCGTTTATTCTTCTTCGACAGGTATGTACACACTGTATTCGTTTATTCTTTCTTCGATAGGTATGTACTGTATTCCGTTTTATTCTTTCTTCGACAGGTATGTACTGTATTCTGTTTTATTCTTTCTTCGACAGGTATGTACACACTGTATTCTCTTTTATTTTTTCTTCGATAGGTATGTACTGCATTCTGTTTTATTCTTCTTCGACAGGTATGTACTGTATTCCGTTTTATTCTTTCTTCGACAGGTAGTACTGTATTCTGTTTTATTCTTTCTTCGACAGGTATGTACACACTGTATTCTGTTTTATTCTTTCTTCGACAGGTATGTACTGTATTCTGTTTTATTCTTTCTTCGATAGGTATGTACTGTATTCTGTTTTATTCTTTCTTCGACAGGTATGTACTGTATTCTGTTTTATTCTTTCTTCGACAGGTATGTACTGTATTCTGTTTTATTCTTTCTTCGATAGGTATGTACTGTATTCCGTTTATTCTTTCTCTGTACTGTATTCCGTTTTATTCTTTCTTCTGTACTGTATTCTGTTTTATTCTTTCTTCGATAGGTATGTACTGTATTCCGTTTTATTCTTTCTTCGACAGGTATGTACTGTATTCTGTTTTATTCTTCTCGATAGGTATGTACTGCATTCGTTTTATTCTTTCTTCGACAGGTATGTACTGTATTCCGTTTTATTTTTCTTCGACAGGTATGTACTGTATTCTGTTTTATTCTTTCTTCGACAGGTATGTACACACTGTATTCTGTTTTATTCTTTCTTCGACAGGTATGTACTGTATTCTGTTTTATTCTTTCTTCGATAGGTATGTACTGTATTCTGTTTTATTCTTTCTTCGACAGGTATGTACTGTATTCTGTTTTATTCTTTCTTCGACAGGTATGTACTGTATTCTGTTTTATTCTTTCTTCGATAGGTATGTACTGTATTCCGTTTTATTCTTTCTTCTGTACTGTATTCCGTTTTATTCTTTCTTCTGTACTGTATTCTGTTTTATTCTTTCTTCGATAGGTATGTACTGTATTCCGTTTTATTCTTTCTTCGACAGGTATGTACTGTATTCTGTTTTATTCTTTCTTCGACAGGTATGTACACACTGTATTCTGTTTTATTCTTCTTCGACAGGTATGTACTGTATTCTGTTTTATTCTTTCTTCGATAGGTATGTACTGTATTCTGTTTATTCTTTCTTCGACAGGTATGTACTGTATTCTGTTTTATTCTTTCTTCGACAGGTATGTACTGTATTCTGTTTTATTCTTTCTTCGACAGGTATGTACTGTATTCTGTTTTATTCTTTCTTCGACAGGTATGTACTGTATTCTGTTTTATTCTTTCTTCGACAGGTATGTACTGTATTCTGTTTTATTCTTTCTTCTGTACTGTATTCCGTTTTATTCTTTCTTCTGTACTGTATTCTGTTTTATTCTTTCTTCGACAGGTATGTACTGTATTCTGTTTTATTCTTTCTTCGACAGGTATGTACACACTGTATTCTGTTTTATTCTTCTTCGACAGGTATGTACTGTATTCTGTTTTATTCTTTCTTCGACAGGTATGTACACACTGTATTCTGTTTTATTCTTTCTTCGATAGGTATGTACTGTATTCCGTTTTATTCTTTCTTCTGTAGAGTAGAACCGGGTAACTTCGGACAGCCGGGGTTCTTCGGACAGACACTAATTTGCAACACAAATTAAAATTTTACCGCCATACACACTATCGGGAATATCTCTGACTTTAACGAGTATATAAACTACAAATTCCGACAGGTTTTATCCGTTCCGAGTGCACGGCTAATCCTGAAAACTGATTGGCTACTTAGTCACGTGAACGGTAAAGGAAATCCTTTCTTTTTTGACGAGCACTCACAGAAGACGCTGATCTGGGTATAGCTTAGGTAATATGCTAAAAAAATAATTCATGTTTGATATATTTACACATATAAGCATGTGAAGTGATATATCGTGAAAAAAAGTTTAAAAATATGTATGTTTGAAAAATAGTTTCATTAAACAATTCACCTTAATTAAATGTTTAAAGTGTCCGAAGATCCCCTACTCTTATAACGGGTGTCAACTGGGCGTTCGGGTAAAGTCGGACAGGCACTAAAAGTTTTATTATTAACTATGGACCTCTTTAAACTCTATCAAAGTTGGTGTAAAAAATAAGTATTTACAACAATTGTTTCACAAGATTAATTATATACATGTACATACATTTTATATAATTCGGCCAAGTCAAATCTGAGATCTATACTGATTGATACATATATTCCCTAGTCACGATTGATGGTAAAACACATTCACTAGCTAGTTAGACCCGACCAGAATTTTAGCTATGACCGTATACAAAGTGAGGAACCTCTACCAACTAGGCATCCAGTGATTTTCTAAATCTGTATTTAAATAAATATACAAACCCAATCAACCAGATTTTCTATTATTTATTGACATATTCCAAAAAGTTAATGCTATTCTCCCACATAGGTACATGTAATTGCTATATCATTCCCGCAGTAAAGACCACCCAAGGGAACCAGTAAAAGTGACCTTCATGGGCAGATGATCCTCATATAGAGGTTCAGATTACACGAATAAAGACTCATTGAGATAAAATTATACTGGCCTTTAAAACCAGGTGGTCCTTATATAGAGGTGGTCTTTAAGACATGTTTGACTGTATATATACTCTCTCTCTCTCTCTCTCTCTCTCTCTCTTCTCTCTCTCTCTCTCTCTCTCTCTCTCTCTCCAATTCTTCAAAGGTTAGGGAGAACAAACATACATACAGCACGTAAAATAAAGTACCGCTTTCCAATTCTTTCAGATACAATGCCTAAAAAATCTAAAAAGATACACAGTCAGTATAAGTTTGAGGACCTAGAGGCAGCTGTTAATCTCGTCAAAAATGGCAAAATGTCAACTAGACAAGCATCTAAAACATATGGCATACCCAGGTCAACCATATCAGATAGGGTTACGGGAGAGTGGAGCCCGGCACCACCCAGGCAAGAGACCTGTATTCAGTAGGGATATTGAAGATGAAGTCGCTGTAAAAATGAAACATGCTGCTAAAATGGGTTTGGGTTATCTGCGCGCCAATTAAAGGCAAAGATGGCACAGCTGGCAGTCCGTACAAATATTAAAACGCCATTTAAGAATGGAATACCTGGAAAGGACTGGATTGAAGGTTTCAAAAAACGCCATCCAGATATCAGTCTACGTACCCCAGTGCCTTTGACAAACGTAAGGGCTAGAATGCTTAACCCTTTGGTAACAGAGAGATATTTTCAAGACCTCGGCAAACTGATTGAGAAACTTAATTTGAAAGGTTACCCTGATAGAATATGGAACATAGACGAAAAAAATGTATCCTTGACACATAGACCAACAAAAGTATTTGCAACCAAAGGAATGAGAAATATACCAGGAAGAGTGGGTAATTCTCGAGATAGCGTATCCATGTTAGCATGTATCAATGCATCAGGAAATACGATTCCACCAATGGTTATTGTTAAGGGAAAAACAAGAAAGGTGCTTGACTCTTACAACACTAAAGATGGAGTGCCTGGTACTAAATATACATTCCAGGGAAAGGCGTGGATGGAGGACACCTTGGGAGAGCTATGGTTTAATAACCATTTTCTAAACCACTGCGGTTCATCAAGACCACAACTAATACTGTTAGACTCACATAGCTCACATGAAACTCTTGGGCTACTCGAAAGTGCACGAAGAAATAATATCGAAATATTTGCACTACCACCCCATACAACACATTGGCTTAATCCTCTTGACAAAACGTGTTTGCGTCATTTAACAGAGAGTATGACAGAATTTGTACAGAATTTATGTCTTCTTCTCCTAACAATATTGTTAACAAATGGGAATGGCCACGTTTATTCAGCGAAGCTTATAATAAATCTTTTACAAGAGAAAACATTATAAATGGTTTCAGGGTCTGTGGTATTTATCCTTTGAACCCGCAAGCGATTGTGCCATCTGCAACTTCCCCCTCAGAGGTATTTAGTACAAGTAATGCTAGTGACAAGGTAGCTTATGGCCATCAAGCTCCAGCGTTAAATTCTACTGCTCCACTATTACAGCATCATACTCATTCAGAGAAATCTACACTTAATGTTGAACTCCCAGTGATAGCTACATCCGGAGTACGTGAGGTGTTAGGTGAAGCTGACAATAATGGGTCACTTCTTCTAGAGGGTACAACCGCCACAGATGTTCTCAACTCCATTATTACAGGCACAATGAACGTGGAATCTGCCACTCATTTCGAACTACAAAACTTAAACACATTTACAAAAACTGAAATTGAACATGTCATGGACACTACCTGTAGTCCGTCCCGTATCATTACACAGTCTGACACATCTCTACTAACGCCATTCCATGAAATCAACAATCTTTTTAATGTTCCATCAGAAAACACAAATAATAAAAGTAAAAGATGCGTCAAGAAACTTACGTCACATCGATTATTAACCAGCGAAGAAATCATCGAACAAAAACAGAAAGAAAACGACATCAAACAAACAGAATTGAAAGAAAAGAAAGAAAGAAAATGGAACGAGAAATAAAACGCAAACAACGAGAAGAAACTTCAAAACTTAAAGAAGAACTTAAACGTATGAAAGAGGAACAGAAGAAACTGCAGTATGAAATAAATGCAAAAATGCTAAAACCTAACAAGTAGAACTTTGCCAAGTAAACCAATTTAATTTTTGAAAACAGAAATATATTTTGTTCAAATCGCACATTGCATATATCAATGATTTGAAAATGTATTCAAGTTGTTTAATTTATTTTATCTTTTTTTAAATTAAATAGAATGGATATTGTGAATTTGGGGTTGACTTTGTCGTGGCAGTAGGGATGCATCATTATGGTTCTAAGTCTTTAGAAGTTGGAGAAATTTTGAGAGCCCAACACGAGCCTGATAATATATATGACACAAATGCTGTGGCTCTGAAGAATTCCGATGGAATAAAATTGGCATACCTGAACAGATACTCTGCTTCATATATTTCTAATATAATGAGATTAAATATAAATCTATCAAATGTTTATGTTAAAGTTAAAAGTGTGGCTGTAGTGAGATCTAAAAAGTCAGGTCCAGAGCAACAATGTAGCTTAGGCTTTAAATGTAAAAGTTCTGATGTTGATCGTGTGAAAAGTCAACTTAAACACTCCTGTATGTCGCTAAGGGTGTGGTAAATTGATCTGTACCATTATTTGTAAAATTATAAACCATTGGCTTACTTTTTTAAAAAAGGTGCATGTGTCCGAAGATCCCCGTAGCGAGTGTCCGATTTTACCCGCAATGTGTCCGAAGATACCCGACAACAGACACATAGATAAAACTATTTTATGCTGTTTTAAAACAATTTTTTTGCCCAGGATAGGTCAAAATAATTAAGTAAACTTCCAGACTCGAGTCATAGTGAAAATATAACAAGGGAGATAATGCCTAATACCTCCCGATACTCATTGACCCAAAAGGTGTCCGAAGTTACCCGGGTGTACTCTACTGTATTCCGTTTTATTCTTTCTTCTGTACTGTATTCTGTTTTATTCTTTCTTCGATAGGTATGTACTGTATTCCGTTTTATTCTTTCTTCTGTACTGTATTCCGTTTTATTCTTTCTTCTGTACTGTATTCTGTTTTATTCTTTCTTCGATAGGTATGTACTGTATTCTGTTTTATTCTTTCTTCGACAGGTATGTACTGTATTCTGTTTTATTCTTTCTTCGATAGGTATGTACTGTATTCCGTTTTATTCTTTCTTCGACAGGTATGTACTGTATTCTGTTTTATTCTTTCTTCGACAGGTATGTACTGTATTCTGTTTTATTCTTTCTTCTGTACTGTATTCTGTTTTATTCTTTCTTCGATAGGTATGTACTGTATTCTGTTTTATTCTTTCTTCGATAGGTATGTACTGTATTCCGTTTTATTCTTTCTTCTGTACTGTATTCTGTTTTATTCTTTCTTCGATAGGTATGTACTGTATTCTGTTTTATTCTTTCTTCGACAGGTATGTACTGTATTCTGTTTTATTCTTTCTTCGATAGGTATGTACTGTATTCTGTTTTATTCTTTCTTCGATAGGTATGTACTGTATTCTGTTTTATTCTTTCTTCGACAGGTATGTACTGTATTCTGTTTTATTCTTTCTTCGATAGGTATGTACTGTATTCCGTTTTATTCTTTCTTCTGTACTGTATTCTGTTTTATTCTTTCTTCGATAGGTATGTACTGTATTCTGTTTTATTCTTTCTTCGACAGGTATGTACTGTATTCCGTTTTATTCTTTCTTCTGTACTGTATTCCGTTTTATTCTTTCTTCTGTACTGTATTCTGTTTTATTCTTTCTTCTGTACTGTATTCTGTTTTATTCTTTCTTCTGTACTGTATTCTGTTTTATTCTTTCTTCGACAGTATGTACTGTATTCTGTTTTATTCTTTCTTCGACAGGTATGTACACACTGTATTCTGTTTTATTCTTTCTTCGACAGGTATGTACTGTATTCCGTTTTATTCTTTCTTCTGTACTGTATTCTGTTTTATTCTTTCTTCTGTACTGTATTCTGTTTTATTCTTTCTTCGATAGGTATGTACTGTATTCCGTTTTATTCTTTCTTCTGTACTGTATTCTGTTTTATTCTTTCTTCGATAGGTATGTACTGTATTCCGTTTTATTCTTTCTTCTGTACTGTATTCCGTTTTATTCTTTCTTCTGTACTGTATTCTGTTTTATTCTTTTTCGATAGGTATGTACTGTATTCTGTTTTATTCTTTCTTCGACAGGTATGTACTGTATTCCGTTTTATTCTTTCTTCGACAGGTATGTACACACTGTATTCTCTTTTATTCTTTCTTCGATAGGTATGTACTGCATTCTGTTTTATTCTTTCTTCGACAGGTATGTACTGTATTCCGTTTTATTCTTTCTTCGACAGGTATGTACTGTATTCCGTTTTATTCTTTCTTTGACAGGTATGTACACACTGTATTCTGTTTTATTCTTTCTTCGATAGGTATGTACTGTATTCTGTTTTATTCTTTCTTCGACAGGTATGTACTGTATTCCGTTTTATTCTTTCTTCGACAGGTATGTACTGTATTCCGTTTTATTCTTTCTTCTGTACTGTATTCTGTTTTATTCTTTCTTCGATAGGTATGTACTGTATTCTGTTTTATTCTTTCTTCGACAGGTATGTACTGTATTCTCTTTTATTCTTTCTTCGACAGGTATGTACTGCATTCTGTTTTAATCTTTCTTCGACAGGTATGTACTGTATTCCGTTTTATTCTTTCTTCTGTACTGTATTCCGTTTTATTCTTTCTTCTGTACTGTATTCTGTTTTATTCTTTCTTCGATAGGTATGTACTGTATTCCGTTTTATTCTTTCTTCGACAGGTATGTACTGTATTCTGTTTTATTCTTTCTTCGACAGGTATGTACACACTGTATTCTCTTTTATTCTTTCTTCGATAGGTATGTACTGCATTCTGTTTTATTCTTTCTTCGATAGGTATGTACTGTATTCCGTTTTATTCTTTCTTCGACAGGTATGTACTGTATTCTGTTTTATTCTTTCTTCGACAGGTATGTACTGTATTCTGTTTTATTCTTTCTTCGACAGGTATGTACTGTATTCTGTTTTATTCTTTCTTCGACAGGTATGTACTGTATTCCGTTTTATTCTTTCTTCGACAGGTATGTACACACTGTATTCTCTTTTATTCTTTCTTCGATAGGTATGTACTGTATTCTCTTTTATTCTTTCTTCGACAGGTATGTACTGTATTCTGTTTTATTCTTTCTTCGATAGGTATGTACTGTATTCCGTTTTATTCTTTCTTCGACAGGTATGTACACACTGTATTCTCTTTTATTCTTTCTTCGATAGGTATGTACTGTATTCTCTTTTATTCTTTCTTCGACAGGTATGTACTGTATTCTGTTTTATTCTTTCTTCGACAGGTATGTACTGCATTCCGTTTTATTCTTTCTTCGACAGGTATGTACACACTGTATTCTGTTTTATTCTTTCTTCGATAGGTATGTACTGTATTCCGTTTTATTCTTTCTTCGATAGGTATGTACTGCATTCTGTTTTATTCTTTCTTTGACAGGTATGTACACACTGTATTCTCTTTTATTCTTTCTTCGACAGGTATGTACTGTATTCCGTTTTATTCTTTCTTCGACAGGTATGTACTGTATTCTCTTTTATTCTTTCTTCGATAGGTATGTACTGCATTCTGTTTTATTCTTTCTTCGACAGGTATGTACACACTGTATTCTGTTTTATTCTTTCTTCTGTACTGTATTCTGTTTTATTCTTTCTTCGACAGGTATGTACACACTGTATTCTGTTTATTCTTTCTTCAACAGGTCTGTACACACTGTATTCTGTTTTATTCTTTCTTCTGTACTGTATTCTGTTTTATTCTTTCTTCGACAGGTATGTACACACTGTATTCTGTTTTATTCTTTCTTCAACAGGTCTGTACACACTGTATTCTGTTTTATTCTTTCTTCTGTACTGTATTCTGTTTTATTCTTTCTTCGACAGGTATGTACACACTGTATTCTGTTTTATTCTTTCTTCGACAGGTATGTACTGCATTCTGTTTTATTCTTTCTTCGACAGGTATGTACACACTGTATTCTGTTTTATTCTTTCTTCAACAGGTCTGTACACACTGTATTCTGTTTTATTCTTTCTTCTGTACTGTATTCTGTTTTATTCTTTCTTCGACAGGTATGTACACACTGTATTCTGTTTTATTCTTTCTTCAACAGGTCTGTACACACTGTATTCTGTTTTATTCTTTCTTCTGTACTGTATTCTGTTTTATTCTTTCTTCGACAGGTATGTACACACTGTATTCTGTTTTATTCTTTCTTCGACAGGTATGTACTGCATTCTGTTTTATTCTTTCTTCGACAGGTATGTACACACTGTATTCTGTTTTATTCTTTCTTCGACAGGTATGTACTGTATTCTGTTTTATTCTTTCTTCTGTACTGTATTCTGTTTTATTCTTTCTTCAACAGGTCTGTACACACTGTATTCTGTTTTATTCTTTCTTCTGTACTGTATTCTGTTTTATTCTTTCTTCAACAGGTCTGTACACACTGTATTCTGTTTTATTCTTTCTTCTGTACTGTATTCTGTTTTATTCTTTCTTCGACAGGTATGCACACACTGTATTCTGTTTTATTCTTTCTTCTGTACTGTATTCTGTTTTATTCTTTCTTCGACAGGTATGTAGGCACTGTATTCTGTTTTATTCTTTCTTCAACAGGTCTGTACACACTGTATTCTGTTTTATTCTTTCTTCTGTACTGTATTCTGTTTTATTCTTTCTTCGACAGGTATGTACACACTGTATTCTGTTTTATTCTTTCTTCGACAGGTATGTACTGCATTCTGTTTTATTCTTTCTTCGACAGGTATGTACACACTGTATTCTGTTTTATTCTTTCTTCGACAGGTATGTACACACTGTATTCTGTTTTATTCTTTCTTCGACAGGTATGTACTGCATTTTGTTTTATTCTTTCTTCGACAGGTATGTACACACTGTATTCTGTTTTATTCTTTCTTCGACAGGTATGTACTGTATTCTGTTTTATTCTTTCTTCGACAGGTATGTACTGTATTCTGTTTTATTCTTTCTTTGTAGATTTTTTTTTTTGGTTTTACAGAGTAGTTCCTCTATTCACACGGCATTGACCGATAACAGAGTGGGTACTATTACATTGTATATTATTTATCATATAATAACTTAATGCTCTATGTTTTATACTATTTTCCTTGTAATGCACTCCAATTTACTTGTTATATAGAAAACTCTATTATACCTGTACTATACTGTCACTTCATTTATAGCTGGAAACGTATCGGTATAAATAAAATGTTTGACAGGGACGTAAAACTCCACTCAATCAATCGATAAATCAACCATTATCCTGGTTGAAGAGAGCAATGTAATGATGTTTTACGCCCTCGCTAAGATCCTTTCACTTATATCGAGGCGGTCACTTCTGGGATGGTTCTGAAAACCAGTCTGTCCGAAGAAACCAACATTCGGCAAACAAACTGACAAACTTCCTCACACTGGTATTTGCCCGGACGAGTGGGTGATCTGTTTACAAGCGGTCGCTTTAGACCAGGCTCAACCAGCGTCAGGGGCTTTTGTTATGAATGATATTTGCATTGTCTTAATGGATATTTTATGTAACTGATGGGACATACATAACAAAATGCCAACATTTATCACACATAGTGTTAATATCAACCTACGAATGACATAATATATGTGTATGTGTCTCGTGTAAGAATTTATAATACAGTGTACTATACACCTTTCCTTAATACCAATGCTGTTTATACCAACTTGAACCAGTGCATACTGGTAGATGTTACATTTTAAAATAGAAATTAATAATAGCCCCTTCATTAAGAATGGCTTTATGATTCGCAAATGCGTGCCTAAAAACCTTCGAATATAAAATCCGATAAGTATTCTAAATAAATGATTACTTACAAAGCCGTTCAGTTTGAAGTCCATTCCAAATGGATTTAAAGCATGGCTGTATTCTCCGTTAGGGAACAGGTGCCCGACTCGTTCCCAAGTAGAGTAAGTAGAGTATCTCTTCTGATGTCCGACGCCACATTTACAAAAAGGATTCAACACACCTTCTCCATTTGGAATATAAGTTTTGAAAACGGCGTGTCCGACAGTGTATCCCAAACAGCCGAAAATTATTAGAATTGTCTTAAGTCTTAAGACCAGACCCATGGTAAGTGTTTGGAAATGCAGGATACAGTGTTTACTGACAAGAATCTAATATAAGCCGTAATATGTCGTAATTTTATATCAAAATAATTTTAAAGTATGCCCCGAGGTAAAATGAAGCATTTGAATTCGTAATTCGTCTTATTTTGTTTTTTAACGGTAAGTGCGAATAAAGTCATCATTGACGCATCAACGTCAAAGGCTTTGACAAGAAAGGCAGTGACCTCCTGACTAAGCTGTATAACGGATATTACACAGATACATGTAATTAAATTAAAACACGTCACGTGTTGAATTAATAAGCTTAAAACAATTAAAAATATAAATAACACCTTGGTAAGATCATGATTAATCTGTGAATTAAAAGAAGGTTCTTCACCAAGGCCAAGCAAAACGAATTTTCGGATTACTATATAGCTAGTAACCAAGGACAGTAGTTACTCACTATCAGACAACTTGGATTATTTCGGTAGCAGATTTGTTTTTATCTCGCATGGTGTTGCCAAGCTCTCCCTGAGGATGGATTACAGGGAAACCCCTTTTCTATTTCCTTACACGATGTACAAAGTCTCATAAAATCTCTACCGATAAAGTAGTTTGTAGAAACTACTCCAGGAAGTGGCATTATTGAAGACAAAATCCGGGTTTTAAACACAAATAACCTAATTAGCGTAACCTTACTTGTTTCGGTTTTTTTGTACATTATCTTGTTTCCATGATGTAACAACCGAAACGGACATTATCACTTACAATCTGAATTTACTTGAAATTCATCTATTATAACATGGGTTTGACGTCATTACTTTTGAGATGAGTTGAACAACAACCTTTACATAGTGTAGCCTCACTTTCGCCGTACATCGAGTCGTGGATCACCCATGTTCTGGCATCGTTTCATCATTTTTGCAATGAGAAAAAGAATTAACACTGAAATTAGTGTAAAAAATCTTGTTTAGAAAAACCGATCTCAATTAAACTCATCCTTGGTGTACTGTTATTCTTGCTCTCCTCCCTATCCGCAAAATGAAGACGTCATTAGATCAAGAGGTAATAAAAAATAACATTTCAGACTTTCAGAAAATAGAGTGCCTGTAATATGTTTATTTGGCAAGAACCAAAGGACCAAAGAACGAATGCAACTTCATGTTAAATAACTCTGTTATTGATTTTTAAAGTTGTAGACAAAAATCCATGTCAAATATTTGTTCATGCTTTGGTAAAAATAAGTGTTTAATATTTAATAATATGTATGCATTTGTTATAAATTAAGCACTTTGGAAAGGTCCATATAAAGTACTTGTACATGTATACCACACAGCAAGCACTTTGGAAAGGTCCATATAAAGTACTTGTACATGTATACCACACAGCAAGTGCTTTGGAAAGGTCCATGTATAGTATTTGAAAATGTATACCACACAGCAAGCACTTTGTAAAGGTCCATATAAAGTACTTGTACATGTATACCACACAGCAAGTGCTTTGGAAAGGTCCATGTATAGTATTTGAAAATGTATACCACACAGCAAGCACTTTGGAAAGGTCCATATAAAGTACTTGTACATGTATACCACACAGCAAGTGCTTTGGAAAGGTCCATGTATAGTATTTGAAAATGTATACCACACAGCAAGCACTTTGGAAAGGTCCATATAAAGTACTTGTACATGTATACCACACAGCAAGTGCTTTGGAAAGGTCCATGTATAGTATTTGAAAATGTATACCAGACAGCAAGCACTTTGGAAAGGTCCATATAAAGTACTTGTACGTGTATACCACACAGCAAGCACTTTGTAAAGGTCCATATAAAATTCTTGTACACGTATACCACACAGCAAGCACTCTGGAAAAGTCCATATAAAGTACTTGTACATGTATACCACACAGCAAGCACTTTGGAAAGGTCCACATAAAGTACTTGTACATGTATACCACACAGCAAGCACTCTGGAAAGGTCCATATAAAGTACTTGTACATGTATACCACACAGCAAGCACTTTGGAAAGGTCCATATAAAGTACTTGTACATGTATACCACACAGCAAACGCTTTGGAAAGGTCCATATAAAGTACTTGTACATGTATACCACACAGCAAGCACTTTGTAAAGGTCCATATAAAATTCTTGTACACGTATACCACACAGCAAGCACTCTGGAAAAGTCCATATAAAGTACTTGTTCATGTATACCACACAGCAAGCACTTTGGAAAGGTCCACATAAAGTACTTGTACATGTATACCACACAGCAAGCACTCTGGAAAGGTCCATATAAAGTACTTGTACATGTATACCACACAGCAAGCACTTTGGAAAGGTCCATATAAAGTACTTGTACATGTATACCACACAGCAAGCACTCTGGAAAGGTCCATATAAAGTACTTGTACATGTATACCACACAGCAAGCACTTTGGAAAAGTCCATGTAAAGTACTTGTACATGTATACCACACAGCAAGCACTCTGGAAAGGTCCATATAAAGTACTTGTACATGTATACCACACAGCAAGCACTTTGGAAAGGTCCATATAAAGTACTTGTACATGTATACCACACAGCAAGCACTTTGGAAAGGTCCATATAAAGTACTTGTACATGTATACCACACAGCAAGTATACCACACAGCAAGCACTTTGGAAAAGTCCATGTAAAGTACTTGTACATGTATACCACACAGCAAGCACTCTGGAAAGGTCCATATAAAGTACTTGTACATGTATACAACACAGCAAGCACTCTGGAAAGGTCCATATAAAGTACTTGTACATGTATACCACACAGCAAGCACTCTCGAAAGGTCCATATAAAGTACTTGTACATGTATACCACACAGCAAGCACTTTGGAAAAGTCCATGTAAAGTACTTGTACATATATACCACACAGCAAGCACTTTGGAAAGGTCCATGTAAAGTACATGTATACCACACAGCAAGCACTTTGGAAAGGTCCATATAAAGTACATGTATACCACACAGCAAGCACTCTGGAAAGGTCCATATAAAGTACTTGTACATGTATACCACACAGCAAGCACTCTGGAAAGGTCCATATAAAGTACTTGTACATGTATACCACACAGCAAGCACTCTTGAAAGGTCCATATAAAGTACTTGTACATGTATACCACACAGCAAGCACTCTGGAAAGGTCCATGTAAAGTACTTGTACATGTATACCACACAGCAAGCACTTTGGAAAGGTCCATGTAAAGTACTTGTACACGTATACCACACAGCAAGCACTCTGGAAAGGTCCATGTAAAGTACTTGTACATGTATACCACACAGCAAGCACTCTGGAAAGGTCCATATAAAGTACTTGTACATGTATACCACACAGCAAGCACTCTGGAAAAGTCCATATAAAGTACTTGTACATGTATACCACACAGCAAGCACTCTGGAAAGGTCCATGTAAAGTACATGTATACCACACAGCAAGCACTCTGGAAAGGTCCATGTAAAGTACTTGTACATGTATACCACACAGCAAGCACTCTGGAAAGGTCCATATAAAGTACTTGTACATGTATACCACACACAAGCACTCTGGAAAGGTCCATGTAAAGTACTTGTACATGTATACCACACAGCAAGCACTTTGGAAAGGTCCATGTAAAGTACTTGTACATGTATACCACACAGCAAGCACTTTGGAAAGGTCCATGTAAAGTACTTGTACATGTATACCACACAGCAAGCACTCTGGAAAGGTCCATGTAAAGTACTTGTACATGTATACCACACAGCAAGCACTTTGGAAAGGTCCATGTAAAGTACTTGTACACGTATACCACACAGCAAGCACTCTGGAAAGGTCCATGTAAAGTACTTGTACATGTATACCACACAGCAAGCACTCTGGAAAGGTCCATATAAAGTACTTGTACACGTATACCACACAGCAAGCACTCTGGAAAGGTCCATATAAAGTACTTGTACATGTATACCACACAGCAAGCACTTTGGAAAGGTCCATGTAAAGTACTTGTACATGTATACCACACAGCAAGCACTTTGGAAAAGTCCATGTAAAGTACTTGTACATGTATACCACACAGCAAGCACTTTGGAAAGTCCATGTAAAGTACTTGTACATGTATACCACACAGCAAGCACTCTGGAAAGGTCCATGTAAAGTACATGTACATGTATACCACACAGCAAGCACTCTGGAAAGGTCCACATAAAGTACTTGTACATGTATACCACACAGCAAGCACTCTGGAAAGGTCCATATAAAGTACTTGTACATGTATACCACACAGCAAGCACTTTGGAAAAGTCCATGTAAAGTACTTGTACATGTATACCTTACAGCAAGCACTTTGGAAAGGTCCATGTAAAGTACATGTATACCACACAGCAAGCACTTTGGAAAGGTCCATATAATGTACATGTATACCACACAGCAAGCACTCTGGAAAGGTCCATATAAAGTACTTGTACATGTATACCACACAGCAAGCACTCTGGAAATGTCCATATAAAGTACATGTATACCACACAGCAAGCACTTTGGAAAGGTCCATGTAAAGTACTTGTACATGTATACCACACAGCAAGCACTTTGGAAAGGTCCATGTAAAGTACATGTATACCACACAGCAAGCACTTTGGAAAGGTCCATGTAAAGTACTTGTACATGTATACCACACAGCAAGCACTTTGGAAAGGTCCATGTAAAGAACTTGTACATGTATACCACACAGCAAGCACTTTGGAAAGGTCTATGTAAAGTACTTGTACATGTATACCACACAGCAAGCACTCTGCAAAGGTCCATATAAAGTACTTGTACATGTATACCACACAGCAAGCACTCTGGAAAGGTCCATGTAAAGTACTTGTACATGTATACCACACAGCAAGCACTCTGGAAAGGTCCATGTAAAGTACTTGTACATGTATACCACACAGCAAGCACTCTGGAAAGGTCCATGTAAAGTACTTGTACATGTATACCACACAGCAAGCACTTTGGAAAGGTCCATGTAAAGTACTTGTACATGTATACCACACAGCAAGCACTTTGGAAAGGTCCATGTAAAGTACTTGTACATGTATACCACACAGCAAGCACTCTGGAAAGGTCCATATAAAGTACTTGTACATGTATACCACACAGCAAGCACTTTGGAAATGTCCATATAAAGTACATGTATACCACACAGCAAGCACTTTGGAAAGGTCAATGTGAAGTACTTGTACATGTATACCACACAGCAAGCACTCTGGAAAGGTCCATATAAAGTACTTGTACATGTATACCACACAGCAAGCACTTTGGAAAGGTCCATGTAAAGTACTTGTACATGTATACCACACAGCAAGCACTTTGGAAAAGTCCATGTAAAGTACTTGTACATGTATACCACACAGCAAGCACTTTGGAAAAGTCCATGTAAAGTACTTGTACATGTATACCACACAGCAAGCACTCTGGAAAGGTCCATGTGATGTACATGTATACCACACAGCAAGCACTCTGGAAAGGTCCATATAAAGTACTTGTACATGTATACCACACAGCAAGCACTTTGGAAAGGTCCATGTAAAGTACATGTATACCACACAGCAAGCACTTTGGAAAGGTCCATATAAAGTACATGTATACCACACAGCAAGCACTCTGGAAAGGTCCATATAAAGTACTTGTACATGTATACCACACAGCAAGCACTTTGGAAAGGTCCATGTAAAGTACTTGTACATGTATACCACACAGCAAGCACTTTGGAAAGGTCCATGTAAAGTACTTGTACATGTATACCACACAGCAAGCACTCTGGAAAGGTCCATATAAAGTACTTGTACATGTATACCACACAGCAAGCACTTTGGAAATGTCCATATAAAGTACATGTATACCACACAGCAAGCACTTTGGAAAGGTCAATGTGAAGTACTTGTACATGTATACCACACAGCAAGCACTCTGGAAAGGTCCATATAAAGTACTTGTACATGTATACCACACAGCAAGCACTTTGGAAAGGTCCATGTAAAGTACTTGTACATGTATACCACACAGCAAGCACTTTGGAAAAGTCCATGTAAAGTACTTGTACATGTATACCACACAGCAAGCACTTTGGAAAAGTCCATGTAAAGTACTTGTACATGTATACCACACAGCAAGCACTCTGGAAAGGTCCATGTGATGTACATGTATACCACACAGCAAGCACTCTGGAAAGGTCCATATAAAGTACTTGTACATGTATACCACACAGCAAGCACTCTGGAAAGGTCCATATAAAGTACTTGTACATGTATACCACACAGCAAGCACTTTGGAAAAGTCCATGTAAAGTACTTGTACATGTATACCACACAGCAAGCACTTTGGAAAGGTCCATGTAAAGTACATGTATACCACACAGCAAGCACTTTGGAAAGGTCCATATAAAGTACATGTATACCACACAGCAAGCACTCTGGAAAGGTCCATATAAAGTACTTGTACATGTATACCACACAGCAAGCACTTTGGAAATGTCCATATAAAGTACATGTATACCACACAGCAAGCACTTTGGAAAGGTCCATGTAAAGTACTTGTACATGTATACCACACAGCAAGCACTTTGGAAAGGTCCATATAAAGTAGATGTATACCACACAGCAAGCACTTTGGAAAGGTCCATGGAAAGTACTTTTACATGTATACCACACAGCAAGCACTTTGGAAAGGTCCATGTAAAGTACTTGTACATGTATACCACACAGCAAGCACTTTGGAAAGGTCCATGTAAAGTACTTGTACATGTATACCACACAGCAAGCACTCTGGAAAGGTCCATATAAAGTACTTGTACATGTATACCACACAGCAAGCACTCTGGAAAGGTCCATGTAAAGTACTTGTACATGTATACCACACAGCAAGCACTCTGGAAAGGTCCATGTAAAGTACTTGTACATGTATACCACACAGCAAGCACTCTGGAAAGGTCCATGTAAAGTACTTGTACATGTATACCACACAGCAAGCACTTTGGAAAGGTCCATGTAAAGTACTTGTACATGTATACCACACAGCAAGCACTTTGGAAAGGTCCATGTAAAGTACTTGTACATGTATACCACACAGCAAGCACTCTGGAAAGGTCCATATAAAGTACTTGTACATGTATACCACACAGCAAGCACTTTGGAAATGTCCATATAAAGTACATGTATACCACACAGCAAGCACTTTGGAAAGGTCCATGTGAAGTACTTGTACATGTATACCACACAGCAAGCACTCTGGAAAGGTCCATATAAAGTACTTGTACATGTATACCACACAGCAAGCACTTTGGAAAAGTCCATGTAAAGTACTTGTACATGTATACCACACAGCAAGCACTTTGGAAAGGTCCATGTAAAGTACATGTATACCACACAGCAAGCACTTTGGAATGGTCCATATAAAGTACTTGTACATGTATACCACACAGCAAGCACTTTGGAAAGGTCCACATAAAGTAACACGAACCCCACAGAAAAGACGAACACATAATTATTGGGACGCGGGACTACTGGTCATACATTTTCCCATTGTTGGGTATTGGAGGACATTTTCTAGTATTAACGTTTAAAGTCACAGTGCGATTGACGTCGTTTTAGTTTTTTAAGGCCTCCAACCATAAGAAAGTAAATCAGCACGTTTTGTTTCTCCCATATAACCATGGCAACGATGGTCTATGATCTATAAATTATTTTTGTTAAATGGAAAAATGATGTTGAATGCAAATTTAGAGTAATAAACTGTTTCAAGAATATATATATATATATATACAAGACAATGCTATATGAATAAATTTAAACTCCTGTTGTCAGAACAGAAACTACAACATTTACTTGTGATTCTTTCCCTTGTATTGACTGTAGTTATATAGAACGTATTTTTGAAAAAATTCAGTTGAAGGCCAAATAAAAAAAATTGTTCGAACAAAATACAATCGTTCGAACGAATTAGTTAATTTTTTCAAACGAATTATTTTTTTTTAAACGAATTAGCTAAATTGTTCTGTCATATACCATTTTTTGAATTTAATCATAAAATACATTCAAAAAATTATTGTCATATACCATTTTTTAATGTATTTTATGATTAAATTAAAAAAATGGTATATGACAGTTCGAACAAATTAAATTGGTATTTCGTTCGAACGATTTTTTTTCATTTTAAAGTGGCCCTTCCAAGCCTCTGTAGATTATTAATATTCCTTAATAGAAAACATATTTATCCAAGATTGCTATTATGTTTTAATCCTATCACGTTAGATACTGATATAGTCATCCACTGCACGTAAATCTTTTTTTTATGATAGCGGTTTTGGCAAGTCTTTATATTGTTTTGGAGTAAACAGATACTGTGACTTCTACTTTGCCAAATAGATAACATACAAATCCATAAAACACTTTTGAGAAACATTTGAAGGTTAGGTTCTTGGGAAAATGGTAGCATAGTCACTCGCGAAATGAGAACTTTCCTGGAAAGAGGAAGAAAGTTAAAAAAAATATATCTACCTGTTACAAGTTTAAGCTCAATCAGAAACTACATTGATTGAGTCCCAATATTTCGCAGTCACTAGTAAAACAAGAGGAATGGTAAGGGTCCTTAACTGAATATAATATTGTCATTATGCATGTGCTCGTTCAAAATTTCAAGTGGAATTTGATAATCAGTGTTCTTTTTACGTTTTCATATTGTGTCTTGTTTCTTATTTTGTTCAGGCACCTCGCTGACCGCTGAATGGTCTTAAGTGTGCGTTTATAGAATACAGGACCTCTCAGTGCATAGGTTCGAATCTAGTTGGGGCTAATTCTAGAGTGAAAAAGATTGTCATTTCGCTTGCCAAAGGTTGGTAATTTGCATGCAGGGACTCCGGTTTCTTTCACCATCCCTGAACCGACCGCCTCGATATGTACCATACACTAGTAAGTGAATCGACTTGAGCGTAAAACTTCATTTCTCCTATTGTTGCTTTGTTATTCAGCAATCAATTCAGTTAGTAATTTTCAAAAAAGGCAAATAAACATCATCAATTATAATGAGACTATAAAAGAGTATAACAATGCTATCTACGACACGCTTAAATGATTATATATTGTCTAATATAGATTATATATATATAATATAGAACAGATGATAATCCTTGTACATCACAGAATCCTAACATCACTTAATCATTGATCTATAGTAACCGGTATACCATCATTTTATATATCCTACCGGTATATATATCCAGTGTCGACTAGTAATTATATTATCTATATGGTAACCGTAAATACTCGTATGATCCATCTGCATGATGAACTAATGTCCCTTATATCTCTCAGAGTCCTATTATTGTTATAAAGTCCCCTGATAATACTCATTATGTTAATAACTTTATTGTGTCTGCACAAACCAATGGGATGGGGAAAGAACACGGCGCCATTGTAATTAGAACCTAAGGCACTATATTATGGTTTGAATGCAATGTCACCGAAACAGAAAAGGTTTTCTCAAAGTAGATTCTTGGAAAACAAAGACTGGACTTTATAATTACAATTATTGTTGGGGAATGATGGGGACACGGAACATAATGTCTAAAATTAGTATTGGGATTACAACCGTTTTGTCATTATCAAGTAAGTATATATATCATATATCATTTTGAATGCATTGGATGATAGAGATTTTAAAACAAAAAAGTATATGACACATAGTTGTTCACACGGCATTATGTTTAACTCTTGGTTACTGATGTTTATCTAAAATACAAGTTTCTTTCTGGTTCTGACTATTGTCAAGTACATGTGATTAAGCTGACTGGATTTCACCATACTGTTTGAAAACAAAACATTCAAACATGTAACTTATAACTGTTTTTGTCTCTATGTCCAACATTCAATTTTGATTACACACATGGCGGGTGTACATGTAGCTAGCTACACAGGAGGTGCTTACTATTCCGGAACACCCGGCCTCTCGTCCCTGGTGGAAGTTCATGTGTTTAACTGTACTTGTCAGTTCTACAGTTTCTACTTTGCTTCGCTCTTGTGATTCGGACATGGATTAGGATGTTTATTTTTGATTGACACTAAAATTTTACATGATGTTGTACAACTGCACGTATATGAATTGCTGTAGAGTATGATGTCGGATAACTGTGAAAACCAATGCTTTGCTAATTAGTAAAATTGACAAAAAAGAGATAAAAACTATACTGCCTGCAATCCATTTATTATGTTTCCTAGGTCCATGTGGATAATATAATTAGGTGCTATGCACTGTTTAAATGATTACAATTTAGCATAACAGCCAGCAACCCGTAACATGATGAGTTCTCTTAAACCTTTAGTTTTAACTTCGGTGTTCGAGAAAAAAAAAACTTCCTAAAAGTTACCAGTTCTGGACTTTGAGAGTTGCTGTTATTACGAGCACTGTCGCATCCATTCTTTTAGTTGCACTGAAGTGTTGTGAATTTTTTTTTTTTACATTTTACCTTTAAACACACAAGCAACGAATTGAGAAAACTTCTGAATTGATAAAAATGTATATCAAATGGCATGCAGATTTATGAGCAAATATGATGTAAACACATTATAACTGGTTGGGATGCCATTTCAAAGGTGTCCCCAAACGAACCCTTAATGGGAAATCCTCAATAGCACATCTACTCTACCTACAAATTACTCCCCTGATCTGTTAAATAATTTTTGAGAATATTGGTGGAAGTTGAAGAAATGATGGAATAAACACTATATGCCATTCGTTTGGCGAACATAATAAGTTAATAATGATCGCCGATGGAGAGAGAGAGAGAGAGAGAGAGAGAGAGAGAGAGAGAGAGAGAGTCATTAACCCCGTTTATTCTCTTCAACCAATAATTTAAATCAATCCTATATTGTCTTCAGTATTGTTATCACATGCATTTTGTATTTCATTACCGATACATACTTGAAAATCGATAACCATTAAAAACAATTGCTAAATAGAAAAGTATTCGTTTTTGCATACCATAATCATAACAATATGTACATAATGCTTTGGAATAAGTAGTATATCCCGGGAGATGTGCCATTATTTGCTGATCAACTCATATTGAACGCAAAATTGTCTTTTCAAGTTTAAAATTTAATCATTTTGTCTTTGATTATTTAAGTAGCAATTACAATCTTATCATTTTAATAACGTCTAGTATACGGAAAGTGTCTTTATAAGTCATTTTGTCAGGAGGGGAAATCCTTTTTAAAAAAATAGCCATTTAAAAATCGGTGTGTGTGTGTGTGTGTGTGTGGTGTGTGTGTGTGTGTGTGTGTGTGAGAGAGAGAGTGAGAGAGAGAGAGAGAGAGAGAGAGAGAGAGAGAGAGATGTTCCAGTCGTTATTCCAGGAACAATTATTAGCTCCATCGCAATTATAGTGGGGATACCACCAACAACGTGGGGGCAAATCTTGGGTCCCCAGATCTACGGTAGGTTAGTTGAAATGCTCCAAAAACGCTCTTCACAACAGAGTTGAGTTAGGTTAGATGGGGACATTTGATTGTTCCTACAACAATGTCTCTACATTTAGATACTGAAATGAGATTTCAACCCCCCCCCCCTTTAATGAGACTTGATATGGCGTTTATAAACAATCATTTGTTAAATATACTTACACTGTAATAAGTCTATGGGATGTCATTACAAAAGCGTCCCACAATATATGGAACCCAAACTGAGACATCTATGTTTTGTACTCTTTGGAGTTTTAATGTTACGCGTGATTGTAAATAATGTAAGTAACTGGAAATATACAACTTCATATTTAGAGGTCTCAATAACCAAAATCCATCAATCTATCAGGGAAAATCAGTCAACCATCAAAAGTAGGTCACAGTAACCTACTCATACTCCATGTACTAAAGGTCAGCGAGAAATACCAACATGCTAAATTTGAGATACATGTATATAGTGAAAGTCAGGATGGAATTAGAAACATTTGCCAATTTTCAAGGTTGGAACCCTTGTACATGTAGTTCTTTTTGCCCAACTATGTGGAATATCAAAATACAAATAGCTAACGACATGCACATCTACGCCATTCAAATATTTTCCTGTAGAAGTTTCATAAAGATTTGTTAAACAAATTGAGAAAAGTGACCTAAAATGTTGGCCTGAAGAAATGGATTAAATAATCAATGTTCACCCACTTCGTTCTATAGGGACATAGTAAAATAAATACACGAACATTATGGTCTCATGTGAAACCATACCGTTTCAACTATTTTGTGGTTTTGCCTGGCATAATTTTTTTGTTTGTTTTGTGATCTTATTCGATTTGATCGCTTATTGTCATATTAGACATTTTTGTTTTTCCTAAATGAATTCCATTCAAAATATTTGGGGAAAAACCAAATTTGTCACTATGACTATGACTTGGACTGTAACGTGTAAGCATTAATAGAAAATACATACACACACATATATATATTTATTGATTAATTCCATGCAGTACTGTCACAATATCTCCAATAATTTATTATATAGTTGTCATAAAAATAAAATAATTTATTTATATAGTTGTCATAATAAAATAAGATAATTTATTTATCAAATAAGCTTTAAACATCAGAGTAACACAACGTTGTATAATTGACTTTGATATCCATGTATGTACCAATACACAGTGGTATAATATATACATGCTTCACAAACTAATGCCTTTTCAATTATTCAGGATTCTGTCCCAATTTGGAGATAAAATAACTATATTTGTATCTGCTGATAAGATAGAATATACAGTACAGACCTGTCAAAAGTTTAACAAACAAATTAGTGCCGAATCGACAGCTTATCTCGACCCCTCGTTAGTTATATCTTGACATCTTTTCGTCAGCTGCTATTTATCTCTCGGTAGTTTTTTTGGTCTCTAGATAGCCACATCGCCGCCACCCGGTAGACGAGCTTCTTTACCTTTTAAGTGTTAATTTTTCGACAGGTCTGTACTGTATATGACTGTTCCATGCGACAAAGGCCTGACCAGGATCTGTTCTTCACACTAGCTAATGGAACATAAATAATAAATAAGTCTATGTCTGATTTAAATAAGTCTCCATATTCCCCAAATATATATTTTTAAAAGACCACTTACGCAATAATGTACGTTCTTTGCATTTACAATTCCCAAATTCTATTTATTTTATTACGTTTTCTTGTCTTGGTTTCTTAATTATTGAGCTTATGTGAATTATTTTTATAATGAAGTTCATGTAAGGTTCACTACAGGAACGTTATACAACGAAGATAACTGCTTACAAATAAATTGTTGTTTAAGGGACATTGCAAGGAAGCCTTGGATATTCAAGGCCCTCAAGTAGTTTTATGACCATCATCACAATATTGTTGATAAATATAATGTCTCAGTATACATAATTATTCTGGATATATTTTATGTCGCATAGTTACATGTTTCATTCATTCTCAATTTTAACTTAGTTTTATATGGATACAAAAAGTCAAAAAGACCTATGATATGTTTACGTACATTAACTTTTGTAGTTTTTGATGGAGGAAGAGGTATGATGACAGTTATTCCAGACCACTTATATTGGAAAAATTCCAAATTATGTAAAACATCTTATAATATAGTTTAATTTTTCATAAGTTTTGATCCAAGATCAAAAATATTGGAAAATACTGGTCAATTGGAGGCCTGTAAGTGACTGTTATCATGCCTTGTCCTGTATAAGGTATAAATATACTATATGCATATGTTTATATATACATATATGTACTCTTTGTGTGACTTATATTTGTATATTACACTAAAATACAGGGCAAACCCCTGTTTGTTATATGTAAATATTACAAGTCTGGGAAAAATAAAGAATTAGAAAAAAAAAATTGAGTTAACACCTCGCGGATGCAGTTAGCTAGACAAGAGATGCTTACCCTTCCAGAGAACCCGTTTAATCTTTCTTGATGGAATTTTACATGATTGACTTAATTTGTCGGTTTTCAAAGCCTTTATTTTGCTTTTGTGATACTGGTTAGGACATGGACATTATATTTGGCAAAATTTTAATACTTTGTAAATGTATAGTTATATTGTTCTAAGTACTTTTGTTATTTTTCATTGCAGCTTTGATAGCGATATTCCTGATAAATGTAATACAAAAAGACTATTTTATCGGTCAGATTTGTATGTAAATAAACGTGTACCAAGATCTATAGATAAAAAATACAATAGACCTTCTAATGGTAAGTATTTAACTATAAAACTGTTCAGACATGACGTTTATAGTGCCAGTTTCAAAGTTCTAACTCTGCTTTTGGAATGTGGTTTGGAAGCTGTATGACAAATACCGTGGACTTATGTTGTCTCTTGTCAACTTCCCTTTTCTATGCTGCAATATACCTGCTTCTCCTGTTTATAGAGTTAATACGTGATGATAGAGCTTATTTTCATTGCGAGAACTTTTTACAAAGTAGCAAGTTACTTACACTAAGGGATAATGCAAACTTAGGCTTAAAAAGACCACCAAAACGTTTTATGGCCGTCTTTACAATATTGTTGATAAGAATGATGTTTCTTTATCCAAAATTACTCACGATATATTTGACATCCTCTTTTTTCACCTTTGAATCATTCTTAATTTTGATTACACATTTAGTGGATGTAGCTAGCTAAACAGAAGTTGTTTACCCCACTTGAGCATTCGGTATTACTTCCCTAGTGGATTTTCACCAGTTTTCAAAGTTTTGTGAACTGTGATTTGAACAAAAACTGATATGTTTTTTATTGTGTTGTTTAAATGATTTTTCAGGATCACTGTGTTTTAGTAACAGTAGTACAATCAGGAATAGCTCTTGGTTTGAATGTCCAAAGCCGGGACAAAATTTTGATATGACGTCATGTTGTGGTAAGATCAATGATCAAATATGCTGTAAACCAAAAATAGAAAGTAAGAATACCGACGATGATGATGTTTCAATATCAAAAGAGGATATTATGTAAGTAGAAATGTAGGAATATTAAAATTTATAAAATTTCTTTTAATAATGAATGGATTTGTATTTTATGGACCACAGTATAATATTTATGATGGTTCGTCCATGGGATCCTCCAGTAGTATTTCATCCATATTGTTGAACATGTTCACCGTTTCTTCATTAAATTCAGTGTGCCCATCTGTCCCTGTAATTTTCATTTTTTATTTACTTGTTACTCTTTCGGAACACCTGGCCTTACTTCCCCAGTGTAAGTACACGTGTTTCACAAAATTTACCAGTTTTCAAAATTATATACTTTGTTGTTTGCTGGATTGTTAATTGAACATGGACTGTTATGGTTTTTTTTTTATTACAGAACGACTATAACAGTTTTGGTAGGATTTGTGGTGATTATCAGCTTATGTATGGCACTTTACTGCTGCTGCTGTCAAAGACGACCTGAAGTACAATCAGGAAAAGTTGTATTTATAAAGAGGAAGAAAAGTAAGTATAACGAAAACGCGTCGAGAGTTTATCTGTAGTTATTTCCTCTTGATTGAACTCTTTTGTTTTCGAAGAAAATCGTTAACGGTGGGAACAGTTTTTCCTTGTCAAAAAGATTATTTTCCATGTGAAACAAGCAATTGTTAGTGTTACCAAGGTTACACGGTGTTTAATATATTATAATTTATATAGTTGATTTAGATATTTAAATGTCTTTTAATAATTCGTCAATGGAAGGTATCCAGTTCATTCGTCGTCGTAACTTGAAAAAATTGGTTTATTCCACAGGTTTTGTGTACAATAACCCCGACTTAATCTTCCTCTGTCGCCAAAGAACAGGTGTTTCATATATTAAAATACGCCCTCTGTCTCTCTATCTCTATTTTATAAATAATATAAATCAGACAGTAATCTTGAGAAATAAAATTGCATCATGGCCAACGTTTATTATTTTAAAAACATTGTCTGACCATTACACTGTATTCGATGCTTACGTCATGATCTGAAATATTTTCTAGTTAAATTGTTCTACTACATTATTTAGAAATTTTTAAGGAAAAGGTTCAATTTATCATTTTTGTTTTTGTTTTTTGCTTTGTAGAAAATAAGGATGAAGAAAACGATATACAACTGGAAACACAGCTTATTGATCAAGAACAAAACCATACAAACAACTTACTTAATGGAGAAAAACGTATGTACTTGTGGAATTTTAAATACATCCAATATCTAACACCTGTCAGTTACGTAATAATATTCTTAAGCAGGTATAACTTTGGATAAAAAATTTGAAAATATTGGTGATCGATGATCGTTCTTTTTTTCCTTCGGAAGAGAAAAATGATTTTGGTATGTTTAAACAGTATTTATTTATGCATTTGGACAAAACTGAAGTACATGTATTAAAATGTATATGACGCGGAGATCGATGTGTAATGCATTTTGTAAAGAAAATGCATTGTAAATCAGTCTTTGCTTTCTTTGGGTCTGTACGTTCAACGTTCAAGACACAAATTGATTTAGAAACTTTGTTTCTATAGATTCATCACTATTCAGTTCAGTCTTATAATCAGCTAGCTATCCACTTAAAACCCCCTTACTATCTACTTACAAATCGTCAACTATCCGAAACCATTCCGCTAACTATCCGCTTACAATCCGCTACCTATCTAACAATATGATAACCATCCACTAACAATTTTCAAGCTATCCACAAGCATTGTTCTAAAACTCCGCCCACTAAAGTAACTCTTAAGGCTAGTATTAAATTCAATAGATAAATATACTACATATCAGTCTTAGTGTATCAAATTTTTCTAATCTTTTTAACTCAATAATTATAGTTACAGATGCAAGAAAAGCAAGATCACACGAATGTTTACATCCAGATAGTCGAACAACGTCTCCAAAAAGATCGCATTCCAAACAAGAAATAACAGTACCTCTGATTAACATCCAAGCCAGTACACCAACAGACCCGGACACGTGTAGCCAGTAATGGTATGTATGTGTTGCTGACGTTATATCCAAATATTCCGTAAAACCTGGGCTCGATTCCCTAGTAAAAGTTCACATGTATAACTTAATTTAGTTTTTAATTTTGGATTGTG
The DNA here is from genome assembly GCA_021292105.1 of Anadara kagoshimensis. Classification (NCBI taxonomy): domain Eukaryota; kingdom Metazoa; phylum Mollusca; class Bivalvia; order Arcoida; family Arcidae; genus Anadara; species Anadara kagoshimensis. Next base: position 50,073,278 of record CM037870.1, read on the forward strand.
ATTTGCACATGGACTGGCATGTCTGTTTTTAATTTTATTTTGTATCCGGGGACCACGGATGGTACAAGTATGTGTTCTACAAAAAGTACTTTAACCAAATCATTTTTTTGCTATTATGTTAGTTAAGACGCGTCTTGATGCGTATCTTTGTGTGTCTTTATCTATATATCTTATGCCAAGATTAATAATATCTATTTAAGCAAAAAACAGTTTATACCTGCATGGAGAATACACTAAAATTAAGAAATAATCAACATTTCCCCGTGGTATATCGTCTAATAATACACGGGCCGGAGTTCACATGTGGAAGAATATATCACGAGGTGGCTTTGACTTAGATAAAAAGGAATGAAATAAACATCGCAAACTCTTTCTTCGGAAGTACATTTTACTATGGTCCATCGAAACAATTCATCTGTTGAGATTACCTCCATTTAAATAAATGATTTTATGAATGTAAATTACGTCACAACCATTGTTCGCTACACATAGCATGACGTCATAAGATAAGCAAGGGAGTACGTCATTAAACCGGAACAGCAATGGGTATATCGTTTGTTATACCAAGGAAAGCGCAGGTCATGTTGGAATAATACTTTAAGTACACTTAAGTAAAGAATCATTTTAAACTTTTATTTCGGTAAGTATTTCAGCTAACTAAAATTGTATTGATTCTAATATTATCACTTTAAAAGCTTTTATTCTTTGCACACTGTGCGATTAAAAACTAAATTATAACCACAATGTACATTTGAACTATCTATTTTCAAAAAATAAATATCCAGATATTTTATATGGTTAGAACACACAAAAAAGAAGACCGTAACGATCTATGTGTCGTGGCTGTAATAATGGAAGTAGAATAATAACACTTAGAACAGTTCTGAAGCTTATGTTTCCAATGAGCATTAGTAACAACGCCTTTCCAACAGTTCTGAACCCAATATTTATAAAAAGAAAGCAAGATGTGTCAACTTACAAGTATTGGAAACGACATTGTTAGAAAAGTCCTGAAGTTAATGTTCGTAAACAAAAACAAACATACCAGTCCACGTAACATCACTGTTAAGAATCGGTCTGAATCCAATGTTCGCAAATACGAAAGCAATATGTGTCTGTCATCAAGTATTCGTCTGCCTAAAGTGTCCACTGTTATCGTTCTTGTGTGTTTATCATCTTTTGTTTGTATTGTTTAGGTGTGTTCTTAGTTGCTTTCGGCTTTTGTCAAACACTTATTGGTTTTTATCCACTAAATAAATGGATGTACATTCCGTTCTAAATTATAAATACTTATAATTGTATGTTGCAGATAATCTTCATAGCACAAAATGGACAGATAGTTTTGGATTCTGTATAACTCATTCTACAACGACAACAAGGAGTAACCGAGTGTCTTACTGCATTTGTAAGGTCCTCACAACAAGCGTGTTTACATTGTTCACATGAAGCAATGCACCTACTGAATCCATTTAGGTTTCTTATGTATATGGAAGGATAACTATGCAGATCTGATACACATTGAAAAAGTGTCCAGAGCTTTCGTCAAATGCCTTCTTATCAGGAAAATCTTCTTTACATTATTATATATAATGGCAGCAATGTTGTAGCTTAATGTATTGTTAAGAAATGTAAGATTTACTTAATCAAGGAGAATAAAACCACAAGTGCTCGGTCAGTGATTTTGACTTTTGTCATTTGCATGCAACAATTCTATGCTAATCTCTTTTTGTAATATTAGCTTTATGGATACCATATCCTACTACAAACATAATCTAATGATTAACATAACTGGCTACATAATTTTATATTCAATCACCAACGACTTGTGTTTAAACAATATTTTATTTTCTCGAAAGCATGTAATACATTTAAAGACAAGACAGATATGGACTTTATAGACAGATGATCTTTATCTGGAGGATCATGTTGGTTAAAATATGAAGCAATGGGATAGTGGTATTGTCATGTATAATTTTTGAATATTTCATTCAGAAATTAAAAAATATAATATGACAGTATTAATTGTATTAATGAAGATGTGATCTAGTTTTGAGGATTGATTTTGTTTTATTATTAAAGGTTTGTAAATGAGCAATCATATAGATGCTTACATTGGATTTTAAGATATAGGTTCATTATACATATTATGATGTTATATTTAAATAATGTCTGCACCTAAAATCATATATATTATATCTTATACACATGTTTACATATTTGTGGATTCTATGCACTTTGTATTTTGTTACTATTTATATAAATAATTGCTATACTTATTAACATCTGGTATCCTATGTCATTTTATAATTTTAATCTTGTAATAAGGACATTCGATACACTTGAACTTTTTAAATTTTAATTTCACAACTTTTTACAATTACACTTTAACAAACGTTTAAGTTAACGATCTTTCAACCACAAGTGTATCGAAGTGACCTTAATTATAAAGTTTTTATAATTACAATTCTTTTTTAAAGATAAATATAAACAATATAGATTTGTTTCTGGTTGTTGTATGTGCTTAGGTTGACCAATATATACGTATCGCAAGATGTGGACGTACCAAAAAAGGTTCGCTGAGTCGCTAACATGACGTTTAGAGTATGCCCGCAAAGGTTTGCCCTGAGCCATTAATGTGTCGTTAGGTATGTAACCTAAAAAGCTAAGTCATGAACGTATCGTCATATGTGTAACCTCACAGGTTCACTTAACCATTAAGCCATCGTTAAGTGTGGACTTCAACAGGTTCTCTAAGCCATTAATGTACCCTCGTAAGTTGACTTGACGCATCGTCAAGTGTGTATCCTTGCATGTTCAATGGTGCCTACGTGTTTTGTTTATCTGTAACATTTTGTACCTATGTGCTATTTCCCCAAATAAAGTCATTATAATTCGCTATATGCTGCACATTACAGATGAGAAACACACCAAATGAACCTGTGTAAAGATTAATCATAGAGATAAATACGATTAGTTGAAACCTGCTGATTTTACGATCAATAACAACATATGGAGACCGTAAAGAAAGAGCATATATTTCACGAGAAAGAAATTGTCTAGAACATAGGCTACAGTACATTAATTTTGATACTATGTTTTGGAATCGTTCAAGTATCATTTAAATGCATGTAAAAATACAATAAAACACACAGTGGTTTGCCACAAGGAAGCGTTCTTGGACCAATCTTATTCCTTATATATGTTAATGATTTGCAAGATGATTTAGCAAATACGGTACGGTTGTTTGCTGATGACGTAAAGATATAAAGATAGACAAACAGTAGGGTATGTCGGTTCATGAGTATTCATATAGTAATTTGGTAATGTTCTGTTTTTCCACAAGAGAATAAAAGAAAATTTGCTCTGTTTAAAATGTATTATTCTTTATTTAATAAATCAAATTAAACATATCTTACATTTCAAATCCCATTTTATTAAATTGACACAAACCGTATAAAGAATATCCACGTTGTATAATCATCATCCTGAAATTAATGAAAAAAACATGGCCAATTTATATTAATTTCAATCTGTGTTTAGTGATCAAAGTGCTTGCTAAATGCAGAAAGAGCTGGTGGATTTTTCGCTAACAATTAAGATTTCAACTTTCTTTTTTATATTATTCTGGGAAGTGTGGTCCAAAATAATCATAACATGTACCGAAATTTGATAAGTACAAGTGTTCAACTGAAAACTATGTTCCGTTACAGATAGTCTGTGTACATTTGAATGCAAAGCGTATTTGAACATGTTTATCTCAGCCAATCAACTGGTCATGTTGTTTTTTGTAAAAAATCATAACTTAAACCTACAGCTAGACAAAAATTGTTCAATACAGACCCCAGTTTCACAATCATTCCTTAAGTAAGATTTTCCTCAACTTAAATAGAAAAAAATATGGCAATCTATTTTAAAATTAAAAAAAAAACATATTCTTTGATAAAACTAAGTATAATTTTTAAAGCTTGAAGTTATCTTCAAAATTGTAACTTAAATTTCAGGATATCTAAAAAATTAACAAAATTATGAGGATATCAATTTGCCAATTTTTGTTAATGTGTGGCCCACTTGACCCCAGATAAGTTAAGGAATGATTGTCAAACCGAGACCTAAAGCACACAAAGCGTTTTCCATTACATAATTTGATTTGCGATTCCATAACAAAATCTCCCACCTTAGATCTAATTTGTTTCCAGTATAGGTTTTGACAGTTTTCAATATTTATTTTATTTTCGTTTTTCAAGACAAGTGCCACAATAATCAATTTATTATAGAGTGCAATAATAGTAACAATTTTTCATTGACTCGACATTAGTTCTCTTGTGTTTATCCAGTTTGCATTTTACAATGGCATGGGATATAGAAACGAGTTAAATTTCGCTTCAACCTGACTAAAACATACGAGTATAACCAGTGAATTACCGAGGTAATTTATTATTAAGGATCCCATTGTATGCATAGCAAAACCTTTATTCTTCTAACTAAGTAATACCAAGTTTCCTATTAGTTTCTGCCTGATCTAATTACATTCCGTTTTGTATAGTAACATACCGCATTAGGAGATCAAATTTCTGCGACCAAACGGTGGAATTGTAAACGTTAACATCACGTTTCCAGTATTCCCTTGATAAAATAAAGAAAGTAAACTTCAATTCGCCTGATCTCTACAGAGAAGAAAACATCTCATTTTCAGCAAGCGAACAAAAAGATTCATAGCACTAGAATCTACCACAGACAAAAAGCAGCTCTCTGATTCGCATGATGGTCAAAAAGAATTTCGAGAAAAACTACTTGAATCTTATTATTGACTGTTGATCAATGAAACAGTAGTTTTACATTTTTTGCTGTATTCAAGAATTTGAAATCTTTCGATTATAGCAACATCAACACTGGCAAAAGGAATATTCGAATTTGAGGTATAGAAGAAAGAGAGCTTTTAAAACATGTTTAGAAACCCCATGACGAATATCAATTATTTGTATATGTATTCAACTTTTTCTAAAGACTTTAAAAACTTAAATCAAAAATTGCAATCGCAAAGTTTTGTATTTTCGAAGTTTATTTAGTTTATTAAAGCCCAAAATGGCAGTGATACGAAATTTTCTGCTCATGAAAATAGATTGATATATAGTACTTGTTATATATTTTTGAGATAAATTGTAGTATATTCTGATTTACCTGCTGTTGGTGTTGGTGTTGTTGCTAAACAGAAATTTGTACAAATGAGTATGTGGTTATGGAGACATTCCATGCATTTAAATAAATCAACCATGGCGCTTAAAGTCAAATATGCTCACTTAACGATATTACGATGGCCATCGGGACCAACAACGCCCCACAAAAAAACAGGAGCCTTTATGAACACATAGTTTTTTTTACTACACTAGTTATTAAAAATGTAGAATTTTTTTGATGGGAGATTGGATATAATGGTACCTATAGTGGCATGATTTAAGTACTTTTGTAGAACCCGTACCAACCTACTTATTTTACATTCACTGGTCCCTAAAATAAGTACATACGAAAACTTAAAAAAAAAAAATATATAGAATTTATATAAAAATAAGTTGTGTTTTATTCTAAACATTCTTTTGCTAAATCCCTTTTTAAGCCATACAAATTTATTAAGTTAACAGGTGTCATGTGCTACTATTGCATTTTGTGAAATAATTCATTTAAAGGAGCACTTGACGAAAATTCAAAATTAGCACTTGACACAGGTATACAATATTTTAATCAAAACTTGACATACAGATTTCCTGTTACGACTAGGTACCAGTAAGTGAAAAATATCAATCTTTATTCAATTTTATTTCATTTTTTATGGAATGGATGAAGAGTATTTCACGGTCACAAACAGAGTGGTTCCTACAGTACCAATATCTCGGCCACCGGACAGCCAATCTTCCACTCCTTTCGACAGGTTTTTTGCTGTACTTCTTTATTTTATTTAATATCTAATCAATAGGGATTGTTTTGCCCCAACCCGGCTAGAGATTTAAACACCCTATCCGCTTGTACTAACAAAGCTCATGTAATTGTCACAGATAACGAACAATTTATATCTGCTAAGGTCCATGGCAAAGTCCTCATTCAAATTACATGTAAATCTACTTACATTTATTGCATAATGACGAGCTGAACATAAGGCATGGCAAACAAATTATAGTACAGCCTTTTTCTAAAAATAATGAAATAAACAGGAGCGTGTAGAGAAATATTAAACATAATGTTTTAAAGATAACTTACAGTAAACAGTAATATGGTTAATTTTAGAAGTAATTCCAGAAGAAGAAAAGAAGAGAAGACGGAGGAGGAGGTGGACGAGGAGGAGAAGTAGAAGAAAAGGAAGAAGAAAAAGAACAAGAATAAGGAGGAAGAGTAGGACGAGAAGGAGGAGCTCGAGGAGGAGGAGGAGGGGAAGGACGGGGAGAAGAAGAAGAAGAAGAGGAACAAGAAGAACAAGAAGGACAAGAACAAGAAGGCGGAGAAGTAGGACAAGAAGAAGAAAAAGAAGAAGAAGAAGAAGAAAAAGAAAGTGAAGGATGATGATGATGATGATGATGATGACGACGGCGACGATTACGATTTCTTTGAAAGTTTTCTTCTAGATACTATAATGCACTTTGTAATATTATTATTTACATTCCTTTACATGACAATCAAATGTTCTCAATCATTACTGCAGAATTGAACGATTATATAAAAAGAAAAGTAAATGACAAGAATTAATTTTTGAATAAATTATAAAAATATGACTTACTCTTACACATGCAGTCATCACATAAAGGGAAGATGAAGCATCTTTTGTCTGAAAAAGTAAATTCATATCAAGTTTTTTTTATTGCTTGTTGAAATAAATTGTTATATTTATCGCAAAAGAATTGAGCATAATTCCATTTTTTTATTATATGGTAGACCCTTATTATCCCAATTAGCACTTTTGTTGTTAATATAAACCGATTTATATGCCCAGTATAAGCTTTCGTTTTTAATCTTCGTTCAGCACATCAGTGCTTTGATTCTATTTTCATATTTTTAAAGGCTAGTTGAATCTAGGCCTAATTATCTGCCTTACAGTTTTGGCAAGCGAACTGTCAAACTATCTGCAATTAGGTTTTGCTTGAGTGACACAATTCTAATCAATGTGGTAAAAGTCGCTTTGTCACAATACGTCACCTACATGTAGGTCCCTCAACTGTATCAAAAAGTCACATTAAAGATTGCAGAAGTATGTAAAATAAAAGGTCTTCAAGCATATGACATGTACCAAAATTTACAATACTAATGTATAATAATTTTATTACTGCAACAAAAGTATTGTAAACTTAATCTTACGTCTCCTAAGATCTACTTTATTTTCATTATGATGAGCATTCTCTTTGCAGTTTGTGATTAATATATCCGAAGAGTTCAGGATAAAACCAATCTGCAAAACATAATATACAAAGTATGGTACGGTGTACACCAAGATCTGACAGAAAACTAGATAATAGCAAATATATGGCGCGGTATCAAGGTAAAATACATATTAATAAATTTTATGAAATGTTCTTTTGTTTTCAGCGTCCTACTTTTTAAGCCGCCTATTACGTCACACCATCAATGAGTAGGTGGGTATTATCTTGATTGACTGTTTCCATAATGTTTACATTGCCGACAGATTCGGTATTTATTTGCTTGACGCAATCGAGAAGATTGTATGTTAAGAAAAATATTGTAAAAATAGGAATTGACTTTCTTTTTATGCCTGGACATCAAGTGATGACCCAAATTTTAACACTAGCAAATCTAATGAACTGCTATGAAAGTTAGTTCTAAAATCTTCATCAAATTAATTTACCTGATTTTGGACTTTGACCTTCAGGTATTTTGAAGTCCCTTGGTCCTCGATATATTCGAAGCACTGTTGTTCCCGGAAGTGACGTACATTCTTTGACGTTTCGTCCGGTTGAGATTTGATGTGGATATTGCCATTTCGCGAGCATACACACTCCCTAGTCCCTTGTATCAATGGCAGACATGAACTAAGTACAATGGTTATTAATAGTAGCATTTTACTGAGTCTGCGTGCCATGTTCTTCTGCAAATATATACACAATGTATAACTGTCAAGGTTTCAAGAAAATAATACAAACATAATCGAATCATAGATTATACTTTGTTTTGGATTGTGCTTAGGATTGGATTGATCCAAAGCACAATAAAAAACAAAATAAAAACTGTTAAACTAACAAATTAAGTTGGCCACGTGAACTTATATCATCGCAAGTATGTTGTGTATTCAATTTGAGAATGAAAGAAACACGAAACTATATATGGGAAGTCAAAAATATCCATGGTAATTTTGGATACAGAAGCATCACAAAAAGACCCTACACGGACATAGTAAAATCCTGTTTGCATGTCATATGCCTATTTATAAACTAATTGTGATAAAATTATCATTTGCTTTAACTTTACATTACACTTCAACCTTATGGGTTGTTACTTTTCGCAAACAATCTTTCTTGAACTGAACATGCGCCACTTTAGATAGATTGAACACTGGACAATAGATGAATGACCGGTTTGAAAGTTCATGAACGAATATTTTAAATTAGTGGATAGAGAGGCATCCATTGTGGTCTAAAGCGTGCACCTACGGTTCATCTTGCCTCTCACTATCCAAACCTGGGCCGGGTTGTTCAAAGTTATGTTAGCTTAACCAAATGGTTAGTGAAAATCTTTAATGTTAATAAAAAATCTTTTATATAAAAATACAGTTATCACTTGAACAGTTTCTATTTGATAATAACAATTGTGTCTTTTGGGCAAAAAATATTGCCTAAAAGACATAATACAAATTTTGACTAGCCAAATGGTGAAGCTAAGAAACCTTTGAACAACCATACCTTGATAGATCTAAGTACAGGTGGCAGGGTCGTTTGCCGATGACCGATTGCTTTCATATTTTCACCTAATCTTGACTGTCGCAAAATTGAAAAAAGTTTTGGGGCATAAAGCACCATTATGCCACTCCGCTTCATTAGTGGATACATTCGTAAAATTATGCAAGTCATAAATAAAACAAAATAAAATAAAATAAATAAAAAATAAATAAATAAATAAATAAATAAATAAATAAATGAATGAATAGATAAATAAATGAATGAATAAATAATGAATGAATGAATGAATGAATGAATGAATGAATGAATGAATGAATGAATGAATAAAATAAATAAACTAAATAAATAAATTAATAAATAAATGAAGTCTCACATTAGTAGCGCCTGTTGTTCTCACGTGTTACTTCAAGGGCTGATAAGAGTACTTGACTGTCATTGAGTTAATATGGTGTAATTGTTATGCAACTGTAGTGAGATAAGAAATTAAATAGAATGTTATATTAATAAATGTATCATAATAATAATAATAATAATAATAACACAAAACTACTACATATAGCATTAATACGTGCTGCAAGCATATATGCAGAAAACAAAATACATGTATTGACAACACGATAAAGAACAATTAAAATAGAACAAAATAAGTCCAATCTATGTTTCCATGGTAGTTCGATTTAACAACAAAATTGACAAAATGTAGGTATATCAAATTTTAACCAACATGACAAGGACTAAGAAATTGATTTTTTCTGGTCCAAGAAATGGATGGCGGTGAGCTATAACTAGAGGGATTGATTTAATTAATTGGATGGGGTTCTACGTCCCAATCAAGAATATTTCACTTATATCGAGACATCACCAAGTATAAGTGAAGCGACCGAAATCGTTTTACATTTGCAGAGCACTCAGCACAGTGGCAGGGAGGGCTCTTAATGTATCGCGACTAACGTTACATGATCATCGTTTCTTTTCTTTTTTTGTCTTTACCAAAGGATCATGTCGTGTGGATGGTGAAAGAACAGTCACGATTTATTTTCAAGTGTTGGTCATACAATGACCGGGGTTCAAACCCACGACCTCTCACATATGAAGCGAACACTCTACTAACTGAGCTATCGTAATGGTCTAAATGGAGGGAGTGGGTGGTTATCTTATGCGTGTGACTTTAATGATAGATTAAATAACAATTGGTCTTAGGTCAAGTCCAAGGTCTTACTTAAGAAAGTAAGTCCGAGTTGTACTGAATGTTACTTTAGTTTGACGTAACCGAGTCTTTCTTGATAAAAGAAACTTTTCCTGAATGATGAATTACCTGCCATATCTGTAGAGGATTGTATGAGTACTGTTGTTAAAAAACTTAGTCAAGTGTATTGTGTCTTATGAAGATCCAATATACAGTAGAGTCAGACCTGTCGAAAGTTTAACATTGAGCTAACAATTCGGTACCTAAATGCAACTCATCTCGACCCATCGATGCCTAAACGGCAGCTCATCACGACCCCTTGCTGTCGAAATGACAGCTCATCTCGACCCCTGGATGCCTAAATAACAGCTCATCTCGACCCATCGATACCAAAATGGCAGATTTCGACCCCTCGATGCCGAAATGACAGCTCATCTCGACCCATTGATACCAAAATGGCAGATTTCGACCCATCGATGGCGAAATGGCAGCTCATCTCGACCCTGGATGCCGAAATGGCAGCTCATATCGACCCATCGATGCTGAAATGGCAGCTCATCTCGACCTATCGATGCCGAAATGACAGCTCATCTCGACCCCTTGCTGCCGAAATGGCAGCTCATATAAACCCATCAATACCGAAATGGTAGCTCATCTCGACCCATCGATGCCGAAATGGCAGCTCATATAAACCCATCAATACCGAAATGGTAGCTCACCTCGACCCATCGATGCCGAAATGGCAGCTCATATAAACCCATCAATACCGAAATGGTAGCTCATCTCGACCCATCGATGCCGAAATGGCAGCTCATATAAACCCATCAATACCGAAATGGTAGCTCATCTCGACCCCTCGATGCCGAAATGGCAGCTGATATAAACCCATCAATACCGAAATGGTAGCTCATCTCGACCCATCGATGCCGAAATGGCAGCTGATCATCTCGACCCTTTGATGCCTTTATTGTGACAGCTGCTATCTGTATCTCTGCAGTTTATCGATCACTAGCTATCCATATCTCGGTCATTCGGCAACTGGGCTTCGATCCCTTTTCGTTAGTTAAACTTTCGACAGATCTGTATCGTATTGATTCGATGTAATATGGTATATCTGATCCATAACAAGATTTTTTTATATAATGAAAATACTGGGTATTAATATCTGATTGATATCAGCAGTGATTTTAAAAAAAGTTAATACAATATAGTTACATGTATCATTTATTTACCTTGATTTTACAAACCTTAAACTGTATTTAATGCGCAAAAAGAAAAACTACTAGCATTTTTTTATATTATTATTTAACAAAACTAAACTGTTTCATTTTAAGAGTCAAAATACAAAAGCAAAAGATGATATAATCCAAATTACTATTGTTATTATTTAACAAATCAAGTAGATTTGATGAATCTCAAGTCATATTACAAGGGGAATAACTCTCATTTCCCACTATTCTGTAATTTCGTTTTATTTTTGAGTTGTTCCTCTTTGTTTGAAGTTTTTCATGTATTCAGGAATTTAAGGTGTCATTTTGAAGAGCTCTCTAGCTTCAAACATTTATATAAATATTAGTTTTGTCAAAAATTTATCAGTAGCTGTGAAAATAATAACTTAAATTTGCTAAATTTAAGTTAAGGAAAATCTCAGTTAAGAAATTATTGTTAAAGTGGGACCAGTGCTGTTTATATAAGATGTGACTACTGACTACACTAAAAAGGAATGCTTTTTTGGTAGCATTTCTGACCTTTTACACGCAATGGCAATTTGCCTTTTATTGAGATGACTAAATACTTTGAGAAGAAACAGTGCCATAATACATGTATAACGATAGCAAGGACACTATCGTCTTCCCAAACGGTAGTTAACACTTCAACAAAAGACAATAACATAGCTTTAGTACATCACATAACAATAAGAACATAGACTATCTGATGAAAACTCAATGATTATGTATAATAACATATGCACTTTACGCAGTGTGAATGCCATCTTTATACAGCAGAAGAATGGAAAATAATTTACAACATTTAAACAACTTTTAATTAATCATTAAGAGACACTCTCTGTAAGAACCAGATCATTTGGTTACTTTTTGGCAATTACGTCTCAGATTTTGATGATATTAAATGTAATTGTAAAGCACACGTAAAAAAACCAAATGAAAAGCCTCATGAAAAAAAAAATTAAATTGTCGTTTCCACGGTTACTAACCACTAAGAGGCCAATCTCTATAATTTGAAGTAATTTTGGGTGCAAAGCAAGAATGCCGCTAGAATACGCCATTTATGATAGTTATCTTCCATATTTTGTTTTTATTTGGAACTCTGAGCGACGGGCACTTGAATCTCATAGTTCAGCTAGTTTAGGTTTTTTTAAGAGCTTTTTGAGATAAAATTGGCACAAAATAAATAACAAGAGGCCCAGGGGCCACATCGCTCACCTGAGCAACTTGCTAGGTAGAAGCCGAAATTAGTTCAGTATTGAAGTGAGTGCAGGGGAGGGAGGTTTTGTACAAACTGAAATCTATACTTCCTACCGATGCTTTTCACTAAACAATTTGTAAGTATTTCTATGTACCGTAAAAGGTTGATGTTTCGACAAGCCTCGGCTTATTCCGTTACCTTTTTCTTACAGCATTTCAACCAATGAAATAATTAAAAAAAAAAATTTCATCATGCAATCTACCAATCTCAAAAGAGAGAAAATGCATAGGCCGAATACTGTAATCGGGAAATGGCAAATAGAAATTATAGAATACAGCAGGATTTACATTAAAAATTAGCTTTTAAATACAAGTACAATTAATATATTTCTCATGAACAATATATTTAACTTTATATCAAAATACTTATATAAAAGAATACAGCATGGAAAATACACTATTATTTAACCACAGTCAGGCAGCTGACATTACTTATTTTTCTTTTAATAATAAAATATACCCATACCTAGTATATATTCTTTATTAAAAGAAAAATAAGTAACGTCAGGTGCCTGTGGATTTAAGTTATCGTTGGTACATGTACCTATTTAGTACTGAATTTATTATGATAATAGATAGAGTTACCTCCCGTTGGCCGCCACATATTAGAGGTCGACTCGGTGAGTTTTCGTGTTTGTCTTACCAAGTTTAAGAAAATAAAGCAGAAATATTTGCTTGAAAATCTTTAATATGTTGACAGTGCGACCGTTATGGCGAGCGCAGATATTTATTTTGTTTTTTAAAATAAGATCAGGCTTGTCAAACTGCACGTGACATTCGTCTAGACTCTGGCGTCACATGACGTCGTAAGTTACATTTTTAAAAAAAAAAGGCCCAGGGGCCATATCGGTCACCTGAGTGGAAGACGTTGACTTGCAAGAATTATGCATGTAGATGTTATCATATATCATTATGACGTATACATTTTGTGGTTACTATTTGTTCTAATTTAACAAACCATCTCGGCCAGTTAAAAAAATAAAACACTTTTTAAATTCCTTACGGGATTTTACATGTTATTTTCATGGCGTTCGGAAGATTAGGAACGATAACTCTGTATGATTCTTTGAGGACCATGGTTACCTAACCCGAATGATTCAAACTTCCGGTTTACGGAGTTGATAAATTTCACATGTTAAATTCTCGTAAGGAAATTATATAATTGGATATAATGCAAATATTACAAATTAGAGCAGTATTGTATACTTTGAAAGACCTATGACTTTAACTTTTCAATATTTCAAGTTTTTGAGAAGAAGATTTTTAAAGATTTTCTCTATTTATTCCTATGTAAAAATTGATCCCCCTCTTGTGACCCCTCCCTGTCCCCGGGGACCATGATTTGAACAAACTTGAATCTACACTACCTGAGGATGCTTCCATTTTAATTTGAGCTTTCCTGGCCTAATAGTTTTTGAGGAGAAGATTTTTAAAGATTCTCTCTATATATTCCTGTGTAAAACTTGACCCCCCTCTTGTGACCCCTCCCTACCCCGGGGACCATGATTTGAACAAACCTGAATCTACACTACCTGAGGATGCTTCCATTTTAATTTGAGCTTTTCAGGCCTAATAGTTTTTGAGAAGAAGATTTTTAAAGATTTTCTCTATATACTCCTATGTAAAACTTGATCCCCCTCTTGTGGCCCCTCCCTACCCCCGGGGACCATGATTTGAACAAACTTGAATCTACACTACCTGAGGATGCTTCCATTTTAATTTGAGCTTTCCTGGCCTAATAGTTTTTGAGGAGAAGATATTTAAAGATTCTCTCTATATATTCCTGTGTAAAACTTGACCCCCCTCTTGTGGCCCCACCCTACCCCCAGGGACTATGATTTGAACAAACTTGAATCTACACTACCTGAGGATGCTTCCATTTTAATTTGAGCTTTTCTGGCCTAATAGTTTTTGAGAAAAAGATTTTTAAAAATTTTCTTTATATATTCCTATGTAAAACTTGATCCCCCTCTTGTGACCCCTCCCTACCCCCGGGGACCATGATTTGAATAAACTTGAATCTACACTACCTCAGGATGCTTCCATTTTAATTTGAGTTTTTCAGGCCTAATAGTTTTTGAGAAAAAGATTTTTAAAGATTTTCTCTATATACTCCTATGTAAAACTTGATCCCCCTCTTGTGGCCCCTCCCTACCCCCGGGGACCATGATTTGAACAAACTTGAATCTACACTACCTAAGGATGCCTCCACAAAAGTTTAAGCTTTACAGGCCGAATAGTTTTTGAGAAGAAGATTTTTGAAAAATACCAACAAAGTTTCAATAATTCTCAATTATCTCCCCTTTAAAGAGGGTGTGGCCCTTCATTTGAACAAACTTGAATCCCCTTCACCTAGTGGTGCTTTGTGCCAAATTTGGTTGAAATCTGCCCAGTGGTTCGTGAGAAGAAGATGAAAATGTGAAAAGTTTACGACGACGACGACGACGACGACAGACAACGGACAAATTGTGATCAGAAAAGCTCACTTGAGCCTTTGGCTCAGGTGAGCTAAAAACTTGTAAAATCATACGGTTTTGAAATAAACAAGATAAGAATGACCATCAAAGTTCCAAATAAAAACAAAATATGGAAGATTGCTATCATAAATGACGTATTTTAGCGGCACATTTGTTATGCACCCAAAATTGACCGAAATGAAAGAGATTGACCTCTTAGTGGTTGGTTACCATGGAAACGATATCACAAAGTCTAAATTTGATAATTTTTCTTGGTTTGTTATATGTACACATTGTTAAGGTAAAATATTTTTAAAATCTGTGACATGCGCAGTTTGGTTCTTACAGAGAATGAGAATAACATACCAAAACATTTGTAGAAAGTTCTATAAATGACAAACAATTACAATCATTTCTTCACGTTTTTGCGCCATCGGTACACATCAAATAATATCTCGATTGTATCCATTGTAGTAGACATTATGTACACTACGGACCTGTCAACAGTTTAACACTGTGTTAACGCAATGGAGACGAACTCGGCTACTGAGTGAGCTGGTGGCTGAAAAGCTGTCGTGAGAAAGATAGCAACTGCCGAAAAGATTAGTTTACGAGGGGGTGAGATTAGCATCATGAGGGTTTGAGAACAAGATCAATGTCTTATGTAAACTCGTCTCCGCAGTCTTTGCTTAAAATATATAAAAATTATAAGATCAGGAAAGCAAATTGAGGAATTAAATATTGAATTAAGTATTATATTGTTAAATAGTAGTTGATATGAGAGAGAGAGAGAGAGAGAGAGAGAGAGAGAGAGAGGTGTGTGTATGTGTGTGTGTGTATGTGTGTTACTGACAAGATCTTTTGGATAACTTTTTGAACAACTTCGAAGTCGACATAGATATTTTCTTAGTGTTCAACTTTCGACATGTCTATACTGTATGTAGTCACAAGGTTTCATCATGTGACTGCAATCAAGAATTACAGTACAGTCAAACCTTGTTTTAAAAAGTCCCCCAACGGAACAAGGAACAATTATGGACAGGTGGTCCTTATATAGAGATTCAAATAACAAGAATAAAGAGGTAGTAGGATAAAACTTAACTGGTCTTTAAAAGCAGATGGCCATGTTTAGACAAGTTAAACTGCCATTGGTTTTTTTATATACATATTTCATAATATAAGTGTCGTTTACCGTTTTTTTGGATTTAATCTTTTTTTTCATGCATAAAAATGTCATGTGCTACTTTTGAAAGCATTATTTTCTACAAAAGCAACACAATAATGAAAATTTATAAATATAAATAAAAAGCATTATGTTACTTTTTTGACATTCTTTTTGGGTTGCTTTTAATGGAACGGCTTATGAATTACATCTCTCCTTGGTTTGAAATCATTTTAAGGCAAATTCCTTATACAAGACAAAATTGTCATTTCGCTTTCCACATGTCTATTTTACTGTTTACAGTACATGTGTATTTAGTGCATCATCTAGAACGGACAGTTTCCGTATAATTTACAGAGTCGTGACTGAGGTGACTGAGGTAAACAAGTCTATATAATATACAAGAGTAACACGACAATTCTAATTATATTTTAGTTCTCCTG
Organism: Anadara kagoshimensis; assembly: GCA_021292105.1. Classification (NCBI taxonomy): domain Eukaryota; kingdom Metazoa; phylum Mollusca; class Bivalvia; order Arcoida; family Arcidae; genus Anadara; species Anadara kagoshimensis. Next base: position 50,089,902 of record CM037870.1, read on the forward strand.
GTAACAAAACAAACCTTTGTCATTCAGTTTCACCATCCCAGGCCCCGGTTTCACAATCATTCCTTAACAAAGATTTTCCTTAACTTAAGTTTATCAAATTTTTATAATCTCTTATTTGAACTACTGATGAATATGTTTGTCAAAACTAAATGCTAATGTTTTAAACTACAAATTATCTTAAAATTGACACCTCATATTCCTGAATATCTTCAAAATTAACAAAATCATAAAGATTTGAAATTTTGCCAGATTTTAGTTAACATAGGCGTAGGAGCAGGGGGGGCCAGCGGGGGCCGGGCCCCCCCAATGTCAGAGAAGGGGGGGCCAGGCCCCCGCAATATATTGTGTGAAATTTTGTATCATGCTAAAAAAAAGAAAGAAAAAAAAAAACAAAAACAAGAGATTTAACAGGAAATGTCCATCTGGTAACCAATCAATTATCAATTTCATCATTATACTTGTAAAAGGGCGTCAAAATTTTCCGGGGTACCCCATATCCAGTGGCGGATTCAGCGGGGGGCGTAGGGGGAATACGCACCCCCCTTTATGTCGCTAATAATACATATTGTTCAGCTCAGATTGCACCAGAATGCAGGATTTTTGCGCCACTTTTTCAAAATTTTCCGGGGGAGCATGCCCCCGAACCCCCTAGAAAGTTCGAGCCTTCAAATCTCACATTATAAGCCCCCTTTCTAAAATTCTGGATCAGCCTCTGATATCCATCTCCAATGAAGGGGTGATTATGGAACTTGTGTCATACGGTTATTTTTTATAATCTTGCCTTGATATCACAGCATTTTAAACCTATCAAAACGATGCACAATACATTGAAAATGCGTCTAGACAGGACTTAGTTTGAAAATTTCCCGGACCCCCACCTGTGCGAGGGGTTTATGACCCCTCTCATACTCTCCCCGCCTCGTGCCATAGGCACGAGGTCGTACCTGCGGCACGACATAAGACATAGCTTCGGTTTGGCCCCCCCAATATTAAAAACCCTCCTACGCCTATGGTTAAGGAAAATCTTAGACAAGAAATGATTGTGAAACCCGGGTCAGGACTAAAAACGCAAAGTCATTTTATTGAAATTCGCCCCTATAAGTCTAATGTTTTTGTTCCCATACCCTCCACTCTGTTACTGTTTGGAACACTAAAAACAGGCAGTAAATGTCCTCTGTTACTGTTTGGAACACTTAAAGCAGGCAGTAAATGTCCTCTGTTACTGTTTGGAACACTAAAAAACAGGCAGCAGTAAATGTCCACTGTTACTGTTTGGAACACTTAAAGCAAGCAGTAAATGTCCTCTGTTACTGTTTGGAACACTACAAACAGGCAGTAAATGTCATATGTTACTGTTTGGAACACTAAAAACAGGCAGTAAATGTCCTCTGTTACTGTTTGGAACTCAAAAAGCAGGTAGTAAATGTCCTCTGTTATTGTTTGGAACTCAAAAAGCAGGCAGTAAATGTCCACTGTTACGGTTTGAAACTCTTAAAACAGGCAGTAAATGTTCTCTGTTATTGTTTGGAACACTTAAAGCAGGTAGTAAATGTTCTCTGTTATTGTTTGGAACACTTAAAGCAGGTAGTAAATGTCCTCTGTTATGATGTCATGAAGTCCAAGTCCTAGTTAGAAACATTGGTTGATGACACTGGTATTGTAAACATGGTTACTCTAGAAACACCGCATACCTTTCTATGTGCACTCTTTATAAACAGAATGCGGTTACCTTTCAGAAGCACCAGGCGTCAGGTTCTTGTTGGAAGTTTACGTGTTTGACTTAATTGGCCATTTCCAAAGTTTTTACTTTGTTTTGCGATTGTGATTTGGACATGGATTGGTTGTGTTTGTTTTGCGATTGTGATTTGGACATGGACTGGCTGTGTTTGTTTTGCGATTGTGATTTGGACATGGACTGGTTGTGTTTGTTTTGCGATTGTGATTTGGACATGGGCTGGTTGTGTTTGTTTTGCGATTGTGATTTGGACATGGACTGGTTGTGTTTGTTTTTTATTGATGCCATTCTTGCAAACTCAAATGTACAATACATAGTATGGGGCAGCCATAAAGTAACCAACAAGAGGCGCAGACTTAAGAAAACCGCTATGACACAAAAGGACAGGGAGTCCTTTATATAACAGAACAACTCGATGCTCTAGCGAAAGACATGGATAACAAATAACGATAAAAATGACACACGACATTAAGATTTGGATAGCATTTGGCACATGGGAGTATCTGTGATATATTTATGTTAAAGAACGTATTAGTTCACTTGGACTGCTGGAATCGACGACGTTGCCTCTACTAGTTGTGACTAAACTTCGTATGCGCTACTTGTATGATGTATGACGACACGAACAGTGTCATTGCTCTAAGTGGAACAGCACATGTTGACGTTATCAATGTTAACTATTCTCTATTGGAATATTTCATCATTTTAAGAACTTGTAGAGACATCAATCAGGCACATACAAATGGTCAATATAAAGGCAGGGGTCGAACCCTTATATGTAGTAACTACGCTATATGTAGTAACTCCGCTATATGTAGTAAAAATCTCCGTCATATGTAGTAAGGACACGTTATATGTAGTAACATTTTTGTACGTTATATGTAGTAACTGCTAGGTCACGTTATATGTAGCAACATTTTTATACGCTATATGTAGTAACTTAATAAATGTCTCTTAAATGTTCAAAATGTTAATAGATTGGACTTTACCAGAAAATTGAAAAAGAAAATTTGGTTGGGTGAATTAATAAACCGACAGACGACAGACGGACATTCAGGCCCAATAATAAATACATGTAGTTATCTAATTGTTGATTATTTTTTTCATGCCTGACCACTTAATTGACTTCAAACATCATAGGCACCGCAATTTTTGCGTCGTCAGGGGAGTATTGTGTCATAATAATAATTTTTATTTATTATTTTTTGCAACACATTTTAAACAAAAGACAACATTATACACCTGTAGAATTTGGGACGGGCGACGTCAAAGTGGTTTCTGGATGATAACTTTAACTGTAACAGAGATTTTTCAAAATGACTTTGCATGTTGGGATTCCTTTTAGGTCAGTGACAAATTCTGATGTTATAGGTCTTAAGTTTATATTTTGATATGGAATGTTGCAGCACAAGTTTTCTAAATGTTTAAATTTTAAGGAATAGAAAGCAGCATTTAACCTTCATAATGTAATGAAATATGTGTATGGCTCTAAAATTGTTGTGTCGAAGCGTTATATAATATGCATATGGTTGCATGGATTATAGTCCACCCTGAGTCTATAGGCTCTCCAGGCTAGTGTTTATCCTGCTTCCAATGACGTAAAGGCGTCCAATGTTCTATTTGGATTGGGTGTTAACTAGTCCATCACATTGTCAGTATACATTCATGTGGAGCTAGATAGAGTCGAACAATGTGACATTATAAAGGCATAACACGCAGTTATACTGAGACGCGAACCCACCGAACCATGTATCCAAGTGTCTCCACATACATGTGGTGATTTTGTTTAAATAAACTCAAGTAGTGAACCCATAATTTAATGTCATACTGCCGGTGACAAAACAGTTTCAATTAAGAAAATACAGGTCCCTAGAATATATGTATTGGATGCAGGCATGGGGTAATGCTAATTTGTAATTGTAATGCCCTGTAATGCATTACATTTTCTCAAAGTAATGCATGTAATGTGTAATGCCCTAATTTTTGCATTACATGTAATTGTAATGTAATGCATTACATAGACAAAAATGCATGTAATTTAAGCATTACATAGCATTACTTCTCTGTATTAAATGTTAGATATTATTACCATTACAATTCAGGGCTAGTAAGTACCTACATGCTACTTTTTTCCCTAATATAAAATATGAAAAAGAAAAATTGTACCTGTGAACTGTTGTCAAACTAATGATTTATTTCATTCAACCTTAATACTAAAACTATATAAAATGCTAAAAACTTAGTATACTTCAGATCATTTTGAATTTCCAACAAATGTAAAGGATAAAAATACATTTTAAAGCACAATGCAAATGCTGTTTTTAGTACTATTGGGAAGTCTAAAGATCACATTAAAATTTAAAACATATCTAAATATAAGTTTCAGTAACTACAATAATTTGTAATTTTGCTTTAACTGATAACCTGTGATGAAAACAATTTTATTTTTACCAGAAATTGTTTTTTTTTTTTTTTTTGGTAATCCTTTTTATATGCTATTAAGGTAACCTATCTTTAATGATTAAAGAAGTTATTTGTTAAGTATGGTTTATAAATTACACCTGACAATACCACTAATTAGTTTGTATACCTATCAACTTCTTTTACTGTTTTGATTTAATGGTAATTAAGAAACACCCAGTGAATAAAATAAAGAAAAAATAAAAACATATGATATGAAAAAAATCCTTACAGCATCTCTGTTTTCTTCTTCTTAATTTTTAGATTAAAACAGAAATGTATATTTGGATAATAAAAAACCTGACATAGATGAACAATCAACTTTGACAAATTTTGTAAAACCTACTGGTAAACAGCAGAAATATCAGTTGAATGACACAAAGCAAAAACAATCTATACATGCACTTATTGACTATATATACTCCTGTTTTCAACAGTTGAAAATCAAAACATAAGAATTTTATAGAAAAAGAACCCAAAATTTAAATTTCAAATTTTGAATCCGAAACATATCGTATTTATATGTTTGGATTCTTTATGAAATGTAATGTGTAATATAATGCATTACTTTGGTAAAGTAATTGTAATGTAATGCATTACTTTCCAAAATACATGTAATTGTAATTGTAATATAATGCTACTTTTGTCAAAGTAATTGTAATGTAATGCATTACATTGCAATGTAATTCGCCCCATGCCTGATTGGATGTATTTATTTTTTTGTAGAAAAACAACGGCCATATATATTCCAGACAGCCATTTTGTTTGGTTTTTTTTTATCTGGAGAAAATGTACAGAGCATCCTCTAGTCATAAGTAAAACACCTTCTTTCATAGATTGAAAAACATACAGGTTCGATGCATGTATTCCGGGGACCTGCATCATAATTGATATTGTTCTGTCGTGATGACCCGACTGTTGACCAACGGACCCTATGAGTAACCCAACCAATATCTTGAAACAATGTATCTACATGCAAAGTTTTTTGAAATGCCTGTAACTGTTAAAGTTATCATCCGGAAACTACTTTGACGTCCCCACTCTCGTCGACTTTAGGTAACCCAAGAGTTTAGATTCTTTAAGTGTTTCATATTATATTTTGTTTAAAATGTGTTGCGAAAAATAATAAATAAGAAATTATTATTATTATGACACCATACTCCGCTGACGGCGCCAACGTTTGCAGCTTCTACGACATTTGTGTAAATTCAGTGGAAAGCATCAACAATTAGACAATTATATATTATTGGGCCTGAATGTCCGTCTGTCGTCTGTCTGTCGGTTTATTAATTCACCCAACCAAATTTTCTTTTTCAATTTTCTAGTAAAGTCCAATCTATTAACATTTTGAACTTATCAAGTTACTACATATAGCGTATAAAAATGTTGCTACATATAACGTGACCTAGCAGTTACTACATATGACGTACAAAAATGTTACTACATATAACGTGTCCTTACTACATATGACGGAGAGTTTTACTACACACTAGAAGGGGGTTTTACCGGAATAATTGCGAAATTCCGGAATAGTTAGACACTTTCCGTAATCTTTGGAAAAATCCGGAATCTTAAGACAAAAATCCGAAATAATAAGTCAAAATCCGAAATAATTAGGCAAAATCCGGAATAATCAGACAAAATCCGGAATAATCGGTCAAAATCCGGAATAATAAGGCTATAGTTTTTACGGTAAATTTTCCGGAATCTAAAGATTCCGGATTTTGTCTGATTATTCCGGATTTTGTCTAATTATTTCGGATTTTGCCTAATTATTTCGGATTTTGACTTATTATTCCGGAAAATGTCCAATTATTACGGTAAAGTATTTTAAAAAATTTAAATTTTCAATTCGCGCCATTTTGTCGTTTTCACCAACGTGCAAATAGTCGCACTTTCAAGAAAACTGTGTAAGGGGAAAAAAATACCTAAAACTATCTATCACTTAGCTCGACAGCAGTCGACATCCTTTCATACAGAGGCTTTCCGTACGAACGCATGTGCGCATGCGCGGATGTATCGTGTTGATACCGTGCTGAAGCAGAGACATATATATGTCTCTGGTTGAAGCTAACAAAGATTTATGAAGGATTAACTTTAATTTCTTAATAATGTTTTGAAATAATAAAAAATAATTTATTCCTCATAAGTTTGATGTTTTTGATTAATTTTAGAGATTTTGGGACTTATTACGTTTGAAATTTTTAAGCTTTCAATATACAACTGATATAGATAAAGAGGGTAATATAAAAAATTATTTAAGAAGCTTTTGGGGCTACTTAACTTTTATTAAAAAACCCCAGGTTTTTACGTAAAAAACTCACTGTATATATAGACGGAGTTATATGACATGATACCTATGATAAACTGATACAGGTATGTGAATAAAATAAAATAAACTGCTTCATTTATTCATATGCCTACCATTTATATCGACATGCATCACTTAAAAAGTTAATTTCAACAAATATGCAGTGGCGGATCCAGCGGGGGTTGGGGGTTTCTCTCAAAACGCAAATTGTCACTCAACCAGTGGACCAGTTAATTAGTGGTACTGGTTAATTATCCGCGTACAGGTAGTAAATTGCTATCAGGTGATGATGTAATGTGCCAGTTCGCTTAGGCATGAAAGAAGTCAGGTAGTACTGACCAGTCTTAAGTGATATTGTTATTTACCTGATCGCTGAGGCATGAAAGAAATCAGTAGATGTCGTTAATTAGGAATACTAATTAAGAGACTTCGGTCTTGTCAAAAAGACTGAATTTTAACCATGATCGTTATCAATACTCCAAGCGTAATTCTTCTTCGAGGAAAGATTCCATAAAGAATGTGATTTCATCAATCATACGTGAATTATTTAATTTGACTTTTCAAACCAAAGGACATGGTCCAGAGAGAGAGAGAGAGAGAGAGAGAGAGAGAGAGAGAGAGAGAGAGGCTAATTCAGAATATTACATTTTTTAGCACACGATTATCATTTTTGTATACTTTTATAGCGCGAATAAAAGCCCCACTTTTTATGCATTAAAAAAATTAATTGGTTTAAATGACAAAAATCAGTCTCTATTCGTCCGTTTATCGGCTATATGAATCCATCTAAAATGATCAGTGCTCTTTTCTGATGACGGGATTCTTGTGTGTCGCACCTGTGATATACCATTTTTTAAATTTAATCAAAAACTACATTCAAAAAATGGTATTGTCCATGTCATATACCATTTTTTGAATGTATTTTTTTATATTAAATTCAAAAATAGTATAGAGTAGTATGGTATCCGCATGACACACCTTTAATACACAATGCTGAAACTGACTAATTAGTCATTTTAAAACTAATAATATAATAACATTCACTTGAAAGTACAGGAGAGGTAGGAGACCTACCACTTCGATAGCAGCCAGCATAATTGGTAGAGTGCTCGCTCTGTAAATTTGAGGTCGCAGGTTTTGTCCCTCGGTCTGACCCAAGACTTGAAAAATGGTAGTGACTGTTCGCTCGGCATTAGAAATGAAAGCGGGTCTTTCGGACAAACCTTAAAAACCGAGGCCTCTTGTCACCGCAGACATGGCACGATGAAAAATCCTTACTCATAATGCCACCAGCGCAAAGCACAGCTAAATTATTCTGCACCTACACCTGTAGCTGGTGACGTCTCGATAAAAGTGAAATATTCCTGACTTGGACGTTAAACCCGTTAATTAATGATCAATCAGCCACAGGTCCGGGATTCAAACAAAGATATTTTCCACTCATGAGCGTGAAGTTTATCAACCGGACTGAATCACCCTGACCACCAGATCACGTCCATCCATTATCGACCAAATAAATCAAAACACTGGTATCCCTCAGAAGGATCGACGTATCGATCTACCATTTCAAGGGGCCAACAACCTCTCTTCTGGAAATGTGTTGCACGACTACACCTCGACAGAGACTGACACGACAAGTTACCGACGGCGACGAATTTCGACAGTACAGTTTCTGACTCATTGACACTAATAGACTCCTGTCAGTCTGCCGTCAATGTTAATTTTTTGAAAAAGGCTGATTAGTTCTTTAACTCGCTTACATCCACCTTGAATGTAAGGTAAGAAGGAGTTACGACAGGGTTCTAGATGCAGGAAATCGCATCATATGTAATAAAAAAGTAAATTTTTAAGGGGAAACATGCCCCCAGACCTTCCTAGGACATCGCGTTTTCGGCGCGAACTTGTGCCCCCCCCTTTCAACAAGACTCTGGATCCGCCCATGTGAAAATTCTTTCATTATAATATTTTCAGACAACAAACAAATATTGAGTAGAGGGCTCATATTTATTTATTTATTTATTTATTTATTTATTTATTTATTTATTTATTTATTTATTTAATGGTCAATCAAACACAGGTCCGGGATTCAAACAATTTATTTATTTCAATAGTGGCAGTTTGACTACTAGTCGTTAAAATTAGGAAGGTGTAAATTAAGTATAATAAACATATCACGGTTACTAATTAATTACCATCGGCATACTTCACCAACAACTTACGTAACTATTGATAACGGAAGCAAATTCAAAACCCTTTAACCGTGGCAGACGAATGGTATAGTCCACGTGACAAATTTACCGGTATGGTGTTAATCTCATTAATTACCTAGATTTATTTGAATGGAAACTTACCGAGGTAATCTTCTTCCCAATCTCTGTTCCCAATAGTAGTAATATGCATGATATGACAACTTTTACCATTAAATACCCGTGTGTATTCAAATAAATAAATAAATAGAGAGGGAGAGGGGGTAAGTGACGGAGAGAAGACTACCGTATCTTTGAATTCAATAAATAAATAAATAAATAAATATATAGAAAGGGAGAGGGGTTAGTGATGGAGAGAAGACTACAGCATCTTTAAATTACACGCATCAGTTTTAAACTGTCATGATTTAATATTTCTTATTTTATGACTTCGCGGTTAATAAATTTGTATTTAAATAAATAAATAAATAAATAAATAAATAAATAAATAAATAAACCATCATTTCATCAAGTAAAACTAGTAAATCTTTCTGCACTATCGTTTCATGTGAAGATCCTTGGATCTAATAAAAATGTATTTCCTGACCTGATTTTAGTATATGGAGAGAGAGAGAGAGAGAGAGAGAGAGAGAGAGAGATTTTGTCAATCGAAACTTTTTCCACAAACGAACGTTTATAAAATTTGTCAATATTGCAAGATTTTATAATCGTAGAAGAGGGCCATGATCATGACACATTTAATCATCAGTCGGAGCGTTACTTTACAATCATTAATTCATGACCGGTCGCTCTTTTGGATTTTCGTGTGAAAAAAACAATTATCATATCGGTTCCATCTACGACATTTAATACAGTGTTGGTTTTATATTGGCGTTCAAAGCAAGGTTGATCCCATCTACGATGTGTACAGTGTTATATGTTACCATATTTTCATCTTTTGACAACGCGCATTCCTTGTTTATATATTAGCAGCAACATTTGTATAGTACATGTGTAATTTATCGTTTTTACGGGGAAAGTAGTAGATGGTTATGTAATGACGTTAACCACTAGTGCCAGTAATGGTGATCTAACGGACGAACCATCCGTTCTGGAAAGCAAGATACTAAATTTAACGATGAACACGCCTGCTGCATGATCTGTGATAATTTAACAAATGTAATTAGTATAATTAATCACATGTATGAAAATGGTGTGGTCCCCAAATGCCTAACCTCATGAGAGATGGGGATTAAGGGGCCTATTCAAGGGTGTTTTACCTGTAATTTTACCTATAATTTACCTGTATTTTAATGTCATCATAATCATTTATTGTTATCCCATTATATGAGATATAGTTACATAATTATGTATCTTAACTAATTATATAAGAGACACGTGAACGAACATTGCATAACAATTAACTGTGAAACATGGTAAATTAATAACTATTTTAATTATACAGCACCATAGCAAGTCAGAAATTACGGTTTTTTAGTATCCGCGGGATAGTGTAAATCAAGCGTTCAAGGTTCATACAGTGTATAAGAAAATAAAAAGTCATCGCAGCCAAGTGGTTATGTAATCGATAATTTTATCCGGGTGAAAATGTGTCCGGGAGGATATACTTTCATGGCAAAATCTATCCCGGAATAAATGTCATGGCTTATCCTTTATTGTATATGAACAATATTTACCTGTAAAATATTAGCCATGGATCAAAGAAAATATTATCCTACGAAAATATTCCATTTGGATAAAATAAACCTTTACAGTTTCCCATTCAATGTACATTATTTCGAAATTATCTACACTCGATATAAATCTACTGTATTTTTTGTTCGTGGAAGTATAATAAACATTTATATTTTAACATATAAATTCTTCCTATTTACAAAGGACATATTAATTTATAAATAAATTTCCGATATTTTATTTACCGTAGTTTAGAAAACTTGATAAAATAAATACATCGGCACGGTGAACACCATACAGGCAAATTAAAAATGGCGGCTGATCGAGGGCGGAACATTTATTACAAGTATTTGTAAGGTATTTTTTCCCCTTACACATGTTCATTGAAAGTGTGGCTATTTGCACGTCGGTGAAATAAGACAAAATGGCGCGAATTGAAAATTTAAATTTTTTAAAATACTTTACCGTAATAATTGGACATTTTCCGGAATAATAAGTCAAAATCCGAAATAATTAGGCAAAATCCGAAATAATTAGACAAAATCCGGAATAATCAGACAAAATCCGGAATTTTAGATTCCGGAAAATTTACCGTAAAAAATATAGCCAATTATTCCGGATTTTGACCGATAATTACGGATTTTGTCTGATTATTCCGGATTTTGCCAAATATTTCGATTTTGACTTATTATTCCGGATTTTCGTCTTAAGATTCCGGATTTTTCCAAACATTACGGAAAGTGTCTAACTATTCCGGAATTTCGCAATTATTCCGGTAAAACCCCCTTCTAGTGTACATATAACGAGTCCTTACTACATTTGACGTACATTTGTTACTACATATAACGGCGTTACTACATATAGCGTAGTTACTACATATAAGGGTTCGACAGGGGTCAGTTTTTCGAGGTCTGATAAGTTTAATCAATTGATAAGTCAAAATTTGAATTTTGCGTAAATATATTGTGAACATAGGGTTGAAATGTTGGAAATAAATTTTTAAAAAAATATCATCAAACTAAAGCACATTGTAATAAAACTAACAATGATGATGATTTGAGTTTTATGTTTTAAATTTCTGCTAATCATTGATTAAGCTAATCAATCTTCCAACAACAGAATCCAGGTGTGTAATAGATTGGTTGCTTGAATGGGGTTTTATGCCACAGTCAAGAATATTTCACTCATATCGAGACGTCACAAGCTATAGATGGATTTGCAAAATGTTAACCGTTGCAGTACGTTTAGGGCAACGTGCAAGGAGGATTCTTTAACGTGTCACGTTCTGTCGTGACACGTGGCGTCAGTTTGTTAGGTCTCTGCCAAAGGACTCCTGACTTCTATTTCTAAATGCAGAGTGCTTGATGAAAGAACAGTCACTAGCTGTGTTTTAGTTTTGGTCAGACCCGGCCGAAGTTCGAACCAACGGCATCCCACATACGGAGCGAGCACTATCAATTGAGCTATAGCAGTGGTTAGGTGCGTAACGTAGTTTTTGTCATCAACTAAAGCTTCTTTAGAACATTGGTAGTTTAATGGTGACTTTTAATGCTGATAAAATTGGTAGTGAATGTTTTTTGCATTAAGAAATTAAAGTCGCGGGGACCTTAAAATCCGATGTCCCGTGTCACGACTGCTGTGACACGTTGAAAAACTCTCCCTGTACATACCCTTGGGTCCAATGCAAAGGTCATATTGTATACCACTTCACCAATAGCTGGTGGTGTTTCGTTATAAATGTAATATTCTTGCTTCAAGGTGTGCTTCTTTTTTTTTTTTTTTTTTTTTTGCTTGCAATATTGATCAATTTACAATGATATGCTTTTTTGTCGGCAATATTGCTCAACTAACAATGCTAGGGGCGTCATGGCGATTACGTCTCTGGACAAATTGCCACTCATGACCATATCAATTAAAAAAAAGCATCGTATGACAAAGTACAGGTTTTTTTTATTAAGCGTTTGAAATCCTCACGAAATAACAAATGCGTTTTTATATTATATCATCGTCATAATATTTATTTTTATTGCGATAAATTTTGTTTCGGTTTAAAGAAACGAGACATACTCGCATGTATTATTTTAATTCATAAGAGACAAGAATATTTTAATTCCTAAGAGACAAGAATGTCATAAATAACTTTCCTTTTGATAAGAAATGAAAACTTTTCGCACTGAAAGCTAAAAGTTCAATTAATAAAAATGCAAATTTATAACAAAGTAAACAGTACTCTCTGAGAGTGTATTCTTAACTCTCCGAAGCAGATGATGAATCCCCATGTATCAATGTGAAGGCCGTATCTGCATAATACATCCAAAAGTCAACGTGACCCGTCAACAAAAAATTGGTTTCAATAATTGCAAGTCTCTCGGAAATGAAGTGGAAAATAATTGTAAATGACCTGTCGACTGTGAAAAACTGACCTGTTCGTTAAACATGGCCTTTGATCCCGTTTTCTGTGTGTAGTATTGGCCGCGTGCGAATTGGAGCAGAGTTAAAATAAGTTTAATTTTACCAGGGACATTAACGCGATGATTTATTGCTGAAAGTCATTTTCTTTTGTAAAAATCATGAGAATCTAGAAATCATTAGACACGTTTTAAAATTTCTAAATTTTATTTATTAATTATAATACTGCCCTATATCTAATAAAACTGTTTTATTTTTTGTCCCCTTTTTTCTGTCAGAATTTTGACAAGGGATTAAAACGTCATAAAAGGATGTCATTATTAATATTTGTAAGCCGAGAAAACGGGACTCGGCGAGACAGCATCATGACACTTTAACGTGTCGCAATGCACACTGCACACGCGCAAGTGTGAACCGTACACACGAGTGCATTTTTTCAGGATTAGTTTCAAATTTATTTTCATAATTAATATCAACAATCCATAAATATCAGTATGGGCTTTTGATAATATCAACATTGATATAAAATTGTATTTTGATTGTAATATATTGTAATGTAAATAAAATATCAACTTATCATTAAACTGCCAACATTTCCAATTATTTAATGCCAACTAGAACCTTTACCAAATAGAGATCCCGGTATTAACCAGTCTCAGATTCCGTAAATTAAATTAGAACGGTCAAAATTGCACGCCTCGTATCACGCATAACGTTGATCTCATGAATGTGACAGTCAATTAAAAAAATATGAAATTTTAACATACTTGAATATATTTAATTTTATTGTTAAATTACATTTTAAAAAATGAAAACATGATAGCTAGTTTTCACTTTTTAACATGTTTCATTCTATTATAAATTTTTAAATGTTGCTTTTTAAAAAATAAAAAAAGATGACATTTTTCAGTTTTATAAGAGCAAAAAAGCGAACGTAACGAAGTTTTATCTGATGCCATTAATTTGCAATGTAATTAGATGACAATGGGGTTTCTTTTCTAATTAGTCAGGTTTTGACGCGGGTTTTCGTTTTTATTTTTACAACAAGATGTAGTATTCTTAACATTTTTACATAGATATAATAATGAAGAATTGTTCTAAAAAGCTATTCTCGAAGCTAGACATTAAATCGGAAATGGACGCAAACTACGTTCAAGATATGCTTCATATAATCCACAACACCTTTTCCCGAAAAATCGCTTCGACCAATATAGGCACGGTTGTTATTATTAAAACATAATGTATTTGAAATGTATTTCTGAAAAAAAAAAACAAAATCCGATTTATGGTCTGTGTTGGGTTATTATTTGTCATATTGCAATTTAAAAAAAATTAAATGTACTATTAAAAATTATATTTCACGCAGCAACTTCATAAAATATGTCATGCAAAAAATATTTAAAAAAAAAACAAAACAAAACAAAACAAAACAAAACAACCCTATATTTTATGTAGAAAATTTAAAACTTTATAACATGATTTTGTCTAAGATCGATATTGCTATAAGTTGAAGTTTATATTATTATTACATGTATTATAATCTTTATTGACCAAAACTACCTATATAATCACGATAAACCAGGTAACTAAGGATACCAATTGTAAACTGTCCAGGACAAGATTATAATGAACATGTATGTGACCATTCAAGGTGGACATGGTACGGGCGGGGTGTTAACAAATGTTGAGCAATTTGTTGCATAATGCAAAACTAATCTACTGTTATCTCCTAGTTACGGGGTTGATTGACCTCTTGGTGCTATACTTAAGAACAAATGTAAACGTAATGACACACGGGTATATGTTTAATTAAGATCTCTGACCTCGTCTGGGGTAGAGGTCAAGCTTCAGACAAATCCATTGTCCGACATGGAAATATTACACAATGTTGTTTGTATGGGATTATTATGTACATATATAGATATAATTTATCGACCATTTCTGTCAACTTTCGTGGGAACTAAATTGTTTTCATTGACTGAATTCGAAATTTATTCCGGCGATAGATTTATATTTGTTTTAATTTCTGATATATTTTTTTTTAATTTTAAATTTGGATGCTGATTAAATTGTCTTAAGATACAAAACCTATTCGTATAGTTTACCTATTTGATAATTTCAATTAGTCATGAAAAGTCGGTAAACACATTCATTTTAAATAAATAAATAAATACTAGTCAGAAATAAATAAATAAAAGGGATATAAATGGCATGTGCTGTTTTTGAATTTCTATTAGCATTCAAAAACAGTACATGACATAAAAGTTCTAGACATTTCGCGACTAGTTTACGTTCAAGTAATGCATGTACAATGCATGTTATGCAACGTGAAGTTTATTTCGTAAACGGCATTTAACAATGTCATCCTGACACCTAAACAACATACGGAAAATCAATAATGTCCGATTGCCTCCCGGAATACTCCTACCAGATGGAAAATCCATCTAGAAGTGGTCAAATTGACCTCTACAGTCCATCCTTATCAACAGCAGCATGTAAGATAATAAATTACCAGAAACAGAATCCTTGTTAATAAATACCATTTTACAAGAAAATCACGTACTCTGACTCTTAAAGAGAGAGAGAGAGAGAGAGAGAGAGAGAGAGAGAGAGAGAGAGAGAGTTTGGATGATCTCGAGAGAGAGAAAGAGAGAGAGAGAAATTAGAATGTCATTTGTGTCAAATCGTAACCAGCTGTAAGTAATGTGTATTTCAACCTTGTCATATGATTTTTTTTAATTTTCTGAATGAAATAGTAATTCTACTGCTGGTTGTCATCTTTTAAATTGTTGAATATTTCATTCAGAAAATTCAAAAAATTATAATTATGAGACCGTTACTGTGACAGGTAAGTTGAGGTAACATATAGGATTTTAGTATACTCTTATGTCTTGTTTTATAAAATGGTATTTACATACATGTATATAAAAATGTATACTGAAACAATTTTTCTTCAATCTATATGCCACGCAACACAAGAAACGGACCTTAAAAGTTTAAATTTATGACATAAAACAACAAGAACTACTCATCCTCGGATCGTAATTATCTCTCTGAAATTTATTATTATTTCATTAATGGTGTTTTTATACATCACAATCAAATCAAAACAAAACATTGAAAGTCATCTACGTACCTCAAAGTAAACTATAAGATGCCTTCAACAATTTGATTCTGGTTTGATGGACCAGAACCCTAATAGGCCAAACTCTTGCTTAATTGAGAAATTCTGAAATTGTTCAATGTACTTAGGCCTAAGTGAAATTAAACAACCAGTTGTACATTTGTACATTGCTTTGAAAGATAGTCCTACTTGTAAGAGAAAAATAGAAACAAAGTGCTTATATCAAAAACAAAAAATGGTTTACAAATATTGAAGCGTAGTTTCGCGAGAACTCTCGCGAATTCATAATTCACGCGAATATTCCAAGAATTGCAAAAAATTAAAAAAAAATAATCATAAAATACATGTACATTAAAAAAATGGTATATGACAATAATACCATTTAAAAAAATGTATATTTTGATTAAATTTAAAAAAGGTATACGACATTTCTAAAGTTCGAATTCCGCGCAGGCAGATGCTAGCTTGTAAAATCGAAAAAAATTCAGTTCGTTTGCTGAAAGTCGGTGGTTTTTCCTACACTCCTGTTTTCTCCAACATCCCAGAATGAACGGTGTGTATATTAGTGAATACATCTTGGCAAGGCATTGTGTGTGTACACGTGTATCGTGCTTTCAATAGTCACCATTTTAACAGAAAAATCCATTAATGGAAATAGTGTCAATTATTTAAAAAAATGTTTATTAATTGTTGCATGTTCGTTAAGAAATCCCCATAATTGATTACATTCAAATTCTTCAGAAATTATTTTTGAATATTTTTAAAGACATAAAATAGATATTGAATTGTTATTAAAATTAAGGATAAACATTCACTTGTTGAGGTGTCATAATATGTAATTAGCGCAATGGTATATACAAACTTGCATGGAAAACCCCAATCACGTTTATTACAGATATGGGAATAAAAGTGATTACGGCTTGCCATAACGGAACTCCCCAATCACTTTTATTACTTAATAAACATTATGAGGACACAATAAAATTATCGATTGATAATTAAAAATTTAGATAATGTGCGCCGTAATCACTTTTATCCCATAAAGTGTATTATGCATACATACTGTGAATTATGTAATAAAAGTGATTGGGGCTTTCCATATATACATGAATTGATAATTATGGTTTCATTCATTTATTTGGTTTAATTAATATTAATGATTAACTTAAAATTTTAATCTTTGTGCAACTGAGCCCAAAATATATTGCACACCATTGTGGTAAAGGAGCGTAAACTATTTTCTTTTATTTTTAAATAATTTTGATACAATAGTATCATTATATATACTTTGGCTGTTAATTAGATCTTATAGCTGACAAAATACAGTAAATATATTATACATTGTATATGAAACTACATGCATTTAATAATATAAGCGAGAATTGGATGATGTTCCTTTTTCAATTTTAAATTATTAAAAAAATCCACGTGTTTTACAAAATCTGGATACCCACCACCTTTGATTTTTATATATAGGTCAAGATCTGTGATAGATTTTCTCGTCCTTTGTTACTGAAAAGTCAAGGTCAACATGTAATTTAATGTATTGCGACCCAAGGAATTAGTAGAGCGAGAATGGGGTGTTAGAAAAGTCATTATTGCTGTGTTTATCATAAACATTCGCGCCTAATTCGCTTAATTTATTTTGGTTTAGTAGTTGAATTGTCGACTGGAATTACAATCTAGTTGACTGACAGGGACATTACACAGTAATAAAAGGTCGTTTTGACTTTAGAAGATTGCTTTGAAGGTTTACAGAAAGAATTCTGTAACGGACAATAATCACTCAATTAAAACGACTTTTATAATCACCCTGT
This sequence comes from Anadara kagoshimensis, assembly GCA_021292105.1. Lineage (NCBI taxonomy): Eukaryota > Metazoa > Mollusca > Bivalvia > Arcoida > Arcidae > Anadara > Anadara kagoshimensis. Next base: position 50,107,639 of record CM037870.1, read on the forward strand.
CAAAACATTTCTTACCATCTGTTGGTCCGCATAGTTAAAGGATCGTCTTAGTTTTCAATACAGATTAAAACACTTGCGTGGTAAATTCAATTTTAAAATTAAAAAAAAAAATTCGTGATAACTTCAATTTTAAAATTTCATTATACATGTATACTTTTACAAACTCAATTCTGCTTTGAAAAATGTGTAGTAATAATAATAATAAATAATAATAATAAATATAATAAATAATAATAATAATAACAATAATAATACAGTAGAACCTGTCATAAAGACCACTTCTATATAAGGACCACCTATTTTAAAAGGCCAGAATTTTTTTTATTCCGATTGCTCTTCATTCATACTGCCTGTATATGTAAGGACTATCTGTCCATAAGAGAAACATTTACATGTTTCTTTTGGTGGCAATTAAAACAGGGTGACCATAATAATAATAATAATAATAATAATAACTAGAGCTGTAATTGTGACAAGCACTAAGACGATTAAAGTCTCCCACCACCCCAACAATTTTTAACCTATTTTGACCAGGAGAAGTAGGAAGCACCTCCCCAGAAACCATTAAAAATTTAAATGCCATATTGCATGACATAATAGGGTTTTTAAGTAATTACAATATGTATCGCAATATTCAGTATTATTCAAAATCAAAGATGTCTCTTTATAACAATTACTAGTATATAAAGACCATTCTAAGAAATATGACTTATCGTTCTAAATATTTAACAAATCGCATCTTAAACTTCGCATCTCCGGTAGTATTGGAGGTATTCATTTCGTTGAAACTCGCATCTTCGGTAGTATTGGAGATGTTCATTCCGTTTAAACTCGCATCTGATGTTCATTCCGTTAAATATTCATTTCCTTAAAACTCACATTTTCGGTAGTGTCATATACCATTTTTTGAATTTATTCATAAAATACATTAAAAAATGGTATTGTCACATACCATTTTTTTAATGTGTTTTATGCTTAAATTAAAAAAAAATGGTATATGACAGTAGTATTGGAGATATTGTTTCCGTTAAAACTCAAATCTCCGGTAGTAATGGAGATTTATAGAATCTTACACCAGTAGCTGGGTAAGACAGAGATTTCTCACACATGTGACAAGAAAATCCCGCGTTTTTACCCATGTGGGATTTCCTTGTCTCACCCTAGGGTTGAGACAGGCTTCCCGCGTAGTTATACCTGCTCTGGATTTATCGTTGAGAGGACTTAATAAGCTGAGAAAAGTTCCGAAGTCAACCAACAATTTTTCAACTGGACTGGTGTAGGATTCTTTTTCTCACATTTTTGCAACATAAAATATGATTTGTAAACAAAAAATTGCATCAAATGTTCAGTTTTCATATCAACATCCGTGCCTACTGAAAATGACGTAATCAATTTTTGTTGACGTTCTCACGTAAAATGATTATGACGTCATCAATTAAGCGTGTGTAAGTGATTGTGACGTTGGAGTTATGACGTTATGACGAGCCAATCAGGGCGTGTAGCTTGTCTTACACAGGGGGATTTTTATCCATGTGGGATTTCCTTGTCTCACCCTAGGGTTGAGACAGGCTACACGCTGAAATTCCCGCGTAGTTATACTTGCTCTGGATTTATCGTTGAGAGGACTTAATAAGTTGAGAAAAGTTCCGAAGTTAACCAACAATTTCTATACGTCACAATCACTTAAACACGCTTAATTGTTGACGTCACAATCATTTTACGTGAGAACGTCAACAAAATCGATTACGTCATTTTCAGTAGGCACGGATGGTGACATGAAAACTGAACCTTTGAAGCAATTTTAATTTACAAATCATGTTTTACATTGCAAATGTGTGAGAAAAAGAATCCTAAACCAGTAACAGGGTAAGACAGAGATATCTCAAACTCGGATGAATATTTTCAATGTCCAGAAACCGCTAAAGCTCGTTCTGGACAGAAAAATATTCATCCTCGTTTGAGATACCTCTGTCTTACCCAACTACTGGTGTAAGATTATATTAATCATACACCTAGCAACCAACGAAATAACTCGGTGAAGTATGGGAGAAAATCATTTCGTTAAAACTCAACGTCAACTAACGTCAACATATATTGATTACGTCATTTTCAGCAGTCACGGATGGTGACATGAAAACTGAATATTTGATGCAATTTTTTGTTTACAAATCATGTTTTATGTTGCAAATGTGTGAGAAAAAAAATCCTACACCAGTACCAGTGTAAGACAGAGATATCTCAAACTCGGGTGAATATTTTCAATGTCAAAAACTCGCTAAAGCTCGTTTGGACAGGAAAATATTCATCCTCGTTTGAGATACCTTTGTCTTACCCAGCTACTGGTGTAAGATTCTATTAATCTTACACCTAGCAACCAACGAAATAACTCGGTGAAGTATGGGAGAAAATCATTTCGTTAAAACTCAACGTCAACTAACGTCAACATATATTGATTACGTCATTTTCAGCAGTCACGGATGGTGACATGAAAACTGAATATTTGATGCAATTTTTTGTTTACAAATCATGTTTTATGTTGTAAATGTGTGAGAAAAAGAATCCTACACCAGTACAAGTGTAAGACAGAAAAATCTCAAACTCGGGTGAATATTTTCAATGTCAAAAATTCGCTAAAGCTCGTTTGGACATGAAAATATTCACCCTCGTTTGAGATATCTCTGTCTTACCCTGTTACCGGTGTAAGATTTTATTAATCTTACACCTAGCAACCAACGGAATAACTCGGTGAAGTATGGGAGAAAATCATTTCGTTAAAACTCACATCTCCGGTAGTATTGGAGATGTTTATTTCGTTAAAACTCACATCTCCGGTAGTATTGGAGGTATTCATTCAGTTAAAACTCACATCTCCGGTAGTATTGGAGATATACATTTCGTTAAAACTCACATCTCCGGTAGTATTGGAGGTATTCATTCAGTTAAAACTCACATCTCCGGTAGTATTGGAGGTATTCATTTTAAAACTCACATCTCCGGTAGTATTGGAGGTATTCATTCAGTTAAAACTCACATCTCCGGTAGTATTGGAGATATACATTTCGTTAAAACTCACATCTCCGGTAGTATTGGAGGTATTCATTCAGTTAAAACTCACATCTCCGGTAGTATTGGAGATATTCATTTCGTTAAAACTCACATCTCCGGTAGTATTGGAGATATACATTTCGTTAAAACTCACATCTCCGGTCGTATTGGAGAGGTTCATTCCGTTAAAACTCACATCTCCGGTAGTATTGGAGAGGTTCATTCCGTTAAAACTCACATCTCCGGTAGTATTGGAGGTATTCATTCAGTTAAAACTCACATCTCCGGTAGTATTGGAGAGGTTCATTCCGTTAAAACTCACATCTCCGGTAGTATTGGAGGTATTCATTCAGTTAAAACTCACATCTCCGGTAGTATTGGAGAGGTTCATTCCGTTAAAACTCACATCTCCGGTAGTATTGGAGAGGTTCATTCAGTTAAAACTCACATCTCCGGTAGTATTGGAGGTATTCATTCAGTTAAAACTCACATCTCCGGTAGTATTGGAGATATTCATTCAGTTAAAACTCACATCTCCGGTAGTATTGGAGATATACATTTCGTTAAAACTCACATCTCCGGTAGTATTGGAGGTATTCATTCAGTTAAAACTCACATCTCCGGTAGTATTGGAGGTATTCATTCAGTTAAAACTCACATCTCCGGTAGTATTGGAGGTATTCATTCAGTTAAAACTCACATCTCCGGTAGTATTGGAGGTATTCATTCAGTTAAAACTCACATCTCCGGTAGTATTGGAGATATTCATTTCGTTAAAACTCACATCTCCGGTAGTATTGGAGATATACATTTCGTTAAAACTCACATCTCCGGTAGTATTGGAGGTATTCATTCAGTTAAAACTCACATCTCCGGTAGTATTGGAGATATTCATTCAGTTAAAACTCACATCTCCGGTAGTATTGGAGGTATTCATTCAGTTAAAACTCACATCTCCGGTAGTATTGGAGATATACATTTCGTTAAAACTCACATCTCCGGTAGTATTGGAGGTATTCATTCAGTTAAAACTCACATCTCCGGTAGTATTGGAGATATTCATTCAGTTAAAACTCACATCTCCGGTAGTATTGGAGATATACATTTCGTTAAAACTCACATCTCCGGTAGTATTGGAGGTATTCATTCAGTTAAAACTCACATCTCCGGTAGTATTGGAGATATTCATTCAGTTAAAACTCACATCTCCGGTAGTATTGGAGGTATTCATTCAGTTAAAACTCACATCTCCGGTAGTATTGGAGATATTCATTTCGTTAAAACTCACATCTCCGGTAGTATTGGAGGTATTCATTCAGTTAAAACTCACATCTCCGGTAGTATTGGAGATATTCATTCAGTTAAAACTCACATCTCCGGTAGTATTGGAGATATTCATTCAGTTAAAACTCACATCTCCGGTAGTATTGGAGGTATTCATTCAGTTAAAACTCACATCTCCGGTAGTATTGGAGATATACATTTCGTTAAAACTCACATCTCCGGTAGTATTGGAGGTATTCATTCAGTTAAAACTCACATCTCCGGTAGTATTGGAGATATTCATTCAGTTAAAACTCACATCTCCGGTAGTATTGGAGGTATTCATTCAGTTAAAACTCACATCTCCGGTAGTATTGGAGATATACATTTCGTTAAAACTCACATCTCCGGTAGTATTGGAGGTATTCATTCAGTTAAAACTCACATCTCCGGTAGTATTGGAGATATTCATTCAGTTAAAACTCACATCTCCGGTAGTATTGGAGGTATTCATTCAGTTAAAACTCACATCTCCGGTAGTATTGGAGGTATTCATTCAGTTAAAACTCACATCTCCGGTAGTATTGGAGATATACATTTCGTTAAAACTCACATCTCCGGTAGTATTGGAGGTATTCATTCAGTTAAAACTCACATCTCCGGTAGTATTGGAGATATACATTTCGTTAAAACTCACATCTCCGGTAGTATTGGAGGTATTCATTCAGTTAAAACTCACATCTCCGGTAGTATTGGAGGTATTCATTCAGTTAAAACTCACATCTCCGGTAGTATTGGAGATATTCATTCCGTTAAAACTCACATCTCCGGTAGTATTGGAGGTATTCATTCAGTTAAAACTCACATCTCCGGTAGTATTGGAGATATTCATTCAGTTAAAACTCACATCTCCGGTAGTATTGGAGGTATTCATTCAGTTAAAACTCACATCTCCGGTAGTATTGGAGATATACATTTCGTTAAAACTCACATCTCCGGTAGTATTGGAGGTATTCATTCAGTTAAAACTCACATCTCCGGTAGTATTGGAGATATACATTTCGTTAAAACTCACATCTCCGGTAGTATTGGAGATATACATTCAGTTAAAACTCACATCTCCGGTAGTATTGGAGGTATTCATTCAGTTAAAACTCACATCTCCGGTAGTATTGGAGGTATTCATTCAGTTAAAACTCACATCTCCGGTAGTATTGGAGATATACATTCAGTTAAAACTCACATCTCCGGTAGTATTGGAGATATTCATTCCGTTAAAACTCACATCTCCGGTAGTATTGGAGGTATTCATTCAGTTAAAACTCACATCTCCGGTAGTATTGGAGATATACATTTCGTTAAAACTCACATCTCCGGTAGTATTGGAGGTATTCATTCCGTTAAAACTCACATCTCCGGTAGTATTGGAGATATACATTTCGTTAAAACTCACATCTCCGGTAGTATTGGAGGTATTCATTCAGTTAAAACTCACATCTCCGGTAGTATTGGAGATATTCATTCAGTTAAAACTCACATCTCCGGTAGTATTGGAGGTATTCATTCAGTTAAAACTCACATCTCCGGTAGTATTGGAGATATTCATTCAGTTAAAACTCACATCTCCGGTAGTATTGGAGATATACATTTCGTTAAAACTCACATCTCCGGTAGTATTGGAGGATTCATTCAGTTAAAACTCACATCTCCGGTAGTATTGGAGATATTCATTTCGTTAAAACTCACATCTCCGGTAGTATTGGAGATATCATTTCGTTAAAACTCACATCTCCGGTCGTATTGGAGAGGTTCATTCCGTTAAAACTCACATCTCCGGTAGTATTGGAGAGGTTCATTCCGTTAAAACTCACATCTCCGGTAGTATTGGAGATATTCATTCAGTTAAAACTCACATCTCCGGTAGTATTGGAGATATTCATTTCGTTAAAACTCACATCTCCAGTAGTATTGGAGATATACATTTCGTTAAAACTCACATCTCCGGTCGTATTGGAGAGGTTCATTCCGTTAAAACTCACATCTCCGGTAGTATTGGAGAGGTTCATTCCGTTAAAACTCACATCTCCGGTAATATTGGAAATATTCATTTCGTTAATACTTGATATCAGAACATGTCATTACTAAACACGAAAGGTTAAAGATACACATCATGATTAATATGTGTTACGTGTTGTTAGTACGAATCCGATAGGTAATATGTACTTTACAGCTGTCGGACCGACAGACCAAGAAATCATGACAAGAAAAACAGAAAGCAAATAATAAAACACACGTATCTATAACTTGTTAATGCCGTCAAACATGTTTACAAATTTCTATATGTATCCTGAGATTCAAGTACTTTTGTATATGGTTGTTTTAAAACCAAAAGCGCCTTATGTTGCTCATTTTAAAATAAAATACAATTTTTTATTTTTAGGCAACAAAAAAGCATAAAAAGAGTCTTGTACGACTAAAATATTTAGAAAAATATGCAAACACAAAAGAGTTAAAAAATAAATCCAAACACCAAAACATACAGATATATAGATGACGTTCTGTCTCTTAACAATCCTAAATTTGGAGACTATGTAAATGTCATCTATCCTAGTGAGCTTGAAATAAAAGACACGACTGATTCCTCAATTTCTGCTTCATATTTAGACTTATACCTGAATTATGACGCACACGAAAGGCTACATTTGAAACTTTATGACAAACGCGATGACTTCAATTTTTCTATTGTCAACTTTCCTTTTTTAATGCAACAATATACCTGCTTCTCCGGCTTATGGTGTATTTGTTTCCCAATTAATACGCTATGGTAGAGCTTGTTCCCACTACGGGGACTTTGTACAACGAAGTAGACTGCTTGCAAATAAATTGTTGACGCAGGGATATTGCAGGCCTAGGCTTATCAAGGCCCTCAAAAAGTTTTATGGCCGTCATCACAGTATTGTTGATAAGTTTGATGTCTCTGTGTCCAGGATTGTCCTGGATATATTTGACGTCTCATAGTTCAATGTTCCTTTCACACAATTTTGATTACACACGTGACGGGTGTAGCTAGGTAAACAGGAGGTGCTTACCCTTCCGGAGCACCCGGCCTCACTTCCCTGGTGGAAGTTCACGTATCTTACCTAACTTGTCAGTTCCAAAGTTTTTACTTTGCTTATGGATTGTGATTCGGACATGGATTAGTATGTTTGTTTTTGATATATATACGAGTCTCAAATAGGGTTGATTTTGACAATCCACAATAGACTTGAAGCAGAGCACTACTTCTTCGTGAAATAAAACTGACCAATGGTTATATCATTGTACTTTTAATACTAGTATGTTTTAGAATTAGCGTTAATGGACCCTGGTCCATATTAATTTTTTCTATTCGAAACAATTTGCAATTTTTTTTATATTTATGTCTTAGTATAGTCTTAACAAAGCAGTAGTAGTCTACTAGTAGTTCATAATGTACAGTCATTTCATGTAATAGTGCATTAAAATGTAGAGCATTACAATACAATGTGATGATGCTTGAAGTTTAGCTCATTTCTAAACTAGCTATTAAGTTTAACTTGAGCAATGAATGGTGAAGCGTTGAACATAAATCTGTCGGAAAGTGTTTGTCTTGATACTATTCAGTGTGTGGTCAATCGGGTTAAATATGTGGTCCGTATTTATGTGAGGAATGCTTTCTACAGTTTAATAGCTTTGACCGGAAAGTTCTTATCTTTATTTTATTTTGAATGAAACACAAAAGTTTTACATATATAGTTTGCACTTGTTTTAAATCCTTAAAGCGGAACAGAAATAATGTGTACACTGAAGCTGTAAGAGATAATCTGCAATATGTCACGGGAGTAAAGAATACGAAATAAAAAAATAAAAAAAACAGGACTGCCAAGAACACGAAACAATTTACACACATCAGAAAAACATGTTCTCGGCATTAGATCACGGCTACCAAGAACACAAATCAATGTACAAAAACAATTATTCGTCACGGCTACCAAGAACGCGAAACAACAAAATCAGCAAATCATTTATTTTATTCTATTCGTGGTTGAGGGTTTCCATCTTATCCGCGAGTTTGAGTTGTGTCTTAGCACAAATAATGAAAATAGTAATTCTTTTGTAATCAGACACTGTAGCTTGCTTTATCAGGCCCATAGCAAATTAAATTAAAAGTGCTCGAAAATTGATGAAATTGTATAGAATGGTTGTAAAGGGACCATAGAACTCATTCTAAGGCTTAAAAACAAATGCGACCGTTGCCATGGAAACGGAAAAAGGCAAACAAAATAAAATGTCACTAACAAGATGAAACTTTACAGAAATATTGTTTTGGGTATAATGAAATTATTTTCAGGCTAAAAATTCCAAAAATGGTGACCGTTGCCATGGAATTGGACGAATCAAAAGTGCTCCAAATAGGACAAACTGGATGAAACTACAGAAAGGTTGTATAGGAACTACAAAATTCATTTTCAGGATAAAATTTAAAAAAAAAATCATGACGACTAAGCCATGAAAACGAAAAAACCAAATGTGTTCCAAATTGGATGAAACTTTATTTAACGATTGTAACTACAACATTCAAAAACATATCGCCACTCAATTCTTCGTTTGGGAGACTTTTGTATCTGGAATTATTGTTATGGATTTTTTTACCTCGATCTCTATGGATGTTTCTTTCTTCTGTAAACTGTTTAAGTGCCCTTTATTGATTGGTACAATTAACTTTATTTCGGAACACCAACAGCAATTTATGTGAAGATCCTACTTATGTAATGCGCATAGTTATTTTTTGCCACCTCTATTGTAAAAACAGGCATCGGACTTTTATCTACTTAATGACTAATTTCAGTAAATAGATATATAATTTTTAATAATATTTTTAATTGAGACAAGTTTCAAAGTGACTATGATTCAAATAAAACTTCAATAGAAAACCGAAAGTAACCTGAACTAAATATAGAACATAATGCCTAACTGACTTTTATTTTGTTTCCATTAATTGATAAGCAGACGATAACGATTTTAATTCTTCCTTCAGAGTTTTAAAAGCATCCTTGGACTGTAGCGCCGCCATCAAAGGCGATATGCTAATTACAAGTACTAATTGCCATTTCTAATTTACGAAACTATCGGAACCATATCGTAAATAACATGCAATATGTCACACGGTGATTTATGCAAATGAACACCAACTGTCATCTGTTCATCCTGAGCAGGTGTCTAGAGAGACGGTTATTTTGGTACAGTGTTATAATTATTGGAAATACAAACCCCTTTGATGTATCCATAACAGTACATTTCCAATATATTTCTAATTTAGGAAACTGGTATTATGCCTGCTTTCTAAAGTTAATAATGTAATAGTTTACTGTCTTAAAGTTTTATTTCTGTTATGATTTTTATTGTCTATTTTTTTTCAATTTAATAAAACAAAATTAATGAATGACTTATTAAATTAACTATTTCATGATAAAAACGCATAATTAACACTTAACTCTGAAAAGCGTTTCCACATTAAAATGATTTGATTTTTTTTCTTTTTAAAAAAAGTAGAAATCTATGGACGGCCGTTTTATCATAAATTCTAATATTTTGAGTAGCTAGACGCCCTCTTGTGTTGTAGTGTGTATAACAACCCTTACTTCACTTTTTTAGTTCTGTCAAGGCATCAAGCTGAAATGATCGACAGAAGATAGAAATATTCGTAACTAAAAACATGATCATCATGGGTATAACCACCAAGGACACTAAATAATACAAATGAACGATACGACCTAAACAAGTGACGAAACGATAAACAGACAATGTGGTCAGTTTTTATAGAACTCCCGACCTTAGACTGACATTGGAGTTAAGTAAATGTCCAACGGTGTGGTAATAGGACCATTGTAAGAACTCAACCATCCAACTTATTTTACAACCAGAGTCACTATGCCAAACTCAAATTGCTTCTGCTCAACGTGTCTATATTTTTAGTAGATATTCCTTGATCGTTCTTCATATACATGTAATTGGCCAGCGTCTGTCTGGCTTGCTGATATACACGGGTCGTTTTAACTACGTCTGACTATTTCAGTGTTAGGGTTTGTACTATCTCCAGGAAAGGATTAACAAGCCCTTTTATGACGTATCACAATGCATATTCAACCATTGCAGGGTAGATCTGGAGCCAAAACATTAGCCAATTTTGACAAACAAAAGCCTCAATTTTCCTTCTTATAATGCAATTGACAAAAATTTCGAGCGAAAATATTAGCAAAAAGTTATTTTTGTGAGGAGAAATTAAAAAAATAAAACAACTGGCTCAATTTGGGAATGGTTAGTAGTTCCAGCGACATTGAATACAGACTGTATTTAATGTCGCTGGTACGTAGTTCAACTACATATTCCAATTGCGTGTAAAAAAAAATAACAGGTGAGTGGAACTTGTGTTGATTTTCACGCTGGTGTTCATACCACTGTTAATAACAAACTTTGTTTATAGTACATGGGCAAATATCAATTAACACAAAATATCTTCATAAAGTGCTGAATGATTTTATAAAAAGAGTGTTACGTCAGAATTCAAGATTATAAAACCAGGGATGTATGGTTTTATAAAAATAAAAGTGTTACGTCAGACGTCGGGCTTGTAAAACTCAGGATAAATGGCTTGGTACATTAGGTAGAACATCATTGTATATATTTTTGCACAGTTTAATATTAATTAAGGGCATATTAAAATCATTTTTGCATAAGGGTACCCAAAAATATTATTGTACACATGAATGAACAGGAAACCCTAAAATCGATTTACTAGTATACATAAATGTGTTTCAATATGGAAACTTATCCTTAAAATGCCTTGACGTTAATACTGAACCATTTTCCCTTGTTGCTGGAGAAAGTTTTGTGTAAGCATTGAGTTATGTCTTGGAGCTGTACATAATGTTAAAATTCCTGCTAGTTTTCGGGTTCGAGGGGCAAAAAAGGAGTTAATGGTGTCGATTTTTTTAAACGAGTGAAGGGGTGGGGGTGTGGAATTAGCAGATTCAAGTATAAAAATAATAAATAACTTAAAAATTGTTAGTGATTGTATGGTTTTTCCAAAGAACAATTTTGTATTTCAGCAAGATGTTGCACTAAGACATAACTCAATGTCCACACAAAACTTTCTTCAGCAACAAGCAATAACAATGTTACCTTGGCCAGTCAATAGTTTTGACTTAAATCCGATAGAGAACGTATGGGATTATTGAAAAACACCAAAGATTCTGTGCTAACAAAGAAGGGGGGTTTTATGAAAGATTTAATCAAGTGTGGTACAATATCCCTAAATATCCCCAAAAACTATGTTAAGGGTCGATCCATAGCATGCAAAATAGAATTTAGGCATTAATGGCAATGTTACTAAGACCTGGTTGTTAATTTGGCCGCTATGTCATGTACTGATTAAAATAATGCATTCAAAATCAGCACATGACAACTGATTTTGAATGCATTATTTTAATAAAAATTCAAAATCAGCACATGACAGCAATATATGTGATAGAACAGCTTTGGATGCACAAATAGTAATATATTAAATTTCATGGGTCCAAATTTCCGTTGTTTTCGTGGAAACCTTGATATACTTATTTGCATATGAAAAGCATATTTCTTCCATACCTGCTCATTTGAGATTGGGCTCTTTGCCATGTGAGATACCCGTGAATGGATTCTGTTTCTCTCATATCCGATATATGCATGTTTGTAATATGGCTCAGTGAATAAAGAATTGAATTGTAAAGCTTTATTGGTAGATATTATGATAAAACTTAAACAAAAAGTACATCGTTTGCATTGTGCACCCAATGACGTCACAATTTAATAATAGTAATAATATCTTTGCTATTGTTGTGGGAACAAAGTTATTGAGACTTAACTAACAACAACGTGTAATTCAAGACATGGCCGTCCACATTTTTATAGGAAATAAAAACCGACCGACGACCGAACGGGCGGAATCGTACGCGAGGTAATCATATATGTTTCTTAATCAACCCATGATATCATTGTCCAGACAGACAGATGTGTCCGACTTTATTCGTCCTTGCAAAGTACCAGGGTCAAGAAATGTATTGAAAGACAATTAAATATTGTACTAACTGGCCTTTGTAAAGAGTACGCATGAGTTCCTTCTCAGACCAATGTGACTGTGTCCAGCTGAATCTCATCTCTTGACGGGGATCTTTATCCTCCATAAAATACATCCCGCAATTATATTCGTCATAATAAACTATGTTGAAATAATTAAACTTTTAAAGATTCAATGATTCCTTCTTTTTATTGTACTTTAAGTAAGTTTCGTTTACCCCGACATACTCTGCCCATGGTCTTGTTAAAATAAATTGCAACTGGTACGTTTTGATTTTATGGTGTGTTTTTTTAATTTCTAAATGATGAGCGGATATTGAAATTTTTATCGATAGAGAAAGTGAGAAAAGTATAGTGAAAAAATAACTGAATGTATAAAAGTTTACAGATAGAAAGAGATAATTTTTTAATGATGTTGAAAAGTTCAGAGAGAGAGAGAGAGAGAGAGAGAGAGAGAGAGAGAGAGAGAGAGCAGCATTTGTTACATAAATCACCTTTTTAATTAAATGCCAATAATTGATCAAGTAATTATATAAAATAGTTAATAAGAAATAGTTAATAAATAAATAATAATAGACAAACAAATCTGACAAGCGATATAACACATTACATGCATTACCTACAGCAATACGCAAAGACAATATTTTACAGAAACGGTGTATTATTGTTACATCAAAGTCTATAAAATAGAAAAAAAGATGAAATGGGTTTTTTTTTTAAATCTACCAAAGATAAATTACAATTATAATTGTTACCCATAAAAAATACGCGAATTATTGTCAAATGATTTCCGGTTTACACCAGAAATCGGTCATTGTAATATTGTCCAGTCTGTGCCCACCGTGCTACAATAATTTATTTGTATTGAATGTCACATAAATAAAATAGATAAAATTTAAACAAACGTTAAAATATACGGTTAATAAATTTACTTCCAACCTTAAAACCGCGGGTTTTCAAAAGACACGGAAGAATATAATAGACGCCATATGATATCGTTTCTGGAAAGTTAGTTATCTTCGGTCCATGAGGGGCTTTATGAGTGGCAAATTTTTAGTTTTTTGATTGAATTGACTTTTACGTCCCAGTCAAGAATATTTCACTTACATCGAGACGTTATCAGGTACAGGTAAAGTGGCAGAAAGTTTTGCCTTTTCAGTGGGTTCAGGGCAATAAGCAGGGAGATTCCTTAATGTGATTCGCTTGCCATGACACTGGGGATCAGTTTGTAAGGTCTCTTCCGAAGGACCCTGTGACTTTCATTTTTCTAAATGCTGTGTGCTTTCCGAAAGAACGGTGCCTACTTATTTTCATGTCTTAGTCAGATTTCGACGTGGGTTCGAACTTAATACCTCTCACATACCAAAGTTTTAGTTAACCTAAACTAATTTAAAATCGACTTTTCAGTTTAAGTCCATACTTATAAGATTAGTCATTATGCGACATGTCGATGCTCTCAAAACCTGCCTTACGATACTTTCAGATTATAAAACTTCGTCAAGATCCCTAATGAAATCTATGTAACATTTTAACATATAAGTCAGTAGTGATTGAAATTTGAGGGACGAGAGTTTGGGTGCTACATTAATTTATCTACCTAAAAAGAGGTGCTTATTGACATGTTTATCAAACACACCAGCAAAACAAATGGCAATGAAACACAAGACTGATCATAGAACCCCCACCTACGCTTGATAGACATTTATGATCAAAAATACCAATCCATGTCCAAGTCCATGAAAAGGCAAAAGTGAGACCGGGTGCCAAGGAAGGGTAAGCGCCTCCTGTTTAACTAGCTACATCTGCCACGTGTATAATCAAAATTGAGACAGTAAATCCCGTGTCACCGTGTGGGCTTGGTACGCCAGTGACCCTGCTGTATAATGCCATCAGTGCAACGCACAGGCAAAGTTTCTGCACCTTGCCTATAGCTGGTGACGTCTCGATATAAGTGAAATATTCTTGACTGGGACGATAAACACCATTTTTCAACTCAACTCTAACTAAAAGAGTCGAGGCATGTTAACGATTGGATGAATATAAATAGCTAGTGACTGCCGATAGAGATATTATAACTGTCGAAAAACAGACGTGCAAAAATGTATTCGTTCACTACGTAAAATCCTTCTTTATTTCATATAAAACCTTATTATTATATTATTATTTTTTTAATTCCTTCATGTTTATTTCTTGAGTAATTTTTATTCAATTTTCGCTGCTAAATCCAAAATTAGTTTGTAGTTTTCCCAATAATTTATAACTGAATATTGTCTGTCTTATACGAGAATACAAGAAACATAAGGTAAATAGCATGGCCAAATTTTTAACTGAGATGTGAAGCATGATTATATGTAGATTTCATTTTTTTTAAAAAAAATCTGTTTAATTTAAAATGTTTACCTATTAAAACAACGATATTCCCTTTTCTAATTATTTTTTAATACCATAGGTAGTAGCAAAGTTCCCACTTTAACCACATCATACCTGATATTAGCGCATGTATTCTACTCAGGTAAAAATGGACACTTCAATGAGCACGAGTGTATCCCACAGCACTCGTCCAGACACACGTGAAGCAGTATTTGGGTGAAATGGAATACATATACTTAGTATATACAACACTCGAATTATTGAAATTGAATATGACGACCCTTGTATATTTTTATAGAGAAAAGTACCCTGAGCTTGTTATATGAAGATCCAGGTACTACTGAACTGGTTAGCGCCCCACTTGATGACGAAGAAATACAGTATAGTGTTAGCTTTAATTTATCACTGATTATTATATTGGACTATTGTAGTTCTGCACTTTAGTCATCACAGCTTGGCCTACAGGATTGTACTAGCAGTCATCATGACCGCTGGTCAACCTTCAAGTTTTTTTTCTCCAGACATAATTTTTCAAAGTAGCGTAGAGTTCTTATGTCCTGTTATTACCAATCATCTGTCGGTCAGTTTGACCAATACTAGCCATTAGACCGGTCAAATTCTACACTCAAAAAGTTATTAGAAAACCAGTTACAACTTAAGATTATGATACATACCTCAATAACCATAGTGCATACTCTCTCTCTCTCTCTCTCTCTCTCTCTCATTTCCGACTAAAAGGACCCATATGTTAACACCAGAAATTGCTGATACACATTGTATATTATATTTCATTTTAATTTGAAATTACAACTCGAAAAAGTATAAATAAATAAAAATAATATAGAATATAATAAAAATATGATCCCAAAACAGTGCAGATTTCAGATTTTATAGTGTAGATTTGTTTAATTTATACACAAAAAATATATATAAAACATTACGATATACAGAATTTTAAATATATTTA
The DNA here is from genome assembly GCA_021292105.1 of Anadara kagoshimensis. Classification (NCBI taxonomy): domain Eukaryota; kingdom Metazoa; phylum Mollusca; class Bivalvia; order Arcoida; family Arcidae; genus Anadara; species Anadara kagoshimensis. Next base: position 50,123,417 of record CM037870.1, read on the forward strand.
TAAATATTTTATATATTAAAAAAATAACATCTTACACATGACAGAAACCTCACACGTACTGCATGTAATCAGAAAAGATAAGGGACATCGATGGCTTAGTGCTTAGGATCACAAGGACTACACACAGAAGATACTAAATAAGTAAGTTTGTCAGTTCACTTGCCAAATGTCAGCATTTTTCTCCGGATTCTCCGATTTTCTACACTATCCGTATCTGACTACATCGATATATAAGTGAAAGGTATGAAACCATTTATGTTGACTAGTAAAATTTTAATTTAAATATTAAATTTCTAAATATGTAACAGAATGATAGTTATGTAGTTTTGCAATACGCAATTGATTATTTTTACGGATAAATTTGAAAAATTACAAATTAGGAAGAAGCAAGGAACGAATTTTAATTATCTCGAATACATGTACTTGCTACAGTGACCAATCAAAGACAATCGTGCCAATCACTGTCCAGTACTGATTGTTCTACAGATGATGATGCATCAATAGACAGAAAACCCACCTTCCCATGAACATTTGACTTTAATGGACAGATATAGGTCAATGACATGGTCTGGATGATTTTCGGACACAAAGAATTGCAAACTAATTGGCATCCTTCAATTTAAGTGAAAGATTTCTGTCAGTAATTGTAGTCTTGGTGAGGAGCCTTTATAAAGCTAGAAAGCCCATCTTCACGACAGGTGCCCGGGTATGGATACAAAGATACGACATGGGGTCTGTTTACGTGGATAACCTGTCTTATTTTTGTCAATGTAAATGTTCCGTTTTGCCGCGGATGATAACTTTTGCAAGATGGCAGCTTTCTCATCCGTCATGATACGATGTCTTTGTTAAATAAGTGAAATATGGCTTTGTCATACTAACCTCTTCGGTTCTTTGGATACTACGTGATCCTTATTTTAGGTTAATTGCTTACCTGCCCAAATTATTGACGTTTAGTGAAACTAATACATATTAAAATAATTATGTACTATCATTAATGTAATTGAACTTGAATGTTTGTGATAAATGTAATATAATATTTTCATCTATACATTAGAGTTTACTTTGAAGATAAAGTTTCTTGGAAATTGTCATCTCACGGCTTCCTCTACCCAAAATTGATATCAAGTTCCTTAATGAAACAATGAGACAGAAACAAACTTCAATATGTTGAAAAGTTGTGCTTAAATACGAGTATATGTTTGATAGTTTCATGTGCTACTTTTGAATACATTATTTCATAAAAATTCAAAAGCAGAACATGACTAGATAAAAAAAAGCTAAAATGCTTATCTTCTAAAACATCTATAATAATAATAATATTAATAGTATTAAACTGTTCTTTAAGCTTATCATGTAAGTGTTCGAAATACTTAGACTGGTGATTTTTCTTGTGAAGGTACGAGTTATACAAACTTGGCGGCTATATCGATCGAAAGGCAAGTTTTATTTGCAATTTGCGAAAATTCTTGAACAACATAAATGATAACATATATATATATCATATGATAAATTATTTATTCTTTATTACCTCATTTGCATAATTCTTGATAAATCAGTCAATAAAATTTTTCAGAAAACCCTGTTATGTATGTTCAATGTGCCAGGATCTTTTATGAAAAACAAAAGATGTCCAATGGGACTGAAATGCTCACCTGCCAAAGAATGGCTGGGTCGAAAGATGCAACAGACCTTGCATAATATCTATCATTTTGAAATTTGCGATAATTATTCATCTTCTACGTAATTTCAATCAACGATTGATAGATTAAGACTATATAGATTGTGAAAAACTAAAAAGTAGCAATTCTAAGGTCCCGGTCAAGAGTATTTAACTTATATCAAGACGTCACCTGCTTTAGACAGAGGTGCGGAAATTTTACCTGTGCGTTGCGCTGATGGCATTATACAGAAGGGTTCTGTATCGTGTCCCGCCTGCGGTAACACGGGATCTCGTTTATTTAAAGTTCACATCCGAAAGAACCGTGACTTTCATTTCGTAATGCCGAGTGCTAGGCGAAAGAACAGTAACTACCCACTTTCAAGTCTTGGGTCTGACCCGGTCGGGGTTCGAACCCACAACCTCTCACTTATGGATTGAGCACTCTACCGACTAAGCTATCGTAGTGGTTAATATTTCAAAGGAGGTCATAGTCCTGATGTTTGACTTTGGATCAGCAATGAAAATAACTAAAAGTCATAAAACCACAAAGGTTGATATCTAGGTTGTGACCTTGACCTAATTTTAAAGAGTATTTAAAGACAACATCAAAATTGAAACACTTTGTTCATGTCACGCGTAACCTATTTTTTAACCAAAATTTATGAAAAACACAATTGTTTGGTCGCAGGTATACTGAATACAGTACAAGCTATGGTTCCAGAGAAGAAGACGTCTCTTTTTACTTTAACGTTGTTCTATTAACGGCGAACATCTTTGTTGGCGAGTTAATACCCCGGAGAAATTTTTGATGGATTCACCTATGGAACAATTCTTCCAAGTTTCATCAAAACCGGTTCGAGAAGTCGATAAAGTTATTTTCTTGCACGCAAGAGACGCACGATTTGCCATGCCATTAGCTTCGCCAGATGAGCTTAATATAGCACAAGACACTTTGACTTATGCGCAATTGTGTATTGCAAGTTGTACCAGATAAAGCATTGTTATTTAACAATCTCATTTTTACTGTATAAAACGGCGGTAAAATGATAAAATTGACTCTGAATCACTGTAGTTAGAGGCAGCATTCCGACCTAGAAATGCCAACATCAAACTCAGAAGCTATTGTTGAAAATTTAATAAGTTTTCCAGCCTGGAGATCCTAAGAAGGGGATGTTATATAACACCCTCCGGGATGTCGACAGAACGCCAGATTTTCCTCCCCGGATCAGTCATTTTATATTTGCGTAAAACGGTAGGGGTACTTGTTTTTCTTTTCCAAAGGAGGCACAAATTGAAATGGTAACGTATTTGATTGTTTAACATATTTTTAAAGCTTCCCCTTTCTGCAGAAAAAATGTCTTTTTTTCTGTTGTTTTCATGGCCTTTAAAATATATATTTTAAAAAAAATAATTTTAATTTTAATTGTAGTATTTGATTGAAGAATTCATCTCCTGGTTCCTTTAATATGCCTCTTTCTAACAATCATATTATTTCTACAAATACCCCAAGATAAAGATATCAATGCTATTCACGAATTATAAACGCCCTTCAAATACAACGTCTGGCGGGACATGTATGTGGGAATTTAATTGACTTTGGACACTGAGTTTTAATTGATTTTATTAAAAATTCTATATTTAGTAATAGGAGCTAAATAATGTCCTTGAGTTGTCGACAGGCTAGACTAGTTACTACGCTTATAATCCCTATTGCCTAATAAAATCAGACATCGGTTTAGTTTAATACTGGATCTCAATTAAGTATAGTGTTGTCACGTGATAATTATTAAATTTTATCTAAAATAAGACATTTAAACATTAACACATGAAAACGTTTTCAAAACTTCCAAAGTATCTCGCCATTCCGACGGTTCGTTTCAGTTTAGATGAAAAATATGAAAAATATAAATGCCACAAAAAGGTTTTCCTTTGCATACTAGTATTAGATTGATAGGGAATGACCACTTAAATAGGAAACTTACAAACGTGTTCAATATTTCTTACTAAATACATAGGGAATGGAAAGTTTTTAGCACCCCCTCTCCAACAGTTTCTGACCATCATTTGTTCAGTTAAATACAATATGTACCCTGAGAAATTGAAATTACTAATTTATTACTAATTTGTTATAAATAATAACAATAATTTGAATTTGCGTCAGTAATAATGACGGGTTTAAACTACTTTAACTTCAGTTGGAAAGACAATGGTGAAACTTTCAAATGATTTAGTCCCGTTTTAGTCCACTTCCGGTGAAACTGGAAGGGGGCTGTTTTGGATTTCATTCAAAAGTGGCACATGTCAACTTCTGAAAGTAAAATTGTTTCATAAAAAACATGACAGAGACTATAGGTGTTCCCTCCATCTGTGTCTGTCCGTCTATCATCAATCATTTTTTGGGACATTTTTCCTGTATTTGTTGAAATATAGGATTTATATTTAGGGTATGCCAGTCTTTATATGGTTGACCTACAAATAAAGCCATGATCGTTTGAAATTTTCACTTTTTAGTATTTTTTCATTCTTTTTTTATTTGTTGAGATATTGATTTTATATTTGGCAGGTGTTATATACCACTTTTTTAATTTAATAATAAAATACATTCATAAAGTGGTATATGACAAAACATAGTTAACCTACAAGTCAAGTTTCATTTAGACTCAATATCGATTAGAGTTATGGCCCTTTGAAAATTTCACTTTTGTAAGAGTTACTAATGTGAACACATACCAAGTTGAAGTGCATATGTCAAAAGCGAACAAAATCATAGAAATGACAACTCGGCAATGTTGGGAACGACAGGGGTGGTTTTGTCTCTCAAGAGACTGCGCTAGTTTATTATTATACCCCTGCAAACGAAATGGGGCGCGCCGCCGTACCACGTGATCAAAACCTCTTAACGTTTGTGCAGAACATTTTGAAAAAAAGTCAACGTTACAAATTCCCGGAATAACGTCGTTTTTACGGGAAAGCGTCATATTGTGCGATTCCATGTCCATTGGAAACAAGCGTTTCACAGACACGTTAAAAGGTATCACGTGGTACAGCGGCGAACCCCCATTTAGGGGTAAATAGGAATAAATCCTGTCTGTCTGATTGTCCGTCCCAACTATGTTTGCTCCATATATTCCATGTTTATGTGTGTATTTCGCTCAAACTTGCAATCAAAATGAAAATAGCACATGTGTCATATACCATTTTTTTACTTCAATCATAAAATACATTAAAAAAATGATTAAATTAAAAAAAATGGTATAAGAATCGAGGTCACAATATCCAATCTTAGAAACAACACTTCGGTAATGTGGATGTAGGGGACATTCTTCTTTCAAGAATGGCTTCTCTCAAATTTATTCTAAAAGTTTGACCGTACTTTAAAACGAAAGAAAATGTTTACAACAAAAGAAAACGTTTACATCACATTGTAAAAATCAATTAACACGACATCACATTTACCACATTTGAATAACAATATGTTTTGTTTTATAAGTGTTTATAAGTATATAACTACAACAATAATTAACACAAATGTATAAATGCATTGCGGCAAGTCATTTATTTATTGTACAGAATGGAAAATATACAACAAGAGATCCAATGGGCCTGATATGCTCACTTGATAAATAATGGCTAGATGAAATGGTTCAAGAAAATGTAAAAAATGAAACGCCAATTTCAAAATCAGTACATACTAGTATAATTAAGGTTTAACGTTTTTCCATAGATAATTGACCATATCAGTATTCTTTTGTTTTATGACCTTGACCTTTGAACCCATGCCCATCCATATGTCAGAATGATTATTGTATAAATACCTACGATGTTCCTAAACAATTTTAGTATTTTTCCCATCTATGACCTTGACCTTTAAAAGCTATGGCTTTCATCTATATGTCAATATGACCGTGACATCAATACAAACAATATTTCAAGATACATGTCAATACAAAATTATTGTTCTCCAGATAATTAATAAAAGCACAGGGGTTAAAAAATGAGACCATGATCTTGATCCCATTTTGAAGGTAATTTCAAGTACTAGTATATGTCAAAACTGAAAACCCCATGTCATTATGTGCTCATATAGTCAAGTTATAACAATTAAAATCAATTGTACGACATTTTTTCAAATTTTCAATCCATTTTTGTCCGAATTTCACAAACTCTAGCCTTGTATACGTATGAGACCACAGAAAAGCGAAATATCACATCAGATTTGTTCTCTAACCGTCAGTTTCGGTGAAGATTATTAGAAATATTTGCCTGCCAGGTTACTGTGACATTGAAGGTGGGTTGAGGCCATTGATTGAAATGACATCATCCAAAGAATATTCCTATAAAACTTGAATGAATTCATTCTGCCCAGTGGTTTCAGAGAAGAATTAAATTAAGAGATGATAAATATTTATAATTTTCATGACATTTTGATTTTTCAATAACCATTTTGGTTAAGCTTACGAATCATTGAACAGCCGGATCCTGAAGGAGTTGAGTTAATTGTCTTTAACGTCCCAGTCAAGAATATTTCACTTATATCGTGACGTCGCCCGCTATATGCGAAGGTGCAGATATTTTAAGAACGAGTTTCACTGATGACACTATAGTGCAGTGTTCTTTATCGTGCAGCGCTTACCGTGACACGGGACCTCGTTTGTTTTAAGTTTCCATACGAAAGAATCGTGACTTGCATTTTGTGATGACAAGTGCTTGGTGAAAGAACCGTTACAGCCCACGTTCAAGTCTCAGTGGGTCAGACCATGTCAGGGATCGAACCCACAACCTCCCACTTACGCAGCGAACACTCTACCAACCACAGTAGTGTAACAAAAAGCGATTTGCATTACGAATATAACTGACAGAAGCTGCTTGTTTTTGTCTCAAATAGAGGGTACATTTGACGTCAGGATAAAGAAAAATAATTTACTCAATACCAATCGGTTCTAACAACAGAAAGATAAATTATCACAATAAAAATAATCTTTAAATTTCCTATTGTATGAAATTAAATCATTTACTATTACATATTATACCAGTGGTAATTCTACAGCACTTGACAATCGTCTCGGAATACAATTCCTCATCAATAGTGCTTGGACCAAAATTGTAAAAACAAAAAGTTGTTAAAGGGTTAAAAAAAATCCAAAGGACCAAAATATGTTTAATCAAATTTCGCTGAGGCAATGATTGTATATACCTTATGTTTGGCATTTCAGATTTAAACTAGCATTGATTAGTGTAAGAGGTTAATTTGGGTGTTGCCAAGTACATTTTTATAAATTTTATAAATTGTTATAAATGATTTCGCCTTTCTGTATAATTAAATGGTTGGTAGCAGCAAACATATACATGTACATGCCTCTCAAACAAGTTATATTAAGTTACATTTTTGTTTACTATTTTGTTATATTCTGTAATAAGATGGTTTTCATTCTAAATGATCGAATGGCTTGAATCGAATTTTGTAATCAAAAAGGGTAACCATCTGATGCTAGTCTATCACTTTGATATCTTCAATTCACATATATTTAATGAGGTGTTATTAATAGTAATATCTAATAGCGATATTAATTACCCCTTTCAGTATATCTTAAAGTTATGTTTTTATATATATTTTTTTTCTTTTTCGAAACATATTTCAACTAATAATCTTGAATGCGCAATCAGAAATCCAAAGCAATCCTAGTGAATCTGTTCATAGAAAACTGCAGCTAGTTATCCCGCCAAATATCGGTCATGTCAAGGACGTCTGCGTCCAACAATGTATCAATTAACAGACAATCAATAAATGACAACGATAAGGATAAGACGGGCGTAAGTGCTTGACGGAACTACGGACAGATCGGATTTAATCTTAGGGTCACATTGGTCAAGATTTTAATCTCTGGCCAAACAACAGACTTTTGATCTTGGAACAAAAGAAATCCTTTAACTCTCAATGAAATTGTAGTTTGACGGCGATAGAACGTCTTCTCATTGTTTTCATATACACACACACACACACACACACAGAGAGAGAGAGAGAGAGAGGAGAGAGAGAGAGAGAGAGAGCAACGACCGGGTTTGCCCAAGATTGGAAGTGGTAGTGACCGTTATTTCGCCAAGCACTCGGCATTACGAAATGAAAGTCATGGTTCTTTCTGATGGGAACTTAAAATAAACGAGGTCCCGTGTCACGGTGGGCTTGACACGATAAAGAACTTTGCTGTATAATGCCATCAGCGCAATGCACGGGCAAAGTTTTTGCACCTTTGCCTATAGCTGGCGACTTCTCCATATAGGTGAAATATTCTTGACTGGGACGCTAAACACTCATCAATATAAAGTATATGCATGTAGATTATTGTGATCTAATGAATATCTCCGATGAATTCGTGACCGACCAGATAATCATCTACTACAATATAGTAATCCATTGTCAGCCATATTCAACGTTCTGAATTGTAAATTTTTGAATAGTTCATTCAGAAAATTAAAAAATGTTTAATAAGACAGAGCTAATAGATAATCTATTGCATATGTCATTAGAAATTTCCGGGAAATGCATACATGGTTTATTCTGACCTACTAGATGAACATCTCCAATGAATCTTCAGTTGTTAAGTTGTTGAAGCACTAAAATACGACGATACAACTAATCTATAAATATTTTTCAGAACCATTTTGTATCTATCATAAATACAGTACAGACCTGTCGAAAGTTTAACACTAAGTTGACTAAAAGGGGTTGAAGTGACAGAGATGCTGATAGCTCCCTCGTACATAATTCATGATGATCTACTAGATGAACATCTCCAATGAATCCTCATTTAGTAAGCTACTTAAGCACTGAAATACAAACAGACCACAGATTCATTAATTTTTACAGAGTATTTTATATCTTTTTATAAGTAAACCCAGGTAAAGACAATCAGTATTTGGTGTGAATATATCTAAATCAGATCTCACAGTCTTGTTATTTTTCTACATTATTGAATTATTTTGTTTCCTTACAGGGGCGGATACAGGATTTGTTGAAAGGGGGGGGGGTGAGAACTATCCAGGATTTTTTAAAGGGGGGGTTGAGATCTATACAGGATTTTTTAAAGGGAGGGTTGAGAATTATATCAATGCTAGATGCGCGCGCCGAAGGCGCGAGCTTCCAGAGACGATGGGTCTAGGGCAGAGCCCCGATGGGGGCCAAGAAAATAATTTTAATCAGTCAATATCTCACTCTCTCTCTCTCTTTAAATTGTTCAAAGGGGGGGGGTTGCAACCCCCGCAACCCCTCCCCTAAATCCGCCACTGCCTTATAAAAGTTGAAATAAAAAGGAAAGTCAATGCGCCGTAGCAACATACTTTTTACCCTCACACCTTAACAAAGATCAGTGTCTATAGCTATCAACCTGTAGTATCAATAACATCTAATCTTTAGACAGCTGAAAATAATTGAAACCGTTCTTAAATTACTTTTACATGTCCGACCAATTGACCATGTTAACAATTTAAGTATTTTTATTTGACCCTAAAAGGTCAAGGGTACCAAGCTTGACCTGTCCACAATGACTTTATGAGAACAGTTGTTATTTCATATTTAAGCCCTTTTATCCTTCGAATCATTCACAAAAAATAAAATTGCTTTTTGGAAAATTGAAATATTATCCATATGCCATTTTTAAACTTGCCCGTTCTAAGGGTCAGCTTGACCCTGAGTTCATAAAAAGACAAGAAAAGAATATTGGCGAGGACTTTGAAGCTGCAAAAAATATCCCATTGTGTGGGTCAATTCTGAGGACTATTCATCACACACAGACAGGTGTGAATTTTCTGAAACTGTAGTTTTATTACCTTTTGAAATGTGCAAGTTTTTGTCTGCACAGATTTATAGTCTAAATCGTTATTTAATTTAGAATTCGTTTTAGTAAAAGGCGGTGAAGTGGAACAATATGTCAGGTGGATCATTTCCCATATGCACCGTTGACTGCAATTTATCATATTCACGAATTGGTTCAAAAACACATCATTATAAATAGGCAGTGCCCAATATTCACAAAAGATGCACAAAATGATTTTGCGCTGTTTTTTATTTATTAATTTCTTTTAACTATTTATTTATTTAAAAAATATTCAGTTTTTAGTTTTAATTGTCATTAAAAAAAATAAAAAGGAAATATTATCCAATAATTTATCGCTGTTTCTGTATTTTAACACAGAACCAGTATCGATGCGTTTCCGAAATTTTAGTTTAATCACAGAAAACAGCTTAAAACATCGCTCGGACACGCCCATCATGTAACCAGACATCAACTGTCTGATAAATCAACCAATCTCGAAAAACTACGATGTAACTATTACTTATAGTATGAAGAAAAAAAAAATATACGAATCGTAACTATACATAAAAATCTTTTTTGTATTATTATTATTATTATTATTCCACCATCGGTATTGTTAGACAGATATTGTTTTCTTATGACAAATAATTATAGTTTATTTTTAAACAAAACCTAAATAAAACGCCAATTCATTGGTAAACACGCACTATAAGATATGACAGCTGATAAGCCGCAAGAACACTATGACCAATTCTAAGATTATTTATTTTCTGGACAACATTTTCAGTTGATGCAACTGAGACAATAAATCATGTTTTCTGATTCTGTAGTAGGTAAAGTTCAGGGCAACCTAACCTGGTATGTGTTTGTCTATCTGGGTAATACATCATATGTCTAAAGCTTTCTAACAACATTTCCAATAATTGCTCGTTCCTAGAGGATAATTTTCATCTTCCCTTGCATGAAGTCCCATAAAATGTGTCAGTTTGGCTTTTGAAGCCAGTGGTAGCACGAATGTATTGATTGCATGCAAAGAGATTATTTCACAGCGGTCAAAATATACCAAGTTCACACGGACGGTCACTGGTCAGATGGAATTCTTACTAATAACGTCATTTGTTAAGTCGTAATTGTTTTAACTTCCCCGTTCGTTCTTCCTTAACATAATTAGAAATTCTAAACTGATGGGCGGTCTGGGAAGTATTATTTGTTGTTAAAGTTGGAGTGCCAATTTATCCATAGTGATCCCCTCCTTAAATTCAGAAAATAAATATAAAAGACAGAAATAAATTTCTATATATTTTTTAACTGATGATTTTTTAAAAATAGACATATATATTAAATAAGAAGATAAAAACAAACATACTAATCCATGTCCGAATCACAATCCAGAAGCAAAAAAAACCTTTGAAACTGACAAGTTAGGTTAAACACGCGAGCTTTCACCAGGGAAGTGAGACACGGGCGCTCTGGAATGGTAAGCCTCTCCTGTTTAGCTAGCTACATCCACCAAGTTTGTAATAAAAATTGAGTAAAAAGAACATGGATATATATCCAGGGTAATCCTGGACACAGAGACGCCAAACTTATTAACAATACTATGATGACGGCCATAAAACTTTTTGAGGGCCCCGATCAGCCAATATACCTCGGATCCTAGAAGATGTTTGATGGTCCAGACCCATGGATAAAATGTAAACCGAATACTAGTAGCGTACTATCTCTAGTCTATATGTAATTGTCACTTGACTATCTAGATGAGCACGGACATTAAAATCCATTTTGTTTTTATGATATGTTATTAGTGGCTTAAAACGCCACGATTCATAAATTGTGGATTTAATTCAAAACCCTGCACAATGATAAAACCATTAACAACATTGCAGGTTCTAAAAAAATGGTCCATGTCAAACCCCTTTATAATGACAAACTTTGAACAAATGGCGGTATACTGCACTTCAATGTGACCAAGCTTTGAGATAACCCACAATTCAAATTTAATTCAATTGAACAATACAACACAATATCAATATAATCATAACACCAGTGTCCACCAAAAGTCGGCTTTGTTTTAATAAAGCACATGTGTGTATGTGTTTGTATTTTCTTGTTTCTTGTTGTTTGGCATTGACCTGCACTGTGCTGTGTCTTGTCTTGATTTGCCTGTCAACAGTTTAACACCATCTCGGTCTCTCTTTAGTTATATATCGACGACTTTTCGAAAAATTAAAATTAATAATAAAAACAATCAAACAAAATTATCGCATTTCAATAGTAGGCGTGTGCAATACAGATGTCAGTCCAACCTTCCTTAAAAACCACCTCTATATAAGAGCACCTGATTATAAAGGCCAGTAGAATTGTATAACAATTGTTCTTTATTCATACTATTTGAACCTGTATATAAAGGCCACTTTTACTGGTTCCCGTGGTTGGCCTTTATAGATAGGTTTGACTGTATATACATTAGGGACTATTACTGGAATTATAAGTATATACCAAACGAAAGCGTCAAATCAAGAACAAAAATTTACACTTTTAATCTTAAAAAAGAAATCAGACGATTCTATAAAGAAATAATTTAAGGTGCGTTGTGACGTGTTTTAAACAAGGTGAGGTTTTCCTTGATTCATGTAAGGGAAACCGTCTTTAATTAATAAATAAATGGATCTGATCTATGTATAGGTAAACAACATTGACCTGTCCGTTTGGCCTTTCATTAGGTATATTCATATAGGAGGGTCCACCCAATACATGGGTAGTGTTGAGGTTCGCGGTTAATACATTTACACATTACCCATGATGCGTGTTCGTAACATATAGACGAAGTTTACACGCGTGATCCCTATTCTTAAATCAACTCGTCCAAAATGAATATTTAAATCAAATGTCAAACGGACAGGTCAATGTTTGCCTACACAGTATGTTTTTATTGTTAAAAAACAAAAAATACTAAGGCAGTACAATCAAAAACAAACAAGAGGCCCATGGGCCTGATACGCTCACCTGATAACTAATGGCTAGCTGATAGATTTAAAGAAAACATAAATACTAAACCCCAATGACTTTTTTCTTTACATCATGATAACCGTTGTATCAATACCTACAACATTCTAGTATACATGCCTATACCAAAAGTTAATAGTTTTCAAGATAATTAACCATTTCAGTATTGTTTCACATCTGTGACCTTGACCTTTGAACCCATGACCTTTTTCTATACATCAAAATGATCGTTGTATCGATACCTACAACATTCTAATATACATGCCTATACAAAAAGTTAATAGTTTTTGAGATAACTAAACATTTCGGTATTGTTTCGCATATGTGACCTTGACCTTTAAACCCATAACCTTTTTCTATACATCAAAATGATTGTTGAATCAATATCTACAACATTTTAATATACATGCCTATACAAAAAGTTTATAGTTTTCGAGATAATTAACCATTTCGGTATTGTTTTGCATCTGTGACCTTGACCTTTGAACCCATGACCTTTTTCTATACATCAGAATAATCGTTGTATCAATACCTACAACATTCTTATTTACAAGCCTATACAAAAAGTTTATAGTTTTTGAGATAATTAACCATTTCGGTATTGTTTCACATCTGTGACCTTGACCTTTGAACCCATGACCTTTTTCTATACATCAAAATGATCGTTGTATCAATACCTACAACATTCTAATATACATGCCTATACAAAAAGTTTATATTTTTCGAGATAATTAACCATTTCGGTATTGTTTCACATCTGTGACCTTGACCTTTGAACCCATGACCTTTTTCTATACATCAAAATGACCGTTGTATCAATATCTACAACATTCTAATATACATGCCTATACAAAAAGTTTATAATTTTCGAGATAATTAACCATTTCGGTATTGTTTTGCATCTGTGACCTTGACCTTTGAACCCATGACCTTTTTCTATACATCAAAATGATCGTTGTATCAATACCTACAACATTCTAATATACATGCCTATACAAAAAGTTTATAGTTTTCGAGATAATTAACCATTTCGGTATTGTTTCACATCTGTGACCTTGACCTTTGAACCCATGACCTTTTTCTATACATCAAAATGATCGTTGTATCAATACCTACAACATTCTAATATACATGCCTATACAAAAAGTTTATAGTTTTCGAGATAATAATTATAATCAGAGGTAAAAAAAATTAGGTCATGACCTTCACAATTGACCTTGACCTCATTTTGAAGATACTAACAAGAAGATGTCAAAACTGAAAACCCCATGTCATTATCTGGTCAAATAGTCAAGTTATAACAATTTGAAGCTATTTTACGATTTTTTTCAAAATTAAACGCAAAAACGCGTAACCTATTTTTTATCCGAATTTCACAAAATGAACAAACTATAGGCTTAAGACCCTAGAGAAGCCAAATATCACATCAGATTTTTTCTCCAATTAGTACTTTCGGAGAAGAAGATTTTTTAAGATTTTTGCACCCCTAGGTCACCTTGACCTAGTTATGGTAGCCATGGCAACGCCACGAACAAATCTGAATTGCACCGGCCCATATATACTTCTGACAAAGTTTCATTAAAAACTGTCCAGTAGTTTCAGAGGAGAAGTCGAAAATAGGTGTTAACGACGCACGCACGCACGCACGCACGCACACACGCACACACGCACACACGCACATACACACGCTGCGCTATGCCATAAGCTCACATGACCTTCGGTCAGGTGAGCTAACAAACCAATCAATGGTCAAACCAAAATCCTAAAGCAAAGTAAAAAAAAAACATGTCCAAACCCAAATCCCACTTTGAAACTGGCAAATTAGGATAATCACGTGAACTTCCACCAGGGGAGTGAGACCGGGTAATCCAGGAGGGTAAGTAAACCCGTCACGAATGTAATCAAAATTTAAAGTACTGTGGGGGAAATGATATTATGCTAAATATATCTGGATGGTCTTAATCCTGATTTGATTTTGCATCCGGATACGATCGTGTTTAGTGCAACCCAGTGATATTATGGATATGACATCGTTTACACATGCTTTTGTTATTGTGTCCTGTACTTCTTGTGCTGCATCCGTCATGTGATAATTCTTTATGCATTATGCCATGTAACATTCAAAAACAGTACATTGCAATTGTACCACATTCAAGCTAGTTACTTTCCTATCATTAAACTTACATCAAAACGCCATAAAAACCACAAATAATATATAAACCAAATTTTAAAATTCTTTAAAAGCCCTATTCATAATAAATTCACATGATAACCTTGAAGCATCTTAACAGTAACACGAGACACAAGTGTTTATGTGCAATTTGAAAAATGTTGTCTTTAGCAGTTAATTTGTCTTAATGTTCCAGATGCCATTTGTTAATTAGAATCAATTAACACTACATAACATTTCAAACTTGTCGATGAGATGTTTAAAATATTGGATATGTCAGTACGCTGGACCATATTTCAAATTGTTACGACAACTTTGAAGATAAGGATTTCATTGGCTACCATAATTATAGGGTTACTTATCTATCTATCTGATATTTAGCGTGTTATAAATGATGAGACATGATATCTCTTAGAGTGTTAAATGTGTCAAATTTTTGTCGAATTGTACTTAAATTGTCATCAAAAGATAGCCGTGACATGGATTTCATGATAAATACAGAGTTCAAGAAAGCGTTTAAATTCTGAATGAATTTATCATACGGTTTGTGTGGTGAGTTTAAACGAATATTTAAAATTGAAAAGGTTCTAAAATGTTTTAGTGCACAGCAAACTACAATTATGTATGACATCCCGTCTCAACAATCTAGAACAAATGAAATATGTAACCAAACAAACTCAATCCTCCAGAATTTTTTTTTATCAAACCAGCTTACCAATAAAATATGTTATAAATCAAAAACAAACATACTAATGCATGTCCAAATCACAATTCAAAAGCAAAGTAAAAACTTTGAAACTGACAAATCAGGTTAAAAACGCGAACTTCCACCAGGGAAGTGAGACCGGTGTCCCGGAAGGGTATGTTCATCTTGTTTAGATAAGGTTATGATAATAATATATCATAAATAAATAACTGTGCAACCACGTGTCATGTTTACTTGACTGACTGACGTCATCTACAGTATATAACTGACGTCACACATACGTCATACAGCATACTTTACATCATACAAATCTATATACAGGGACCATATCACAACAGATAGCTTCACCTGCCACGCGTGTAATCAAAACGAAGAGTGAAAGGAACTATTGACCGTCAAATACCGGTACATCCAAGTGAATCCTGGACACAGAGACATAATACTTATTAATAAATTAGTGATGACGGCCATATATCTTTTTGAGGACCCTGTTAAGCCTAAACTTGCAATATCCATGCTTCGTCGTATAAAGTCCTCGTAGTGGGAATAAGCTTTATACGGAGTATTAATTGGGGAACAAATACACCATGAACAGGTATATTTCTGCATAGAAAAGAAAATTTGACAAAAGAAATTAAGTTTGGGCGTCATAACTACTATGAAGCAGAACTTGGAGAATCAGTCGTGATTTAGTTTCAAGCTCGCTAGGATAGATGGCATTCACAAAATCTCCAAATTTAGGATTATTAAGAGATACAAATGTATACCCAATTATATTCCTAAATTACCGACCTAGAACAAACAACAATATTTGTAATCAACCAAGCATACCAGTCCAGAATCTACGACACAATGTGTAACTAAACAAGCTTTTCAGTCCAGAATCAATAACACAATGTGTAATCAACCAAGCATACCAATTTGTAATTAACCAAGCCTACCAGTCCAGAATCAACAACACAATGTGTAATTAACTAAGCCTACCAGTCCAGAATCAACAACACAATGTGTAATTAACCAAGCCTACCAGTCCAGAATCAACAATACAATGTGTAATCAACCAAGCCTACGAGAGCAGAATCAACAATACAATGTGTAATCAACCAAGCCTACCAGTCCAGAATCAACAATACAATGTGTAATCAACCAAGCCTACCAGAGCAGAATCAACAATACAACGTGTAATCAACCAAGCATACCAATTTGTAATTAACCAAGCCTACCAGTCCAGAATCAACAATACAATGTGTAATTAACCAAGCCTACCAGTCCAGAATCAACAACACAATGTGTAATTAACCAAGCCTACCAGTCCAGAATCAACAATACAATGTGTAATCAACCAAGCCTACCAGAGCAGAATCAACAATACAATGTGTAATCAACCAAGCCTACCAGAGCAGAATCAACAATACAATGTGTAATCAACCAAGCCTACCAGTCCAGAATCAACAATACAATGTGTAATCAACCAAGCCTACCAGAGCAGAATCAACAATACAATGTGTAATCAACCAAGTCTACCAGTCCAGAATCAACAACACAATGTGTAATTGACCAAGCCTACCAGTCCAGAATCAACAATACAATGTGCAATCAACCAAGCCTACAAGAGCAGAATCAACAATACAATGTGTAATCAACCAAGCCTACCAGAGCAGAATCAACAATACAATGTGTAATCAACCAAGCTTGCCAGTCCAGAATCAACAATACAATGTGTAATCAACCAAGCCTACCAGAGCAGAATCAACAATACAATGTGTAATCAACCAAGCCTACCAGAGCAGAATCAACAACACAATGTGTAATCAACCAAGCATACCAGTCCAGAATCAACAACACAATTTTTAATCAACCAAGCATACCAGTCCAGAATCAACAACACAATTTTTAATCAACCAAGCATACCAGTCCAGAATCAACAACACAATTTTTAATCAACCAAGTCTACCAGTCCAGAATCGACGACACAATTTGTACCCAGTATACCAGTTCAGAAGAACTATAAAAAATGTGCAATTGATTATAACCATTTTACCTATCGAGAAAACATACCAGTGCATGTCCATATCACACCCCTAAAAACAAGTTTAAAACCTTTGTAAACTGACAAATGAAGTTAAACGAATGCAACTCCACGATAGAAGTGAGGCTGTGTGCTCCGGAATGGTAAGCACCTTCTGTCTAGGTAGCTACATCACCGTGTCAAAAAAAGAAAAACTGAGAATGAAAGGAACATGGAGATACAGGACGTCAAATATACCCAGGGTAATTGTGGATACAAAAACATTATACTAATCAATATTGTGATGACGGCTACAAAACTTTTTAGGGTACCTGATATGCCTATGCTTGCATTATCCTTCAGTCAACAGTTTTTTGTAAGCAGCTTGCTTCGTTGTATGAAGTTATCGTGGTGGAATCAAAGTCTACCATTGGTATTAATTTTAACACAAATACATTTACACCATAAGCAGAAGTAGGTGTATTGCTGAGTAGAAAGTAAATTTGACAATAGAAAAACGTTGTAGCCTTTAGCGAGTGTTACAATTGAAGTTAACATCCAATTATGAAGCAGAACTTGAAGAATTAGTCTATCTTTTATGTCAAGCTCACTAAGATTGTTACATTTACATAGACTCCAAATTTAGGGACATAGAACGTCATCTATATATATGTAGATAAAGTACTGTATTATGATTTTGTGATAGTCTTCTTTTTAGCTTCAACAATTCTGCTTATGATTAAATACTAGTAAATAAATCGTCAAGAAATAGTTTACGGTTTGTATCCAATAGTAAACCGATGTCTGTCGGACAATTACATTGCGAAACGCGACAATTTATGTCATCCATCAAAAACTATGTAAAACAACTTTTTTCAACTTACCAAGTTGTTTCTTGTGATAGAATTTTCATGGTTTGGAAAATCTGTAGAGGGGTCTTCGGTCGCAAAAAGTGGTGCTTTCTATAATATGAATTGTTGCCACAAAATCTAAAGTCTCGACTTTATAGACTTTTGTCGAACTCTCATCACCAGTATGGACATTTGCATCCAACAGACAGGAACTTCATATGTACGATATATATATATATATATATGTATATATATATATGAGGGGAGGTCAAAAAGTTCATAGAACGGGGTATATATTGCCGAATCAAACCATACATTTTATTATTATTTTTCAATATATAGTCCCCATTTACCCCAATGCACTTAGCCCACTTTTCTTTCAGACTGTCTACACCTTTGAAATAGAAGTCTTCGGTTTGGTGCTGAAACCATGCCTCTCTGGCAGCCTTAAGTCCATCTTCATCAGGAAATCTGATTCCCCGTAAATGGGATTTCAAATTTCTAAATAGGAAATAATCAGTGGGTGCTAAATCGGGACTGTAGGGTGGGTGATTAAGTTGTTCGAACTTGCATTCACCAATCGCTGCTTGTGCAATCCTTGACTTGTGCACAGGAGCATTGTCGTGAAGAAGCAATACCCCTCGGCTCAACTTTCCCCTCCTTTTTTTAGCTGCTTTCAGCTGCTTCATAAGATCAGTATAGTAAGCCCGGTGATAGAGATTCCAGCAGGTTTATAATTGATTAACAGAACACCCTTTGAATCCCAAGACACAGTGGCCATGACTTTGCCAGCTGATGGTTGGGTTTTGAATTTCTTTGGTGGGAGTGAGGCAGGGTGCTTCCATTGCATGGACTCTTTTTTGGTTTCTGGGTCCCAATGATGAATCCGTGTTTCCTCATCAGTTACTAAACGTAAATGGAAGCTCTTCGGGTTATCATTATAAATGTCAAGAAGCTCCCGACTTGACTGGAGTCTTTGGAAGCGATCCTGCACATTAAGGTTTTTGGGGACCCATCTTGCGAATACTTTTGACATCCCAAGATGCTCGTGGATAACCGTGTATACACTTCCATGTGAAATGTCACACTCCCTAGCTATGTCATCAATCCTAATTCGACGATCATTCATGATGAGGGTCTCCACAGACGTGACAATTTCCTTTGTGATGGCATCAGCTGACCGACCTGACCGTGGGTTATCCTTCAGTGAGGTGCGCCCACGTTTAAATTCAGCTGACCATTTTGCCACTGTGGAATAGGCAGGACCACTGTCACCGTACACCTCGGCCATTCGCCGGTGAATTTCTTTGGCATTTGATCCCTCTACTGTGAGAAATTTTATTACTGCCCTAAACTCAACATTTTGATTTTCCATCATTGCTTGATGGTCATATATATATATTGCAAAAAATATCAGTAGTTCCCAGGCAACAAGCTGACAATACTTGTGATTTCTGTGGCTGTCGCTATCATGACGTCCTGTCTAAAACATATCACCTTAGAAACATATTGTTTAACATATTGTAGATAATTTTGACATCCGTCTATCTGTAGAAATAGTTGGATATGACGAGGAACCACTCAACCAGTGTCTTCTAGGTAAGGAAACTGAATTTAGATTTTATAATACTGCCATGTGCTACTTTTCAACTTTATGAAATAATATAATTCAAAATGTTGTCAAGTGCTGATATTTGAATGCATTATAAAAAAAATCAAAATCAGCGCAAAACAATACATTTAAAAAGAATTATTCCAATCTATCTGCTAGTGTTTACATGATGGATTTATTCTACAATTATATCTAAAATGTGTATAACTATATAATTGTGTAAATCTTTTCATTGCCGTAATTAGTAATTAAGTTTTGTTTTATGTTGAGTACAATGTATTTAGTGTACTATATGTATCTCTGTAATGGGGGAAATAAAGTTTGAATTGAATTGAATTTACCTAAATGGTTTTTCTTAGTATAGGTAATTGCTAGAATAAACATTATTCTTGACCTGTACCCAAATTGGACCCAAGTGATTTTTTCTACTTTTTTGAAACATATTGGTTTGTCTTCTTGTATTTAATTTATTTCTTTTAACTTTAATTTATTTCTATTTATTTATTTATTTATTTTTTTTTTTAATTTATTTTTAAGTATCGCCATGGACTATTTTAAATGATAAACAACACATAAAAAAATTATGATTATTATAACAACAAGAAATACAAAAACAAAACTTCCTGTTTACACCAGTATGGCATCATAATTTGACTATCGATCCTTTTACTATATGTCCAAAATCTGGATGCTTTTGTCAATTTGCTAATATTTTCGCAATAGATTACATCTGATATATAATATCGAAAACTCGAGCTCGGGGACACATTTTTCGCTTACATTTTCGGCAAATTTATATTTTTCAAATTTGTTTTTAAATAAATAGGACAAGTTGCTTTTTTTCTACAATTTGATTTTTTTTTTCAGATCTTAAAATATTGCGATTTTCTATTAAGCTTATGTTAAAATTCAAAGATTTGTTAGATTTTTTGCCGCGCTATATTTGAAATGTCAATTTTTATCACATACCCATTGAATCTTACTATAGCGATACATTACATTTTCTTGCCATGTGATACAAAGGTCCATATCGCACATGTGCAATACAACATTCCGTATCACCATAGTAGCCGGAACTCCTTTTAGGGAATTCCCTTTTCCGACAACAATAATATGCTTATGTGATACGTAATGACAATAATATGACGTCAATATGTGATACATACGTCATGTTAAGTTGGGAGACTTTACTCGAGTTGGGAGAATCGCGGACGATGTTAAATAATTTTGTAAAATCAATGTATGTTTTTTAATTTTCCCCAGTGTTTACGATGGTATTAGTAAAATGTTAACCAATGATGTTTAAACGAAGAGTTATCTGTTGTTTTTAATTACTTCTTTAGCAGTTTTTCCAGTCAGGTATCAGATTTTTCGAATCAGATCAAAAATCAATATGAAATACTGAGTTGATTGTGAATTCTTTGACAGATTAAGCCAAAGAAAGCTTTTCATTTAGTTTGGTAGAGTATGTGATAAATACAAAACCACACATAAGTGGTTTTCTGACGTAGCTTGATCGCACTCGTTTATTGTGCGAACGCATACATTACACTCGTGCGCAGAGCGCACTCGTGTAATGTATCCTCCGCACAATAAACGAGTGCGGTCAGCTACGTCAGAAAACCACATATGTGTATTTATCTAACAGTAGACTAGTTTTTCTATCTGATTTGACGAAATACAAGTTTTATTGAACACGCATGATACAGAACATTGACGGTAAAGTGCACTTGCACGTTCTCATTGTGACGTCATTGGGGAGAATGTAGAACAAAATTAATTTAATTAACATAGTTCAGTGGTTTTCTGTGGTAAAATGTAATTTTTTCACATAAAGTATTGTTTTTTTTATTATTTTAAATAACCTAATTAGAAATGTTAGATAAAAATATTATATACACAGTGTGTATGTACAACCCTTCGTATCAGGTCTCGTCCTTTTTTTCGTAGCTGTATCACTAATCGTCGCGCAAGCGCGACTCGCAGTGATACAGCTACAAAAAAGGACTCGACCTGATACTGAGGGTTGTACATATACACTGTGTATATAATATGTATGTATCTTAATTAGAATGGGCGGACATGGTGTTCTCCTGTCTTTCTAAGGTAAGGGTTGTGGGTTCGAACCTCGCTCGGGACTTGGATTTTTTAGATGATTTCTTCCAGTGTCCATACTAAAGCTGTAAAAAGCTAAGTGCTAGAGTAGTCTTTTGGATTGGACTCAAAACTGAGGGCCCGTGTCTCAGTTCGCGCTAAAAACACCTCTGTAGAGTTCTGTCATATACCATTTTTTTTAATTTAATCATAAAATACATTCAAAAAATGGTATATGACAATAGTCATATACCATTTTTTGAATGTATTTTATGATTAAATTCAAAAAATGGTATATGACAGTTCGAAAAAGTAGGTCGCTACGTACAAATTAAAGGACGCTTACAACTACTAGAGGTGATTGAAACAGACTGAGCAAGATAAGAATAAGAAACTATAATTGAAAATAAGAATCATGGAAGGACATTATTCATTTGTATCACTTGTCTTTAACACTAATAGCTGTGGCAAAAATAAATTTAATGTCATATTACAGTGAAATGCAAAAGATGAGGTACAGGAAGTCCAAAAAACGTTAACGGTATAATGTATTATATTGTAGGTGGTTCGTAATTTCGAAAAACTATTACGTATGTTCACAATGTCGAACATTCAAAATACTATTACAAAAGTACAAAATACTATTTCAATACGCGATGTTACGTTGACGATAGAATAGTATTAAAAAATCTTCAGAATTTAGTACCGGGTAATTGTAACGATGTGCAGATAGGGTTGTTAATAATTTTGCCATACCTACCGTGTCAGTAGTTATGTTTTTACGCGTTCTGGCGCACTTCCGGTCCATTACTTTAACATAGCGCCTCTCAGCGCCTCCCAACGAGTGTGAGGCGCCAAGAAGAAGATCGATTTTTACCCAGGATTCATCGACAAGTGTGTGACGTCATCAAGAAGATCCATTATTACCGAGGGTTCATTCAGTGCGTATAGTTTTTTTTTATTTACACGAATACCAAATCATCCTTGACATGATAAGGCCAACCTATAGCAGCCGACATTTTGTTTAATACTCGTTAATATTATGAAGTGCATTTTATATGTATTTGTGTGTGTGCTTCAAATAAAGACAAACAAATTTACTTCTATTTACAACTATTTATTTACAAAATTCTAAACCTTTTTTACATAATATACAGCCCTAACAGATAACATAAAAAACCCAGTACTGGTCGATCTGTCTCTGGTTTGTACAACAAGTACTGAAGCCCTTAACGTGAGAACCGTCTACTACCTACACGGAAGTATTCGTTGCGATCTGCATTGACGTACGCTCCTTTCCTTCCATGCAGGGCCCGATATATGGCCTTTCCAGAGCAGTTTGCTCTCTGAATAAAATACTTTAAAATAACTCTCCCGGTGTGTCCAGTACTATTTTGACATAAGTGTCAGTAATAAACATATATTATTCCACTTCCTCGTCTTCGTCATCACCGGTTTCCTCCTCCTCGCCTTCTGTTTCTGTCTCGCTTCCACTTTCTTCATCTTTTTCCAAAAATGTTTCTAGTTGATGTTTATACTTGCCAACTGCCATGCGTATAGCCTTCAACCAGTCGTACCCTTCTTCTGCATACTGCTGTACTTTCTCCATAACTTTTCTATGCAACATGCCATTTTTCAGACGAACGATATACTTGATGATTACGATATAATTGTCTACGAGGGCTTTCAAATCTTCTGACTTTAATTTCCTTTCAGCCTTTTCTTTAGCCTCCTTTTCAGAAATACCATTTTCTGTATATTTCCTAATTTTTTCGTCCCACAATGTTTTTGTTTGTTTTTTGGATACATCCACTAGATCTTCAAACGCTTCATTTTCTCTGTTTTCTCCCCATTTCATCTTTTTGAACTTCTCTCGGGCAAATTATCTGCCTTTCTTTTTGTGTTGTTGGGTGGCGATAGCGTTTTTAAATCAGCGTACTGTTCATGCTGGTAATAATCTGGAGGCTGAAGTGTTTTCAGTTCTGCATATTTCCGTGACTGATAATAATCGGGTGGATTTAATGTTCTCAACTCGGCATAACCTTTCTCGGCATCACTTTTTTCTGGACACCAGCGTTTAACATGCCGCTGTAAATCGTGGTGGTCTGCAAACATGGTACCGCAATCGTCACAAGATGCCATGTCACACGTCTGTTCACTTTGATAGTCATCTGAAGAATGAGATACATCTACACCAACACTCCCCTTTATAGGTTCTACTTTGTCATCAGATTTTTCTGCTTTGTCATTGGAACTTATTTGCCGATCCAGTACGTTACTCTGTAATCTATGGGAATCAGGTGTTGTCGGTTTGAGGTCTACCATCATGTAACCATACTGCTTAGATGTCGCTTCTTCAAACTTATCCATAAACACATTACTCTTCCGCGGGTACATTTGTCTAGCCAAAGTCATAATCTGTTGTTTGTCGATAGGGTTATTAAACAAAATCAGATAATGACAGTTCCTTCTCTGTGTGGGATCTTTATTAAAGTATAAATTCTGGTTGATGGCAATGACGGAGAGGTTTCTATGGTGACTCCCTTCGGTAAATAAATCGTTGATTCTGGCATCTTTGACTGACATGAGGTCATCGAGTACAATCAAATTCCTCACGTTAGGATCTAGAAAGCTGTCCTTGTCCAAATCTAACGGTATGCCCTGTATAAACTCGACTGCCGGTCGAACCGATTTTTGGATTTCCTCATATAGCGGTTGCCATCGCCTGTATAGCCATACGATCCTTTGTGGCGGTGGGTAAATCTTTTCTTGGTTTTTCTGTAGTAAAGTCATGATGAGATACGTTTTACCACATGATGTTGGACCAGAGCATATAGCGGTATATGGATGTAGAAAGGTAAAACTTTGCTGCTGCTGCGGTGGTGGTGGTGGCTGCTGCTGCTGCTGCGGTGGTGGTGGTGGCTGCTGCTGCTGCTGTTGTGGTGGCTGCTGCTGCTGTGGTGGTGGATGCTGCTGCTGCTGTGGTGGTGGCTGCTGCTGCTGCTGCGGTGGTGGTGGTGGCTGCTGCTGCTGCGGTGGCTGCTGCTGTTGTGGTGGCTGCTGCTGTTGTGGTGGCTGCTGCTGCTGTGGTGGTGGCTGCTGCTGCTGCTGTGGTGGTGGCTGCTGCTGCTGCTGCGGTGGTGGTGGTGGCTGCTGCTGCTGCGGTGGCTGCTGCTGTGGTGGTAGATGCTGCTGCTGCTGCGGTGGCGGCTGCTTCTGCTGTGATGGTGGTTGCTGCTGTGGTGGTGGCGGCTGCTGCTGCTGTTGCGAGGAATGAACATTTTTCATGTGACGTTTTAAATCAAACGGCCAGACATAGGATTTAACGCACATAGAACATTTGTACCTCATATTGTTCACACGTCTTACTTCTTCCGAGCAATCACAACAAATGAAAGAATATTGCAAATATGTTCTTTATATGCGTACCAAAATAAGGTACAATTATATCGATTTGTAACCGTATAAGGGCTATTCTATAAAAGAAAAGGGCTCCTTTTAGTTAAACACATCTATATACACATTGACTTGTCAAAAGAAATAACATAGCTAACAAACTCATACATTATACGGACAGGATAATATAAATATCTCGTATTGAAAAAAAACTACTATAATAAAAAAATAACAATAAAAGAAAATGTTATATATTCGAAAATTTACGGTAAATAGGCAAAGTTTAGAAATGTTTAGGGGAATCCCCTTTATTGCACAATCACTATGCAATGTTTAATTCGTGTATAGACATGTTTAAAGAATGTTCTAGAATAGGTCGCGTGTGAGCATGTACCGTAACTAATCTTCATGTGGTACTAAATTACCGGGGAAACAATGTACTCTGTTAAGGCTGTATATGGGTATTAAGTACAAACGTTTTAAATTTTTTTAAAAATAAATAGTTGTAAATAGAACTGATCGCATTTGTCTTTATTTAAAACAGACACACACAAAAATACATATAAAATGCACTTCATAATATTAACGAGTATTAAACAAAATGTCGGCTGCTATAGGTTGGCCTTATCATGTCAAGGATGATTTGGTATTCGTGTAAATAAAAAAAACTATACGCACTGAATGAACCCTCGGTAATAATGGATCTTCTTGATGACGTCACACACTTGTCGATGAATCCTGGGTAAAAATCGATCTTCTTCTTGGCGCCTCACACTCGTTGGGAGGCGCTGAGAGGCGCTATGTTAAAGTAATGGACCGGAAGTGCGCCAGAACGCGTAAAAACATAACTACTCGTGTCATGCGTGCTGTGTGCCTCACTGAAAAAGTGTGTGTGTGTGTGTGTGTGTGTGTGTGTGTGTGTGTGTGTGTGTGTGTGAGAGAGAGGGGGGGAAGAAAGCAACAATACAACAATTCACATCTGTTACAACACGTCCTGAACCAGTACAAATATTAGGACTCTACAAACACCATTATACCCATTACGACTTTACCTGTCTGGGCCAAACTGATCGACAATAAAGGTACTTAAATGTTGCATCATGGGTTGTAATTGTAAATTTTGACCTTTGGATACCCTTAAGTATTGGTAAAGGATTTAACTGGTCTAAACTGATAATATCGGACTTAAATTTTACCGCCCGATATCATATCGGCATTCAGAATGATGCTTATGGGAAATTGTGCATGCTCGAAAACCCCCAAAATATGCATTTTTGATCACCTTGTATGTCATCTACTTTTGTTTTACTTTAATCATGAAATACATTAAAAAATGGAACATGAAAACACATTGTATATAAAGGTTTTTATTAAAAAAAAACGTAAATAAAGTCAATTAATGGGGTTTCTTATGTTCAATTTTTCGTTTACATACATTTTCAAAAAATATAGACAATGGCATAAAAAGTGAACTTGGATTGATCTCGGGTATTTCTCAGTCGAATTTCTAGACACGTCTTTGTGTCACTGTTATGTAAGAAAAACAGACTAGGGGCTTTAAATACACAAGTAAGTATATGTGAAAGGTTAAATAAATAATTTTACCTAATCAGTTCTCTATCAACCCGAGTAAAGTAGTTGTTATAATGGACACTTAAGCTAACTTTCTTAACATACACGAGGAATATTCTTTCTGTGTTACTAATAAGGGGACATTTTGTTTCGCTAAAAATCCGTGATGTTTGTCCATCAATTCTCTAACTACAAAAATTGCATCTGTCCATTATAAAACACACATTTCTTACAGGACTTTTTTATATATTTGTTTATGTTGTTTACGATCAGAATAAAACGGGATGACAACAAAACACAGTGTAGCAACTCCTAATGAAGTCCTTAATTTATTAAGCGTCGAAATTACAATTTCTAATGAAGTTACTAGGCGTTGACAATTTTGGCGCCTAATGAAGTCCATAGATTGAGATTTAAGATCTAGACACGATGTCAAAAACAGTTGTTCAATTTTGAGAATAATTTTATATTGTAGTAGCAAAAAGACTTCTTATCTGTGCGCCTCAATCTTTGGACCGACTGAAGTCTGAACTTCATCAGGGTTTATTCCAATGCAGATAGGTCTGTAAGTAAACTTGTGTCAATTAGATGTGAACATGTACACCATGATTTGTCATCAGAGAACAGATTTTACCGTCAATTACGTATACATAAATAAATAAATAAATCAATCAATCAATCAATATTTACAATAGAAAAATAACTATTACGTTAAGCCCAGTTTGATTTCTTTTTTCATGATTCGCATAAACATCGGTTTTTCACATCGCGCATGAATACCAATACTCCCGAGTCGAATACCAATCCGCAAGTCCAGATGTCGAGCACTCTATCGTCTATTAAGTCTGGTTTTTTAACAAGCTCTACCTTCAATAACTGTAACTTGACCATAAATATGAATATATAGTTTTTTGTCATTGACTGAAATAAAACTTGTTTAAAATATTATCCAAGATTGGTGACCTATTTTGTTTCTTCCAGACATGACGTCAAATGGGCGGGACTTAATGTTTCTGAACAGCTGTTCTATGTCCAGGTCACGTCCGCCGTTAAAAATTCTTTTTCAAAACATTGGAACTTATTTCATTCAACGGAATTTGCAATTTTGCTCTCGTAAAGAAAGAATAAATTGTAAATATAAGAATTGACTGTCATTTTTTCCTGGTTTATCAAGTAATGAACCAGATTTTAAAACTAGCAAATCTAAAATGAACTGCTTCGCAGTTCATCAGATTTGCTAGTTTTAAAATCTGGTTCATTACTTGATGAACCAGGAAAAAATGACAGTCAATTCTTAAATAAACCGAACGGCCATGTGACGTCAAACAGATTTCAGGTTTCAACGACGTAGTTTTAACAGACTTTACCGTTTATTACGCAAAAACACGATCGGTTCCACGATTTCAAACAGACTTTACCGTGGATTACGCAAAAAGACGAACGGTTCTACGACGTCAAATAGACTTTACTATCAATTACACAAAAAGATGAACGATTACAGAACGTCAAACGGGCTTTACCGTCGATTACGTAAAACAAATGCACGGTTCTACGACGTGAAACGGACTTTACCGTCGATTACGCACAAAGTTGCGCGGTTCTACGACGTCAAGCAGAATTTACCGTCGATTACGCACAAAGATGCACTGTTCTACGACGTCAAGTAGAATTTACCGTCGATTACGCACAAAGATGTACGGTTTCACGACTTCAAACAGACTTTATCGTCGATTACACAAAAAGACGATCGGTTCCGGCCGTAATAAAGACTTTACCGTCGATTACGCAAAAAATGAACAGTTCCATAACGTTAAGCAGATTTACCGTCGATTACCCAATAGCACGAACGGTTTCGCACGTTATACAGACTCCTAAGTCACTGGTTATTTGATGTATATATACCATTTTTTGAATGTATTTTATGATTAAATTCAAAAAATGGTATATGACAATTAGGTTAGAAATTACGCAATTTGACATTTTCCGTAATAAAAACGTTATCTTAAGCCATCTTATATTTGTACAATTTTTCCATTATATACAATTAACATTTAGAGAAGGCCGTTTTTCCGACTTTGACGTTGTTGCATTGGTTATTGTCAATTGCATATTTTTTCAGCTGCTTCCATGTGCAGAATTTTGAAATTTTACCAAAAGAAACATTCAAAATTCTGCACATCATATGAATTTTTGATATTTCTTTTTGTAAGAAATCAAAAGTCTGGAAATGACACTGGAACTATTTTGAACCCCCCCCCCCTCCCCGTTTTATACTAAATTTGGTTTACTTTAAATACACTGGAAGAAGATTGTTTAGTGGGGTTTTTTAATTATTTTCCTGAAAGAAATATATAAAATATTAATGCTATCACATGACTGGTATCCTCAATAAGAAACTGACATATGTCTTTTTTTAAATGTACTGAAAAACAGCATCGAAACCGCTTCAAAAATAGCACCGACGTTTCAAAATTACGGTTACAAAATTATTGCACGATATTAAACAACATATTATCAAAGAAATGTTCCACATTTTAAATGGAAAACATCCTATAATTACGTGGCACGCAGACCGTAAACAATTAACGATTTGGTGAGTTATTACGTCATGGTCAATCACCTTATATTAGCTGTCCGGTCGTTATGGTCAGTTTTCTTTTGTTGTGTCCAGACGGTCATTTAGTTATTGTTGAGTAAGATTTACTCAGGTGTGCATAGTCAGGTAAAGAGAATCCCACAAGAATACCCTACCCAGTCTAGTAAAGGAAATCCCAACTGAATACCCTACCCAGTCTGAAAGTATGGGATAGGGACCATAGCTAGGTAAAAAGAATCCCACAAGACTATAATCATGTAAGAGAATCCCAACTGAATATGATGTCCGGTCTGGAAATAGGAACGAATTTGCTTAGATCCAAAAACAATTAAAACACAAACTGGTCATCCTTAAATTAATTTCATAGAACTGTCCAACGCATGGAGTTTTCCCATAAAAATGGCAGAAAATTTGTCTGTTGTTCATAAAATATAAATAAACTTGGTACGCAATTTAACTCCAACAACTTCATCACTGGTAGGCGTCAACCTTCTAAATCGAATGTTATATTATAAATTTTTTAATTTTCTGAATGAAATATTCAAAAATTTGTCTTAAATTTTTTAATATTTCATTCAGAAAATTAAAAAATTTACAATATGACACGAGTATTGTTGATTGAATAAAGTACTTAGCACGATGTAATCATTCTTTTTCATTATTATTATTATTATTATTATTATTATTTTGACTGCATTGTTTCAAAAAATTTCAGAAGTAGCACGTGAAATTATTAAACAAAATTGTGCATGACAAAAATACCCAAATTGTTATAAAATATCTGAAAATTAAATGTCTCCTTTTAAATTTTTTGACAATTTAAATTTTCTTACACCCCAGAAATTAGGTCAGCTTTTAAATTGCAGTGTCTGTCTGTCACCAGAGGAATAATTAACGTGGAGGGCCAAATCGACAGATGTAAAGGTCTCAATTGATAATTTAGTGGTCAAGCCATCAGTGTCCACTTCATTTAGGTTTTTAAAACTTCTTTAAATGGAGGTCATTCGTTGACTGGACAATGGTCAAGACTCCGGCCATCCATTGTTACTTTAAAAAAAACCAGATGGTACGTTTTTTAAAGCAAAAATACTGTCATCGCAAGTTCTTTTTTCTTTCCTTTTTAAATTTTTTCATGACACAAATAAATTTTTCATTTAGACGAAAAATAAAACATTGAAAGCAATAATGATTTTCTAACGCTATTTTGTCGAAAAGACTGCATTGTACCTCTATTCAAAAAGTATGAACAAAATGCTATCGTGTCTATAAGGTACAAATACCATCATCATCAAATCAGTTTCAATTCTATTTTCATGCACATATATACATAGACGTTTTGTCATGGCGGTGACGTATCTTTGTTTAATGCTCTGATAGAAATATTCAAAATATTGTAATTTTACTATTTCTTTCAGAAAAAAATACATGACACGAATTTTCAATTGTAGCGTTTCCTAGAAATTCAAAACTAGCAGATGACAGCGGTAAAGAATAAAATCGCAGAACTAAATAGGTTTCCCCATTACTAGGACATGTATATGTTTCCAATATGAGTAAGGATTTCAAAGTTAGTAGTATGGACTTGCATATACTTGTAGGTTTTCAAACTATTTGTATATGATCCAGTACCCTTTTCCAAAGATACACTACACATCAAAAAAGTGATCATGTGCAATTTAAATAAATAAATAAATAAAATTTGAAAAAATGCCACTTTGCCAAATATGACAATGGTGTCAACACCCAATTATTACTGCAAAAGATGCTGACACAACTGTCAAGTGACCTCTCGTGTAAAAGAGGGAGAAGGGTATTTTAATTTTTTAAGAATCTATACTCAACCAAACCTAAAAGTAAGCTTTAAACGAAATTCCTTTATTTCACCAACTAATGCGTTGATTTAAGTCCATTTCGAAAAAGTTGAGGCAAACTCCTTTTTTTTCCGAAAACGCGAAAAATTAAAGACAATAAGGGAGATAAAACCTTCCTTTGACTTTTACCACTGATTTTACCGGAATATACGAGTATAAGTGTCTCTAGATCATAACACGAGTGCACTTATGTTCCGATTTAACGAAATAATCGCCTTATCGGGTTTCGCGAAGTTACGTAAGTGTGTACAAGGTAAACACCTTAATAAGCCACGCCCCTTGACCTTATGGCGATTTGAACAATTATTACTTTAGTCTGGACATTTTAACGTAAACATAGCGAGTTGTCCTTCGATGGCCTTTACCGATGGTTGGGGAGAGTCCATTTTGCAACACCACTAGGTTTGAAACAGCAGACTGACCACTGGTAAATCGGTGATATTTTCGCAGTAAGCCCGTGTTTAAAAAACAGAATTGTGTTAATACTAATATATATATATATTATATTAAATTTTGCAAATCACATTTTGTATTACTCGTCATTTACAGGTGCTGTTAGTGCTACTGACCACTTGCCATTCCCCCTTTGGCCTTACAAGAATAGACTCGTCCGCACTGGACAAAGAGAAACGGAATCAGGACTTGTATAAAGGGGTGTTAGTTGTAAAATTAGTGCTTAGTGTCAAACTGACCACGAGGGTAGAACGTCCAGAAAATAGGAATTATTGAAAATAAGCATAATAACCCGGGTAAACTTATTATTTTTGGAGGGAGACACTTATACCATAGTCTTTAATGTATTGGTCAGTGTTTATTTGGTCAGGTTCAGTATGACCTGACCTACCTACTGATAAGTGAATCTGGACTCGGTATTCAAATGTCAATGGTTACATCATTAGAATCGACTATTTTACCGATGCAACTGACCAGTGCTACGTCATATGCGTGATAACTGTCACCCAGTGTAGAACTGATAATTGTTTACATTATGTCGCATAATTACAACTACTGGACACTACGCTGTTGTTAACCGACGGACATTACCGGATCAAAATGAATGAATTTCAACCTTTCCATGGTGGCCAGTTTATGTTGCCGGACACTATTCAGTATCATGGAGCACACTATATCCCTGAGATGTCTTCACCGAATTACTCTGGAAGTTATACCAATTTGGTGTCGCATGTTCCTTACTCAAACTCAAATGGAAATGGGTCCCAGTTAGGTTTAACAAATACTTCAGAAACACAACAGACGGACTTTAATGGGAAATACAGCATGGTGTCCACTCCGGGATCCTCTTCTAGTTCTGACTCATCCTCATCACAGGAGTCTAGCTGCAACAGTGCAAAAAAGAAGGAAAGAAAAGGTAATTAGTTTTAAATATTGAAGTGACATATTTATGGCATCTCTGTGTTTTGGCACTAAATAGATTGACCACAAAATACTACAATTAATATTGAGTCAATTATCTCTCTCTCTCTCTCTCTCTCTCTCTCTCTCTCCATGTGTTACAGTGACCATATTGCATCAGTCAAGTTGTTGCCTAAAAAATAAAATTTAATCAATTAGATGCTAGTGCTAGAAATGGTTTGTAATGATGTTCCTGGTGTCTTCCTTCTTGATGGTGATGGTGATGATGATAGTTTTTTTTTCAAAAAAAAAAAAAAAAAAAAAAAAAAAAAGGATCTCGTGTGTTTGTATCTGTGTAAATTTGTTTCTGACACTGTCAGTAAGACTTACTCATGTACCCATCCCCACCTTCAACTTGACTTTTATTTATTTAAGAATTTTCCAATGAAAATTAAAATTTATTTGAAATGGAATTGGAGTCTTTCCACACGGCATTTGTCATATTGTCGTTCCTAAAATCAAGTTATTAATTTTAGCATCATTTAAAATAATAAAAATTTGAATATGCAAATATTTTTAAAAAATAAAGGTAATTTTAACTAAACCAAAATTAGTACAAATAAGAATATGATAAAAAGTTTTAAAAAATGCAAACGTTTGACAAAATTATTTTATTTTATTTTACTTTATTTGTTCACAAATTATTTAAAAATTACCAAATGCTCTTCTCAAAATATTTAAAAATTACCAAATGCTCTTCATTTTACAATTTTACAAAATATATTTTTCAGTTTTAACTTTAATTTTATTTGTTTATAAAATAGTTGCTAAAAATTAACCAAATGCTATTCATTTTACAATTTTACAAAATCTATTTTTCAGTTTTGACTTTATTTAATTTCGTTTGTTTATTACATAGTTGCTAAAAAAAATTAACCGAATGCCAATTTACAAAATCGATTTGTCAGTTTTAGCAGGGTCATCAATAATTTCAGATGGTCAAATCTATCGATTAATGGTCAGTTGTTATTGTTGATCAGAATGTTTTGTCACAATGTCCAGTTATCTAACAGGAGGTAATAAATTGTAATTTGACTGGTGGACTTTGATCCCTGGCCCGTTATTGGGGCACCATGAGGGGATATCGAATTGTGTGACAGGACCAGTTATCGTTTTTCGTAATAATAATGAATTAGTTTTATTGAAAACATGAATGAGATATTGTGTTTGTAAACAAAAATGAGTTATTTTTATTGATTTTCACAGATTTCTGTGATAATTTAAATGAAAGCTTTCCTCTTAAAATATTCACAGGTTTCAATATTTGCTAATTAGACATGAATGTTAATTTGCGAGTTTTCAATCGATTTATCAATGTGAGAATTAATTCTGTCAGATATGAAAGAAACTTCCCAAAATGACCATGATACAAATACACCGTAGAATACACTTGTAAAATTAAAAAAATTATGTACCTCAGAGAGAGAGAGAGAGAGAGAGAGAGAGAGATGTACATTGATACATTATTTTAATACCCTTAAAAGTTTTGTTCAGAAAAATTATACGGAAACAGTATTTATGGCGACATTAAATTAAAGATTTATCTGAAATTACTTTAATGTTCTAATTCTTAAAATTTCGAAATAGCACATGGAATTATAAAACATATATTTTGAAATAGATAACATCCACTGCATAAAATCAGTAAAAATTAATTTTGATAAAAAAATAAGAAAGAAAAAAGTACACGACGCCTTGTATTATTTCTAGAATATTTCACGCGTTGCGTTCTAATATGAATAAATAAATAAATAAATAAAAATAAATAAATAAATAAACGAATGAATGAATGCATCGTTATGACGAGGTTACTTATGAATTTGGAAGAAAAATATATGTATATGAAGAGAAGTTCATAAGACTCTTTCAAATCCAATGGCAGTAATTTGAACATAGGATTATGAATGGATTTTGTAAATTAACTTACGTCATACTGTTTATTAATGTGACTTGTTTCATAGTTGCGTTATATGTATGATAACATAAAAGTACCCGATGACGCTATAACGTTATGTCAGGTTTATCTGCCATTGATAGTTTATCTCACGTGCCAACTTGACTCAATATTGACAATCTTCCATTCATATGGGAAATTATAATATTTTAAAATAAAAAAAATGTATAAAAAAGTTTCACAACTAAGTTCATCTGAAAATGCCTGTGTGTTTTATTATGAATGTGTTATTATTAGAATTGGAAATCGTGCGCTTTTTGGCGGTTTTGTTAGAAATGTAGCTTTGTCTAAATTCATTATTTGGATAGTGTGTGTCCTCTTAAACAGCATCTGCAGGTCCGAAGTGAACTAGGTTATCAAGCTTTCATCTTTCGAGTTCTTTGCTATCATGCAACAATCTACATGAGTACACGAGTACTTATTCGGGAGATCACAAAATAAGAAAAAATAGAGCAGTATTTCTGTACATTTTGGCGAAGCAGTTTGTACATCGAATAAGAATGTGTGGTACTATACTGTTATACTAACTGGACTGGTTTCCAGACACGTACAGTACAGACCTGTCGAAAGTTTAACACCGAGATCATTAATGAGTGAGAAATCAAAGTTAACCCCGGCCCCTTGATAGCTAACTATCGACATCTTTTCAGCTAATCCTCGGCAGCTTTTTTTGTCGCCAGCTATCCATATCTCGGTCACTCGACAGCCGTGCTTCAGCTACCCTTTCCGTTAGCTCAGTGCTAAACTTTAGACTTTCCTTGCGATTAAAAATGCGTTTAATTTTCCTTTCTTTTCAAAACAGTCTGAAAAACACGTTTTATTGTTTGCAAAACTAGCTTTGGTATAAATAATAAAATCAAGATTTTAAGAAGTTCAAATACTAAAAATAACATTAAAAAAAATAAAATAAAATATACAATTTTTAATAATTTTAAATTTTTTTTGATTTATATTTCTAGATGTTTTAATTGTATACCATTTAATTTATTAATCACTAAAAGTTAGAGGTTAGAGGGTTTGGCGTTTGCAATTGGTTAGAGGGTTTGGCGTTTGCAATTTAAAAAAGGATCGAATACATTTTTCGTGAAAATAGAGGCGTCTTTATTTATCACCAAGAATGTTCTTAAATTGGAACAGGTTTAAATACATTTTGTGCCCCACCTCAAGATACACACGACACAAATCTAAGATCTTTTGGACCCAGTTTCACAATCATTCCTTAGCTAAGATTTTCCTTAACTTAAACCTTGCAAATTTTCAAATCCTTATAATTTTGTTAATTTTCGGGATATTGAGGAATTTAAGTTGTCAATTCTAAGACCACTTCTAGATTAAAACATTTGCATTTAGTTTTGATAAAAATATTCACCAGTATTTTCAAAAAGAAATTATAAAAAAATTGCTAAATTTAAGTTAAGGAAAATCTTAGCTAAGGAATGATTGTGAAACTGGGACTTTGTCAAGGAAAGTGACCCCTCCTTTGAACACCTAAGACTGTCAGAAATCCACCTGATACAAGAGCCCCTTTCCTTAACGCCAATCATAAACTTATCCTTAAACTAACATAAATTCAGCTCTCAAAATAGTACTTTATTTTTGTATATATTAATAAAAACTCGGGCCCTAAAGCATAATATGAGAGTAGGTAGGTTTAGTGCCGTTCCGGTACTAGTATTAATGTCCAGACATTGCCCTCACTGTCAGGACAATGTCTGTTGAACCAATCAAATGTTACGTTATATGACGCAATGGGCATAGTGGTATCAAGATGGCGGTGTGATATATTTGACGTAACCGTGTTATAAGCCTGAAAGTATATTTCTAACATGTAGTAAGAAGATAACGAGGAATGTATTCACAAAATCGATTTAGAGAGGGTCAAGATGACCTAAACACCACAGTGTACTGCAGAGCAACGATTAAAGGAATGAAAAGGACAAGGTCATAGCTTAATGAACAGTTTCAGCGCACCATAGGTCATTTCGCTCGACATATCTTGAAGAAAACGGACAGCTGAGCTGATTGAATGACCATTAATAAAAGAGGTTCACCTTCCCACTCACCGTGAAACTACTCATAATGAGTATTCCAGTCACATACTGGCACCAAATTTGACCCTTTCTATGAAAAAATGTTTCTTATAATACAACACTTTCTGCCAGCTTCATTTATTTAAACACTTAAAAAATATTACTATTACTAAAAATACGACATTCAAATTCACTTGCCTTACTCTTATTTTTTTAGAATTAAATTAGGCCCATTTTTATTTAAAAAAAATTACTATAAGTTGTCTTATATTGAACACACTTTTGTTTCACATATTTATATATTTTTTAAAAAGAAATATTAAAACGGTGTTTAGTTTAAGAATGGAAAGGATTGGGAATTGTTTTTGGTTCTAACAGAATATTTGAAATTATTCAAAATTTGGATTAATAGAAATTTGGGAATTATTAAAAAAAATTATTTGTTTCAAAAGAATTGAACATTTTGTTTGTGTCTGGAAGTATTAAAAATTGTGTTTTGATTCTAAAATTACAGAAAATGTGTTCGTTTTTAACAGAGAATTCAGCGTAAAACGTTATAATATCTGTTCATTTTCCAACTGATCTTCCGTCAGAAAGTCGTCGAAATCTCTATCATCCCGTGTAATACATATCTCTCATCTGATCCTCATATTTTATTTTAAACTGGTGATTATAGGCCATATTTTAACATAGTCAGGTCCCTTGGGTAATTAGAGTTAGAATATTGTAGGTTAATGTTTAAACTGCTGGTAAAGTTTTACATAACTCGGCCATTTTAACAGTTAATGTTAAGTATAGGACCTTGAAATAATTCGTGGAATTTTTCTAGAACACTTTCAAAGTAGTAAATTAATGGAGATCCAGTTTATTTTAACTTATATTGATGCGGTCAGTTCATGGATGATGCAGGACGCCGAGTTGCCTCGAGAAAACCATAGACCTTCAGAAAGCGATCTGACAGATTCTTTCTCACGCTAGAATCTGTCTTTAGTATTGTGTGCCTCTGTTTTAGTATTTTCCGAATAACAATATAACTATTCAGCATAATTTAGTTGTTTCAGTGTATACCAAAAACGTCAATGATACAGTTTTAAGGTTTTTGAAATGTTTTTATTCAAAAAGAACTTGTTTATCAATGTAGTGTCATGATGGTACTTTTAATAAGACAACGGGACATGTTAAAGTAGCTTAGCAATTTGTTGAAAATGTCGATGGCGATGCGACTTTCAAGAAAATAATCGCCTTCAAATCAAGCGCATAATATTTCAATATTTTTTCTTTGTAAAATTTTGACATTTTAAACACACATCTGTATATTGTGAACAACACGTAAATGATGTTGACTTCATCATGGAACAAATTTTTCCGAGTATGTTTCCAAAAATCAGGCATTTACCAAAATCAAACTTGTATACGATAATTGCTTTTTTGGAGTATTTCTTTTCAATATTGTTGTTAGTGTTAATAGAACGCAATAAACTAAATATGTAACCAAAAAGCGAACTTAGATAAACTTTTTAAAACCCGCATGATTCAAGAATGTAGCAAAATTATGCTTTTTGTTAACGTAGTTTGTACATCATATTCTCCATCTTTCCACATTTAGTTACCATGAAAACACTTTATTTTATCCTGGGGTTACAACAGCTGTGTAACGTATCTCCCCAGACTTATTGTACAGGCTTATGTCAATGTGATTAATACTTTGTCAGCCATAGTGGTGATTATGACGTAAGCGTTATGTAACGTTGCTTCTGATTCGTCAATGTTATGATATCAACACGGTCGTTATTTTGGCCTTATCAATCAGATTTTGTCAAATTATCTTCAGGTCAATAACGTTAGGATAACAGCCATACGTACTTTCTTCCTTTCCAAAATATCTTTTTTTTCTATTAAAACAGGCATTGAAACCTGAAAGTTTTAGATCTGTAAAATTCCATTCCTACTTTGTTTTAATGGACACCTTCCGGTGTAGAATAAGTAAGCTACAGCGGGGATTTTTGATAAAAGGAAGAAATGGGCTTTATTTGTGATTTTGTCCTTGTGTAAAGTTTATATTAATGTTTTTGTAGATTTTTAAAATTTTGAACTTTTTTTAAATTTTGCAGTACCGTTATATTATATTATAGTTAAGAACTACTAGACTGAGTTTTAAACCAAATATTTTTTCAACATTGTTTTTGCAATATTTTGTAAATATTTTCGTATGAAACAAAATACTCGATACAAACTGTGGAAATAGAGCTTTGTTCTAACAGGCGAGTCCCGTTCCTTTGTGATGTTTGAGATGTGTGTGTGGAAAATGAATGAATGTATTAAAAATTCTAACTTGAATAAATAAGTAAATAAAGTTAGAAAAATAACTGTATATAATAATAATAATAATAATAATAATAATAATAAGTAAAATAAAAATGAATGAACGTTAGTCCAGCAATCTAAATATAGCTACGTTGAATTAACTGTCACCTTTTATGTACCTTTGTAATTTTTGTTCGTCCCTTTATCAGATAAAACACGGACAAGGTCGCTGGATAAATTTACCCTGAAAAAGATCAAAGTATTAAACAGGTTAAAGTAACCAATTATCGTGCTAACCCGTGTCCTGACTTGCCCATTAAACCGGTCAATTTATGTCCGTTAAAATATTATCTACATAGACGCATACATACATAAAGATGATAGTGACCATGAGGTTTTTAAAGAACACTATGTCAAAATATTTTTGGCAACGTTACGAGTCATTAAAACTTGTATTCATGGACTCGTGGTCGAACCATTTAATATGTCATGTCAGAATAGCATTGACATTTGGGAAAAAAAACCGTAAAGGATTAAAGGTAGTTGAAAATTACGTATAATTTATCTGATAAGTTACACGTGACATTTCTCATTAAATAAGTCAAAAGTACATTGTGGCATATATAACAAATGCGCATGTAGATTTTTTTGCGAACACATATCATTTCTTATAGTTGCCCGCACCACATGGCGCTATTTCGTACAGAATCATATGAATGCAATGCGAAACACTTAAACTGTCTCATCACAAAAAACTGACATTGAACAGTGGTTACTAATGTTGCCCGTTTCTTTAGGCCCTATCTGACGAGTCTTTACTAATATTGCCCAGCATCTGACGAGTCTTTACTTATATTGCCCGATACTCAATGCCCTATCAACTCAAAACTATATTGCAAATAAATCCACGCATGTAACTGCTACGCATTTGCCACTCAATAATGGGTCTCACTGGTAATTTTTGTTCATTTACAGGGACCCCTTACATTCCCAGCTACATGGACCTAACCAATGGTCCGGAGCCATGCGTTGTTTGTGGTGATGCAGCGACGGGCTATCATTACAGGTGTATGACGTGTGAGGGATGCAAGGTATGTTATCATATTGTATATATATATATATATACATGTATCTTGTTTATATGTATTGTTTTACGTCACATCTCAGACAAGTTCATCTAGATCGATATAAACACTAGTTCATATTTCAGTACACGAGTTTGTGCAAATGTATTTATCTAACTTGAAATATGACAAACTGGTGGCGACTTTAATCGGAATGAATGCTGACTCAATGACCCACACATATCTCCGATAGCAATTTCACTACAAAGTCAAACTACTCAAAAGGAACGTTATTTTCTTCGTCCGGAACCGGATCTACAAAAATAACCGGAAATGACATTTAAAAAACTTGATTCCATCATTAACACCTTCACCACTTTGACACCATGGCTTACATTTTTCTTGATGGTTTCGAACCACCATTGTCAAGCAGAACTTAAACTCTCCCAAGAGTGTTTAATAAATGATATGTTGCTAGATGTATAAATATTATTTATGGATGACTGTTTGGTCAGAGGAAATTCTTGTAGAATAATGTATGTATAATGAGGTTTAGCAGGTGTTTAATTTAAACAGATAATCTAGACCTTCAACTT
The DNA here is from genome assembly GCA_021292105.1 of Anadara kagoshimensis. NCBI lineage: Eukaryota > Metazoa > Mollusca > Bivalvia > Arcoida > Arcidae > Anadara > Anadara kagoshimensis. The sequence goes on from CM037870.1 coordinate 50,164,134, forward strand.
ACAGATAGGATCCAGGATATCATACGCTGTCGATTTATTTCCCTTACAATTGTTATTTTCTTAGGTTTATCTTGTCCTTAAATCAGTGTAGGTTATAATTTATGTATGGTGATTTTAAAGGACTTCTTCCAAACGATGAAATTTCTCGATCTTATCAAGGAATTGCTGGAACTAAAACGTTCATTTTATACACACAGCGACATTAAACACGTGTGCAAGTGTTAACAAAAGTTTGAACTGTTACATTTCTTCTCGCGCGTATTTTACGTTTTTGAACGAAATGGCAAATGTTAGAACATTGCAATTATAATTTATAATTTTCTTAGGTATGAAAGAAACTCTAAATTACTATGGCGCAACTGCGCTTTATAATGCACCTGGAATGTATATATGAAACAAGGACGCGTCGTATCCACATTACTAGACGAGAAGCATAAATGAGAGAGAGAGAGAGAGAGAGAGAGAGAGAGTATACATAAATTATACGAATTATGATACCGATTTACCATAATTATCCTTATACCGAACATAATTATAGATGGGCACATATATTAGACCTCTGTATCGATTGCAACTGCCTTGGAAAAATATCAGTTAAGCTGATTCTGATGACCAACACAATTTTACTACGTTGATCAGGAGTGGATATCGATTTGGTTTATGATGCAGATTATTAAAATAATTCACCGTTGTTTCTTCTTCGCTTTGATGTCTGCATCCTTCCCCAGATCTCTGTCTTATTGTGTTTTTGATCTGGTTGTTAATTTATTCTGTCATCTTTTTCTTCTTGCTGTAATTAAAATGTAACCGATTTTACCAAGAGTAATAAATAATGGACTACACTTGTATATAATTTTGTAGATAAAAAACAAGTACTAACACGAACTCGGAATACAATACAACAAAAAGTAAGAGCAAAACACAATGCAAAAGATAAAACAAATATCTGGACGAATGAATTCAGCATGCCCGGCTTTGGACACGCACCGGTTAAATATTTTTTGTCTTATTGCTTAAAATGGCGGTTTTATATTTGCAGGGATTTTTCAGAAGAACAATTCAAAAGAATTTACAGTACCATTGTAAATGGAACAAGTCGTGCAATATTGACAAAACTTCCAGGAATCAGTGTCAAGAGTGTCGCTTCAGGAAATGTATCAACGTCGGAATGGCGCTTGATTGTAAGCATTTTTATTATTTTAAAACATTTAGGCAGAGACATATAAAAGGTTTTATATGTCTCCGATTTAGGTGAAGATGTTTTGTTGCATAACGCATGCGTTGAAAATACATATATTCAAACCTTTGATAAAGATCAGGACCCCAAAAATATTTTAGACATCTTGATATAATAAAACATGGAATAGCCCCAAGAAAATAAAAGCATTAGAAGATATTGCATCTATCTAAAGCTGAAAGCTGTTAGTAATTAAGTTTGTATTTAGTCTGCCGAACAGTCTTATGTAGCCTGGAGCGTTTACGGTAATCTGAGCACGTGGTTTATATCTGACCTTAAAGAGGTCAATGGACACATCTAGGTCACTATGCATATTTATATCCCTGGTCAGTTTTTTATCAACTGGCCAGTACAGGAGTAGTTAGATACAGAATATTCTTCAGCTGTTACAGTTCTTCAGTATAATTAAACTTTTCTGTGAGTCATCCAGGGGTATCCTGAAGTTTGTCCTTCACACATTTTTAGCTATGACAAGTTCTTTGTTACCTCAATTTTTTTTATACAGCTAATGGACGTTTTATATTAATTTTCCACCTTTTAGTCAAACTTTAAGCCTTTCACTTGAGCAAAAAAGTTTTAATAAAGAAATACCCTTTCTTGTATCCCCAGAGCAAAAACATTTGAAACATCTCATCATTCTTTGAAGGAGAGTTAGTTGCCAAGGAGTTGCTAGTTGACTAGAAAAACATCCTTTTATTTATGTCAGTATGGGAGTAATATATTCATGACCTTTGAACTAAATCAACACGGGGCTGCATTTCAAAGAAAATGATCACGACCTTGTCCAACCAGAGGGCAGTTTATTTAAAAAAGTTGGACATTATACAAAATTTTCTGGAATACGATCAGACAAGATAAGATGTACTTCAGTGACCAATTCCTTGAAGGTAGAATTTGTAAAAATGCGGATTGAATGAATATCCACCAGTTTAACATTGTCTTAGTAGACACTCTACACTCTTTGATAATGAGATTGAAGCATATTGTTCTAAAATACTAAGTAGTCTATATAGTTGACTAGAATTAGAAAGTGAATATTATCATTTTTGTCCACGCCCAACTAATGTGTTTGATTGTCATGGATGGCATGGGTAGAATTCGCTTGAGCAACAATATCGTCTGGTGTGTCAGTATATAATGTTGATACATGTATTTACAGTGGGTATGGGGATTCAATTTTCGATTGGACACACACACACACACACACACACACACACACAAGCACATCGTGAACTAGTTTATCACATTGTCCTTATCATGGTCGTATTTATCGTGTCATTTAAGTTCATATGTATTTACTGGTCTTATCCGATAAAGGTCACGTGATAATACATATATTAAATATACCATATCGATGTGTCCTTGTTTCAACCGACCGACCGGCTAAACTGACCTAATTCATTATTTGGCACGCATACACAACATTGACCACTGAATATTGACCACTTTGTCCATTTTATATCGCGAGATGAGAAGCTAATTAAACATAAATTTGCTTCTGTATGTAAAGCTACATACACAGAGTCAGGATGTGGATCGATCATACCGCTATTATTATTACAAGGCTACCAATTTATTCCAGAAAGCATTAACAGCTGGACTAACTAGAACGCCTTAATTAATAAAGACCTCAAAATATTCTATTTGTTATGTGGTGATTGTGTCCATTTTAAGAATGGCATGTACGCACTCTAATGAAGTTTAGTTTGTTGTGACGGAATAATGTTGTCAAGTGTATCATCCATTCATATTTCACGTATTTTCTAACAGCGAACATATAATTATTTGTATACACGTACATGTATTTGTTATCATTAAGAATCTACATATATTTTAATTTTTTCGCTTGCAATGCCAATTAACTTGCAAAGTTAGGAGTGTCTAGGTTTTTACCATGAAACTCATTTGTTTATATTGAAGATTTCACATGGACTGCAAACATAAATCTTACTTATGTACTACATAAATAGTTCTTGTCCATAAGATATTATCAGTACTTGATCGAGATTCTGAAAATGTATGATAGAGGAGGACCACAATTAAATGTAATCCAAACAAAATAGCTTACCTTCTCTGGTTTAATTGGAGATGTTCATTAGTGTCAATATGAAACAGTTTAACATAACGCTAAAAGAGTTCCAAATAAATTACTAGTTAGTGGCCTGCAAATACGTATATGGGGTGCTTTTGAAGAAAAAAAAAAAAACTAAAACAAAACAATATTTCAAGTTGATTTTTAGAACAACTAAGACATCAATGTGCAACTGAAACACATATGCACATGGTTTGCATATCCTAGCATAGAGTTTGGGCAGGTGGTAGCGCAGGTAACTTGAAAAAATTCCTTAAAGAGATGAAAACGTTAGCTGAAACTCGATCCTATATTTGCTTTGTTTTTGCATACATGTATATTACACCCCGTGTTAGAAATTATTTTGAAAAATACCTCTTACATACCCGAGTAATATTTCATCCTTAACACAGCGAATGTAGACGACTTAATCACAATGAATTTACCGTGGCGAAATCCTTCTCAAACTCTGGTTTTCTCCATTCTTTCCTAAATACTAGGGTATGCCTTTTTCTACAACTAAACACAGTTTCAAAAGTAATATTTTATTCCAAAAGTAAATGAAATTATATTTCAGTGGTACTTAATGAAAAACAAAGAAAAGCAAAGCGAAAATTAATTGAGGAAAATAGACAAAAACGGAAGAATGACGTAAAGAAGAAACAAGAGAGCGAAGGGTCAACGTCCGACGTGGTAACGGACACTGACCGAGACTTGTTGCACGAAATAACAACAGCATATGAAAACACCGCCGTTAAAATACCCACCAGAGGATCTGAGGTAAGGCAGTAATCAAATTTACATCATAGCTACGTTTAATTATGTATTTTGTCATTTTTTATTAATTAATATTTTAATAATTACCTTCTTGTCGATTTAAAACGCCCACTGCCATCAGGATGTGAATTGACTGCCGCCATGTTGAAAATTATGTATACCTGCGCAATATTGACAAAAACGATATATTAATTGTAATCTATAACATCTAGCTAAATAAACTGTTTTAAGTCGAAGTTATAACTGTTGATATTGCTGTGTTGTATTCCATTTTGAATAATGTAAGTATCGTACCAGACTTGACGACCAGACTTACCCGTGTGACGAACGGACTCCTCTAAGAGTACGAAAAGTTATACAAACGGTCAATGACTTGAGCTGAACCCTGTTAGATAAAACGTGTTTGTGGTCAAGTTTCCTTCACTCGGACATTGTATTGGTAAAATGTCTTTACTTAATTTAAGCCTTTAATGAAACTTTCAATGATCTATACAAGAATGCGCATATGGGATCAAGAAAGTTTACCATTATGTAATAACATATGTTTTCATAAATTCTGCACTGGTAATGTATAAATAGATTTGTGTGTACATTTGTTAATCGTCCAAAACAAACATAATAATAATCTATTTTATTGATCAATGTTATGATATTTTGATCTGTCTGAAATTGTTGTTATTTCAAAATCACAAAATTTTGATTATTATTATTTCAATATCACATAATTTTGAAAAAAAGACAGTGTATGTATTTATGAATAGGATTGAATTTTTCTGTACTTAAATATGCTTGTAACAGAGTATTTATTTGCCAGTGAAATTGTTCTAACTGATAGTTTACCATGGCACCATGGCTATATTTGACGTCCAATAGTTCCATGTTCCTTTCAATCTCAATTTTTGATTTCACGCGTAGGGAGTGTAGTTAGCTAAACAAGAGGTGCTTACTCTTTCGATGCACCCTACCTCACTTCTCTGGTGGAGTTCACGTGTTTAACAAAATTTGCCAGTGTGTACTTTGCTTTTGAATTTTATTATTGATTTAGTTACAAACAAATACAATCACTTGTGATATCTACTTTGTTTACATACCTAGTTCAAATTCATTTGGAATTTCATGTTATAGGTAAACAACATTGACCTGTCTCCTTGACCTTTCATTAGAAATATTCATATAGGAGGTATCACCCAATACTTGGGTAGTGTTAGGATACAAATTAATACAAACACAGTGGACCTGTCTACTCTATGAAGTGATTATCTCTCATGATGTAGTATACGAAATGGACACCTGGGTTTCCTACACATAAATAAACCGATCCACGATAAATATTTAAATTAAAGGTCAAACGGACAGGTCAATGTTCTTTACCTATATCTGGAACGTTTTCACCTTGGAACAAACTTGCTTTACTAACAAATGTACTTGCTAACTTGCTTAATATTTCTAATGTTGAAAACTTAATTTAAACATATGTAACATATGGTGTTTATGTATTTTCACTTTTTAGCTCTTAAGTTCTTAGAGTTGCACAATAAATAAACAATAAAGACATATTGTAGTTATTGACTAATAATATGTGTTAAACTTGAATTACATTAGTGCAGCAACAATTCTTATCATTGCATATCTTTAAAAATAGCTCATGGCAAATAAAATGTACTACCTGATCATACAGACAGCTGCACTGATACAATAAAGCAAGCACACAATCTTAATTATGACAGGAAAAACAACAATAACAACAGCAATTTCAGACCTGACAGTACACAGTATCTGTATTGTTTGAACAATATTGAATTACCACTTTACTGTTTGCATCTAGATATATTTGATTTTTCAAACTATCTTGAAGACGCATCAGTTTGCAAACCATAAACCATTGTCAAAATATGAAATACACGAGGGAGCTTGCAATGTGTCTCTTTTCACTGAAAATATGTTGCTGCTGCTTGTTTGACACAAACTACACAAATGTTTTCGGGTATAGAGTCTGCTGCATGTTTTAGTGTTGATATTGTGATCTTAAAATGTTCTGTAGTTCTAAACAATACCTAATTTTATAATATATATATATATGACATGGACGCGTTTTTCAGAGCATTAGTTCTTTTGATAGCATCAGATTTTAACATTTTTTAAATTATAAAAGAGTAAATAAAATAAACTCTTATTACTTTACAAGACCTTGGGCACTTTAAGCAATAGGTGAGTGCTCAGAAATTTGCGGTAGCAATGCGATATACAGACCAAGAACAATATCCATGTCATTTACGAAAAGAACAAATTATTGAAGAATTGCTTAAATTTAATCCGAATCTTTAAGATTTTCAAAATCATGTTTCATGGTTAGAAATGTAATTATTTTGAATGTTAACAACTTGGGCGATATATTATAGGCGATATATTTCTTTAATATTATTTTTGGCATATTAAAATGAAGTTGGAAAGAATAAACTGTGTTGGAGGTAATCAAAACCAATCTTACCAAGAACTGATAAACAGAACAAAAAGTAAACTAATGACAACGTATTAAGATGCTTCAAAAATAAACACCTACCTTTGCTTGCTCTCTCTTTACCCACTCTCTTTCATTAAAATTTGTTTATTTTGTTTTTGTACAAGGTTCTGAAGTTCTGAACAATATCCAAACTATTAAATTATATGACATGAACTTTTATTTTCACATCTCATCACTTTTGCAACCTATAGTCAAATATCTTCCATCCTTTGTTCTGTGATAAAAAAACAACATGTTTTTAACAGTTTGGTGACTTTATTGCCAGCAAATGTTACTACAATTCGTGATTTTTTACCTGCAAAAATCACTAAAGAGTAACTATTGCAGCCTTAATTAAATTTCCAATTTCCAATAGATTTCGGGATTGTCACATTTTTAAATTTTCATTCACGAATACGGAAATACACAATTTGTTTTATTGTTCAGATTTTTGCAAATATATTTAATTGGCAAGATTCTATATTGTCTTTGAGTTTGTTCTTGCTCTGTTCAGACATTTGTTTTACCTCCCACTTCTAAATGTTTCACATCATATATAAATTCTGTTGCCTTTTTAGTGTTTACAATACCCAATGCTTTTAAATATGACATTGACATTTGTTTCTCACTTTTGCGACCATCAGTCAAAATTACCAACCATTAGTTCTTTGATGGTAAAAAATTAAACATTAAGTTATAACCAGAAAGTAGAACGAGTCCTTCGCACTTCAAATCTGATTTTGAGTGCACACACATGCATGACCAGTACTATATACAGAATAAGAGCAATAGTCGTGTCATTCCCGAAAACAGCAACATGTTATACGAATTGCTTATCATATCCTTAGATTTTATTCGAATTTACCAGAAATTCCAAAATTATGTTTCATGGTTAGAAATGTAATGATGTTGAATGTTAACAATAGTAATTATTTCATTTGCCAGATGTATTGAAGTATCTATTTCTTCAATATTATTTTTGGCAGCTTTAAATCAAGTTGGGCAGAGTAAATTATATTTGATTAAAACAAAACTGATATTACCATGAGCTCATAAAACAAAAAAAGTAAACCAAAAGCAATGCATTAAGATGTTTCCAAAATAAACTACTAAGCTCTCTCTCTCTCTCTCTCTCTCTCTCTCTCTCTCTCTCTCTCTCTCACACACACATTTGAAATTTGTTTATCTTGTTTTTGTACGAGGATATGAAGTTCTGAGCAATACTGAATACTATTAAAATCATATAATGACACAGAGGGGTTTGTTTTTACGTTTCAGCATTTTTGCCACCATTAGTCAAGTATTCTCCAACCCTTTGTTTTCTGATAAAAATAGGAAGCGCGCGTGGAAAAGTTTGGTTTATTTTTACATTTGACAAGTTATTACTAAAATTTGTTTTTTTTTCACCGGGAAACAATCACTTCAAGAATAACTATTACAGCCTTAATCATCAAAAACAAACACACTAATCCATGTTCGAAACAAATTCCAAATGAACTTTCCAATTTCCAAAATATTTTAGGATTGACATGCATTGATATTTTCCTTCACGAATAGGGAAATATACGATTTGTTTTATTGTTAAAATCTTTTCTAATATTTTAAATTGGTCAGATTTTGTAGTGTCATTGATTTTGCTCTTGATCTAAATGAGATACTTACTTCTTGCGAATAATTTCATGGTATACGATTTGTTCACATAGAATGTTCGTGTGTGTTTTTGGTAGAAGCAGTTTAAAATTTGCTAATCATGATCCAAAACATCAACTTAAGTACATGCATTGTCAATTAACATCATGAATTTAATTAATTTTTTTCGGCCAAATTTTAACTGCATAAAGTAATAAGTTATGACACGAAGTGGCATGCAAACAATTTTAAAATAACAATTGTGTTTAAAACATTTCAGAAACTAAATAAATGTAAAAAAAATAAGGATAAAACTAATTTACGCCATGTTTGTTATAGGCGGAAGGTGCGGATAATAGTCTACAGTCTAGCGACCCTGAAGCATGGCAGCAGTTGGCAGATGCCATGACGCCATCGATAGTAAAGGTGGTAGAATTCGCCAAAGGCGTGCCTGGATTTCTGCAGGTAAGTCAAAATTGCTTGTATGAGTTATTCCAGTGATGGAATGCTAACTAATTATTCATTTCCCCACTGCGTCGTTTTTTGATACGCAGCAATGGATGCAAAATAGAATTAATTATGTATGTTTGAAAACAAATATATTTTTTTCGTTGTTGTTTTGGTAAAAAAATTCATAAAATTATTTTTGACACATGCTTCATTTTAATATGGTAGATAATAAATATTGCGTTTTAGATAGTAGTCAGGGGAATTGCATTAAAACATTTAAGTAAAACATGCACGATGTTCCATATATACATGTACTTTAAATAAAAAACGAAATTGAATTTTGAAATGAAAGTTATAAATTTAAACCATACATACCTTTCATTTCCAAAATGTTGAATATTTATACAAAGATGAATCTTCCGTTTCGCATTCTTACAATAATTTATGTGAGTGGTAATGTCATTCACCCCAGCATCATCATCATCATAGCAGCATCAGCAGCATCAATTGTTTTGATAATAATATAAATACATTTTCATTTGTTATAATAAATAGATTCTTTTTGAATATCAAAATTAAAAAAATTCGAAAATAAAGATAATACATTAATATATATAAAAAGTTTTACCATAATTATTTGATATGTTTGGGGTTTACAAAGAGTATTTCAGTAGCACTATATGCATAATCTTGACCATGACTACTTAATTCGTGGTCAATGTCCGAATACTTCAGTTACATGGATTTAACCTTGGTGAATTAACTGTAATACTGACCATTAATTTTCGAAAGGATTAAAAGGAAATTGCTATTTAGAGGTACGAATAATTGTCTATTTTGGTTGACATAATTAATTTTTAACATCAAGTAATATTTTATATGTAACACAATGGTAGAATAAATATTTTAAAACATTTATTGAAAACGTCCTTCAAATTTATTTTGATTTGTAATGGATAAATGGACGAACATCACATTTTAAGTGCAAAAAATGGAGAAACGATATGCTGTTACCTGGAAATTACTCTTTCGAACAAAATTATGTATTTTGAATACTAAAATTGGCATATTCATTCAAAGTACAGGCAAATGGAAACCATATGGTTTGGTTAAACTATACCATTGTCTGCAAATGTATGCATCGCAACCTTGTTTAAATTTAGGAATGGGAATTTAGAAATTTAGGAAAATTTGAGTTAAACAATTGTCAATAAATAACTGGTAAATCAAAAATGGTAAAAGAAAAAAAGAAACATACCAGTCCATAGAAATTAGATTAAGGTTTAATAATTGTTTTTTGACTAAAGAGATAATTGGAAATGTTTATTAACATAACCTTACCTTAAGTATCAAATAGATTAATTAACATAAGGTAACCGTTTTAACATTGTTGAAAAACAATGCCCTCATTTCTTCAGTTTACTGTCGAAGATATTTATTTGTCTAAATTGTCACTATCATGTTTCGCGTGTTTAGCAAATTTTAGTTTTCACGTGTCAAAATGTTGAAAATTATTCTTATTGTGTTTCAAAGGTGACAATTTGTTTGACAGCACTGTTTGTACGACTTTATTCAGCTGTATGTCAACTATCTTTACGAAATCCAATTTAGAAATTGTGTCTTTTTCTGTAAGAATTGGTTGTTTTCTTTTTGAAAAAGAAATTGCTGAACTGTTTGCAATTTGTGTACATTTTACCTACCTCAAAGATATCAAGTGGTTATAAATATCTGTATAATTGTTCATGGTAGTTTTTGTTGCATAATTGTAGTGCTTAAATGTTGTTTTTTGCCTTTTCATTCAACGACAATTTACAAATACTTGCAAAGTTATTGCATTGATTAATGGTACTTGCAATATGGGCCAAGTTCTTCAAAATTAAAGTATCTGAACTAGTTGGTTAGAGTAAAAACAAACATACTAATAAATTTATGTAGAGCAAATTAGTATCTTCAGTATTGAGCATTATTAAAAATAGTTTAAATTTATGTATTCTATTACTATTGTTAAAAAGAACTTATTTAAGTCTACATTTAAGACATTTGTAATGAATATATTTTGATAATAATTTTAATTTTCATTACCCATTTAGTTAACCTAAGGGAGCTTTGAGCCACTGGATCCTGGGTGCCAAAGATGTTTTTGGCATTTACTAATTTTCGTAATTTCAAAGCAATTCTTACCTTTCTTTGATCTCTCTGCATCCAATATATTGGGAACGTTTTCCGTAATAAAAAAGGCAAAGCATATATTTCACAAAAAAGTCAAATCCTAGTGCTTATTTCCAAAATTTGTCCAATTATTTCTTACACTCAAAGTGGGTCATAATGGAAACACATATTTTCCTCTGGCTTTGAAAATGGTAATTGAACAATTCTGTTCTTGGATAGAAACCCAAACCAACTGCATTCTTATCAGTCTTATCAGCTACTGAACAATGGCTGCAAAAAAGCAGGTGCTTGGACAGATGAAATCTAATGATACATAAAGGCCACTGATCACTCAAACCACTGGTCATACTAGCCAACGCGATCATTTATGCACATATTTTATCGGCAAATAAATATTCACAGGTCTTGTCCAATATTATCTTTAAACTTTATGCTTTAAAGATTGTTAGAGTTTAAACAATCTTTTTACGCATCGAACTTTATTGTTTTTAGAAAAAAAAGTTTAACAGGATTTATATAGTTGCAAAGACCTATTTTAGACCTATTTTATGACATTTTAAATGATGCATTTAAATACTTGTTTCGACCATTTTAGTGTTTATCAGAAAAAAGTCAAAATTTAACTGTGTGCAGTCATGGAAATGTATATTTGCAAGAGACAAATTAAGATAAAGATTATGCTACTGTTAAGTAGCTTGATTAAATCTAGCATAGTTAGGTTCATTTAAAAACCAAGAAAAACTAGCTTGACTTGGAGTTGTTTTTTCTCTATGGCGCATAGACTAAAACACTTTGAAATAAAGTGGCAGAGATGTTGGATTTTTAAAACTGTTCAATTTTTAAGCCATCACAGGTACATGTGATAACTAATTTGGTAAAAAGGATTGCGAATCAAACACTAAAAATTCTGCATTTTGAACATTTTAATATATCTGCTTACCTGAATTTTTACACTTTAAATCCATATATATATTGCAAAGTTAATGGAATGTTCCCAATTGTAATAGAACAAAACAAGCAAGTTTTTGCGAACTTAGCATTTTCTATAAATTCTTAAATTCAGAATTTTGTTCGTATTTTCTGTTTAAAAGATCCTATATCCAGATACTGATCAACATCATTTCCTTATCATTTTACATCAGTAAATGAACAATTATTGCAAATAGCAGGTGCTGGTCCAGATGAAATCTAATAATAACGCATTGAGGACAGTGCCCTCAAAGGCAAAGGTCATCAATATAAATTAAAAGCACCTTGCACATATTTCATCGATAAATAGTGCAAATGACCTTATTGATTAAGTTTAGGCGTACTTTGAATTTATTTGAGATACTTGGAATCTTTAGCAGATACATCAGATGAAACATTAAACTGTAAAATATTAAATTCTTTTTACCCTTTATCTATAATTGGTGCCTAAATTTCATAATATTAATCTATGATGGTACACAAATTTGCTACTAGTCTAAATCTGAAAATCTTGAAAAATCAAGGTATACTCCCTCATGTAAAGCTTTTCATGGCTAAATTTGGTAACATGTTTTTTGGTTCTTAGGATATTTTTTCAACTCTTGGAAAAAATGGTTTCACAATTTTGGCCTAAGCACTACTGATCAGGAATTGTATTACGAATCGACCGTATAATACTGTAAAATAAGCACTGACTATTTTACATCTGAACGTTTTAAAGCACTGACTGAGTATTTTGGAAAATGAACCACAAGTGCTAAAGTTGTAAAATATTTTCATTTATATTTTAGGTCGTCTTTCATGACATTGCAAAAAAAAATGTTTCATTTTGTTCTAATGATTGGCTTGCGTAATTTTCACTATTATTCTTGTTTCAGTATTTTGGAAATATTTTGTTAACCTCTATTCCGTTTTCATAGATTATTTTTAATTAACTTGAAATCTCCATTTCTTGATATTGTGTTTCTGAAAAAAAGGTATTTTTTTTACATATCTATGTACCCTTTATATGATGCAAATTTAATAGGGATTGATAAATTTATAATTACTGGCCTTTTGCTTCTTTTAAATTTTTTATGCAAAAGTAGCACATAGAAGAGGTATGCTAAATGGTAAATATAATATTATGAATGCATAAATCCTTTGTGGTCTCACATTAGTAGTAGACCTATGAATATTGCTTGTATACAATGCAAGAGGAAGCTAACTAGACTAGTTGATGCATAATGACATTTGTATGCTCAAATAAACAAAGATGGATGAAAAACATAATTTGTTTCTGCTAAACTTATTTACGTTTTCCTACTTCCCGTGTCCAATACATATTAATCAGCTTTGAACTCTTGACCTCAAGTAATAACTACTCCCTGGTCATTAGATATGCATTTGCATGTTAGCCTCCAGATTATAATAAAGCTGTGCATACAATGGAGGTTTCAAAATGAAACGTGATCACGCAGTTATTGTCTCATAAGTTTGAAAAAAGGATATTTACGAGCTTTAGTACAAAGCTTCAATTTACTCTCTTTGTGCGTCAGAGCAATATCACTTACTGGTCAAGATTTAGACTATTGAAATAGACCTGTTAAATTTGTTTGGTATAGATTAATTGTTTTAAATACATAAAATGTTCTCTTGTCGTTTATTAAATAAATAGGCGATATTGAAACGTAAATTTTTTAATGAGTTTAACAAAGTATTTTTGGAGTTGGGAGATATATCTCATTAAGTAATTAGGTAGAGCCTTTATATGTGGAGCACCATGAGATGTTTGTTTCCAATATGCATAAATTAACATACCCCGATGTAAATATATAAATATTTCTCAAATAAAGCAAAATCAAACATACTTATCCATGTTAAAATTTTATTCAACTAGTTAGAAAAAATATTACTGTCCTATGTTTTAGATTCAGATTATAATTGATTATTATTTTGTATCAGGCGTGTAAATGAAAATAAAAAATTAAGCACAAATGTATATAGTTCTGGTTTAAGAATATCATTCTTATGGGTTATTTTGTTTTCTTTATTTCCTTTATTGGAATATTTTACCTTCTAGGAAAACGATGTTTTAAGGCCGTTTAATGCTGTGACATTAACATGGGTATAATATGTTATTTTGCCCAACATTTGTATTTTTCTCAAATGCATCATTTGCCAATTTAGCAATCCCAAATGTCTCTCATCGCAAAACATAAACATCACAATGAATTTTATTATTAAATATTTTATTAATTAACATTATGTTAATGATTAAACTTATTATATTTTCATTTCAGTTTTTGATCGTATTGTCATTACAGTTTTGGTAATTAATTAATAAACTTATTTATTTTTTAATTTCAGCTTTTTGTGGATGACCAGATATTGTTGTTGAAATCATGTTGTATGGAAATAATGTGTTTACGTGCTTCATGTCGGTACGACAGCGAAAAGGAAACTTTAACTATGAACAATGGAATGACTTTACACAAGTCACAAGTTAAGTCTGATGGACTTGGGGTTCTTGTGGAACCAATTTTCGAATTTGCCGTCGGATTAGCAAGACTAAACTTAGATAAGACTGAAATAGCTTTACTAGCCGCCGTGTTATTAATCCAATCAGGTAAGATTTATAACATTAATTTGTCTCTTTTATACAATTTAACACTGAACATTGTATTCTTGGCTTAAGTGTTATATTACCTTATTTTAAAGTTGATTATCTCCTAGGAATTTTGTATGTAATATTGCTTTCTGAAACAAAATGGTACTTTGTTGTAAAACATAAGTGAACTTATGGTATCAAAATTTGAAACCAACAAGTTTTTGATGATTCAAAAATTGCTATATTGACAGAAAATTAAAATATAGAAATTCAAATTATATACATTTTGTATCAATAAACCTCTCCACAAAAGCGGAACAACATATTTTAGTTATGGTAATAGTTTAATATTTTTAATTATTTTGTAATTGTTCTATTAATTATAAAACAATATCATTAAGACTTGCAATACCATCTTTGAAAATATAAAAAGAGTCAATTAGTCTTTTTTTAATGATTCTTTAGTAAAACATTCCACGATTCTTTAGTCAAACATTCCATGATTCTTTAGTCAAGCATTTCATGATTCTTTAGTAAAACATCCCACGGTTCTTTAGTCAAACATTCCACGATTCTTTAGTAAAACATTTCATGATTCTTTAGTAAAACATTTCACGGTTCTTTAGTCAAACATTCCACGATTCTTTAGTAAAACATTTCACGGTTCTTTAGTCAAACATTCCACGATTCTTTAGTAAAACATTTCATGATTCTTTAGTAAAACATTCCACGATTTTATTAAAACATTTCACGATTCTTTCATCAAACATTCCACGATTCTTTAGTAAAACATTCCATGATTCTTTAGTAAAAATTTTTATAAAAAAAGAGTTAGTTTACCATACCTACATTGTTCACAAACTGTGTATGTTTATCTTGTGTCTCTTTTTGTTGTAAAGTGTTATTGACTGTCTCGGCTGCTGCTAAGTACATGGTGTTCAGTTACAAATTATTCCATATATATACTTATGAATATAATGCTAGAGAGAGTATTACTACTCGATTCATAAAACAAATGTTCATTATATATATATATTAGACTCAGGAATATCGAATCAAATTAACCAACTTATTTTCGGTTTCTTTGGCAACATAACGTTACGGTATTATATTTCCAGTATCAAATAGTAATAAAATGTCTATCATTTACATAGATGTTTATGTTCACTAACCAATACATAACACATGTATGTATACGTATGTATCTATACGACAATTACTGTCTGCATTGGTACTACAACAGACTTAAATAAAAAACATATATTTTTTCCATATATTTTCCTCATTTCAACATCTTAAAGATATTTGAATTTACAAAATTTTGGTCCGAGCACTATTGATAGGAAATTTTATTTCGAAAAGACTGTCTAGTTCTATAAAATTAAAACAAATTTAGTAATAATATTCTTGACCTATATTTGCATTATATAGAGTCTTCCATGTTTTTAAAAAACTGCCAAAATATCACTGACAGAGTATAGTAGTTTGCCGGTATATCTATGATGTCATAAATACGTAGTAGACTTATTATTATCACAATCAATAATTTGTATTTTATATTCCATTTGCAGATCGTTCTGGACTCAAGGAGCCAGAAGCTGTAGAGAAAATCCAAGATGCCATTTTAGGTGCTTTTAAACGATATGTTGCTGAGAAAAGACCAGATCAGCCAGTACATTGGGCAAAGATTCTGATGAAGGTTACTGATTTGAGGACAATCAGCACTAGACATGCTGAACGTGTTCTGTGTATAAGACTTGATAACTCGGGTGAAATCCCTCCGCATTTGTTAGACTTATTTAATGAAGGCCAAAGCCAGGAGTTCTTCTAAAACAGTATTTGTGAATGTTGTGTTGACAGCTTTAGTGGTGTTTTAGTAGCCAGCTTACTGAGAAACTGACTGTTGGTTTAAATCGCCATCTTTATGTGATATTTATTATTCATCATCCATTGAGTGCTGATACCATGAAGGTTTTGTTAATTATGTCTTGACAAAGATTGCTTACAACTTTGGTAATATGTCTTGACTAAGATTGCTTAAAACTACGGTATCGTGACATGACTTAGATTGCGTTAAACTTTGGTTTCGTTGTTGTATCAAATATTCTTACTAAAATACTTTAAAAGTAAAATTCTATAGTCAGTTAAATGAACCGTAATCAGTATCGATGTAATTGTTGTTGTCAAACAAATGACAGGCAGGGTAACTGTATTTGTTAAAATATTATTGAAGTATTTACCTAGCTAAGCTAAACTTTTGTAAAATGCTTATACTGTGAATGCTAATATAGCTTAACTCGAGTCAGTATTGTATCGTAGATTTAAAGGTCCCCGAAATATTGGTGCAAAAAGCGTTTAAAAAGCATTTAATGTTTTGAAAGAGAGAAACGTACTTGATACCGTTAGGGAAGTCGCCGCAGGAAGTAAAAGTGCAATATGAACTTTTGTGTGAATGGAGATACCCGTTGGTCTCTACTTTATAAACATCCGTCTCCATTGACAACTATGATAATATAAAAATGGATGACGTAAAGGACGGCGTGGTAAACAATGATTAATAGGTTACTTAGTGTCTAGCCTTAATTGAGAATAAGTACAGAAGCTTCCGTTAGAAGAAAAAATGACCATGGTATTTTTTAAAAATTTTCTTAGAAGTCATTATAATATTTATTTCATTCATCTTGGATAAAAATAATATTAAAATTTACAAATTTATATTTGTATGTTAATTAATGCAAATTTACCTTGGACAAAATAATCTTGAAAATTCATTCAAAATATTTAGGTACCAAAATATTCAAAGGATTTTGTCAGTTTAGTTGTATAAGGGAAAATTTACATGTAAGCTTAGTATTCTATATGTTATAGGTGACTAAAATTGTCTGCCAATGGTGCTTAATTGTACATGCCTCGTGTGTAAATAATTCATATGTTTTTAATCTTTAATAAGAGGATGATAGTTCGAAAATTATCTCAATTAAATTTTGAATACCAAATATCAAAACAGAATTTTAATTAACTGCTTTAACCATTATTTTCTTAAAACATTTTAAACCTTTGAAAAGAAAATAATGGTTCGAAAATTACCTTTAGTTAATTTTTAAATGCCAAATATAAGAAAATAACCGCTTTAGTTATCATTATTTTTTCAAAACATCTTAATTGAATTTTAAATAACCGCTTTAAAGATAATTATTTTTAAAAAAAACATGATTGGATTTTGAATCATCGTTTTAAAGAGCATTATTTACCTAACATCTTGATGTTGATTTTTCAGCAATGATGCTTCTATTAAAATAGTGTATAAAATATTGGTAATGAAATAAACGTTTCAAAACAACAGAAAATACATTAAAAATACAAACTATTTATTATTTATTTTTTTCAAATATTTTACAAAATAAATTTGAAGACGAACATCTTGTTGCTTATTCCAACACTCAAAGGTAATACTTCAAATTTTTCATTATTTACTATGTACATGGAAACTATTTTAAGCTAAGACAACACTTCTTGTTTTCTTGGTCTTTCATATTCGGAACACCAGCGTACCACACGATATCCACCACTTACAGCTGTGTAGAACATAATGGAATAGAACAATCTGACATTTTTCGGTAACATTGACGTCAATCCTAGAATATGGAAAATACGAGTTTTATATCCATGGCAATTGAAGAAGTATCACGTGGCACGCTGACACACAATTGGTAAATTTTTGTTTTTGTATGATATAAATTAATTTTAATGTAGTCATAGTGATCTTGTAAATTGGTTGTATAATAAGTATTGAAGATGTGTGTATGAGAGTATGAAGTTTAAATGATAAAAACATCAATTAATCAATAAAATCAACGATATTCTTCAACATTAGGGCATTAATGATGATGACTGTTTTATCATTGGTTCTATATGGTTAGAAAACATGTTATATGTTTGAAAATTGGAACAAATGGTCAATATAGCCTGCTTGTGTGAAGATGAAATAAGTGTTGAAATAGGTATGTGAGCTTTCAAAAACTGCACGATGTTATTTACGTCATCGTTTCATTAATGGACGACCTAATTGATATTTTACCAAAGCGAAATACATGTAGTACTTTGTAATAAATTACAATACTATACACTGCTATCCATAAATTATTATACACGTTTAAAACTAGACTGCAAATCTTCACAAAATCAAATGGTTTCAACAAAATTCTGCTAAAATGGAGTAAT